>OZ016545.1:13647911-14847911 GCA_963966675.1 Lasioglossum calceatum | reverse complement strand
AGGACGTAAGTGCGAGTATTTTCGTATTTTTTTCATCTGAATATCTTAGTTAACAACCGAGAAAAAAAATGATATAGTTAAGGGTATTTACCCTCGTATAATCCTTATATGAAGGGTTAGCGACTTGAAATTTTGGGGGGTTATCTTTCAACCTAAAATCAATGTTTTTCCCACAATTTCAGTAAAAATCCAGGGTGGGTCCGATTCACCATGCTTAGTCTGCTAGACCCTTTGTTTGCGACCTCAGTACTTTGCAAAAAATCGATTTTTGTGGACGAAACTAATGAAATCATTTTCTCGGTTAAATGAATTGATAATCCGCTAGCTTGAAGGTACATTGTATTCTCATACCCAAAACACATTAAAATTAAATATGATGAAGTATTTGAACGTTTACTTGACGAACGATCAATTCCGTCCACATTGCTAACTGCGCGCCGCACTGATGTATGTATCTTCTTTGCTATTTATAAATTACAAACGAAATCAAGCATTATCAAAAGATACATATTTTAAAGAACCTTTGGAAAGGATATTTTACAATCATAAAGATGTGTTCGATCGCAAGGGACCGTCCAATGGAGTAATATCGCTTACTTCATTCTTTCTGTCTCTCTCCTTCCACCCGAAGGCTGCTCGAGTCAGCCGTGGAGGATGAGGGGTCATCAAAGGTGTGTTGAACGGTAAATGCAACGTTCGGCAATACCCAATCAACACATCGCCTTGCGTATATCAATGAAACGTCATTGAAATCAGCCCATAGACTAATTGGAGCTTTCTTCACGACGAAGAAAGTTTCCCCCACAAACTAAAAAACAGATCTTCGTTGTTTGTATTCTCTTGACCAATCGTGGTAAGATATTTAATATTTCAATATTCTAAAATATTTGGAATTCGTCGCGTTTTCCACACATTTCGAAATATGTGGGAATCGTCGCGTTTTCCCACGCGTCCAAGGCAGAGTCTGCCAGCGCAGCCTTGCCGACGAGTCCTTCTGGTAGACTCGGCACGAAACGCGGCTTTTTCATTTATAAATCATTCACCTAAGATTCATTTGGCAGGTGAAATTCACGATTGAACATTTTGGTCCGGATATTTTACAATCATAAAGATGCTTTCATTTTTTTCTTCTCTAAAAATGTCTTTTCGATTGTAACACAGAATTGTCAATGTTTCGCTGAATGGGGTATCTTATGTACCCTGCATAACTTGCCAAAATTTTTTTATCAGATGTTGAAATGTAATGCATACATACTCGACGTCATGAGGGTCTAAATCATTTTCGCGCAGCTCGACAGATGGGTGGGGAGGGTGGGCGCTGCGAGCCAGTCAACTCTCAATCCAGTACGCACTCCCCATACTTTCATTGGGCGTATCGAGTGGAAGTGTGACCAATCAGAGCGAAGATGGGCAAATACAAACGAAAATTGGTTTCTACGCGGATTTGGAATCCGCTATTTTCCCGCCGCGCCAGTAAGGACCCCCTCCCCCACCGGACCTCCCACCACTGCAACTCTGTGCAACTCCCACCACTCCTACTCTGTGCAACCCCCACCACTGACCACGAGGAACGGAGGGACGTCGTAGCAGTGGCTACATCGTCGGACCGTCATTCTGATCTCGATAGTCGGAAAGGTAAGTGGTATCCAAACAATTCGTTTATTTTTCACAACTACCTCATTACTGTACAGTCGCGATATTTGTCAACGACCGCG
Source organism: Lasioglossum calceatum (assembly GCA_963966675.1). NCBI lineage: Eukaryota > Metazoa > Arthropoda > Insecta > Hymenoptera > Halictidae > Lasioglossum > Lasioglossum calceatum. The sequence continues at coordinate 14,846,196 of OZ016545.1, read as the reverse complement.
CACGCGATAGTTATTATTCGTTTTTGATTTCTTGAGTGTTCATCCTTCATTGAGTGTGTGTTAATGTGTTGATTAATTTGTTTTTTTCGAAATGCAGATGAACTCTCAGCAATTCAGAACGGCGACCACATCACCGCAACCGCCGCTGTTTTCACCCACACCAGTGTCCACGGCAGCGGCTGCGAACGTTGCCCGACGGAAAAAAGCGGCATTGGAGGCAGCCGAAAAGGAGGTCCGCGAATCGGAATACCGGGTGGCGGCCCTTGAGGCAGCCGAAAATTGGGCCTGCAAGTTGGAGGCCCTCGAAGCGAGTGCCGGAATCGCAACGGCCTCAGCAACGCTGACAGCGGAACCGGCCCCGACAGCGACAGCGGAGAACCTTTTCGCTATGGCAGCGGCCTCAGCAACGGCTGTACCAACGGGCCCTACAATGTTTTCGTTCCCGCGGGCGGGAACGTGGTACCCGGCAGTGCCGCCACCCGCGAGTTGCAACCCACCCACAAATTCCCGGGCAGCGGCCTCAACATTCGGTTTCCCACCCATGGGAAAGTGGACGCATCTGGCAGTGCCGCCAGCCGCCTCAGTGACAGGCCCACCGCCCGCGACAGACGAGGAGACACGGCTATGGGTGAGTGACAGAGATAGTAATTAATACTATAAGCGTTCATTTCGATTCATTTTGATTCGGTTCATGTAGGACATGTACCATTTGAACTTTTTTGGGAAGCTAGATCAATTAGTTTGCTACTAAAAAGCAATTGACCAGAATTGTAGAAAAAAAACCAAAAAGTAGCATTTTGAACTTCTCTATGTGGGCCTATATTAACAGTTTGAAAAATACGTTTCGTCGATCCGTGTCAATTGTACGCACTGTGAAACTTTTATCGAAATCGGTTGATTCGGGAAGAAACGACAGGCATTGATTGAAAGATGTAAGAATCCTTAGATTTATTGCAGTTAGAGGCCGAAAATCGTGAAAATTTGCAATTCTTACCCTCTTTACAAACGTTTGTAGCTCATTGCAACGTTAACCGAATTTTGTACATAGGAAAGTTGAATATGCAGCTTTTAGTATTTTTCCAACAATTACGATCAATTGCAATTTTTGACAAAATTTCTTTTCACATCCTGCAGTGAACTAACTGCTGTAGCTTCCCAAAAAAATTCAAATCGTATAGTACAATCTTAAAATAGTTATCGTTTTTTTTAAAGCGTCCTGAACGTTTGTCCGCCACGCGGTATGCTCCAACCCGGGAGTGGAACGGTTCTGGGGAACCGATATTATTTCGGTTCTATAATTGTTATTTTTCGTTTCTGGATTTCGGTTTCCCGGGTTTCGGATCTGTATTCTTTCCAGCCGAACATCACGAAAAGTATGAAAAAGTATTAAAAGAGTGGAAAACAAGGATTTCGAGGGGGAAAGAGGGGTTTATTTCGGTGGAGTTTTCAAGGTCATTTGAAGGTGAACTTTGTTTTTTCAAATGGAGACCTATATTTTTTATTATAGATCCTATTGTACGTAAAAAGACCGGCCATTTTCGTAGGATACTTTTTTTATCCGCAGCTTTCCGCTAGCAAAAACAAAGTTGACCTTCAAATGACCTCGAAAACGCCACCCAAATAAACCCCTCTTTCCCCCTCGAACTCCTTGTTTTCCACTCTTTTAATACTTTTTCATAGTTTTCAAGATACTCGGCTGGAAAGTTTTCAAATGACCACTCTGTATACTCATTATTCAAGTAGTTATTTCTTGTTATTCATAATTCGAACAATTTTCAAATTAATAAATTTGTATAATTTGTCTCTACACGCATTCTTTGAACTGTCGTCTTGATAACAATTTATCGTTGAAGCAATTGTTTGAAGCAGCCAATTTTCAGAATGTATAGAATTTGTTCATTTCCGTAATAATGTCTATTCAAACAATTGTTTCAACAATAAATTGTTATCGAGATGATAATTCAAATGACGCATGTGTGGAGACATATTATAAAAATTTATTCATTTGAAAATTGTTCAAATTATCAATAACTACTTATCGGAAAACAGTTATCAATCTCCGGTCCCAACTAGGTCTCCTATGTTATTTTATGTCATGTTATTTTTATTTGCTGCAGGAAGAATACATTGCAGAGAGGAAGACCGAATTTGTGGAGCAGCTACGGTCAAATAGGACAGCGCGCGGCGGAGCCCGCGAATGCGCGTGCCGAGGAAGCGTCCGAGGAAGCGGCCGAGGAAGCGTCCGAGGAAGCGGCCGACGAAGCGGCCGAGGAAATAGCCGCGGAAATAGCCGCGGAAGGAGAAACGGCAGCCAACGGAACTGTCCATTCAATGTATATTTTTATAGATAATGAAATAAAAACCGTATGTACATATATATATATAGAAAGAGAATTTTTGTATTTTACTTACCCACTCCTTCCTTTGCGTTCCCCTGCTATTCCCCTGCGCGCGCGTTTACTTGTTATTGTAAAAAAGTTGAATTAATATGTTTTTGTTTCAATTTTTGTTTAAAAACGCTCCGAACTTTCGTTCCAACGTAACAATTTATCGTCGAAGTATTTCTTAAAATCTTAAAAATAAACACAATAATAATAATTTGTATTGCGGCTGAAGATAGGGCGGGGATTGCGGCGGAGGAGCGCAGCGCAATTTTTTGTGTATTATAAATTGAAATAAATTATATATACAGTACTTGTATTTTACTTACCCACACCTTCCTTTGCGTTCCCCTGCTATTCCACTGCGCGCGCGTTTACTTGTTATTGTAAAAAAGTTGAATTAATATGTTTTTGTTTGAATTTTTGTTTAAAAACGCTCCGAACTTTCGTTCCAACGTAACAATTTATCGTCGAAGTATTTCTTAAAATCTTAAAAATAAACACAATAATAATAATTTGTAATGCGGCTGAAGATAGGGCGGGGATTGCGGCAATTTTTTTTGCATAATAAATAGAAATAAATTGTACATACAATACTTGTATTTTACTTACCCGCACGTTCCTTTGCGTTCCCCAGCTATCCCCCTGCGTGCGTGTACAAGTTACTCCACAAACGTCCGAATCAATTTTTTATTTTTATGGTGGAATTTTTATTTAAAAACGCTACGAACTTTCGGTCCAACTTAACAATTTATATCGTCGTAGTATTTGTTTAAATTTTAAAATAGATATAATAATAATAATTTCCAACGCGGCTGAAGATACGGCGAAGGACGAGAAATGGTTTGTCATTTCCCGAACCCTTGCGATCCGCCTAGACACACGTACACGCTGCCCGAGCGTGTTTGTGTGCGAGTGCGCCTTGCGGTACGGCTAGTCAAGCCTGCTCGCAGAGACTCCCGAACAGACATCTTGCTGCCGAATAATGAAAATTACGCTTCGAAAACGTAAAAGTCGACCACCTTGGGGTGCAAGCGCAATAGATTGATCTTTTATCTAGCGATTGAGACCACGTAGGGGGTCCAAATGTGCATTAGAGAGGCGGGATTCGAAAACAGACGAACCCTTGCAATCGGTTAGTCAAGCCTGCTTGCAGAGCCTCCCGGGCAGACATCTTGCTGCCGAATAATGAAAATTACTCCTCTAAAACGCAATAGCAGGCCATTTTCGACACCAAGCGCAATTGGTTAATCTTTTATCTAGCGATTGTGACCACGTAGGGGCCCTAAATGTGCATTGGAGAGGCGTAAATCGAAAACAGACGAACCCTTTCGATCCGGCTAGGCACACGTACACGAGTGGTGAGTGTGTGAGTGCGCCGCCCGGTGCGGCTAGTCAAGCCAAGTGTTCCTTCTCGAGAAATTATATAATTGCTTATGCCTCGTTTATCGAGAAATCACAGTACTTCTCTAGAAATTTAAATCTAGGAAAATTCTTATGAATCTCATTTATTTTGGAACATATTTTCGGAAATGAACAAATACGTATGTCCTACCATCAGTCAAAATATGGTGCACATTAATGTAGGTATGTAACTATCTCTGTTACTTGTGATTGTACGAAAAAATGTCAGAGGAGAAATTTTCACTGTTCAACAAGGTAAATCAAATGGCAAACTAAAAAAATTTTTGGGAAATCATATATTGCGAAATTTCAAGGTCATCGTTATTTTTATTTAAAGGTCATGTAATTATTTTATATTCCTATTCAGAAAAAAATGACAAATCCAACGATGTGCCATGTTCCATAGTTATGGTGAATTTCACAATTTTCAAAATTTTCGATTGAAGTGCGCCCCGTCACCCTTCTATCCGTTCGATGTCAGACTTTGCACAAATTTTTTTCTCACCTAAAGGAACAATACTGCTGACAAAACATTGCGTTAATGTTTTTTGCGCTTTCGATAAATACATTTCGGTAAATAGAGATATTCCAAACATCATATATAATTTTTGCAATATTTTTTTTTTTTTTTAGTTTATTACTAATTCTAGAGAAGGACTCGGTTAGAGGGCGCATGAGTGAATGGTTCAGTGTGCGATTACAGAGAATAGATATAACTGATAAAGTGTTACAAATCGTGAAAATTATAAAAAAGTGGTAGGTAGGGAGACGGGATTGAGTACAAAAAGCCTACGGAAAGAGTGTGGATGGCGAAGTGAGTGATAGGTAGGATAATAGAGTGGGATACAGAAAGTGAGGTTAAGTGAGAGGTTAGGAGAGTGCACGTGGCGTTCGGAAACGAAAGGTAAGGGTAACAGAGTACAAAATTATAATAAAGGAGCAGGTAGAGAGAAGGGAGATAGTAAAAAAAGGATTTACGGAAAAAGTGTAGGAGAAGAAAAAGGGTATAGGTAGTGTAGAAGAGTGGGAACCAGAAAGAGTGGTGAAGGTATAGGTTAGAATAGTGCACGTGCCGGACGGAGTAGATAGGAATGGATAGGAAAGAGACAGAGGAAAGTCGAGAGACTGTACAGGGAGGGGTAAGAGGCAAGAGAGAAGAGGAACCAAACAGGGATAAAAGAAAAAGAGGGAAACTGACAGTCAGCGAATATATGAAACATAGGAGTGAAGGACAGAGGAAAATTACAGATATCCTAAAAGGAGGTTTAGAGGAAGGTCCATATATTTCCTGTGAAAGTGATGAGGAAGTAGAAGAAAAAAAGAAAGATTGCAAGGAAACTCCGCCAAGAGAGGGAGATAATAGAGAGCATGAAGGAATTGTAAAGCTATGGGCGGAGCACAAGAAATCGTGGGACGGTATAGCGAGCAGAATGGAGTATGTATTAGAGGAAATAAACAAGGGACGGGAAGAATTAGAAAGAAAAGTAGAAGCAGAAGTAAAAGAAGTGACAAGGAAAATAGATAATCTGGAAAACATGTGGAGAAAGAAAGAAGAAGAACTACTAAAAAGAGTGGAAGAGAGGATAAGAAAATCAGAAGAAATGCATTTGGAGGAGAAAGGAAAAAGAGATAAAGAGAAAACAATTTGGGTAGCAGAAGTAATGGAGAAAGTAGAGAAGAAAATGCATGAGGACAGGAGGAAAAGCACGAGGGAGGATCAACAAGAGAGCCAGGTGAAAAATGCAGAACATGATATTCAGAAGGAAGTGAAAGAGCTGAAAAGAAAGTTGGAACTGCAAGAAAGAAGAGAGAAAAGGAATAATATACTGATTAGAGGGCTAAGCTACAACAGAGTAGAAGCAAAAAAGAAGGTGGAAGAATTTTTGAAACAAAAATTTGGATTAGAGGGGGGGATAAAAGAAATAGAAATGAAAGGAAGAGGGCAAGAAATAAAGGTAGTGATAGTGAATCTAGAAAGTTGGGAAATGAAACAAGAACTAATGAGCAGAAAAGGGAAGATAGATTTAGGTAAAGTATACATCGACCACGATATGACACAAGAAGAAAGGTGGGTACAAGCAAGATTGAGAGAGATCGCAGCAAAGGAAAGGGGAGAGGGAAAAGAAGCCAGAGTAAGATATAGAAGCATATGGATACAAGGAAAACGTTTTGACTGGAATGAGGAAAAAAGAGAAATCGAAGAAAGGAAGGATTTTCGGCGGGAGTCGAGCCAGGAAAAAGAGACAAGGGACAAGGAGTAAGAGAGATAGAAATACAAATAGTACAGGAGAAGAGGGAAGTAGTGGGGTTGAAGAAGAGGATAGGGGGGCTGTTGTTTTGGAACGTAGCAGGTATTGAAAAGAAAGATAGGGATTTTTGGAAATATATAGAGAACTTCGACTTTGTAGGACTAACAGAGACATGGTTGGAAGAGAAAAGGTGGGAGACACTGAAGACAAGGCTAGCAAAAGGATTTGAATGGAGATACCAACCAGCAAGAAGAGAGAGGGGAAAAGGAAGAGCTAGCGGGGGAATCCTGATTGGCGTAAGAGACGACTGGAAGATAGTGGAAGAGAAAAGTGAAACAGAGGGGTTAATAGGAATAAGGATGGAGATAGAAAAGGAATATTGGAACATCTGGACAGTATACTGCAATAAAGGAATGGAGAAGATAACGCCAATATTAGATGCAGAGCAAGTGAGCCAAGGAGCTGAGATAATGGTCGTCGGGGGTGACTTCAACGCCAGAATAGGGGAGAAAGGAAAAATATATGACGGAGAAGAAGAGGAGGACTCAAATGACAGGAGGTCGAGGGACAGAGTAATAAATAAAGAAGGAGAGAAACTACTAAGATGGTGTGAAGAGGGAGGAAGGTATATTCTAAATGGGAATGTAAAAGGAGACGAAGGAGGAGAATATACGCAAGTAGGAGTGAGAGGGGCGTCAGTTATTGACTATGTCATAACTAATAGAGAGGGACTAGAGAAAGTGGAAGAGATGCGGGTAGAAGAGAGAGTAGAATCGGATCACATGCCGCTGAACGTGCAGGTAAAAATATCGGAAAAGAGAGACAAAGAGGAGGAGGAGAATATGGAAAGAGAAGTAAATTGCTGGAGTGAAGAGGCAATAGAAAGATACAAAGAAGCCACGAGAGAGGCAATCTTTGAAGAGAAAGAGGAAGCTGAACAAATATGGGCACAACTAAAGGAAGTGGTAAAAGAAAAAGTAGAAAAGAAGAGGTTTAAGCAAAGAAAATGGAAGATAGGACAAGAATATTGGTGGGACAAGGAATGTAGCGTACATAAGAGGAAAGTGAAAAGAGTATACACAAAATGGAAGGTGGGAAAAACTGAGAGACAGACATACTTGGAAGAAAAGAGGAAATTCAAGAGAATATGCGAGGAAAAGAGGGAGAGAATGAAGCAGGAAGAACTGAGGCAGATAAGAAAGGCAAAAACTGAGAAGCAGATATGGGCGTATATAAACAAGGAGAGGAAAAAGAATATAAAGATAAGTAACAGAATCGGGAAAGAAGAATGGAGAGAGCATTTTAAAAAATTATTGGAGGGGGCAGACGAAAAGATAGAGGGAGAAAAGAGGGAAGGTCTGATAGAGGGAGAAGAAGAGCTGGAAGTAACAGAAGAAGAGATAGAAATACAGATAAGAAAGCTGAAAAAGAAAAAGGCGGCAGGGGGTGATAATATACAAAACGAGGCATGGTTGTACTCTGAGGGTAATACGAGGGCAAAGTTAGTAGAACTAATTAGAAAGGTGTGGGAAGGGAAAGGGTTCCCAGAGGATTGGAGGAAAGCGTGCATCACAGCAGTTCACAAAAAAGGAGACCAAGAAAAGGCATCGAACTACAGGGGTATAAGCCTTCTGTGTACGGCATACAAAATATACGCAGCAGTACTGAATGAAAGACTGAAGGAAGAAGTAGAGAATAAAAAAATACTACCAGAATCACAGGCAGGCTTCAGGAAGAGGAGAGGAACGATGGACAACGCGTTCATACTACAGCATATAGTGGAGAGGGAAGTACAGAAGAAAAAAGGAAAAATGTATGCCTTCTTCGTGGACTTGAAGGCTGCCTTTGATTCGGTGAAGAGAAACAAGCTGTGGGAGCAAATGCACAAATGTGGTATCAGGAGAGGGCTAATAGAAAGGGTAAAAGAAATATACCAAGAAACGAGAAGTGTGGTAAAAGTACAAGACGGGGAGACTAGAGAGTTCTGGACAGGGGAGGGGGTAAGGCAGGGTTGCCCCTTAAGCCCGACCCTGTTCACGATCTTTATAGCGGACATGGAAGAAAGTTTTAGAAGGAACAGAACAGGAGGAATAAAAGTGGGCGAGGAAAAATTTTGGTCACTGGCGTATGCGGACGATGTGGTGATGGTAGCGAAGGAAGCAGTGGAATTAGCGGAGATGATGAGAACCCTGGAAACATATCTAGAGGAAAAACAACTAGTCCTAAATGTGGATAAATCGAAAGTAATGGAATGCGGGAAAAGTACAGGGAGGAGACGGAAACTTAAATGGAAATGGAGGGGGAGGACAGTAGAGACAGTAAAAGAATTTACGTATTTAGGAGTAATAGTGCAGAGAGATGGGGGGTTAACAAAACACATCAGAGAAAGGGTGAGAAAGGCAAACGTGGTGCTTAACCAGACGTGGGGTATAGGAGAGAGAAAATTCAAGGATAATTTCAAACTTAGAATGTACCTATTTGACTCGCTAGTTTTAGGGGTCTTAATGTACGGAGTGGAGATTTGGGGTTACGAAGAAAGAAAAGAGGTGGAGAGGGTACAAAACAGGTATATAAAATGGATCCTAGGATTAAGCATGCAAACGCCGGAATACATAGTATTAGAAGAGACGAAAAGAGATAAGATCGGAATAACAACTGGAGTAAGAGCGTGGAGATTTGAGGATGGGGTGAGAAAAGGGAATGAGAGAAAGCTGGTAATAGAGTGTCTGAGGGAAAAAGAAGAAAGGACGCTGATAACGAAAACAGCAAAAAGGAGAGAGGAATTCCTAAGAAGGAATGGGCTAAGCCAGTTAGGAGTGCAGCAAAGGAGAGAACGGGGAGAAGAGATAGCAGAAGAGCTAAGAAGAAGAGGCAGGGAAGTACAACAGCAAGTGCAATACGAAAAGATACATAATGCAAGATTCAACCAAAGATATAAATACTTAAGAACGTTAGAGCTACCAGTTTACCTGAGAGAAGAAGGGAAGGACGGGAGCCAAAAGCTATTAGCACAGGCAAGAGGGGGGTCATTAGAAAGATGGAACAGGTATTGGGAGAATGAGGAAAATAGGAAATGTGAGTTTTGTGAGGATAGCTTCGGGAACCTGGAACACATGGTAAGGGATTGTAGGGAAATTGAAAGGGGCCCGTTCTTAGAGGAAATAGTAAGCGAGAGGGGGTCACAGGAAGCGATAGATTGGCTGAGGAAGCTAGGGGAGAAAAGGAAAAAACAGAATAGAGAGAAAGATAGGAGAATGATAGGGCAAAGTGGAGTGTATGAGTGGATTCGGAAAGGTATGGAAGCGTGAGAGAGTTAAGGCACAATTGTAAACCGAGTTCCTTTTTATGGCCGGAAGGCTAAAAATAAAGTATTTCTATTCTGTTCTACTAATTCTAGAGAATTCTCGAGAAATATAGTCTTCTTTCTCGAGATTCCTCGAGAAATGAAAAATGTTGAGAAATCAGGAACACTAGTCAAGCCTGCTTGCAGAGCGTCCCAGGCAGACATCTTGCTGCCGAATAATGAAAATTACACCTCGAAAACGGAAAAGTCGGGCACCTTGGGGTGCAAGAGCGCTAGATTGGTCTTTCATCTATCGATTGTGACTACGTAGCGGTTCCAAATGTGCATTGTAGAGAAATGGTTTGTCATTTCCCGAACCCTTGTGATCCGCCTAGGCACACGTACACTGTGCACGCTGCCCGAGCGGCGAGTGTGTGCCACACACTGTCACTCGAGCACACCGTCACTACGTCATCGTCAGCCGTGACGTCACGCTTGCAGATGAAGCCTGACTTACCGGCAACACTTCCCATCCTCTGTTTTACCGATACAGTGACTGCATCACCGACGACTCGTCGGTGAATGAAATATCGGAAACAGATACCAGCACTCGTAGCGAAAAATTCCGGAACTATACTTGTTACTCAACCCTCCGTTGAGGGGTAAATTTCGTCTGTTTTCGAATTGTGTGTTTAAACACGTATAGTTTAACATAATAAACGTTGCATTGACATTGTATGTGTCCCAGCAATTGCGCTTGGTGTCAACTTTTTCTATAAGAACCCTAAATTTCTCGATATTTAAGAAAATGTATGTGTCTCGACAGTGGCAGCACTGTCGCGCCGCTCGATGCTCTCGCCTTTCCGCTACATGCTGCCGAATAATGAAAATTACGCTTCCAAAACGCAAAAGCAGGCCATTTTCGACACCAAGCGCAATTGGTTGATCTTTTATCTAGCGATTGTGACCACGTAGGGGCCCCAAATGTGCATTAGAGAGGCTCAAATCGAAAACAGACGAACCCTTGCAATTCTCGTGTACGTATACAGTTGTCTAGCGGTGTGTGAGTGCCCCACCACACTCTCGCTCGGCCAGAACCGGTACCCTTAAGGGGGCCGATCCAACTCGAGCGAGAGTGTGGTGGCACACTCACACACCGCTAGATACTGTATACGTACACGAGGATTGCAAGGGTCCGGCATTGGCCTAATCGCGTCTCGCTAATGCACATTTGGGACCCCTACGTAGTCACAATCGCTAGATAAAAGATCAATCTAGTCCGGATGGTGTCTCATATGGCCTGTTTTTGCGTTTTTTAGGTATAATTTTCATTATTCGGCAGCATGTAGCGGGACCCGATCCAGATTTGACCTCGAAATTAGTTTGAGCTCCGTCCAGTAGAGGAGCTGGGTAAAATTTCTACAGTTGAATGTCGAGAAGTACAGCAGCGCCAAAGGGATACCATCTCGGCGGTGACAGCAGTCACTGCATCAGTAAATGCGCCTCCGCACACAAACACGCTCCGGCAGCGCGTGCGTGTGACTAGGCCCTAGGCGGATCGCAAGGCTTCGGTAATGGTCTAACCATTTCTCTATAATGCACATTTGGAACTCCTACGTAGTCACAATCGATAGATAAAAGATCAATCTAGTGCGGATGGTGTCTAAAATGGCCCACTTTTCCGATTTCGAGGCGTAATTTTCATTATTCGGCAGCAAGATGTCTGTCAGGGGGCTCCGCAGGCAGGCTTGGCGAGCCGCGCGGCGCCTTCGCACACAAACACGCTCGGGCAGTGTGTACGTGTGCCTAGGCGGATCGCAAGGCTTCAGTAATGGCCTAACCATTGCTCGACAATGCACATTTGGAACTCCTACGTAGTCACAATCGGTAGATAAAAGATCAATCTAGTGCGGATGGTGTCTAAAATGGCCCACTTTTCCGATTTCGAGGCGTAATTTTCATTATTCGGCAGCAAGATGTCTGTCAGGGGGCTCTGCAAGCAGGCTTGACGAACCGCGCGGCGCCTTCGCACACAAACACGCTCGGGCAGCGCGTACGTGTGCCTAGGCCCTAGGCGGATCGCAAGGCTTCGGTAATGATCTAACCATTTCTCTATAATGCACATTTGGAACTCCTACGTAGTCACAATCGATAGATAAATGATCAATCTAGTGCGGATGGTGTCTAAAATGGCCCACTTTTGCGTTTTCGAGGCGTAATTTGCATTATTCGGCAGCAAGATGTCTGTTCGGGAGACTCTGCAAGCAGGACAGCTTACAGAGCCTCCCGAACAGACATCTTGCTGCCGAATAATGCAAATTACGCCTCGAAAACGCAAAAGTGGGCCATTTTAGGTCCTTCTCGTATCCTGTTTTTCGTCTAACCGTCCCGTCGTTTTCGTAAACGTGCTACAGCGTGCATTTCGAACTTCGACACGCATAATGCCCTTCCTAAATTCTTCAGAAAAATCTTGCGGAAAATCAGTGTCGTTCGTGCCGCGATAGAGAGAACATCTCCAAAGACGTATCATTTCAAAGCTAACGGGTGCTGTTTGCTGTGTTTTTCATAGTGATATTTAAACTAATCACTAGACTGCGGATCTTTATGCAAAATGGATGTTGCCTGCTGCTGTTACAAGGGGCAGGAACCAGACAGATATTTGATTCTTACTGTAATCATTTTAAAAAGTTGAAAATAATACATTGGTGTTTTTAAATTATTTTCATCTCTCTACTGTCTTAATATGCACCTACTCATTTTTGCTGCGAATGCATGAAATCCGCAGTCTAGTGATCGCATTACCTGATTGTTGTGATTTGTGCAACATTACAAGGGATATGGCAATTGTTATTAGTGCATAATTATGTGTTGACAAATGTGAACAGTGATCGTGGGTGTGGTAAAATTTCAAGGCATCTGTGTGAAATAAACATACGAATTATTTATCGATTCGAAACTGAAAGTGAAATGCTGGATCGTCGACTTGACCGCGCATCCTTTACGCCGTAGGTCTTAGGTTTTAGTATACCAACAATTTATCACCAGCTGTGCAGTTCGTCGACCTGGCCGTACGTCCCTTAGCTTTCGGTACTGTCGTATACCTGAAGACATCTGTGCAGTTCGTCACCGAGTGACCCAGTGACACACATTTCGAAGCAGCAAATTGATTTACGGCTGAATACGTGAGTTTTTCATTCAAACAGTTTCTGCTGCTTCTCTTTTTTTACGATTATCTCGTAAACTAAAGCCGATCGCCAAAAAGTTTAAAGGGAAATGTTGTTCAGAATCATGGTCTTGACAACATATCCAAAGCTCATCGAAATTGGAGAAGATTCACATAATCGAGAGAAACTCTTGTTCGTTGCGATGCACGGCGCACCACCGACACTCGCCTGTCGGCGCGGCAGGCGAGGGCGCGCTCTGATTGGTCCGTGTTTTTCGTTAATAACTCCTAAACAAAGCCGCGGCGGCCATGATTGTTAAGGAAAATGTCGCTTAGAATGGCGTCAGGAACCACCCATTTTCGGCTGTTGAAGGAGTTTTGGGACACCCTGTATATTGTAGTAATGAATATAATGAAAGATAAAATGCTAACAAAAAAAATAACTAATCAAAATCTTCCGAATCCAATTCTGCGTTATCTAAACGACTAAATATTGGTAACGTATCTGCGTCATTTTCATCAAAAACTAGTTCATCGTCAGAAATTTCTTCTGTAGGTATCGGTTCTTGTATTGGTGTTGTTGCTTCTTGTTCTGCACTGGGTGGTGAATACAATAAACGTAATACCTCAGTCGGTAATTTCAATTTTTTGTGGTTTTTTATTCTTTTTTTTAATGTGATGCTTGATATGACAGGGTCGGAGGTTTCCAACGCTCTATTAAACACATCTTCCAAGTTGTTACACCTGCTATTTTTTCGTGCATGGAACTGCCTATCGTGTCGATAATCTTTATGTTTTGCCTGTGCCGCCTCTTCTCCTAAACATCCTTGAGGTAAACTACATTTTTCTATGATTTGCCTCCCATGGATTTAAACTTTGTGTATTGATGGAGGCATAGGATACCACGGGTATCTTTCTTTGTATAAATGACCAGTTTGAAAACAGAATTTTTCAAATTCATTAAAATTGATTGGAAAGTTACAGGAAATTGTTATTAAAATTATTTTAAAATTATGAAGCAGTTTTAAATCTACACCTGTTATTTCAGAAAATATCTTCATATCTTGAAATGCACGACGAGCAGTGTTTCCGTCGTTACTATTTCCACTGCCTTGTTTCGGTTTATCAACATTTAGGGCCATTCGCTCCCAAAATAACTTTTGAATTTCATGTTTCCGCTGAATAAATTTTTCTTTATCTTCCTGCGATTTTACTTGCCATTTTTTAATTTCCAATCTATAAGATATATGAATTATACATTCAAAGGCACGTATCCATAAATGAAGTGGACTAAGTCCATAACATAAATTTTCTTTTTGTTTTGGCTCAAATTCTTTAGCTTGGAAATCATTAATGGTTAAAATTTGCTTCGGTGTCGCTCCACAAATTGGGCACGATTGCGATGATTTTGTTCCTGTCAGTGTATTTAATACTTTGCCATCTATAAGTGTTAACATTAATTTAAATTTAATTTGCAAAATTTTATTTTTATGTGGTATATTTAAATCGACTAAATTATTAATTTGATCATCCAGATTCTTTTTTTCGTTCAATAGTAGTTCCTGGGTTTCTTTTGCATATTCTAATTTTATAGGTCTGCAAAATCTGACAGAGTGCGGTGTACTATTATTCCATAAAATAGTTTTATAATTTGTGGAAAATTGCAATGGAATTAATGTAGTTGCAAATAGAGTGTTGTCCAAGCCAGGCAAAGTAGAGCTATCAAAACTTTGTTTATATGTGGACTGACTACTACTGCCATCGAAGCCATAACTAAAAATGATTTCAGTTTTTATAATCTCATCATTTATACTTTCGACTACGCTATCAATTACATCATTTTGTAACAGTATGATTCTTTTTATGGTATGGTTCAATAGATTTTGTAATGGTACTTCAGCGGATAATTCTGTTATAAGGATTCCTGGCGGTCTGCAAACCTTTTTTCTTTCGAGGACAGCATTATATGTAGGAAAGATATTGCTATTTTTTTCCTTATTCTCTATTCTATTGTTAATATATTGCTTCTTAGTTAAACTATTGTCATAAAAATAAGCTAAAGCTTCATCGATAGTGAATAGCACTGGTTCTTTTTTCTCGCCGAATATCCTTTTTCTTATTTTTGTCGGTCGATGAGGACTTTTTGTTGCTTCCATCAAAATAACGGCTAAATCGATGTTGCCTCTTTTCCTTGCTGTCATGCTTGTTGCACTCATTATTAAATCCATTGGCTCATTCATTTCAGCCGAAAGTATTGATGCTGCCCTTCTCTGCGATCGCAGTAATTTTTTCTCATAAGATAGACGTGGACGTCCCACAGATGTTGAAGGCAAAGATTCAGGAACCTCGGTTGAGGGTTCAGAATTCTCGTTTATAAACTTTTTTAGTTTAAAAAATCCTTCCAACCATTTCTTATATTTCGCCATAAATGTTAATAAATCTCGATTACAATTTTTCCATTTAATGGATAAATTCACGCAGAATAGACGAATTTTCTCTTTAATTGTATTCACATATTCATCCGATATATCAAATTCTTCTATCACATTGAAAACGAAATTGAAAATAGATGTTGTTTTCTTACTTAGATCACGTTCATTATGCCATACTTTGAAAAGATCTTCATGTTTTAAATGATACTCGTCTAAAAAAATAAATAAATAATGAAAACTGTTTACTCTCTGTGACTGGTATTGTCTGATTCCGTGAAAAAAAATGAATTATACATACTTGAAAAATTTGCGGCCATAATTAAATGTAATGTTTAAAATAATTGTAATAAACTCTCTCTATGTACGTATTTATAGAAAAACTGTAGGCACACAGAGACACGTCTACTCTTTACAAATCGAAAACTGCGATTGAGAAACGCTCAGGCCAAAAACAAAAAAGCAGCAATCGCAGAACAACTGAAGATACCGAAGAAACAATGGACGACAGCGTAATTTGCATTATTTGGAAGCATACAGCTGCGCACATATTTTCATAAAGCTGAGACTGCTACATGCTGCCGAACAATGCAAATTACGCCTCGTAAACGTAAAAATAGTACTTTTGAGGGCAATCGCGGTCTAGACTGATCTTTTATCTAGTGCTTTTGACTATAGAAAAACCCCATCTTTCCATTATCGAGAAATGAGAAGGCGCATCTCGCACCCTTGCAATCCTGGAAACCCTTAAGAGTCGCCTTTCAAGGTTCCACGCTTGCGAATAGCACGAAAAATTCCGCAGGAGTGAGGACCAAAGTTGACAAAGGCAGAAAAAACAGCTCGCCGAGTCAGAAACGGTTTTTTCTCATCAATCGAAACATCAAAGTCAGCCCAAACTTTTCGAGCTAGTTTTTCAAGTATCGTTGCGACGAGGCTCCACCTCGTCGCGTAAGCATCGCGTGAATGAGGAGACACCGCGCGCGACATATATTTATAGACGTTCTCGACACGGGCGCGCGCCAATCACCGCCGAGACCAGGCGAACGCCAATCAGGGAGCAGTGCCGCCGCTCGACCACGAGGAGCACTCTCCATGGTCCGCGCTCTCGCGGACTATATAAGCCGTACCGAAACGTAGAATAAGCGGAGTCCGCCTGGAGCCGCTCTCGTGATCACCGGATCGTGCCAGTCCTTCTCAGGGCAAACAGCACCGCTGGGTAGCGCTCCGACCAGAACGCAGGCTGGGATCACTGCTCCAGGAGACGACTCCCCAACACGTCCTCGACGCTTCGGAATCGCCGCGCCGTCGCCCAGGCTGGATTGGACCCGTCGTATCGCGGTGGTGGGCGCGAATCCCCTCAGGCGCTTCTGAGGCGCGTGCGACCGTAACTCGTCCCACAGGTGCTTCTGTGAGAAAGTTGCGGCACCACTCGGTTCTCCGACCGTCCAGCACGGACCGACTGGCCTCCAGCCTTGTCCGCTCGTCGAACCCACGCGGGTGGACCTCGAGACGACACGGCAACGGCGAGTACGAATCTCTCAGGTGCTTCTGAGATACGTACGATCCGTGGCTTATCTCCTAGGTGCTTCTAAGAGAACGCCGCGGCGCCCACGCCACGCCGAACCGAGATCTCCGGCCGTGTCCTTTCTCTCCCTGTTCCGCGCGAGAATTCGGGCAGGCCCCGCGCGGCCTAGACCCGTCAAACACCGCGTCCGCGCGTCGCCTACCCGATCCGGGCCATCCGCGGCCAACCGACTCGGTAGCCGTACCGCACCCCGCGTAGAAAATAAGCGTCCGATCGACTGATCGTTTTCTCTAACTCCGCGGCTACGCCGCGGCTAAATTGTATTTCTCCGGTATTTAATTGCAGACCGAGGAACCTACGTCGACCGGGCCGAGGACCGACGTGTGAGGCCGAACAAACGACCCCTCGGGGAAACCGCGTATCATTATTTAATCATTGTCATTAGAAGTGCGGCCGTGATTCGTCGGCCTGCAAGAATCGTTATTTTGGTTTGTCTATTTGATATTATCGCCAGAGGCGAGAATAAAGTCTAGTTTCGTTTACCCGATTTCGCCGTCTCTTTATTCATTCACCCCTCACGAACCCTGGTGAACTCCTGAGCTACGGGCACTGCGAAATCGGACCGTTACATGGCGCCCGAACAGGGACCCGACGGAAAATTTTTTTTGTCTACTAGAGAAAACGATCACTCGGTATTGTAAATTACCGTCTCTAGGAACGTCCGCGCGGTTATTTATTTGTTCATTATTTATTGCGCAGCGTATCCGCGTCCATAATACGCAGTGTCGCTCCTCAGACCGTCCGCGTAATATTTATTCGTTTATTATTCCTCGCGCAGTGTACCCGCGTCCGTAATACGCGTTACGAAGCAGAACCTGCACCATTTCGAAACAAGGGGCTACCGCGAGTCCCCGGAAAATTCTTTTGGCCTCGTGAGCGATAGGCGTTAACTCCTCGTGTCCGGCGAACCGCGTCGATAGAAGAAGCATCATGGGCGTCTCATGGATATACCGCCTGAAGAAGGACCAACTCATCCAGGAGTTGCATGCACACGGCATCGGCACGGAAGGGACCGTGGTACAAATGCGTCAAAGGCTGGTGGCCTACGTACGGCGTAATCCGGAGCTCTTTACCGAAAAACCGGAGGACGATCCGGAATACAAGGAAGAATCGGACGTTACCAGAGACCTCCTCGAGTTCCACGACGAGTTGGCGGCTGGACTCTTCAACTCGAGCACGTCCACTCCGCTCCGGGGCGGGCAGGCCCCCGGAAATGCACCAGCGATCCCGGTTACCAACTCCGTCATCGACCAAATGAGGAAGTGGAATTGCCACTTTGATGGCCGTGACCCGCATGGGTTCCTGGAACGGGTCAACGAACTCCAGAAGGCTTACCACCTGACGGACCAGCGAATGGTGGAGGGATTCCCTGAGCTACTGAGGGGAGACGCACAACTCTGGTATAGGTGCATAGCACCATCTGTCACCTCGTGGACCGGTCTCCAGGAACAGCTACGAGAGTATTACCTGCCCCCAGGCGAACGCCGCCACCTCGACCGACAGATCGCTGACCGGCGGCAGGGACCGAACGAAACCATCCTGGCCTACGTCACGGCGATGACGACGTTAACAAGAAGGCACGGGAACTATTCCCGGGAGCAAACCCTGGACGCCCTATACTATAATATGAGGGGAGAATTCCAACTCCAGATCCGGAGGGGTGAAATTAAGGAAGTCACCCACCTCATCCAACGGGTGGAAGAAATCGAGGAAATACTCCGGACGATGAAGAAGGAAACCAGCAACTGGAAGACAGAAGGAACCCGGCCAACAGGGGCCAAACGGGAAACGTTTCAACGAACGACCCTGGCGGCCGCAACTACGTACGCCAGGACAACACACTGCTGGAAGTGCAAACAGCCAGGCCACGACCGTTTTGAGTGCAGAAATCGGCCGGTTAAGTTCTGTTCCTTCTGCGGCAGCGATGGAGTGTTAACACGCGACTGCCAGTGTCATCGCGGAAGCCAGGGAAACCAGGGAAACGGAACCCTGGCCGGGCCAAACTAGTCCATGACCCGGCCATCGATCCCCCCGAGAACAGGATCTTCGCGGACTTCCTCGTCGACAACTACCATGCCGAGGCGCTCCTCGACTCAGGCTCCGTCTGCTCCTATGTCAATAACAACATGGCCAAGAGATGCTTCGCCGCAGGATGGCGGGTAAACAAGGAAAACACCGTGGCCGCCATGGCGGACGGAACGGAAACGGAGCTAAAATGGAGCCTCCGGGGTCCAGGAACCATGAATGGAGTCCGGATCGAACACCAGTATTTCGTAATGGGACCAATGGAACACGAGGTGTTGCTAGGCATGGATGCCCTATCAAAACTGGGCCTACAAATACGGCTCGGGGGAGAAGAGATATACCCGACCAGGGGACCGGCCCGTATAAACAACTGCGCAGCCACCGCCCCGAAGGGACTAACACACCTGACACCAAGCGAGGACAGACAGCTCCAACAGGTGATTCAAGAAGAACAGGAGGAGTTCGCACGGATTCACGGGGCGACGTCACTGACGGAGCATGAAATCCGGCTCGAGGACCCAACCCCGATCAAGCAAAGATACCGCCCGCGCAACCCAGCAATGCAGTCTGTCATCGACGCGGAGGTCGAGAAAATGCTGGAGGAAGGAGTGATCCAACCGTCACGTAGCCCCTGGAGCTCACCCATCGTGCTCGCCAGAAAAAAAGACGGGAAACACCGTTTCTGCGTCGACTTCCGTCGACTAAACAAGGTAACAAAAAAGGATGCCTACCCACTACCACACATCAACGCTACGCTGGACAAGTTGCGCGGAGCACGATACCTGTCAACAATCGACCTTAAGAATGGGTACTGGCAGGTACCACTCACGCCGGCCAGCAGACCACTCACCGCATTCACCGTACCAGGGAAGGGGCTATTTGAATTCAGAGTGATGCCATTTGGTCTCCACTCCGCACCGTCTACCTTCCAACGGCTACTTGACAGAGTAATCTCACCAGATATGGCCCCCCACGCCTTCGCCTACTTGGATGACATCGTTATCGCCAGCAAAACATTCCAGGAACATGAACGAATGTTACGTGAGGTCTTCCAGCGGCTCCGAGCAGCGAACCTGCGGCCGAACTGGGAGAAATGCCACTTCGCGCGCGAAAAATTAAAATACTTGGGACACGTAGTAGACCAGGAGGGACTCCACACCGATCCAGAGAAGGTAGCGGCGGTAACGCAATTGTCATCACCCACCGGGGTAAAAGAACTAAGACGATTCCTGGGACTATTGTCATGGTACCGTCGTTTCTTACCAGACGTGTCACGGGTGGCCGCCCCACTGACCGGCCTCCTGAAGAAAAAAACAAAATGGAAATGGGAAGCACCACAACAAGAGGCATTCGACCAACTAAGACAGCAATTAACGGAGGCTCCAGTCCTGGCAGTCCCGGATTGGGGAAAACCATTTACGCTTCAAACGGACGCCAGTCAAGAAGGACTGGGCGCCGTGCTCACGCAGGAGAGCGACAACGGCGAGAGAGTGATCGCATACGCAAGCCGCACACTAAACCAGGCGGAACGCAATTACTCGGCAACAGAACTCGAATGCCTCGCGGTCCGATGGGGCATATGGAAAATGCGCCACTACCTGGAGGGATATCACTTCGTCGTACTAACCGACCACCAGTCGCTGAAGTGGCTAGAGAAAATAGATAACCCATCCGGACGATTAGCCCGTTGGGCGATGGAATTAAGCCAGTGGGACTTCGAAATACGATACCGACGGGGACCAGAGAACACCGTGGCCGACGCCCTATCCAGGCAACCCATGCAGGTTTGCGGTACGCAACAAAAGAAAAAATGCCCATGGTATCACCGGCAACTAAAAGCGGTCCGGGAACAACCGGCGGATTATCCAGATTACCAGATCAGAGAAGGCCGCCTATACCGCCACATCCTGCACACACTCGATTTCGACGAACACCCAGCAGCGGAAGAATGGAAATTGTGCGTGGCCACAGACAACCGCCAACGAGTACTTCACGAATGCCACAACGATCCGACCGCGGGCCATTTGGGCATAGCTAAAACGCTGACCCGCCTCTGCCGCCTGTACTACTGGCCTGGTATGCTGCGCGAAGGCACTCGCCACGTGCGAACGTGCGATAGTTGCCAGAAGTTCAAGGCATCGCAGCAACCGCCGGCCGGCCTGATGCACGCAACACCGGTGGACCGACCATGGGAGATGGTATCCGCCGATCTCATCGGGCCATTACCACGGTCCAGCACAGGAAACACCACGCTGCTCGTCATACAGGACCGGTTCACGAAATGGATCGAGTTACGACCACTAAGAAGAGCTACCGGCCCGGCCATAACACGAGCCATTCGCGAGCTCGTGGTACTACGACACGGCTGCCCCGACGCACTGGTCACCGACAACGGACGTCAGTTCGTCGGAAAAGAACTCGCCAGAGCCCTCAAGGAATGGGGGGTAAAGCATCGGCGCACACCACCATACGCGCCACAGTGTAACCCGGTCGAGCGCGCGAATAAAGTGGTCAAAACAATGCTAAGCCAATACATCGGACGAACCCAGCGGGCGTGGGACGAATACTGCGCTGAAATAGCGTTCGCTTACAACACCGCCCAACATAACGCCACGGGATATTCGCCGGCGTACCTCAACACCGGAAGAGAGCTAGTGCCACCGGGAAGCCTCCGGTACGAGAGTGGCCCACGAGCCACGACGAGCCTGGAGCAAAGACTACGACAGGCCCAGGAAGCGCGCGAACTGGCCCAATGCCAGATAGCCCGCAGTTTCCAAAAACAACGGAAACACTACGACAAAACCCGGCGAGACTGGACGCCGGACGTAGGGGACCCGGTGCTAAAACGAACGCACATCCTCTCCGACAAAGCAGCCTATCGGAACGCCAAGCTGTCGGGAAAATACAGCGGTCCTTTTACGGTACGACGCAAAGTGTCACCAGTGATCTTCGACCTGGCCGACAAAAACAACCGGGCAGTAAGACACATCCACGTAAGGGACCTGAAACCGTACGAGTTCGCCCGACCACCGGCAGATGGCGCGCAAGAGGAGCCGGCGGAGGAGAAGGGATGCAGGAGGTCCAGCCGACTGGCAGCGCGTCGAGTCAGTACAGCCACAACAGCCATGGCAAACACACATCCCGTATCGGAGGAGGAGTTAAACGAGTTCCTCCAACAATTAGAGGAGGACTACCGTCATCACGGGATCTATGACCCCCATCCAGCAGGCCCCCGACGGCCAACACAGCCGAAGATAACCGTGCCTCCGGCACGACCGCCGCTGAGACAGCGGAGTGGACCACCGCTGGCGAGGCAGCCACGTGTGGGACTGGGATGTACGGCACCCAGGGAGAGAGCCCGGCAACCGCCAGAATACGTCGCACCATTCAGGGTGCCGGTGGTATCCCCACACCGGGAACCGCCGAAACGGACCCGGGCACCAGTGCCAAACAAACCGGCAACGGAAAAAAGGGCGTCCAACGGAACCACCGCCAGGACCAAAAGATTGGAAAAGAAATTCCACGCGTGGAATTCCGGGACAACGTCCGGAAACTCCAGACCGGCCAGGCCGAAGAAACGGGCAAAAACCCCCTTTCAACCCTTGCCGGGGATCCCCGAGGAAGAGGAGGCAACACAGGTGCCACCACCGGTCCTCCAACACCTGACCACCAGGGAACCGTCTCCGATCCCGCTGCCCAGAGAGCTGAGCCACCGGCCGAGAAGGAAGGAAACATTGCCAGACGGCACGACCTTCTGGTCACCAATCGGCGTCAGGCGATACAGGCTGGTCATCGGGGGCGTCCGATGGCCACTACGTCTGGACCCCGACACAGGAGCCGTCCGCCACGTGGGGCAGCCACGACAAATAGTAAGCAGAACTAGAATTCACCTCGCGAAACGCGGAATCCCAGGTAGACTAGTCGCGACCACCCGCTACACCCGGGCGTCCCGTTTTCGAAGAAAGGGGGGGATGCGACGAGGCTCCACCTCGTCGCGTAAGCATCGCGTGAATGAGGAGACACCGCGCGCGACATATATTTATAGACGTTCTCGACACGGGCGCGCGCCAATCACCGCCGAGACCAGGCGAACGCCAATCAGGGAGCAGTGCCGCCGCTCGACCACGAGGAGCACTCTCCATGGTCCGCGCTCTCGCGGACTATATAAGCCGTACCGAAACGTAGAATAAGCGGAGTCCGCCTGGAGCCGCTCTCGTGATCACCGGATCGTGCCAGTCCTTCTCAGGGCAAACAGCACCGCTGGGTAGCGCTCCGACCAGAACGCAGGCTGGGATCACTGCTCCAGGAGACGACTCCCCAACACGTCCTCGACGCTTCGGAATCGCCGCGCCGTCGCCCGGGCTGGATTGGACCCGTCGTATCGCGGTGGTGGGCGCGAATCCCCTCAGGCGCTTCTGAGGCGCGTGCGACCGTAACTCGTCCCACAGGTGCTTCTGTGAGAAAGTTGCGGCACCACTCGGTTCTCCGACCGTCCAGCACGGACCGACTGGCCTCCAGCCTTGTCCGCTCGTCGAACCCACGCGGGTGGACCTCGAGACGACACGGCAACGGCGAGTACGAATCTCTCAGGTGCTTCTGAGATACGTACGATCCGTGGCTTATCTCCTAGGTGCTTCTAAGAGAACGCCGCGGCGCCCACGCCACGCCGAACCGAGATCTCCGGCCGTGTCCTTTCTCTCCCTGTTCCGCGCGAGAATTCGGGCAGGCCCCGCGCGGCCTAGACCCGTCAAACACCGTGTCCGCGCGTCGCCTACCCGATCCGGGCCATCCGCGGCCAACCGACTCGGTAGCCGTACCGCACCCCGCGTAGAAAATAAGCGTCCGATCGACTGATCGTTTTCTCTAACTCCGCGGCTACGCCGCGGCTAAATTGTATTTCTCCGGTATTTAATTGCAGACCGAGGAACCTACGTCGACCGGGCCGAGGACCGACGTGTGAGGCCGAACAAACGACCCCTCGGGGAAACCGCGTATCATTATTTAATCATCGTTATTAATCATTGTCATTAGAAGTGCGGCCGCGATTCGTCGGCCTGCAAGAATCGTTATTTTGGTTTGTCTATTTGATATTATCGCCAGAGGCGAGAATAAAGTCTAGTTTCGTTTACCCGATTTCGCCGTCTCTTTATTCATTCACCCCTCACGAACCCTGGTGAACTCCTGAGCTACGGGCACTGCGAAATCGGACCGTTACATCGTAGCGATCGAATCAAGAAAGCATTCGTTAATTTTCCACCAATTTGGAAAACTGACCAACTCCGTGTCTGCTAAAGAAAGAATAATAGCTTGATGCTACAATGAAACAGACGGTATCTACACTGATAAATAATAACTGTACAAATTATATAATTCTATAAACTATAATATAAACTGTAAACCATACGTGTGTAAGTTTAAAATGCGTGACGCGTCCAGAACGTAGCATTAGAGCGCGTACTTCGAACGTCTGCTTGTTAAAATAGACGTAGAATTATAAACGGCAGGAACCGGCAGCTAAAATTTACATGTGTATATGTTCAATGTTTAAGCTTTCAGAAAAACCAAGTCTGAATGCTAACGGTTTAAACGATTTTTTTTAACCCTACCTAAACTTTACATTGCACTTAAATTTATATCCTTCGTATATTGATTGAAACATGCTTATATTGCCATTAAATAACCGAAATATAGCTACTCACACATACGAAAATATAGTACAAATTTTCATTTCAGCACTGTGTAAGGAATAATTAAACTATTTTGTTGTTCCTCCAATTTCATAATTTTGAACTTCAAACGCTATATCTGCTCGGAAAGTTATCCGAAAGACCTAATATTTTGTATTTCGAGGTTTCAAAGTGTTCTTGTTTGAGAGAAAAAAAATTTTGTTGAAATTCGAAAGTCGAAAAATTGAATTTTGGCCACAAAAAGCGGACTCCGGGACCACTGTGCGTCGGTCGGTCGTCGGATGCACTGTACGCGTACCCTAAGCGGTAAGCGTACTAAGCGGTGAAAATGTTTAACAAATCGTTGGACAACATTGAACCTACCTACTCGTTAAAATTCACAAGGGCATTTCTAATATCCGCCCTATGGAATTATCGAGTAGAAGGGGCCAATGATCTTTCTCTTTCAAATTGTTCTCACACATATCCATAAATCTTTATCCTGCACTATAATTGTTCATAACTTCTTTATTATGAGTCTTCGTCTTCCTCGGTTGCCCCGGTAACTTTCTTCTCCTCCTTCCCTGGACAGCATTGCATTTTCCTCGGATTTCAATAGATTTCCACATTACCACGGAGGTACTATTGTTAATGCGTTTTTTTTTAGTGGTGTCCCCAGTAGGCCTATTCCACTTTGTCGCTGTATTTCCCTCCAGGAATATGCGAACCTAAGAAAAATAATAAACATTAATTTACATATTAACAGATTAGATATACTCATATTTATTATACTTTTCTTATAATACATATACTTACGTCCCCTCCATTTCACGGTGGCGGGGCCACGGTGGTGGTAGATGCGGTGGTGGTGGCTGTGGTGGTGGTGGCTGTGGTGGTGGCAGCTGCGGTGGTGGTAGCTGCGGTGGTGGTAGCGGCGGCGGAGAACGCCTTCCGGTTCCGTTGCTTCGCCGCTTTCAGCGCGAGTTGTGCTTTCGTCCCGAACTCCTTCTCTGTCGGCGGGGGGAACGAACGGCTCCGCGCCATTGCGGCTGTAACATTCATTCAAAGTAAGATAAACAATGAATTGAGAATGAAATTAAACTATGTCAATGATGTGCAATGCTTACCGTAGATGGCTCGTATAATCCGCGTGTTGTGCAGCGGTCGCGATTGATACGCACCCAGCCACGTGTACGAGGCTGCGGTGCGGTCGGTCAGGGCCTGCTTAAAGCAGGTACTGACCGCCTCTTTCAAGGTCGATCCTCCCCATCTGGTGAAGTACCGAACCTGAATAAAAAATAAATATTAGTTTGCATATTGATAAATTTGATATGCGTACTCTTTTATTATTTCTGTGTTCCAATATATTTACTACACTGTCGAAATCCTCTGCAGGACCTACCCCAAAGCTCTCTACCTCTTCTACGGAGCGTAGAGGCAGAAATTGCGGCCGGTCCACCTGCATCCCGTGTTCAATGGCCATGGGCCATGAAGTTGCCCCCTGTTGACTGTAGAAGGAAAGAAAGATTAGTAAATGAAACATCTTTTCGACAAACATATAATTTTAACTAATTCTGATGATGACTCACTCCAGATTGTCGCTCAATGTGACCATGTTCCGCAGCAGTTGGGCCTGGACCTGCTTGTCTTCGGCATTGCGCTGCCGAAGATCGTCCAACTGCTCCGTAACTTTGGCCGCGTGCTCCGTTAACCGGTCCATGCGTTGCAGCATGAGGTCCTGCAGTTCCCGCAATTCCTCCAAACCAATTTGGCCGCTAAAACAAATGCAACATTACACCGTGTACTACAAAATTCAATTATAATTATTGCTGAATTTAAAAATATGTATACAACTTATTTGTAATGGATGCGGTCTTGCTTGACCAAAAACGGGTTGAACGAGAATTGGAATGAAAGGAAAGTGCGAATGGAACGATGAGAGTGTGAGTTGAACGATGGATTGAATGAGAAGGTGAATGTAACGAACGGATTTGAATCGGATATACGATGGAAATTGAAGGGTGAAAATGATTCGGATTTTTACAATAAGTTATATCTATTTAAGCACTTGTATGATTACAAAATTGTCGGTGAAATGATGTACGAAGAAATACACAGATGAGAATTGAAATATACTTTGACTTTTTAAAAGCGCGTGTTGATTCTTGTGAACAGCTGATCGTGATTGACTGACTGACAAAGAGAGAGCGATCGGCTGTTCCTCTCTTTCTTTTATTGGCTCGATCCTTCTGGAACGTTCGTCACGCGTCATGCTTCCGGGTGAGCATTCGTGAGCATTCCAGAAGGATCGAGAACGGGCTTCGACCAATTACGTGGTCGATAGCGTGCCCACGCAATTTCCGCACGCCGCTGATTGGTTGACGCCCTGGCGCGATCGCGTCGCTCGCTTGGCGGGACTGCGGCGTCATTTGGCGGGAGCATGCTTGTCGCGAAGCCAATATGGCGCTCACACGCGCCAATCTCAAACATGCCGCCCGCCTCGACTGGTCGAATTTTCGCGAGTGAAGTGGAACAAGTGCTCGATACACAAATGAAGGTGCTACAAGATACGATGGACCGATTCGCGTAATTGATCTGATGAAGAGACTAATCGAATGGAATTGCGTAATGGATTGACATTGCAGTGTGAAACGCAATAGGTTCGTGAATGGACGCGAGTGACGTCACAGAAGGCTTCGCCATTGAGTCGCGCCTGCGCGGGTGAATGAATCGCGTACTACGCAGTCGTACGTGACAAGAACACGCGGTGAGTGAATCGACGCGTTCATCGATCGTTGGCGTTGATCGGCAAGGCAATCAATTTGTGGACCGGCCTCACGTATTCTGAGGCGGAAGTGATCACCGTGACGACTCGGACTCTTCCATCTGTTCCCGGATGGACTGCTTTGACTCGTGCGAGGGGCCAACGCGCCGGAGGTGTCTGCTCGCCGACGATGAGGCAGAGACGGCCAGGCTTGATGTCATCCTGCACCTTGCGCCATTTGGGACGAGAGGCGAGCCCATGCAGGTATTCCCTTTTCCATCTCGCCCAGAATTGATCCCTCATTTTTGTCACCAACTGCCATCGGGAGAGATGATTGGTCTCCTCATCGAGCAGTGACGGTTCTGGAATCGCCTGCAATGCAGAACCTATGAGAAAATGGCCTGGGGTTAGTGCAGCCAAATCTGTTGAATCATCGGACAGTGCAGCGAGCGGCCTCGAGTTGAGACAGGCCTCCACTTGCGTCAACAGCGTCGTCATTTCCTCGAAGGTGAGACGAGCTTCTCCGATGGTTCTCCTCAGGTGATGTTTCGTGGATTTGACTGCAGCTTCCCACAAGCCTCCAAAATGTGGTGCGGCTGGAGGATTAAAATGCCACTCTGTCCTCAGGTGGCTCATCTCCTCCCGGATTCTGTGATTCTCCCGACTGCTGGCATTGAACAGGCGACGCAGCTCGCGATCGGCCCCCTGGAAATTTGTGCCACAGTCGCTGTACAGGTGGGCGCACGTACCGCGTCGGGAGATGAATCTGCGGAACGCAGCTATGAAGGCCTCGGATGTGTAATCGGAGACGACCTCCAGATGGACCGCCCTAGTCACCATACAGACGAACACCGAGAAGAAGCCCTTGTATGCTTTGTGACCTCGACCTGATGTTGTACGCAGCCAGATTGGACCGGCATAGTCCACCCCAGTGGAGAGGAAGGGGCGAGCTGGAGTGACTCGGTGCTCTGGCAGCTCTCCCATCAGCTGGCCCGCTGGCTCCGCCCGCCAACGCACGCATGTCACGCACTTGTGGATGACCCCTTTGACAACGGTGCGCCCCCTTGGAATCCAGAAGCGTTGTCGAATGGCTCCCAGAGTGGACTGGACTCCCCCGTGCAAGGTGCTCCTGTGCGAGAAACAGACTAATAGCATGGTAAAGCGGGACTGAGGAGGTAGGATAATAGGGTGAGCTTCGTCCGGGTTGAGTGGTGCCTTGCCCAGTCGGCCCCCTACTCTCAGCAGGTTATGTTTGTCCAGGGACGGAGCCAGTGGTGCGAGGCTGCTTCGTAGAGGGATGCTTTGCTGCTTCGACAGCGTCTTCAGTTCATCGCCGTAGGCCATCCTCTGGACGAGCAGAATCCAACCTCTCTCTGCGTCGTTGATTTCTGCTGTCGCCAGGACTGGGGACTGAGCGCTCCGTGGAGAGATTGTGGCGGAGACACACTGTGGTGACGAGTCTCGGCATCTCCTCAGCCACCGCCGACACCAAGCTGTGACCCTTAACAGTCTGGTATAGGAAGAGAAGCGGTGCAGTATGTCGTTTTCTTCTTCGTCCTTCCCAGCCCCAGTGACGACAGCAACGAGCGGTCCCTTGTGTTCCTTCTGTTCTGGCAGGTGCTCCTGGTCGACAGATCCTGGTGCGGTGAGGTCGACGTCCTGTTGCAGAAATCCTGGACCCCGCCACCACATGGTCCACTGGAGCAGCTGCGAGGGGGACATTCCACGCGAAGCACAGTCAGCGGGGTTTTCGATACCGTTCACATGATGCCAGTGTGCTTCGGGGACCCTTCGTTGAATGTCAGCCACCCTGTTGGCCACATAGGTCCTCCACCTGGACGGATGACCCTGGATCCATCCCAGTGACACAGTGGAATCCGACCAGAGGTGTGTTGTTGTGTCGGTCATGTTCAGTGTCGTGGTTACGTGCTGTGTTAACCGTGCAAGGAGGTGTGCTGCGCATAGCTCCAAGCGCGGCAGTGACACCTGTTGCAGCGGTGCCACCTTGCTCTTTGCTGCGATGAGTGACAGTGCCCAACGTTGCTCTCTGGTTCTCGTCCTCAGGTAGAGGACCGCTCCGTAGGCCCGCTCCGAGGCATCTGCGAACCCGTGGAGCTCCCTCTGTTCGGGATACGAGTTCTGAAACAGAGGTCGAGGCACCCTTACGTTCTCCAGCAGCTTCCATTCAGAACAGAATGCGTCCCATTCATTGGCCAAGGTTGCAGGAAGCGGGTCATCCCAGCCGAGCCCGAGCAGCCATGTCGTTTGGATGCTGATTTTGGACCGCACGACCACCGGAGTCAGCCATCCTAAGGGGTCGAACAACTGCGCTGCTCTGGAGACCAAGCCCCTCTTGGTCGTTGGTTGGACGTCGGCGTCGTTTATTAGGAAGTGGAACGTGTCGTCGACTGGTGACCATTGAAGACCAAGTGCTGCGTGTGTCGTCTCCATCCATACTTTCGACGATCCTGGTGCGGCATGGTGCTTGGAGGGCTGGGTTGCTGAGTCCTGGCACAGCTGCGGGATGATGGTGTGCAGCTCGGCAACGTTGGAAGCCCACTTTTGCAACGGGAAGCCGCCCGCCCTGCACAGCTGAAGAAGTTGGCTTGCTGTTTCCTTCAAGGCTGGGATGGACTCGGCTCCCGTCAATATGTCGTCTACGTAAGCGTCGTTCTGGAGTGCCCTTGCGCCGTTGGGAAAACGACTGCGCTCATCCTCGGCTAGCTGGCGCAGCGTCCTGACGGCTAAATAGGGAGCACACGACAAACCGTAAGTGACGGTATTTAAGCGATACTCACTCACTTGGTGACTCTCGGTGTCTCTCCACAGAATTCTCTGGAAGTCGCGGTCGTCAGGATGCACCAGGATCTGCCGATACATTTTCGTTACATCGGCAGTCACTACGAACTGGTGCATTCGCCATCGGAGCAGGACATCGGCGAGGAGCGGCAGGAGATTCGGTCCGACGTGGAGGCAGTCGTTCAACGATTGCTGGGGCGGCTCTGTCCATGAGCCGTTGAAGACCACCCTGAGTTTCGTCGTGGTGCTGCTGGGCTTCAAGACGCCGTGATGAGGAAGGTAATGAGCCGATTGCTCGTCCGTCGGCTCGCTCGCCAAGGACATATGACCTAGTTCTCTGTACTCATTGATAAAGCTGCTGTACAGTGCCTTGAAACTTTCATCCCTTTTGCAGCGTTGTTCCATCCTCCGGAGGGAATGCCAGGATGCCGTCCTTGAGCCTGACGTGATGGGTCCTGGCCTCTTGAACGGGAGCCGCACCACATAGCGACCCTCAGGAGTGCGAGAATGTGTACTCGTGAAATGTTTCTCGCACTCCAGCTCCTCCGCTGTCAGCGTTGAGTGAGCTTCCCTCAACTCTTCCTGCTCCCAGAATCGTCGTACCAGCGTGCTGAGGGAGTCATCGACCACTACCTGGTGCACTTGGGCGTGCGACGACGAGGCGGTGGCTCCTGTGCGTCCTGTCAGGATCCAGCCAAACACAGTCTGTTGCCCAATCGGCTCATTGGGAGCCCCTTTCCTGAGCCCTTCCTTGATTATTGCTGGGTACACGTCGGCTCCCAGCAGGACCTCAATTGGTTTTGAGTCTTCAGAAGCAGGATCAGCCAGTTTCAGCCCTCTCAAATGACTCCAGGTTTGCCGTGGAATGCTGTCGCCACGCATATAGCCCGTGAGCCTTTGAAGGACAACCCCTGACACCTTGACTGTGTCGGAGCCTGAGTCTGCGAAGATGTCCAGGTTGACTCGCCCTCGAGATCTGGCGAGTTGCTGCCCCCCGACACCGTATATGTCCACCTTGGAAGCCATTCGAGGTAATTGAAGTCGTTGAGCCAACCCTTCCGTCACCATGGAGATTTCAGAGCCCTGGTCGACAAGGGCACGAACCACTTGCCGTCTGCCATAGCGATCTGCAACCTGAATAAGAGCTGTTGCAAGAAGCACCTTACCTTTCAGATTTCGACAGTCGAGGGTATGGTGAGCTGTCGCTGCCTGTTTGGGGCCATTTCGGAAGGCATCATGGAGCGTGGAGTGATGTCGCTCGCCGCACGACATGCAATTCCTGGTGGATGGACACGCCGCAAGCTGGTGTCGTCCAAGGCAGTTGTGGCAGAGATGAAATTTCTCCACTTGTCTACGTCGTTCCTCTGCCGGGAGTGTTTTATATTTCGAACACTGCATAAGGTAATGTTCCTCTTGGCACATGACGCAGACTGGTTTCGGGCCCTGGTTCGCATGATTGGTTTTAACTGCTCGTATCGCCCCTTTAGGTTTTGACTGGTTCTGGCTCGAGCGAGTGTCAAAGGTCTTCACTTGGCTCCGACTGCTGCCGGGAACTGGATTTGTTGAGAAAGGTTCGGGCGTTGCCTCCAGTTGCTGCCGTCTTTTTATCAGGAAATCCTTCAGCGCTGCGAAGGATGGTGGATCGCTACTGCCGGCAATTCCTTCCTCCCACTTGTCACGCGTCACAGGATCGAGTAGCTGGACGACAGAATAGACAAACCAATCCTCTGTCTTGGTGATTGGTCGTTCCAAGCCATCCAGCGTATTCACAACGGAGAGGACACCCTTCTGAACGTTGATGATCTCCTGCGCTGAACTTCCTCTCATCTTGGGCAGAGAGGCGAGCTTATCTAGGCACGATCGCACAAGAATTCGTTTATTCTCGTATTGTTCTTTCAGAATGTTCCAAGCTCGATCGTAGTTTTCACAGGTGGTTGGAAGATCCTTCACCAGGTCGGCTGCCTCGCCGTGGAGACTACTCTTAAGGTATTGCAACCGATCAACCGCGCTCAGATTCTTGTTGCGCTCGACGATGGATCTGAATAGATCTTTAAAGGCTGGCCACTCCACGTACGCCCCATGGAACTCAGGCAGTTGTATCCTGGGCAGCGGCGCCGATCCGGAGTTTGAATCGTCTTTGGACGACGCTGCAGTCCTCTTTGCCGACACACTGGAGCTGCCCTCGCCACATTGGTTCGCCAGATCGAGTAGCCGTCCCCTTTGCTCCATGTATGCCTCTTCTATCACTTCAGCATAATCCACTTTGACGTAGTCGCTGCCCTTCAACGCTTCCTTGTGCCGGAATGTTAAGAGGTCATGATTCCTCTGGAACAACGACCAGTACTCTTCGAGGCGCTGTAACCTGGACTGTACATCGCCTCCTGTCATCTTGGCTTGCGAGATGGACTTCTTGAAATTCTCTGTTATCCTGCTTATCTTCCTTCCTACTTCACTCTGCTTGGAGAGCAGTTCTTCGACGGAGAGTTCCATGATGGTTCGAGACTGGGTCGATGGATGGACTTCTTCGCGACAGAACACTGTTTCACCACTGGTTTACTTGTAAAAATCCGGCTCGAAGGACCAGAAATGTAATGGATGCGGTCTTGCTTGACCAAAAACGGGTTGAACGAGAATTGGAATGAAAGGAAAGTGCGAATGGAACGATGAGAGTGTGAGTTGAACGATGGATTGAATGAGAAGGTGAATGTAACGAACGGATTTGAATCGGATATACGATGGAAATTGAAGGGTGAAAATGATTCGGATTTTTACAATAAGTTATATCTATTTAAGCACTTGTATGATTACAAAATTGTCGGTGAAATGATGTACGAAGAAATACACAGATGAGAATTGAAATATACTTTGACTTTTTAAAAGCGCGTGTTGATTCTTGTGAACAGCTGATCGTGATTGACTGACTGACAAAGAGAGAGCGATCGGCTGTTCCTCTCTTTCTTTTATTGGCTCGATCCTTCTGGAACGTTCGTCACGCGTCATGCTTCCGGGTGAGCATTCGTGAGCATTCCAGAAGGATCGAGAACGGGCTTCGACCAATTACGTGGTCGATAGCGTGCCCACGCAATTTCCGCACGCCGCTGATTGGTTGACGCCCTGGCGCGATCGCGTCGCTCGCTTGGCGGGACTGCGGCGTCATTTGGCGGGAGCATGCTTGTCGCGAAGCCAATATGGCGCTCACACGCGCCAATCTCAAACATTATTACTTTTGCCAGTGTTGAGCGCTTCCTGCCTCTTTGGGAGGAGGCAACGAACGAGTCGGAGATTCCGCCTCCGGCTCGTTCTGTAGCTCCTTCAACCTCCTCTGCATGGCGTCGTAATCGCTTTCCTCCAACGAATGAGTCGGAGATTCCGCCACCGGCTCGTTCTGCAGCGCTTCCGACCTCTCGCGCATGGCGTCGTACTCATTTTCTGCTGCTCGGGGCGCTTCCTTCTCTTGGCCGGAGGGTCGTCATCGGAGGATGTCGTTAGATACCTCTCCGGTTTCGGCGCGTTTCTTTTCGGGCGTTCCTTCTGAAATGTATGAAACGTATTTTTCTATTTTAAACAAATATTGTGATATTATTATAAAAGATAACACAATAAATAAAATAACAATTACTAATAGGTGAATTCGATTATCCACCCCAAATAAAAACATAATCTCTAATTAAGCAAATTTAACGTTTAACCGCTTCGTTCTCATGGACGTGTTATGTCGCTACGTCGAAACTGTTCGTATAAGGCCACTGACGGTTTAAGACGCGATGCTAGATTAATCTAATAATCACGCGAGATATATCGTCAGTATCACCGCGCTAACGGTATTGCGTCGCGTCTTAAGCCGTCAGTGACCTTGTACGAGGGTCATTCCATGCCAAATCGATCACTTTTTGCAGGCATCGTCGTCGATTTTGTTATAAATGAAACATGTTGTAGAAACATGTGAAATTAGAGGGAGGGGAGTTTAATGTTATATGTTTATGATTATATTCCCTGAAGTTTCCTCTTTAAAATGAACCCTTGGAAAGGATGGAGCCATAAAAATGGGTGTCACAATGAGCTGGTAAAGTACGCCGTGTACCTCCGTTTCAGGTAGAGGCGAGTCGAGCGCGCCGCTATTATGGTTCGTTGTCTATATTGCTGGTCCCGAGAAAACACCAGCAGACTGTATACGACTAAATGACCCTATTTATACCTGCAGAACAATATTACTGGTGGCCAACGACACCTTTTCAAGTAAAAGGTAAAAACCCGGAAATACTCGGTTCGAATGGAATAAAATCATATATCTCGTTAGGTTCTAGAAAACATGCATAAAGTTTGGGCATTGTGAAAAACAAATTATCTATTTACTACATAGCGACAGAGGGTCATTGTTAAAAGAACCGTTCGCAAGCAAACCAGCTTACAACGTGATTATATCGTTGGAGCGCAGAGTTTATACTAGGGATACCCATTTCACGTGTATTGAAAATACACATGTAGACGTGTAATTAATATATCCGTGCAGAAGTTCGGATACTATTTAATACACGGATACACGTGTTCACGTGTATCAAAATATACGGATAATACACGTGTACCCATGTATTATCTGTATATTTCGATACACGTGTACACGTTTACTTCAGTGCCCGTGTATCCGTGTATAAAGAAGTACACGGATTAAAATATGTGTATCCTCAATACACGTCCAAAACCGTGATCTCTAGTTTATACTTAGCACAAACAAAAGACTTGCTAGATCACGGAGAATTTGTTGGCATGGGCGACTTTTCGGAAAACTATAGTTTTGTTATACAGGATGAAGTGCAAAATTACCATGGGAGTAATAAGCAAGTCACTCTTCATCCTTTCGTTATATACATATACAAAAGAACATAGTCATAATTTTGTTATAATTTCTGAAAGTTTAGAACATAATACAGCTGTCGTTCATATTTTTCAAAAAAAGGTGTTACACCGACCCGTTCAAAAAAAAGACTAAGAGTCCGCGAACTAAAAATGCACTAGATTGTGTGACGAAAGGAAAGGAGTAGTGAGTCGGAAGTTGGTTGTAATGGATGCGGTCTTGCTTGACCAAAAGACGGGTTGAACGAAAATTGGAATGAAAGGAAAGCGCGAATGGAACGATGAGAGTGTGAGTTGAACGATGGATTGAATGAAAAGGTGAATGTAACGTATGGATTTGAATCGGATATACGAAGGAAATTGAAGGGTGAAAATGATTCGGATTTTTACAATAAGTTAATTCTATTTAAGCACTTGTATGATTACAAAATTGTCGGTGAAATGATGTACGAAGAAATAGAAGGATGAAAATGAAATATACTTTGAAGTTTAAAGGCGCGTGTTGATTATTGTGAACAGCTGATCGTGACTGACTGACAAAGAGAGCGATCGGCTGTTCCTCTCTTTCTTTTATTGGCTCGATCCTTCTGGAACGTTCGTCACGCGTCATGCTTCCGGGTGAGGATTCGTGAGCATTCCAGAAGGATCGAGAACGGGCTTCGACCAATTGCGTGGTCGATGGCGTGCCCACGCAATTTCCGCACGCCGCTGGTTGGTTGACGCCCTGGCGCGATCGCGTCGCTCGCTTGGCGGGACCGCGGCGTCATTTGGCGGGAGCATGCATTGTCGCGAAGCCAATATGGCGCTCACACGCGCCAATCTCAAACATGGTTTTTCGTGAGAGGGTATTGTTAATAGGTTCACTCGCGTGGTACGGTTCACAGAAACACTTTATTGCAAACTGAAGCTACGGAGGCGCGTTGACCCGAAGAACAGAGCTCGCAGAGGAGATTATTCGACTCGATTCTCGCAGAGGAGAGTATCGAAGCGGTTTACAAACCGTGCTCGTAGCGATTATGTAAGAATACACTGTTTTGGTGATGACTCGCAGAGGAGTATATATCCGAACGAACGTTAAGCTGGCTGGGGGTCCTATTTATCGGAATCGGTGGATTCCCCCACCGTACACCTACAGGAGCTCGCTTCGAGGTGACAACTCGCCGCGGTGTTGTAGGGACAACGAGGGGGGTGTTCGCGGCGCTGAATCGTACGAAAATGTATCGCTCGCGTTTAACAAACCGCCCGCCTTGCGCGGTCGCGCAACAGAAACGAATAATCTATACTCGAAGAGCTCCCCATACATACATACACACACACACATATACTAACTATTTACAATGTTTCGCATGATGACACCTGGGCCGACGGCCGGCCGCGACTGTTATGTCACATAGGTCGTGACGTCGCACGCTCGACAATAGGATTCGTAGGTGCCGTCAATTGTCTACGGGTAACCGGCAAATACGGGTGATGGGTCGTTTATACGTGGAGGACGCAGTCTTGACCTCCACCACTCGTACGCGGCCGTCTTTACCTGGGAAGGTTTTTATGACCCTCCCCAATTCCCATTTATTAGGAGGTAGTAGGGGGTTGTCTAAGAGGACTACCGCCCCTACAGTTAGATCCTTCTGTTCGGTCTGCCATTTGTACCGCGACTGCAGTTCCTGCAAGTACTCGCGGGACCATACGCGCCACAGCAGCTCGTGGAATTTTTGCACTTGTTGCCATCGTGATAAGTGCGTTGTCGGCTCGTCACTCAAGGGTGGAACCGGACGTGAATTCAATGGACTACCAGTTAAGAAGTGCCCTGGCGTAAGGATCTCAAGGCACTCTGGATCGTCGCGTACCCGAGTAATCGGACGCGAGTTTAACGTGGCTTCCACCTTGCAAAGTAGGGTGGACATCTCTTCAGAGGTTGGCGCGAACGACCCCATGATTCGACGAAGATGATGCTTGGTTGACCGGACTGCGGCTTCCTGCATTCCTCCGTGGTGAGGAGCGCCCGGGGGATAGAACTTCCACTGAATTCGGAGAGTGGAGCATCGATTTTTCAATTCCGGTGAATTTGTGACTTCGACGAAGTGTCGAGCGAGTTCGTTGGACGCGCCTACGAAATTCGTGCCATTGTCGCTAGTGATCGTCTGAGGAACACCGCATCTGGACGTGAACCGGTCGAAGGCTGCGAGGAAAGCAGCCGTGGAATAATCATCAACCAACTCTAAATGGACCGCGTGAGTAGCAAAACAGATAAATACTGCAATGTATTTTTTATACGTTCGCTTTCTGCGCCCGGGTGCGTCTCGTACATGGTAGGGACCGGCGTAATCGACTCCAATGTGAGAAAAAGGAGGGGACGGACGGCAACGTGACGTCACGGGGTCTTGCATTACCTGCGTTGTAGTTTCCGCCCGCCAACGCGCGCATTTGACGCATTTGTGAATCACGCGACGGACCGAATTACGTAACCCTAGTATCCAATATTTTTGTCGTGTTGTGTACGTCGTGATTTGAGTTCCGCCATGCAAGGAGAGAAGATGCGATTCCCGGATAATGAGGTCGGAAACGTGATGTTTCGGCAATATCGCGGGGTGCTTCGTTTCCCAGGGCAGAAAAGAGTTTCGGAGCCTCCCACCTACGCGTACGACTCCGTATTGGTCGATGAAAGGGTTGAGCGGTAAAAGTGACGAGTTATTGAGCAACGGTTTGTTCCGCGCGAACGCGGCGATTTCGGTCGCGAACGAGCTGCGTTGGATTATTCGCAGTATTGTTATTTCTGAGTCTCGTAGCTCAGCGACAGTGAGGAACGAGGGGAGCGCGGTGCTTGTTTGTTTTCGCACCATGTTTATAAATCGCCGCACGTGACAGAATACGCGAATTAGGCGTTGCCAGCTGGAGAAACGAGACAGAACATCCCAATCTTTAATTGTGATCGTATTATGCACGGCGGTTTTACATTTCTCCTCCTCCGTTTCGTAGGTCTGCTGAACGGGCCAGTCTTCTTCTTCCCTCTTCAACCACGATGGACCCTCGATCCACAGCGTCGATGCCAGCAGTGCTTCGGCGCTTACACCGCGCGAATTCAGGTCTGCAGGATTGCAGTGCGTCGGCACGTGTCTCCAGACGGCATTCGGTAGTGTGGTGTGGATCTTGGACGTCCTGTTGGCCACCATAGTTTTCCAAGCAGCAGGGTGTTTTCGCAACCATGCGAGGACAATCGTGGAGTCCGTCCAGCAAACTGTCTTTGTTACTGGTATCCCGATCGAGTGGGTCACGTGAGCGGCCAATTCAGTTAGCATGACGGCTCCGTTCAACTCTAGGATAGGGATAGAGACAGTTTTTATTGGAGCTACTCGCGATTTAGCTGTGAGCAGCGTGGTATGCGTTTCGCCGGTGAGAGACGTTACGCGGGCGTAAACCGCGCATGAAAAGGCGGCACGAGATGCGTCGCTGAATCCATGTAGTTGGATTTCAATTGAGTAAGGGGCGTACTGGATCCACCGCAGAACCCTCATTGCGGTTAAAGCACGCCAATCCATACAGAAGAGGTTCCAGGTTTCGCGGGTGTCGTCCGATACGCAGTCATCCCAGCTGATTCTGTCGAGCCATTGTTGCTGCATTAAGATTTTAGCTCGGACAATTATTGGAGACAACCATCCTAGAGGGTCGAACAACGTCGCAATCTCCGAGAGCAATTCGCGCTTGCTCATTTTCTCCTTTCTGACCGCCAGTTTTTGTAAGTCAAAATAGAACGCGTCGTCCGAGGGGATCCATCTTATTCCGAGGACTTTGAGTTCCGAATCATTGAATATTCGCAGATCCACCGCATGTGAATGTGTGGTTTCGGGAATACTTCGCAGGGATTCGGCATCGTTGCCCGCCCATTTTCGCAGATTGAATCCGCCTCGAGACAACAGCTGACAGACTTGTATTCTAGTCTGTTCGAGCAGCTGTTTGTCCGGCGCGCCCATGAATACGTCGTCAACGTAAACACTGTTGCGGAGAATCGGGGACGCGAGGGGGTATTCCGAACCTTCCAACTTGTTTATTTGTTGTATAACGCGCATCGAGAGGTACGGGGCGCAGGCGGTTCCGTAGGTTACCGTATTCAATTCGAACGCCTCGAGATTGCCGTTAGATTCGTTTCTCCACAAGATGCATTGATATTTGCGATCTTGTGGGTGGATGAGAATTTGACGGAACATTTTCTCAATGTCCGCCACTAAGACATATTTGTGGATTCGCCACGCTAGTAAGATGTGAGTAATTTCTAACTGTAACTTCGGACCAGTAAGTAGGATGTCGTTTAAGGAGTATCCGCTAGACGTTTGGCTCGACGCATTAAAAACGACTCGGAGCTTTGTAGTCAAGCTTTCCTCGCGGAGAACGGCGCGATGTGGAATGTAATTCCTCGCACGGTCGACGCTATCGAGACGGTTCATGTGGCCGAGCGACTCGTACTCGCGGATGAACGCATTATATTCGCATCTGAC
Source organism: Lasioglossum calceatum (assembly GCA_963966675.1). Lineage (NCBI taxonomy): Eukaryota > Metazoa > Arthropoda > Insecta > Hymenoptera > Halictidae > Lasioglossum > Lasioglossum calceatum. The sequence goes on along the minus strand of OZ016545.1, from coordinate 14,807,107 downwards.
CGCTTCGTTTTCGCGTAGTTTCCGGGTCAGACGTTCCAGTGACGCAGTGGCTCCTCGGAGTGAATCTCCGAGGAAGTCCTCGGGGACCGATTTGAGAAACGGTAACCGCACTACGAATCTGCCTGTAGCGTCGCGCGAATATGTTTTTTCGAAGTGACGCTCGCATTCTATCTCCAAGGGAGTGAGGATACGCGTTTCAGGGACCGCTTCTGTTTCCCAGAAACGAGTTAACGCACGTTCGAGTGGATCCGTGATTGTCCCGTGATGCGTGGCAACCGCGAATCGATGGGTTTCCGGGGTGTTAATGCATCCGGACAAGATCCAACCGAGAATCGTATTTTGCGCAATCGGTCCTTGGTTACTTGTGAGTCGAACGCCCGGTCGTAGGATTTGCGCGAAGATATCCGCGCCTAGGAGCAATTCGATACGTTGCTTAGATGCGGGCTCGGGGTCCGCGAGCGCGAGATCGAATAGGGCGCTGTAATTTTCTATCTGGACCGCCGGCGGCACGTACTGCGTTATACCGCGCACTATAAACGCACGGGTTGATAGTGCTGGTGACTCCTGCTTGGACGAACCGATCCGCAGTTGCACACTATAATCTATGTTGCTTGTTTGTTCGCCGCCGAGGCCGGTCACGGAAATCGGTGATCGGACTTTTTGTAAGCGTGGCTGCTGTACAAGATTGGTGGACACGAACGAGGATTGAGACCCCTGATCCAATAGCGCGCGGGCTAATCGCGACTGACCGTTGGGCGCGAAGACTTTGACCATTGCGGTGGCCAATAGGACAGTCTGAATGCCATTCGGACTGGCTTCGGCGAAATGTGTCGCAACGTTACTACCGCTCTCTTCCGTATTCGGCGGAGGGGTAGACACGTCTAATCTTGAGGGCTGGACCGAAGATGCATTGTTTCGGTAACCACTCGTGTTGGGTCTGCTGAGGGCCCTGGATTCTCCGCGGTGAAGTAATGTGTGGTGCTTTTCACCACACTGTCTACACACGTTTGTGCTCGGACACTTCGACACGGTATGATTCGCGCCGAGGCAGTTTATGCACGCGTGTTGACTTTTTAGCGTCTCGAATCGAGCGAGTGGCGAGAGGCTACGGAACACGCTACAGTCGCGGGGTCGTGCGCTTCTTTGCAAAGAAAGCAAGTAGGAGACGTACTACTTTCTTCAATCACGTGCGCGTTCGTTTTTTGTCGCAACGGTTTCGCAGGACCCGCGGAGGATTGAAGTTGTTGCGTCGGTTGATTGGACATCTTAACCGCCGCGGTTTGTTCTAAAACGAACTTTTCCATCGCCGCGTATGTTGGGTAGGTTCGTGCATCTCCGAGGGTCTTGTTCCACTCCGTTTCTAATTCGCGGTCGAACTTGCTCGAAACGAAATAAACGAGATGATCCTCTTTCGTGCCTCTACCTAACTTGTACAGCGCCTCGAGGGTGTTACGATAATGTATTGTGAACTGATTCAGCGAGTCGAGCTGTGACAATTTGATGGATTTCAGTGAATAAAGTTTTTGCATTACTGTATGGTCTATGACTCTTTCATTATCGTAAATCTCCTTGAGACGTGACCAGCCGATCTGGAAGTTCGCGTCTGTCACATCTAGGTGTTGTACTGCGTCGAGTGCTTCGCCCGACAATGCGCTAAGCAGGTACTGTAATCGTTCCGCGCCCGTTAACGTTTCATTCACAATTACCGCGGAGTTGAATCGCGATTCGAACGATTTCCAACGCGTATAGTCGCCGTCGAATTTCGGGAGTTCGATTCGAGGTAATTTGACGTGCGCGGGACGAGTTACCGTGGTGGCTGGGAACGCCATAGATGAATTCGCCGCAGGGGGTGTGATGGGGGGGCGTAGATGGGCCAGCTGCTCCCTTAGGTAGGACCAGCCTTCAAGGTACGCGTCCTCCATCCGATCCATCGTTCCGGCCTTGAAGTAGGGGAGGTCTTCTTTCGTCCGGTCCGCTTTCCGGTACGCTTGGAGGTACCCGTTGAAAGAAGTAATCTGGGTCCAGGTCTCCTGGTACATGGTCAGCCTGGTGTCCAGATACTCCACCGTATAGTTGACGACCCCTTTTTTCTTCGTATTTGTCAATATTTTGGTGAGCTGAGCAAACGCTTGGGTTTGCCGCTCAAGAACCGCTTCGAAGGTCTCCGTGACACTTGTGTTCATTTTCACCGTCTGTTTTTGACTTGAAAGTCACGAGACACGACACACGTTTGAATTAGACGGTTGGTTTCGCCTCTAACGTCTTCCGACCGATCCAGGTTTCTTCACAAATCCGGCTCGAAGGACCATAAAATTGTTACACCGACCCGTTCAAAAAAAAGACTAAGAGTCCGCGAACTAAAAATGCACTAGATTGTGTGACGAAAGGAAAGGAGTAGTGAGTCGGAAGTTGGTTTTTCGTGAGAGGGTATTGTTAATTAGTTCACTCGCGTGGTACGGGTCACAGAAACACTTTATTGCAAACTGAAGCTACGGAGGCGCGTTGACCCGAAGAACAGAGCTCGCAGAGGAGATTATTCGACTCGATTCTCGCAGAGGAGAGTATCGAAGCGGTTTACAAACCGTGCTCGTAGCGATTATGTAAGAATACACTGTTTTGGTGATGACTCGCAGAGGAGTATATATCCGAACGAACGTTAAGCTGGCTGGGGGTCCTATTTATCGGAATCGGTGGATTCCCCCACCGTACACCTACAGGAGCTCGCTTCGAGGTGACAACTCGCCGCGGTGTTGTAGGGACAACGAGGGGGGTGTTCGCGGCGCTGAATCGTACGAAAATGTATCGCTCGCGTTTAACAAAAGGTAATGGAATATTTGAAACATATTTATGTGGAAAAAATATTTCGTAATAGCCCAATCCTTTCCGAATAACACAAAAAAATGTAGCTCAATCGGACAAATTGTTCCTGACAAGGGAACATATTCAGATGAGAAAATCCGATTTTGATGAAACTTATGTGTGAGCTATAGTTCTTCGAAAAATATTTGACACATGTTTCTTTTATCGGCAACCATCCACTTTGAAGGGGTGAAAACAGCCCTCAAAGTTGGAGTTCAAAACCATATTTTTTGAGATATCTCGGAAACCAGAGGTCGAAAAAATTTGAATTTTTTTTAAATTGTGTGTTTTTCAATGGGGAACGTAGTCGTGCACGAAAATTTTAACAAAAGTTTTTTGTTTAAACAATATATTAAAAATTTGATATTTTTTGCAGTTTCTCTTATTTATTGTTAGTTCATTTTAATGTAAACTCGGGTGTGTGATCTTTGATCCAAAATAGGAGATACATGTTCCAGGATTTTCCTTTTTTTTGCCATTTAACAATAATTATGCATAATGGATGATAGTCTTGCACCTGGCGTGTGGAGAAATTCTGGCTTGTTTTATAGAAATATAAGCATTTAGTATAAACGTGTATAGTATTTTAAACAATACCACTGGATTATATGTCGTTTATTGTTTTATCAGTAGCTAAAGAAGGTGGCGCAGGTATTAGCAGCCTGACACTAAAGACGTTTCAACACTCTAAACCCAGCGCTCGGATTTGTTTCATCGCGAGGAACTCGAATCCAAGCCTACGCCTACTTGACCCGGCCGCGCGTCTCGCTCCCCGTCGCGGCCATAGTGCTCGGAACTGCTCAGGCGCGTACCATTTCATAGGCGCTGTTCGCGGCGCAACAGGGCGACACTCGTGTCAGTGTCGCCAGATTGAGGTTGAATCGGAGCTCCCGTACTCCCCTACTATCCCCTTCCAGTGTCGCCAGATTGCGGTGGACACGAATCTCCCGTACTCCCCTACTTTCCCCTTCCACTATTCTATTCGCACGCGCGCATAGAATATCTCGCATTCGCCCCACTCATTCCCCGTCATCAGAGAGGGGGTACATCATTTCATCATCCCTCCCTCAGTCTGGCTTCACTGACTCGTGTCAATAGGTTTCCGCGTTACCATTGAGGTACTATTGTCAATGTGTTTTTTTTTGTTAGTGGTATTTGAATAATAGAAAATTGATAACTATTTTTAAAATTTTTCTTACGAATTTATATTTCTAATTTATTTTTATAATTATAATAATCTACAGCTGTTGTGTCCGAAATTATCATGCGTGATAGTGGAGTAGGCCTACAGGGGATACCACTAACGAAAAAAACGCATTGGCAATAGTATGTACCTCGATGGTAATGCGGAAACCTATTGACACGAGTGTCGTCCTGATGCGCCACGAATAGCGCCTATGAAATGGTACGCGCATGAGCAGTACCGAGCACTATGGCCGCGACGGGGAGCGAGACGCGCGGCCGGGTCGAGGAGGCGTAGGCTTCGATTCGAACTCCTCGCGATGAAACAAATCCGAGCGCTGCTCTAAACCTATCGATCCTTAAAAGTAACTGATAAATGTTTCTTTGTATAAAAATGCTAAGATCGATTTTATTTAGGCTTTATGCAGCTCTCCTATTGTAATATGTTAATGTATTAGGTCGTTCGGAAAATCATTTCGTTTTCTCCTCTACTGAAGAAATAACATTCAATTTGGTTTCTATTTCTTGCAGTCGATGTATTCGATTTTTATTTTGCAGAAATATCCGCAGTCTAGTAATGACAAACGGAAGTATTGCCATCCCTACACGAAAAACGAAATTACTTTCCGAACGACCTAATATATAGTATGTGTAGTATGTAATTTAAATAAATATTAATTTTGTCGGTAAAAAAGAAGAGCGCTGCTGCTGCTGCCACACATTTGTACAATGGAGATGGGGTGAAAGGTTAAGTGGTTAACACGTGTGAGCCCACTCTCACACGTGGAAGGAATCCCGGCACTCCCGATCACGTAGCGAACAAACACGTATATTTACAGAATGTAATGTACATCCGGAGAGTATCCGATGAAGCTCTGCTGAGCTATACAGTAACGTAGTTAACGTCGTAGATCCTCGAAAACCAACAATGGTGGATCAATCAGAAAAGAGCAGCACGGATGGTCAAGCACGACCATATCGTTCGAGAGTTACAAGGGAAGAGAGCGATCGACACGATCCGCGCGTCGACCAACGTAGCGAGTACGTTGTGCGCAGGCTCAGCGACTCCCCACTACGCAGCAAGTGCGGAGTGGTAAGCGCGACCCCACACACTCCCCCCCCCCCTAGTGCGTTACTGCCAGAAACGCATGATACAGGAAATGCATGCAGCAGCTGCACTCGGAAACGGGTGACGCACTAGGAGTGAGCAAGAAGGCTCATCTCCCCACAACAGTTAATAAATGCTTTCCCCTTTGAGCAAGAAGAAAGCTGCGGCGAACGCAAATTATTAATTTTTCTTCGCGAAAGAAACGCAACACAAATTATATACATTTTTCTTCGCGAAAGAAACGCAACACATAAATCATATACGTCCTCCTTCACGAAGGAAGGGAAAACGCGACGAACGCGGACTAACGATTCTCCTTCGCAAGGGACGGAAAACGCAACGAATGCGCAATATTGTCCCTCCTTTGCGAAGGAAGGCGTGTGCAAAGAGTATACCATGTGCATATTTACAATGAAATGAATTCACTACGAGTGAATCGTGACGTTACAGCAACGATATGCGCGATGTCACCGACATAAGAATGCAGAAAGCATTCTATTTGGTGCGAACAGCAATTAGTACTGTCGCGTGTTAGGTCTTGTGAGCGACCTGTTTTCTCGTGTACGTTCTCAACGGGGGGGGGGGGGCAGAGCTACAACCCGCTGAGCCATCAGAACCAATTGATTCGTCCAAATCCTGCGAAATTGTATATGCGGGCTTTAATAATTCCACAGGTACATTGCGGGACGTCCCGTTCACCTCGATCTGGAAAACTCTATCGCTGATGCGAGATAGGACCTTATGCGGACCTGTATACGGCCTTTCAAGGGCCTTCTTGGCCATATTGCGCATAAATACGTGGGAGCATTCCCTGAGGTCCTTAAAGACGAACGCTTTACGAGAATTGCGGTGCGCCGCGGGAACAGGACGAATCTGTCGCATGAACTCGCGGTGCTCTTCCAAGAAAATGTTCGGATCTGGCGAGAAGTCGTCAGGAAGGAAAAATTCTCCCGGGAGGCGCAGTGTCGTCCCGAACATGAACTCCTCCGGAGAGGCGTTCGTGTCCGAGCGGACATGCGACCTCAGACCCAGAAGGACCGTCGAAAGCGACTTTGTCCAATCAGCATCCCTATGACACATCAACGCAGCTTTTAAAGGGCGGTGCCAGCGCTCGATCAATCCGTTCGAAGACGAATGGTAGGCCGTGGTCCTGACTCTCTCACTTCCTGTAAGCGACAGGAGTGCGGAAAATAGCCGCGATTCGAATTGCGCGGCTTGGTCCGTCGTCACGATTTTCGGAGAACCGTAATGCGATATCCAATTGTCGAAAAACGCACGCGCAATCGTCTGGGCGGAGGTTTCCTTCAGAGGAATAGCCTCGACCCAGCGAGAGAATCTGTCAATCATGGTCAGCAGGTACTGAAAACCATCACGGACAGGCAGTGGGCCTACGATATCGATATGCACATGGTCGAAACGACCATCGGGAGCAATGATTTTATCTGGAATCATTTTAACATGACGCGATGTCTTTGACTGTTGACAGTCAAGGCATTCCCTACACCAACGTTGAATATCGCGATGCATATCGGGCCACACATACCTATGTCTGATTAGCTTGTCAGTGACCTGCGGACCAGGATGTGCGGGCGCATGAAATATTTTAAACGCAGTTCGACGTAAACTCGTCGGAATGTACGGCCGAATGGCTTCTCCCGATATCTCACAGAAGATTGAAGTATGCTCAGGGCCCCAAGATATAGACTTGAGAGTCAAGGAGTGATTAGACGACTTGCGGAGTTCCGCCAGTTGTTCGTCATCCTTCTGAGCATTTGCCAGATCAGAGAGACTGATCTCACAAGGGAGTCGAAGTGACTCAATCCGAGAAAGGGCATCAGCCACAACATTCTCCGGGCCCTTCACATATTCAATGTTCGTGGTGAATTGCGCAATCAGAGTAAGCTGGCGCAATTGCCGCGGAGAGGCTTTCTCGGGGCGCTGCTTGAACGCATAGATTAACGGTTTGTGATCCGTTAGCACCTTAAATTCGCGCCCTTCTAATAGATAGGAAAAATAACGGATCGCTTCGTAAATAGCGGTGAGTTCCCTGTCATAGGCGCTGTAATTCATCTGAGAGGGAGTCAATTTCCTTGAAAAGAACGCTAGGGGTTCCCAAGTCGCGGTCGACGCCTTGAGCACGAGACTCCTTTGTTCCAACACTGCGCCTATTGCGCGATCGGACGCGTCGGTTACTAAGCGTAACTCAGCCCCGGACCTTGGATGAAACAAGAGAGTAGCTTTCGCAAAATCCTGTCTAATCTTGTCGAAGGCCAGCTCGGCCTCGCGGGACCGATCTCCTTTTTATCGTTCTTTTTAGAATCGATGAAATAAGCATTCAGGGGAGCCTGAGAGGCAGCTGTATTAGGAAGATTCCTATGATAGAAATTTATCATACCCAAAAAGCGTCGCAATTCGACCACTGTTTTAGGTTTAGCAAACCCCAAAATGGCTTCCACCTTGCTGGCCAAAGGGCGAATGCCCTCGGCACTAATAGAATACCCTAAAAATTCTAATTCGTGGGCTTCAAAATTGCATTTGCCAACGTTGAGGCGAAGGTGATAATCCTTCAGCCTCTGAAATACAATCCGTAGGTGTTCCATGTGCTCCTCCCGAGTGAAAGAAGCGACAAGGATATCGTCGATGTATAAAAATACAAAGTCCAAATCTCCCAGCGCACGATTAATGTAACGCTGGAACGATTGACTTGCGTTCCGAAGACCGAAGGTCATGTATTCGAATTCATACAACCCGAAAGGGGTTGTGATGGCAGTTTTCTGCACATCCTCAGGCGCAACCGGAATTTGGTTGAACGCCTTGTGCAAATCCAGCTACGAAAAAATCTTTTTTCCCGCTAAATTATTGCAACAATCGTACAAGTGGGGCGTCGGATACTTGTCCGGAATGGTCACAGCATTTAACTGTCTATAGTCCCCACAGACCCGCCAGGTCCCGTCTTTCTTCTGCACCATGTGCATAGGACTGGCCCAAGGACTGCTTGACGGTCTGCAGATGCCGGCCTCGCACCACTGCTTGAACTCCTGCTTCGCAGCAAGGATTTTGTCCGGCGCTAAGCGACACGGACGAGAAGAAATCGGAGGGCCCTTTGTAAGGATGTGGTGAAACACCTCCTTCGATTTGGGCAAGGTTGGAAACGAAGTTCCAGGGATCTCCGGAAATTCGGAGAGAATGTTGGCACATTCTGTGCCTGAGGCAGCGATGTGCACTGAATGAACTTGAACTTTCTTCAGTTCGCCAGACGAGGCTATGCCTGAAACTCTATCAACCAGGCTACGCTTGCGGATATCTACAACGAGGCCATAATGCCACAGAAAGTCTGCCCCAATAATGGGATGAGGGACATTGGCAATGCAAAAATGCCATTTGAATGCCTATCGAGGAGTCGTTAGCGGCGACCAATTTGAGCCGACCCGGCTTGCCTCGAATCCTAGCATCTGCAGGAAGCAGGGACACATCTGCGCCGGTGTCTATTAGGAACATCTGACCGGAAGTCCGATCTCTAATATGGAGACGTCTGGAATCACCTGTACCTACCACAACCGTCTCCGCGACGGCAGGTGATCTTAGTTTTTTGCAGCTTTCCATTCGGAAAATTTGCTGCACCCCTCCCTACATGAGGTAGGGTTCCCAGGGTAGCGTTTGTGCGCTAAGCACAATGATTGCGCTTCATCAGAAGGTTTTCTGGTTTTCGAACGAGAGCGCGAAAGAGACTGCGAGCCCGATCTGGATGTTGCGGAGAGCAACGATTTTTGGTTGGAAACCAAAGTCTTAAGAAGAGACTCAATGCGACTCAATTTTGCCGAGAATGCGGCAGTGCTGTCAACCGAAGGCACAGCAGAAGAAGAACATGAAGCTCTTTTGGCATGGGCAGAACAAGATTGTTTATCGCACTCGACCGAATTGACGTTGGGTTTAGGACCATGAACGGCAACCAACTTATCTGCAATCTCTGCCAGGATGTCCAGGTCTTTGCTTTCCGACACCACCAGGATCTCCTGTTAGTTATCAGTCAACTGTTCTAAGAAGATAGACCTCAACACAGAGTCACTGCAGTTACATCTCTCGTTAAGATAACGGAGCTGACGAAGGATTTGGGACAGTTTACAGTCCACGTCAACCTGTCCTCTTAATAACCTTCTCAAAGTCTCCTCGTCTGTCGGTGCAAAAACCGTGAGCAGACGTTTTTTCGCCTTAGAGTACATATCGGGATAGGGAGGTTGTTTGGTAGTGATATCGCTTAGATTTGCTAAGGAATCCTCGTCTAACGCCATCACCAGGTAATCAAACTTGGTGAGCTCGTGAGTTACCCCCGAGCGACGTAACGATGCCTCTAACTGGCAGAACCACAACACTGGACGCTTTCTAGAAAAGGGTGGAATCTTGGGGACCCGCGCGACCGCGACTTGGGAAACATCCCCGTGCTCCTGATGAGCTTCCCTATCCACTCTTTCCTCTAACTGCTGACGAATCTCGTCGATCTCTTGCCGAATCGCCTCGAAGGCGTCGAGGTCGAGCTGCGGCACAACGGGCTCCGGATCCGCCATACTTGTAGGGGCTGAATCTACTGCTAGCCTACGCAAATGCGTTTACACGCTAACCTAATTCACGCACAGGCGTGTCACAGGGACTGTGCACGAGTTTACCCGCGACCAGAAATTCAATGTTTCGGAAAACAACAGGGTTTTTACTTGGCGCGCCCTTGAGTTCATGCGACAGATTCGCGAACGCGACGCGGAAGCACGAACGCACGCACCAAAACAGTGTTTTTGTGTCTATTGAGCACAACACCGAAAGCACCGTTGCCGATGAGGATGACAGGCTCCGATGACGACGCTGGCCAAAACATCAGCGTGACCTCGGGCACGAGGTAAACAACACGCTGATACAGGAATGGAATGTCGTCCTTCAGCGTGACCTGAGGACACGAGGTAAACAGCACGCTGCTGCCGGAATGGAATGTCGTCCTTCAGCGTGACCTCAGAACACGAGGTAACAGCATGCCGGCCGGACAACAGGCCGATTGGGCTAGATACGCCGGTACAGGAAGAAAAAATCGTCCTTCAATGTGACCTCGGGCGGACCAGGCCACGAGGTAAACAGCATACCAGCTTCGCAGCAAATCGCCTCGTTAACGAGACGTTACCGCCAATCCCTCTCGTACCTCCAGAGAAGAAGATGAATTCTTCCCCGATACAACACCGGTAGTCCAGATCTGGCTTAGGCAGCTCTGGAAAGTCTGTACGCCGACACGAAGTTTCGTCCTTGTCAAAGATGGCCGATTGGTCCGTTGGCCCGTTCAAAATGCGGCGCCGCCATCTTGACGTGTCGTGCAGATATGGGTTGCACGTGTCCCGCTCCTCCTCAGCTCGAAACGATTGTCCCGGCTCCTTGGTGAACGATGTCCAAACGTCGGGGTCACCAATTATGGGGTGAAAAGGTTCAATGGTCAACACGTGTGAGCCCCACTCTCACACGTGGAAGGAATCCAGACACTCTGCTGAGCTATACAGTAACGTAGTTAACGTCGTAGATCCTCGAAAACCAACACTGGTGGATCAATCAGAAAAGAGCAGCACGGATGGTCAAGCACGACCATATCGTTCGAGAGTTACAACGGAAGAGCACGATCGACACGATCCGCGCGTCGACCAACGTAGCGAGTACGTTGTGCGCAGGCTCAGCGATTCCCCACTACGCAGCAAGCGCGGAGTGGTAAGCGCGACCCCACATGGACATTTACTTTACCGCCATCTATCAAATTAGCGCGAGCTGCTCTTGTACGGCATTTGACACATTAGCGCGACCGTGTTGCCCTCTTACGGCGAGGCAGAATCCAAGACCGATGCCCTGCAGCTTGCGGCAGCAGACCTCTAAAACGCGACATGGCTGCCGCGCAGTAGAGCTGCAGATCGGAGCAGTTGGTTATCTGGGTACATATTTATGAATATTATATATTACTTACATATGAAAATATAAAAGGACGATCACAGGACAATAATGATAAAACAATAGACTACTTATTACTGACGTAAATAATAGAACAACAATGTACTTGTGTTTTGCGTGTAAGTAGTGTTTGAATAAGCGATATAGTAGCTCCGCGAGATGAAGTAAAGCATGAATAAGAGTGCCGTCCCACGGTGAGAATGTGGAATCTTGACTCCGCGGGAAAACTATCTTTTCCCTAGTCCACTATACTATCACGGACGAAGGTCAGGACAGAGGATACTTTGTAAAGACAAGTTCCACCCTTGCACGGTGAACAATTTATTTAAATCTTTTAAACTGGTTGGTACAAATCGGAACGTCTAATAGCACGTCTATTCGTCGAGACGACTGGAGCGGAAGAGAGCGAACTCGTCGCATCGCTTCGAAACATGGCAAGACTGCCGTGAGTGCGCAGGCGCAGTACCCCACCAACGGTCGGGGATAAAGCCGAGCCCACACACTCCCCCCCCCCTAGTGCCAGAGGCACGACAAACAAAAGAAATATGCCATGGGGGCAATATACAACTAGTGCACAAAGTGCATTTACATTATTTTAAGTACGCATGATGCAAAATATGCATTTAAGTACATTATTTTAAATACGCATGATGCAAAATATGCATTTACATTATTTTATTTGTTAACGCTCGAACCTGAAACAACCGCCGAAATCGGCCTCGCTCACGCCTTGAACGAGATCGATTTTCGCGAATATGTTTTCAGCTTGGCGGGGGCCGAACCGCCCGGAATACCCTCACTCTCGACCGTGTCGTCAAGTTCGTGGTTCACCAGACATGCTGGTTTTAATAACTCGATCGACACATTCTTCGACGTACCATTCACGTCGATCTTGAACACACGGTCGGAGGGACGCGAAAAAACCCGGTGAGGTCCCGTATATGGTCTCTCAAGGGCCTTCTTAGCCAGATTTCGCATGAATACATGCGTACACGCATACAAATTCTTGAAAACGAACGCGCGACATTTATTATGATGCGCGGCGGGAACAGGACGTACCTGTCGCATGTGCTCGCGATGCTCTTCAATGAAAATGTTGGGTCCGGCGTGAAGTCGTCCGGGAGAAAGAATTCTACAGGTAGTCTTAACGTCGTCCCAAAAACGAATTCAGCAGGAGACGCGTTTGTGTCCGTACGGACGTGCGAGCGCAAGCCGAGAAGGACCGTAGAAAGCGAGCGCGTCCAGTCCGTGTCGCGATGGCACATCAATGCCGCTTTTAATGGCCGATGCCAACGTTCTATTAACCCGTTTGAGGAGGGATGGTATGCAGTAGTCCTGATTCGTTCGCAACCTACTAAAGACAGCAATGCTGTGAAAAGCCGCGATTCAAACTGGGCACCTTGGTCTGTCGTTATGGCTTTCGGCGCGCCATACCGAGATATCCAAGTGTCAAAAAATGCACGTGCTACAGTTTGGGCTGACGTTTCTGCCAAAGGGACAGCCTCAACCCAACGCGAAAAACGATCAATCATCGTTAGCAGGTACTGCATACCATTTCTCACGGGAAGCGGTCCGACGATGTCCACATGGACATGGTCGAAACGGCCGTCAGGCGCGATGATCTTTTCAGGCAACATTTTCACATGCCTCGCCGTCTTTGACTGTTGACAGTCAATGCATTCTTTGCACCAGCGCTGAATGTCGCGGTGCATGTCAGGCCACACATATCTGTGCCTGATTAATTTATCGGTCACCTGAGGACCAGGATGGGCCGGCATGTGAAAAGTGTTGAACACCGAACGACGCAGCGTCGGTGGTATATATGGCCGAATGGCCTCCGAAGAGATCTCGCAGCTGACGGTGTGGTGCTCCGGGCCCCAGGAAATATCCTTAAGCACCAGGGAGTGATCGGTCGACTTGCGCAATTCCGCCAGTTGACCGTCCTCCTTTTGTAATTCTGACAGTTCTTTTAAATTGATTTCACACGGGAGTCTGAGGGACTCCACGCGTGATAACGTGTCGGCGACCACGTTGTCCGGGCCCTTGACATGGTCTATGTGCGTCGTAAATTGGGCGATAAACGACAGTTGACGCAACTGACGCGGAGAGGCCTTTTCAGGACGCTGAGAGAACGCGAAGGTTAACGGTTTATGATCCGTTACAATTCTAAATTGCCGCGCCTCAAGCAGGTACGAAAAGTATTTAATCGCCTCGTAAATCGCTGTCAGTTCTCGGTCGTACGCACTATAATTACGTTGCGCAGGGGTGAGCTTCTTAGAAAAGAAGGCGAGTGGCTCCCAGGCCGCGCAGCCAGCGTCGACAGAGGAACTCTGTTCCAAGACCGCCCCAATGGCAAAGTCGGACGCATCAGTGACTAACCGAAGGTGCGCACCGGCACGAGGGTGAACTAAGAGAGTGGCTTGCGCAAAACCCTTCTTGATTTTGTCGAAGGCCACCTCTGCTTCACGAGTCCACTCGATTACTCTTTTGTCGTTCTTCTTTGATTCGACAAAATACGAATTTAGCGGTGCCTGAGTGGCAGCCGCGTTCGGAATATTTCGATGGTAAAAATTCACCATCCCTAAGAAGCGACGCAACTCTACGACCGTTTTAGGCTTAGGAAAGCTCATTAAGGCTTCGACCTTGGAAGCAGTAGGGCGAATGCCCTTCTCATTGACCGTGCATCCTAGGAACTCTAATTCGCGAACCGCGAATACACATTTCTCGACGTTTAGTCGGAGATGGTATTTTTTTAACCGGTCGAAGACCGTGCGGAGGTGAGCCAAATGCTCCTCCTCCGATGAAGAAGCCACTAGGATATCGTCGATATAGAGAAAAACGAAGTTCAGATCGCCCAGCGCTCGATTTATGTAGCGCTGGAAGGACTGACTTCCGTTACGAAGGCCAAAGGTCATGAACATGAACTCAAAAAGGCCAAATGGAGTGGTTATGGCTGTTTTCTGCACATCTTCTGGCGCCACCGGAATCTGGTTAAATGCCTTGTGCAGATCTAATGAAGAAAATATGGTCTTCCCAGCCAGATTATTGCTATAATCGTGAAGATACGGCGTGGGGTATTTATCGGGAACTGTTACCGAATTGAGTTGCCTGTAATCTCCACAGACCCTCCACGAACCGTCCTTCTCCTGGACCATATGCATGGGACTAGCCCATGGACTACTCGAGGGGCGGCAAATGCCGGCCTCCGTCCAGATTTTGAACTCGGCTTTTGCAGCCGTTAATTTGTCCAACGCCAAGCGGCGAGGACGCGAAGAAATCGGTGGCCCCTTCGTCAGAATGTGATGAAATACCTCCTGGGAAAAGGGTGGCACCGGATTGGAAGTCCCGGTGATTTCCGGGTATTCTGACAGAATCGCGGAATGCGAGGACCTTTGAGCACTCGATTGCACTGAGTGAATCGTGGAAGTCTTAATGAACCTTCCAACTGATGCTACCTGGGTCGCTTTGTCAAAGAGACACTGTCTCTTCAAGTCAACCGCAAGACCGTAATGGTATAGAAGGTCAGCTCCTATAATAGCGGAGGGAACATTCGCGATAATGAAATTCCAATTGAAAACCCGTCTCAATCCCAGATCTAGTCTGCGAAAAGATTCGCCAAAAGTGTCGATCTTCGAGTCGTTAGCGGCTAGCAGTTTAAAATCTGAAGGCTTGCGGTGTATCTTGTGATCCGCCGGAAGCAAAGAGATATCCGCGCCCGTGTCGATGAGGAACATCTGACCCGAGATCCTGTCTTTAATATGAAGACGTCTAGATTCCCTTGCTCCACTTCCCACGGTCTCCGAGCGGGAGGGAGCTTCTAGTTTTTTGCCGCGGACAATTCCGCGTACTTCGGACAATTTGGCCTACATGATCTGGGATTGAGGGGAAAACGAGAGTGTGCAAAGCACAATTTGGATGTCCTACTAGAGGAGTTAGAAGCCGAAGGAGCAGGAGAGACGCTCCTGAGTTGTCGCGGTGATCGAGACGTAGACGATGAACGCCGCATTCCCCTAACCTGCCCGGAAGGGGCATTCAACCTTGAAGCAATTCACTTCAGCAATGACTCAATGCGTTGAAATTGCGCATTTAGAGGGTTGAGGGAATCAGAAGGCGTGGTTGCGGTAGAATCGCTGTGTAACGGGTCCGGTTCTTCGCGTGTGTCCTGCTCGTGGCGTCCCTCGTTGCTGAATGGCTCGCCGAGCCAGGGTCCTAGACGGCGAGGGACGTGTTTGACGTGAGGAGCGGGGTCGTAGCGGGGCGAATCAGTGAAACAGGTGTTTTGTGCTATGATAGTGCCCGCTGCCTTAGAACGCGTAAGGAGCGCGGTCGGTGTGGTGCGTGGTCCCGAGGATACGTTAGTCGTAGAGGGTGGACGCGAGGATGCGGCTTGGAACGGTCGTAGGTGGAGGACGGATTCGAGGCGAGTGGAGGACGGGAGTCGATCGTGGCTATCGCCGTGATCGCCCTTCCTAGGCCGGGTTCCGACGGGCCCCCGACGCCGGTGACGCACCGATCGTCGAGTTTCCTCCGGACGGTCCAGGGGTGAGTTTCGGCCAGGTGACGCACC
This sequence comes from Lasioglossum calceatum, assembly GCA_963966675.1. Taxonomy (NCBI): domain Eukaryota; kingdom Metazoa; phylum Arthropoda; class Insecta; order Hymenoptera; family Halictidae; genus Lasioglossum; species Lasioglossum calceatum. Next base: position 14,791,427 of record OZ016545.1, on the reverse strand, counting down.
TAGTTTTCACTCAACCGTCCTCGTGGGCGACTCGCCTCACGAGGCGCCGGCGGCACGCCGTGCGTTCTGGACGCGCTAGGTTCTCGTAGACGACTCGTCGTACGAGGATACCGGTGACGCACCGGGGTAACTACGGTAGAACACGGTTCTCACCGGCAGGATGCAGGTTGCAGGACAGGGGTTCGATGGATTCGAAGGGTGACGCACCGCTTCTCGTCCTGTCGCTTTCGTAGACGACTCGTCGTACGAAAGATACCGGTGACGCACCGGGGTAACTACGGTAGAACACGGTTCTCACCGGCAGGATGCAGGTTGCAGGACAGGGTTCGACGGATTTGAAGGGTGACGCACCGCTTCTCGTCCTGTCGCCCTCGTAGACGACTCGTCGTACGAGAGATGCCGGTGACGCACCGGGGATGACCGGAGGAGCACTGCTCGCTCTGGAGGAAGTTTCAGGACGGGAGGTTCCTCGGCGGAGTCGTAGGGTGACGCACCACTTCCTATCCGTCGGTTTTCGGAGACGACGCGGCTCGCGAAAAGTTACCGGTGACTCACCGGATGCTTCCCTCGATGGAACACGGTTCTCACCAGGGTGAACCAGGGTGCCGTTTAGACAAGGGGTCTGCACCGCAGACGAGCCCGTAGTCGACGGTCGGAAACTAGGATATCGGGTGCTTGTAGAATACTTACAGCTGGTTAACAGGAATGATCTGGCTCTCAGGAAATTCACTGGTAAACTCCGGTGGTCCCAGCTGATTTCGGGCGCCTTTTATAGGAATAGTTTGGTGGCGAGGGGCGGTGGTGCGGCGAGGAAATTAGCTGGTGACGTATCCCTTTTTCTATTTCATATTTTGGGTTTTGATTTTGGATTTCTGTTGGGGATACGTCTCTAGGTGCGGGACTGGTGCGGTACGGGCGGTGTTATTATTGTGACAGGAACGCCGGTGGTACGTTACGCGATTCGAGATCGCGTGTATGACGGGTGGAGGTTTTGACAGGGGTTTGCTTCGTAACAGGTCTGCGTTATGCAGGTCTGTTACACCCCCCTCCTTCTTCGGGGTGGCGAGCGGCCGGCAGCGAGACTCTTTATTCAGGTAGATCCGTTTTTTAATATTTACAATGATATACAGGATAAACTTATATACTAAAACCCGTTTTTCCCTTTACCCGTACTCTTAACCTAAACTATTTACATTATGTACACTATGGTTCGTTGTTCCCTGGTTCGCGTTGTCGGCACCTCTGTAGTCGTCCGGTCCGGTCGAACTGCAGGACCCACCTTTCGTCCCCCAGGGACGTCAGGAACCTTTTCGACGTGGCCAGTCGTAAGGGTACCTCGACCCGTCGCCCGTTTGGGAGGAGGTACCACGTCGACGGGCACGGTGCGTCCTTCCCGCTGTATCGTATTGGGAGCATCGTGTCGGTGGAGCGTGGTGCCGTGGTGGGGAGGCCGTTGTTCCCCGGCTCCTGCTGTCGGGGCTCCTTAGGCCTGGGCGCTTCTGGCCGTGGCTCGCTCGCCGGTCTCTTCCGGCCCTCTGCGGGTGGGCGGGTGGCTGCTTTCGCCGCCGGGGGTGCCGCCTGTTCCGTCGGCATGAATCGGGTGGTCCGCGTACGGTGTTGTGGCCTGGTCGCTGGCTGCGGGTCGGTGTGCCCTGGCTGTGGTCTTTCCGGGGGTGGTGCCTCCCTGGGAAGGTGGGCCGCGGGCTGCGGTCGCTCTGTCGGCTGGTGGGTCGTAGGCGTCTGGCGGTCCTTTTTTCCCGGCTTCTTGCCTGGCCTTACGGGCTCCTTCCACCATCGGGGAGGCTCGGGGATCCCTGCCGGCAGCCCCAACGATGGCCCGTGCCCAACCTTTCCCCGGTGCTCCTCGATGCTGGCCGGTAGTACGGTGGCTGCGGTGGTCAGGCTGGTTGCCGGTTGTGGCCGGGGTAGCCAGGTGACCGCTCGGATAATCGTCGGCCCCGTCCTCCGGTTGGTCGGCGGGCGGCCCTCGCTGGTCTTCCCTGGTGGGCCCGCTGGGCGTTTGGAAGTGGCCACCGGTTTTGGTCGGGTGGCCCTGCGGACGGTATTGTCCTCCGTCCGGTCGGCGGCTGGTGTTTGCCCCTTCCCGGTCGTGCCGCTTTGCTGCGTGGTGGGGTTGCGGGGCTGTGCCTTGCTGTTCGGCGTGCCTTTGGTTTGCGCCGATTTCCGTGACTCGGTTGGCGGGGGCGGACGCACCTCCAGGTGCGCCAGGTGGTCCGGGGTCCCTGGCGTGCGTGGCCGCTCCTCAGTGTCCTCCGGGTTCCTGAGGACTTCCCTTAATTCCTCGTATATTACGTCCCAGGGCTGCCGGTTGTCTTGCATGGTGCTGGTGTTCTGTTTTCTGTGGATTAAGCATATGTTAAGGATTAGTTTTCGGGGTCGGCCTCGGCCGCGGGGTGCCGGGGTCGTCGGGTGCGGGGCGGGGGTGGCCCTCCTGGTTCGTTCCGCGGGAGAACCTGATCTCGCGTGGGTCCCGGTTTCTTCTGGCTGCCCGTCGGGCTCCTCGTGGTGCTCCGGTTTGAGGTCCTGGATGTGGATATGCCGTGTCCACTTCCTGTTTTCGTCGAGGAGATCGACGATGACCGGTGACACGATGCGTTGGACCGTGTACGGCCCGCTGTATTTCGGGGCCAGTTTGGCTGCAACGCCAGCCCCTTTGTCGGAAAGGGTGTGCTCCCTTTTCCACACACGATCCCCTATGGCCGGTCTCCATTCGCGGTGGCGTAGATTGTAATATTTTTCCTGCCGGCCGAAGGCTTGCGCTAAGTGTAGTTTGGCCAGTTCTTGGGCCTCCCGTAGGTTTTTCCAGCGCTGGTGGGGGGTGGTGGTTGATTCGTCGGCTGGTTGCTGTCCCGGTATCCTTAATTCTCGGCCCTGGTTCAGGTAGGCTGGTGTGTAACCGGTTGCCTCGTGCCAGGCGGTATTGATGGCGAACCTCGCCTCATCCAGTTTTTCGTCCCACCGGTCGTGATTTTTCCCGACGTACTGGGCCATCATTGTTTTCACGACCTTATTTGCTCTCTCAACGGGATTGCATTGAGGCGTGTATGGTGGCGTTCGTCGGTGTGTGATGCCGGCTGCTTGTAGCAAACTGGTAAACGCTTCCCCGATGAACTGGCGTCCGTTGTCGGAGATGATTATTCGTGGTGCTCCATGTCGCAGGATGACATCTTTCTGGATCGCGGCGGCGACCGCCGCGCTGGTGGCCTTTCGGAGGGGCGTGAGTTCGACCCATTTTGAAAAGCGGTCGAGTGCGACGAGTAGCCAGATATGTCCGCGGCGGGATCGTGGCAGCGACCCGACTAGATCTACGGACACGGTGTGCCATGGTTGCGTCCCTGGATTAGCGTGGAGGCGTCCGGGCGGGGGTAACGGTGGTGACTTGTACTGTTGGCAGCTGACGCAGCTGCGTACGTGTCGGGCGATGTCTCGAAACATCCCGGGCCAATGGTACCTCTGAGCGATGCGGACGCTCGTTTTGGCGATTCCCAGATGCCCCGCGGTGGGGTCATCGTGGAATTGCCGCAGTACTGCTTCTCGGTCGGTCGCTGGTAAGCATAGTTTCCATGCGTTTCCGTAATCAGGCTCGTTGTAATCGAGCTGGTGCGGTATTCGTCGTTGCAGTTTTCCCTCGCAGATTCGGAAATCGGGAACTGAGGCAGGGTCGCGTTGTACGGCTTCCATTTTCTTCTCGAACCAGGAATCGTTGCGCGTTTTGTTGCGGAGGAGACTAACGCCTGGCACTGGTTCGATGCGTGATAGCGCGTCTGCCACATGATTCCATTTTCCTGGCCGGTATTGTATGTCGAAGTCGTATTGTTGTAGTTCGAGAGCCCATCTCGCCAGTCGTCCGGTTGGATTGTCGATTTGTTGTAGCCAGCGGAGTGCCTGGTGGTCTGTGAGGACCGTGAAGCGGTACCCTTCCAGGTACGGTTTCATTTTTCGCACTCCCCATACGACGGCTAGGCACTCCTTCTCGGTCGTGCTGTAGTTCCGTTCCGTGGTGCTCAGCGTATGTCTGGCGTACGCGACAACCCTCTCCTCGTTGGTGGGGCCCTGTGTGAGTACGACTCCCAGGCCGTGGTCACTGGCATCGGTCTGGAGCGTGAACGGCTGTTCAAAGTCCGGGCAGGCGAGTACCGGTGCGGTGACCAGTCTCTCCTTCAGCGTCTGGAATGCGTTCTCCTCGGCCTCGGTCCATTTCCATTTCGCGTTTTTCCTCGTAAGCTGCGTGAGCGGCTCCACTATTTCCGCAAAGTTTGGTACGAAGCGCCGGTACCACGAGGCCATGCCGTGGAATCGTCGAACTTCCCGGATGTTTTTTGGTGCGGATATTCTTGCGATTGCACTTGTTTTTTCGGGGTCGGTCCGTATCCCCTGCTGGTCGACAATGTGCCCGAGATAGCGGAGGCTGCTGACGCAGAATTGACATTTATCGGGGTTCAGGCGTAGTCCGGCCGCGCGGAGGCGTCGAAAGACTTCTTGTAAATGTCGCTGGTGCTCCTCGAGGGTCTTACTGGTGATGATTATGTCATCTAAGTACGCGAACGCGTATGGCTCGAGTTCGGGGCCGATTATCCTGTCGAGCAGCCGTTGGAATGTGGCGGGCGCCGAATGCAACCCGAACGGCATGACTCGAAATTGGAATAAGCCCTTTCCTGGCACCGTGAAGGCGGTGAGTGGTCGGCTGGCTTCTGCGAGTGGGACTTGCCAGTACCCGTTTTTCAAATCGAGGGTCGTCAAGTATCTTGCCCCTCGTAGTTTGTCGAGGGTGGCCTGTATGTGGGGTAGCGGGTATGCGTCTTTCTCGGATCGGTCGTTTAGCCGGCGAAAGTCTACGCAAAACCTGGGCTTCCCGTCCTTTTTCTTAACGACCACCACCGGGGAGCTCCACGGACTGCTGGACGGCTCTATTACCCGGTCATCGAGCATTTTCCCGACTTCTTCGTTTATTATCGCCTGCATCGCCGGGTTTCTGGGTTGGTAGCGTTGTTTGAGTGGTGTCTCATCGAGCAGCTTGATACTGTGCTCGATGAGGTTTGTCCGTCCTGGCACCGTTTCGAATAGCTTCATTTCTCCCTGTAGAAATTCGTCTAGCTGCTGGCGGGCGCCTTCCTCTGGTACGCGGAGGCCCATTTGCTGGCATGGTTCGGACAGGCAGGCGTTGGGCCAGGTTGCGATGTCGTACGGCGGTTTCAGGCTTATTCGGAGTGCTGCGATGGCTTGAATGCCCAGTAGTACTGGTGGACCCATGTTCGGCAGGATGGTAAAGTCCTGCTGGCTTTCGATGCCCAGTGCGGTGAACGGTAATCGTATGCGGCCGGCGGGTTGCATGTTTGTGCCGTCTGCCAGGCTGATTAGCGTACTCGGTTCGGATGCTCGCATGCCTTGCTCGAGCGCCCATTCGTACGCTTCGGTGTTGATGCACGATAATGGGGCACCGGTGTCGAGCAGGGCGTCGATTTCCCGTCCTAGTATCCGAATAGGTAGGAAGGGGCGGGGCGTGTATCTTATGTCGGGGGTCGGCGTTCGCCCGTCTGCGGCGAGCCCCGTGCTTCGTTTCCCGGCGGGTGACAATCCTTCGTAAGGACGCCATCGCGGCCGCAGCGAGAGCAAAATTTACGGTAGGCGTTCCGGCATTCGAACCGGGTGTGGCCCCGCTGTTTACACCGCCAGCAGTGCGTCATTCGACTGTAATTGCCGGTGTTGTCATTTTGAATCGCACTGGCGTTCCCCTCCCCGAGGGGTGTGTTGCTCAGCTGAGTGAGTCGTACCTCGATTGGTTCGGCGCGATACTGGCTAGATCCGCGGTCTCGATTCTCGGGGGTACGCTGGGCTTGGTTTTTCCTCTCCATGGCCCTCTCGATGCGTTGTACGTGCCGGAGTAGGTCGTTAATGTTTGTTATGGACTCTGGAGCGATGATGGCGGCGTAATCTGGCAGCATGTTTTCATACAACGTCTCGAGGTACTCGTCTGTAGGGATAAGCGCCCGTCTCATCAGGGTGGTGAGCGCGTTCATATATTCATGGAACGGTTCCCCGGGCTTCTGTACCCGTGTCCGTGCCTCGCGTTCCCGTTGCAGGGGGGTCTTGTGTCCGGCGTAGACCAGCGCTCGGAATTGTTTAATCGCGAGGAGCTCGAATCGAAGCCTCCGCCTCCTCGACCCGGCCGCGCGTCTCGCTCCCCGTCGCGGCCCTAGGGCTCAGGCGCGTACCATTTTATAGGCGCTATTCGTAGCGCAACAGGACGACACTCATGTCAATAGATTTCCGCATTACCATTGAGGTACATACTATTGCCAATGCGTTTTTTTCGTTAGTGGTATCCCCTGTAGGCCTACTCCACTATGACGCACGATAATTTCGGACAATAGCAGTAGAAAATTAATTAGAAAAATAAATTTGTAAGATAAATTTAAAAAATAGTTTTTAATTCTATTGTTCAAATTTTAATACCATCCGGGACATCTTGATGTTCGCGCACGTTTAAACGTGCTTGGCAAATTGTTAAGATCTACGGCGCGGCGAGAAGTTTGAACGTAGCTGTTCGCATTGCCGCGCCGACGCTTACATTGTAACTCATTTTAAAAATCAGTCGTTTGTCATTTGTCATTTTGCCTCTTTTATCCGAGTGGGAACGTAGTGTGAGCAGTCACGAATTGATTATTGAAAGGTAAGGATCACGAGTTTTTGTAGAAAATCAGTGTTAGTAAGTGCGTTTGTTTTCGGACGTATAAATTCGGACGATAGACTTTCAAGCAGTATTAATAGTGAATCTTGTTGTACAGACAATATGCCTAAATCGTGCGACATAGTGGAGTAGGCCTAGAGGGGATACCACTAATAAAAAAACGCATTGGCAATAGTACCTCAATGGTAATGCGGAAACCTATTGACATGAGTGTCGTCCTGTTGCGCCACGAATAGCGCCTATAAAATGGTACGCGCCTGAGCACTAGGGCCGCGACGGGGAGCGAGACGCGCGGCCGGGTCGAGGAGGCGGAGGCTTCGATTCGAGCTCCTCGCGATTAAACAATTCCGAGCGCTGGCGTAGACCATCAGGAAGTTGGCGGTGAATTCTTCCCATGTACTGATCTGGTAGCGGTTATTTCGGTACCAGAGTTGTGCATCGCCTCGTAGTAATTCCGGTACCCCTTCCAGTAACTCCTGGTCGGAGATACGGTATGAAAGAGCCAGTTCCCCGATCCTTTCGAGGAACGCGAAGGGGTCCTTGCCGTCCGTGGTACATCCCCACTTGCGCATACGGTCCATCTTCTTCCCGGCGTCTTCCTGTTTGATCGCGGCGGTGGCCGTTCGGTCGGTTTCCTCGGGCGTTCCTGGTCGCCCGATGTTCACAAATAGCGGGGTGGCCATGTCGAAGAGGTCGGCGATCTGCCTGTGTACGTAATCGGCCCACTGTTGACGGTGTTCTTCCGTTGTGCGGTTAATTTCGGCGACGGGAGATCGTAGCGCGGTATTTCGAGATTTCGTTTCGCGGGTCGGGCGGTACCGGTGCGTATCCAGAGATGGCGTACGCTGTGCTATACGCGTGCGAGCCGGCGCGGTTACGGTTCAACGCGTTTCGGGAATGTTACGCGGCGTACTGGTCCTCTGTTTACGCGCGCGCTTACCGCGTTGAACCGGCGACCGTTTTGTTTTGAATGTCTACGCGCTGCTAGTCGCGGCGCGGATGTATTTTCTTCAGTCCCTGTTCGGGCGCCATGTAACGGGTCCGGTTCTTCGCGTGTGTCCTCCTGCTCGTGGCGTCCCTCGTTGCTGAATGGCTCGCCGAGCCAGGGTCCTAGACGGCGAGGGACGTGTTTGACGTGAGGAGCGGGGTCGTAGCGGGGCGAATCAGTGAAACAGGTGTTTTGTGCTATGATAGTGCCCGCTGCCTTAGAACGCGTAAGGAGCGCGGTCGGTGTGGTGCGTGGTCCCGAGGATACGTTAGTCGTAGAGGGTGGACGCGAGGATGCGGCTTGGAACGGTCGTAGGTGGAGGACGGGAGTCGATCGTGGCTATCGCCGTGATCGCCCTTCCTAGGCCGGGTTCCGACGGGCCCCCGACGCCGGTGACGCACCGATCGTCGAGTTTCCTCCGGACGGTCCAGGGGTGAGTTTCGGCCAGGTGACGCACCTAGTTTTCACTCAACCGTCCTCGTGGGCGACTCGCCTCACGAGGCGCCGGCGGCACGCCGTGCGTTCTGGACGCGCTAGGTTCTCGTAGACGACTCGTCGTACGAGGATACCGGTGACGCACCGGGGTAACTACGGTAGAACACGGTTCTCACCGGCAGGATGCAGGTTGCAGGACAGGGGTTCGATGGATTCGAAGGGTGACGCACCGCTTCTCGTCCTTTTTTTTTTATAAAAACATTTCCCTACTCGTTTACATTATTCTAATTCTGTACATTATTTTTTCCTACTGCGTTTACACTTGTCAGCCAACATCCATCTACTACAATAATACGCCGCTACGCTTATTACATAGGACGCACCTAAACCTTTTTTTTTGAGTAATGATTTCCTTAAATTTCGACAGTACGGGGACTTTTGAACCGACCGAACTCGGTCCTGTCAAAAGTTTCCGGACTTTTCCGAAAACCACCCTTTACCCCCTAATTAGTCACCAGGCTCCTCCTAGAAGGTAACCCTACGATGGGTGCCTTCGGGCACCTGGTTTTGCAAAAATCCTGGAACTTGTGGCGCGAGGCTTGTCCCAAAAGTCCTCGGACGATCCAGCACGCGGCGCCCGCCTAGAAAATCCGGAAACTTTTGACGCAGAGTTCGCGTCAAAAGTCCTCGGACGATCGACCCGCTACCGCGCACCAGCTCGCACCAGGATCACGGCACGTCACTCGCTCCACAGAGTACCAACGATCGAATCCTTCTCTACTCTACTCTATAAACTATAAGTGAATCACGGTCTATGCTCGACGGTATACCTAGTCGCTCTCAGGACGCACCTAAACCTACTTTAACTAAAGTTACCCTAACCGCACGCCCTTATCACTAATACTAACCCTAACACACTCTCGCTCACACACACTCGCTAACGCCGCAGTCGAACTTTTCACTGTTACACAAACTTCTAGGCCGGACGCTTTTTCGCGTCCCTTTACTCCTGGCCAATCGATATTCGTCGTACAAAATACTAAGAACGTCTAACGCATCCTAAAACTAGACCGCCCCTGCGGTTTCTAAACAATTAGCCTATTTCTAACCTTTACACGGATTTATGGGGCGAGGCTCACCCTACAAATTCGTGTGGATATCCATAGTTCTCTAATACGGAAAATTACACGGACTTTTGGTCCGAAAATTCGCGCCTTAGTACATGCCCCTTCGGAAGGTTGCCCCGTCGGTCAAGCTTGCCCTAATCCTAACTTTTTCTAACTCCGTTTCTTATACTTCCTATCCTCTAGCTCCTTTTCTCTTTTTTTACAGGTTTACCAAGGGATTCCTGGCGGCTCCTGTATCTGCAATCAATGTTAGTACTAAGTCTAAATCTTACTATCTTAATTGTTTAAAATAACGAAAAACTAAAACAAAGAATTTACTCTTATATACTATACTACTCTATTTAGGAACTTGTTTTCTATAGATAATTCGTTAATAAAAGTTCCATCTTCAATAGATCTATTTAATTAACTATTTCTTTCTCTATTCGAAGAACACTGTTCCACCTTACCTTTTGTACTAGTTCACTCGCTTAATCAACGACTATCTTTGTACTCTCTACTCAAAAAATTTCTTCCTAAACCGAATTCAACCACGTCTGAAGCTTGACTGACTGCTCGATCGTTTTCGAGGAGTCGTTAGACCCCCCGGGTAAGTACCCCCACCCTGTCCGACCTCGGTACGTGCTGTACCCCACTAGCTCTAAATTTACGTTTCTTTCCTCCGGTCGTGACCCTCCGCTTGTCACAGCCAACATTTTTTCGAATTTGTCCTTACATTATCATTTGGACACGCTATTTATAAATTTTTCGGTTTATAATATTATTACCTTGCCATAAGGTCATAATAACATTCAACCGTTCGCTAGTTCGAATTCTCTTCCTTGTTTCTCCTGCGATTCCACGGGTCGGCATTTCCCCCTGGCGAATCTACCCGAGCGCATTTTCAAAATCTTTCTAAATTTTTTGTCAGACGGTTTCCGTCCCAAGCTGCCTTGCCCGATAAACGTGCGGGCAGGCCCGGAGCAGTGAAACCGTTTCCGCCTCTGTCATGAAAACAAAATCGTAAAAAGTCCACTTTAGTCTTAAACTTTTACCTAACTAATTTTTCAATGCTTATTTATTTTTCCATTCTGCAGAGATTTGCCTGCGGGGATGTGTCCAAAATTGAATTTTTGCTATTATTTTCGAAATTTTTTAATGTCTAATAACTGCTTTAGTTTCCGACTTTTACTAAGCTAATTTTTGCTCGTTGATTTGTTTCATCTTTTAGCACCCGAATCTGAATGAAGATTCCTCGAAATTTGGTTTTTATAATCTCAAATTCGAAGAATCTTGAGTAACTATGTTGTCTTACACATTTTATTAGACGAAATTCTACACATTACTTTACTGTACTTTTACGCTTATGTCTAAATGGAAAAATTTAAAACTTTTATTATTTTAATTTTTTATCCTCGAATAAGGTAGCTGGAGCCCGTTTCTTGTGCCTAGGTTGTTCGCCCGGGTCGAAAAACCCCCCGTTCACATTTTGAGTCGCATCCGCAGTCTCTATCTATCCTAATTTAGCTAAATAAACTTTTGTTGGCTGTGACGTCATCTCTGCCATCTTGTGGCTCGACTCTCGCGGCGAGTACCGCACCCCGCGTACCTACGTCATCGCTCGCTCGGTGACTTTGTTTCTCGCGCTTCGAATCACATATACGCAACTCGCTCTAATCGCTCTTTCGTTCGCCCTATTCGTTTTCTTCTTTTTTTTTTTTTTTCCCTTCCTTCTCCCTTCCTTCCTCCTTCCCTTCTCCTTCTTCCCTTCTTCCCCGCACACTCACAGCTAGCCCGGGAGAAAACCACTCGTCTGGTTGGGGGGGGGTGAGGACGCTTCTTGCTTGGTTGTCGACTCCTCCGCGGATTTTGCAGAGATCTGGATCTCGGCACAGCTTCACTAGCCTCGACCCGTCTATGCGACTTCTCCAGAGGCATCGTTCCACTGCTTGACCTCCTCACTCTCCATCGTCCCCAGGAGCCTCCGTCCTCGCTGATCCTCCTCCCCCCTCCTTTTCCATCCTCGTGGTCCCCGCCCTTGCCGCTGAAAGTGAAAAAAAAAAAAAAAAAAAACTTTTTTTCCCTTTGGGATACCTAACTCTTCTACATTACTAATTACGGATTTTCGTTCCTCTACTTAGCTTTACTATGTTTCCGTAACTGCTTTCTGAAGCAGTTTAATGTATTGTGGGCAATTTTTTGCCCCCGCCACGTGTTGCGCCCTTGCTGCCGGTATTCCCTCGCTAACGCAGATTATGCATTTCCTTCCGTTAGTACAATCACCAATTTGGTGCCCCGGCTCTCCGCATTTCCTGCAGCGCTCTTTTCCTCCCAAGTCCTCCTTACAGTTATAGGAGATATGTCCGAGGCGATGGCACCTGTAGCATCTTTGCACCTCCGCTACTCTCCTAATTTTGCTCATAGTTAGACCTATTCTTACTCTATCTTCTTCTCTTATCAGGACGACCAGCCTAGTCGGGAGATTAACTATAACTCTAATCGCTCCACCGAAATCAAACCTTAAAGATTTGATTTCCACTTCCTGGAGCTCTACCGAGAAATTCTTTGCGATTTCCTGCCTGATTTCCTCCTTCTCTAGTGACGGGTCCACACCTAGAATCTCGTACAACGCTTTTGGAAATAATCTCCTGACTCGTTGTTCTACTCCCAGCGCTTCTCTGATCACCTTTTCCAAAGTGCCTCCGTTCGCTTTTTCTTCCATTTCTAGGATTAAATCCCCGCCTCTCGTTCTTCCAATCGATTGGATTCCCTCTAGTTTGTTTCCCACCTCCGTTTTTATTTTCCTAAGCGTGTCCGCATACGAAATCTTATCCGAGGATTTTACTATGAGAGCTTCCGCTTTCTTAATGGGCGAAAGTCTGCACACTCTTTTTCCCTTTTCCTCTCGTTCTCTCCTTTTGTCTAATTCTTCTTTCTTTAATTCTGGCTTTTCCTCTTTTTTTATCTTTGCTTTCCTAGTTTCTGGAACTAACTCCCAGCCCTTGGAATTCCCCGTCTCGCTACCTTCTACTATTTTATTTATTCCTAGCACTTTTCTGTCCTCTACTTTCTTTTCCTTCTTTGAACCTATCTCCCTTACTTTATTCTTTATCTCTACTTCCGGCGGTATTTTCTTTTCTCTATCCTCGCTATTCTTAACTATTCCTGATTCTTCTATTTTCACCTCTATCGTTTGGCTACTCGCATCCGTTAACTTTACTGTCTTTTCCCCCTTGTCAGAAGCTACTCGCTGCTCCTCCTTTATTTCCCCGATATACCTCAGTGCTCTTTCTACTATTTTTCCTAAGTTCCGCTTCGTCTCTACTGCATACTCGAATAACGCCGTATACCGAGTCGCCCATTCAGCTCCTATTGCGCATTCGTTTTCCCTCAGTTCTTCTCTTGCTGTCTCTGCATCAAATTTCTCTAATTCGTTCCATTCGTCCTTCATTCTCGCTAAGACACTCTCTAACCTCTCCACGTGTCCCCTACCCCGTTTTCCAAGCTCTTTCTCTACCTCATCCATTTTCTTTCTCTTCAGGACTTAAAGGAAAGAAGAAAAAATGTTCACCGCTTGTGTTTTATGGTTTTTTTTATAAAAACATTTCCCTACTCGTTTACATTATTCTAATTCTGTACATTATTTTTTCCTACTGCGTTTACACTTGTCAGCCAACATCCATCTACTACAATAATACGCCGCTACGCTTATTACATAGGACGCACCTAAACCTTTTTTTTTGAGTAATGATTTCCTTAAATTTCGACAGTACGGGGACTTTTGAACCGACCGAACTCGGTCCTGTCAAAAGTTTCCGGACTTTTCCGAAAACCACCCTTTACCCCCTAATTAGTCACCAGGCTCCTCCTAGAAGGTAACCCTACGATGGGTGCCTTCGGGCACCTGGTTTTGCAAAAATCCTGGAACTTGTGGCGCGAGGCTTGTCCCAAAAGTCCTCGGACGATCCAGCACGCGGCGCCCGCCTAGAAAATCCGGAAACTTTTGACGCAGAGTTCGCGTCAAAAGTCCTCGGACGATCGACCCGCTACCGCGCACCAGCTCGCACCAGGATCACGGCACGTCACTCGCTCCACAGAGTACCAACGATCGAATCCTTCTCTACTCTACTCTATAAACTATAAGTGAATCACGGTCTATGCTCGACGGTATACCTAGTCGCTCTCAGGACGCACCTAAACCTACTTTAACTAAAGTTACCCTAACCGCACGCCCTTATCACTAATACTAACCCTAACACACTCTCGCTCACACACACTCGCTAACGCCGCAGTCGAACTTTTCACTGTTACACAAACTTCTAGGCCGGACGCTTTTTCGCGTCCCTTTACTCCTGGCCAATCGATATTCGTCGTACAAAATACTAAGAACGTCTAACGCATCCTAAAACTAGACCGCCCCTGCGGTTTCTAAACAATTAGCCTATTTCTAACCTTTACACGGATTTATGGGGCGAGGCTCACCCTACAAATTCGTGTGGATATCCATAGTTCTCTAATACGGAAAATTACACGGACTTTTGGTCCGAAAATTCGCGCCTTAGTACATGCCCCTTCGGAAGGTTGCCCCGTCGGTCAAGCTTGCCCTAATCCTAACTTTTTCTAACTCCGTTTCTTATACTTCCTATCCTCTAGCTCCTTTTCTCTTTTTTTACAGGTTTACCAAGGGATTCCTGGCGGCTCCTGTATCTTTTGTACTAGTTCACTCGCTTAATCAACGACTATCTTTGTACTCTCTACTCAAAAAATTTCTTCCTAAACCGAATTCAACCACGTCTGAAGCTTGACTCACCGCTTCTCGTCCTGTCGCTTTCGTAGACGACTCGTCGTACGAAAGATACCGGTGACGCACCGGGGTAACTACGGTAGAACACGGTTCTCACCGGCAGGATGCAGGTTGCAGGACAGGGTTCGACGGATTTGAAGGGTGACGCACCGCTTCTCGTCCTGTCGCCCTCGTAGACGACTCGTCGTACGAGAGATGCCGGTGACGCACCGGGGATGACCGGAGGAGCACTGCTCGCTCTGGAGGAAGTTTCAGGACGGGAGGTTCCTCGGCGGAGTCGTAGGGTGACGCACCACTTCCTATCCGTCGGTTTTCGGAGACGACGCGGCTCGCGAAAAGTTACCGGTGACTCACCGGATGCTTCCCTCGATGGAACACGGTTCTCACCAGGGTGAACCAGGGTGCCGTTTAGACAAGGGGTCTGCACCGCAGACGAGCCCGTAGTCGACGGTCGGAAACTAGGATATCGGGTGCTTGTAGAATACTTACAGCTGGTTAACAGGAATGATCTGGCTCTCAGGAAATTCACTGGTAAACTCCGGTGGTCCCAGCTGATTTCGGGCGCCTTTTATAGGAATAGTTTGGTGGCGAGGGGCGGTGGTGCGGCGAGGAAATTAGCTGGTGACGTATCCCTTTTTCTATTTCATATTTTGGGTTTTGATTTTGGATTTCTGTTGGGGATACGTCTCTAGGTGCGGGACTGGTGCGGTACGGGCGGTGTTATTATTGTGACAGGAACGCCGGTGGTACGTTACGCGATTCGAGATCGCGTGTATGACGGGTGGAGGTTTTGACAGGGGTTTGCTTCGTAACAGGTCTGCGTTATGCAGGTCTGTTACAGCTGGAAGCAGCGCACACCCTAGAAGGACCACCTGAAGTCGCAGCTAATTTATCAGCGATCTCTGCAACCTTGTCTAAATCGTCAAACTCAGTGGCTATGAGAACCTCTCGATGATGCTCGGAGAGCTGTTCGAGAAAAATCTGTCTCAGGACCGAATCAGTGCATCTACAGGCAGCGTTCAAATCACGCAATTGCCTTAGGATTTGTGATGGGCGACAGTCAACATTGACCTGTCCCCTGAGAAGTTTGCGAAGGTTCTCCTCATCTGTGGATGCGTAGACTTTGATAAGTCTAGCCTTCGCTCTAGAATACATATCAGGATACGGAGGATCCTGCACTACGATATCACTGATGTTCGCCATTGCATCATCATCTAGAGAGGTTGCCAGATAATCAAACTTGGATGTCTCGGAAGAGACACTGGCTCGGCGTAGAGACGCCTCAATCTGGTGGAACCAGAGCACCGGGTTTTTCCTCGAGAACGGAGGAATTTTCGGAATTTTAGCCACTGCGACCTGAGTCACCCCTGCGGAACTGCTGCTGTTGGCCGACAAGTTTGCCATAGCAGCCCTAATAACCGCAAGTTCGCGACGCGTCTCATCGAGCTGCGCGGCGAGCGCAGCATTCGCATTGACGTTGTCGTCTGGTCTCGACATGTCGCAGTTTCACACGAACACGAGTTCACAACCGGATTCCGGTGTGATCTAGGTATATCTACCCTTACGCTGACGCGTAGCACACGTATCAACCTACAGTCACGCACAGGCGCGTTACAATTTCTCTTCCTAGCTCTTACGCGACTCAAAAGCAAACAGTTGTCACATACGACCACTGCATTTGTGAGATACACTATACTGTGAAACTGCGCGATCGCGAAATCCCGGCGCGGTTTGAAAATGTTCTCAAATCCCGAGCTATGACGCGAGCAGTACGCACTACGGAGTAGGAAGAAAACGCGAGAATGTACGCAAATTACGATAAAAAGCACGATACTCACGATTAGGCGTGAGGGAACGTGAGGATACACGCAAGAGAATTGAACACGCGAACCGGGTGGTCACGCAACACGCGCGACTGTCAAAACGACGCACACTATCCTTAAAAGAGCACCGCGAGCACACGCATGCGCAAAGGCACTTTTCGGTATCACGCACACGCCGCGCGAAGGTCCGCGAGACCTTGAAATAGTTTCTTTCAATTTTGATGCACGCCAAGACCACAGGCACCGATGACGATGATCGCCCCGATACCTCCTTCAAGGTCGAATCTGCCAGGCGACAGGCAACGATGCGATCACGACAGCTTCGTTGACCTTGACCAGGACCAGAACTGCTTGGCAACAGGCGATGAGAATCCGTAAACACAGCGTTGTCCTCTGCCACGGCCAAAACTGCTTGGCTACAGGCGGCGAGAGTTCGTCAACAACAGCGTTGTCCTCTGCAGCAGCAAAACTGCTTGGCAACAGGCGGCGAGAGTTCGTCAACAACAGGGTTGTCCTCTGCAGCAGCAAAAACTGCTTGGCAACAGCGAAACTGAGGAAGAACGTCAACAGCGTTGACCTCTCCTAGCACGTTCGCAGGACACAGGCAGCAACGCAAAATGGCTGCCAACTTCCTTTGTCTCTCGATATGCCTGAAACACCTTCTTGCCAAGAATACGGCAACCGTCTCACCCAATTATGAAGCTGGAGACGTGCCGACTGCTCTTCCACCGTCTCGTTCCTCTCAGCAACTCGTGCCAAGGGCCGTTGTGCAGCTCCTTCCTCGCCAGCCAGAATGAACCGGCGGGAAAATCCGTCCTCTAGGTCCTTGCTTGCAGGAAAACGTAGGCAGCTGGCTGCCGCCGAAGACGTCCAGGAGCACCGTTCCCTGCTGTCCGGAATCACACGCCGCACGGCGTGTTGACGACTCTGAATTAGAGCCACGCGAACACCTTCCTTTGTATGAAAATGGTGATCACGTCGGGGTCACCAATGTGGAATCTTGACTCCGCGGGAAAACTATCTTTTCCCTAGTCCACTATACTATCACGGACGAAGGTCAGGACAGAGGATACTTTGTAAAGACAAGTTCCACCCTTGCACGGTGAACAATTTATTTAAATCTGTTTGGTACAAGGCAGGGAGAGAACTACGAACTTCGGTGAAAATCGTCACTTTATTAATCCCGCGACGGGATCGTCACTCCCAACGAACTTGTACAAACTATGTAGAAAAAACCCACAACCGAAGCGCGGTTGGCTTCAC
This sequence comes from Lasioglossum calceatum, assembly GCA_963966675.1. Lineage (NCBI taxonomy): Eukaryota > Metazoa > Arthropoda > Insecta > Hymenoptera > Halictidae > Lasioglossum > Lasioglossum calceatum. Next base: position 14,774,299 of record OZ016545.1, on the reverse strand, counting down.
AATAAAGCTTGTTGAAAAGACTAAATAGAGGTAGCCTTGATTTAAAGAGTATTCCTTGCTCGGCGTTGAGCGAGGAGAGAAATCTCGAATGACACCGGTCAGCGGGACGCGATACCGTTCGAGAGCGAGCGAGATAAAGAAAAACGTTTCGACAGCGAGAGATCGTGCGAAGAAGTGACTGAGTGATCGATCAGCTGGCCGTTAGCCGTCATCGGCGAAGAGCGTGGTTGGCGGATCGATAGAGCGATCCGCCAATCAGACTCCCGTTCCGATGATCGACAGTCGATGGTAATCGATATCGACGCGTGAGCCTATGGCCGCGCGAGCCGCTGATCGATCCTCGATCTCGCTGTCTCTCGAACGTCAGCCGATAGCGTGGCTGCGCAATGGTTGACGCGCATGCGCGGCTGACGCATTCAGCCAATCCCAAACATTCCGCCCGCCTCGTCCGCCAATGACGAAACTGAATGCTGGAGAATGCAAGAGGCCGGGGCCAATCAGGTAGGCGCTGACGTCACGCGACGCTGGGCGAGCTGAATGGGTCAGCAACGTGCGGCGTAGTAGCGATTAAAAAATGTCCCGGAGTCAGCGCTGCTGGATCCTCAGGGTCGTCGGACAATGGCTGTAAGGGACGAGAGTTTAGGCAAGCCTCGATGCCAGTCAGGAGCGTGGTCAGCTCCTCAAAGTTCAATCGCTGCTCGCCAATGATTCTGCGGAGGTGGTGTTTGACTGATTTTACCGCCGCCTCCCAGATCCCGCCAAAGTGTGGAGCAGACGGGGGATTGAATCTCCAGGACACTCCTTCCCTGGAGGCTGCAGCGAATGGGCCGCCTCCTTGAAGAGAAGACTCTCGGAGGAGGGCGCGTAGCTCGTGGTTGGCGCCTACGAAATTGCGTCCGCAGTCGCTGTAAAGCTCTAGGCAACGACCTCGCCGGGAGATAAAGCGTCGTAGTGCAGCGAGGAAGGTTTCTGTCGACCCATCCGACACAGCCTCCAGGTGCACGGCCTTGGTGGCGAGGCAGATGAATACGGCGATGTAGCCTTTAGCGGTGAGCTGACCACGACCCCGACCGGCCCGAAGGTGTATGGGTCCTGCATAATCGATGCCTGACCTGAAAAAGGGACGACATGGTGTTAGTCTAGCGGATGGGAGGCTTCCCATTTTTGGTTGGGCAGTTTGCCCTTTCCAGCGAATACAAACGGTACAGCTACGGATACATCGCTTTACCATCGGACGACCTCTGAGATTCCAGCACTCCTGGCGTAGCGTAGCCAGGGTAAGCTGTGTCCCCCCGTGAAGGCATCGTCTGTGGGCAGCGTCGACCCACAGCCTAGCCAGAGGGGATTCGTCAGGAAGAATAGCGGGATGAGTCCGATCGTATGGCAGGTGGGCCGCTTGGATGCGGCCTCCCACTCGCAGCACTCCGTCCTTGTCCAGGAAAGGGCAGAGTTTGGCCAGCCTGCTCTTGGCTGCCACGGGTAGCTTCCTTTGGATGGTTGCGATGTCATCGGAGAAGGCAGCTGACTGCTCCATGCGCAGGAGAAGCAGCTTGGCTTCCTGCACTTCAGCGGCAGTGATAACTGGTTCTGACTTTCGTTTTCCAGGGACCCAGCGCCGGCACCAGGCCAGGACTCGTACGAGGCGCGTCAGATTGGAGAAGCGCTCGATCAGTGCGCACGCTGCGCTCTCCGGTTGGCTGGTCACGTGGTGCACGTCAACCTCTTGGTCCTCGTGGCTCGTCTCGTCGATGGGGGGAGGAAGCGGCTGATCCGGTGAAGAGAGCCACTCGGGTCCGTGCCACCACAGCTGGAACTTCGGCAGCTCGGCCGGAGACAACCCGCGCGAGGCGCAGTCCGCCGGGTTCTCAGCGCTCCTCACGTGGTGCCACTGAGCTAGCGGCAGCATCCGCTGGATTTCAGCGACCCTGTTCGCCACGTAGGTCGGCCAACGAGAGGGATGTCCTTTTATCCAGCTGAGGGCCACGGAAGAGTCCGACCAGAGGTGTAGCTCGACTCCCTGCCAGTCCAGTGCCTTCGTGACGTGCTCGACGAGCCTGGCCAGAAGAAAGGCTGCACAGAGCTCCAATCTGGGCAGGGACACCCGCTTCAGAGGTGCCACCTTCGATTTGGCAACAATCAGCGAGACTGTTGCCCCTCCTGCAGCGTTGATGGTCCGGGAGTAGACCACGGCAGCATAGGCGCGCTCGGATGCATCGGCGAACCCGTGGATCTCCAGAGGCTGCGAGGCAGAAGTGGTTCCGAGCCATCGAGGGACTCGAATGGTCTGCAGCGCCGGGAGTTGCTCCTGGAACTGCTGCCACAGCAATTCCTCCCGTTCCGGCAACGGAGTGTCCCAGTCCACCTTGAGGAGCCACAGTGACTGGATCAGGACCTTGGCGACAATGGTGACTGGAGCCAGCCAGCCGAGAGGGTCGAACAGCTGGGCCGTTCCGCTGAGTACCGCGCGCTTCGTCAGGCCCTTGGATTTGAGAGAAGTTGCCGCGGTGACCTGAAAGCAATCAGAAGCAGGCAACCATTTGATCCCGAGAACGCTGTGATGGGTTGGCGAGTCCCATTCGACGATCCCCTTTCGCTCGGCGTCGGATAGTCCGTCCAGCAGACCCTTGGCGTTGGAGGCCCACTTGCGGAGGGGGAATCCGCCCGCCATGAGGAGCTCTCGAAGTTCCTGCTGCTTCCGCCTTGCAGCCGGCAGGGTGTCAGCTCCAGAGAGGACATCGTCCATGTAGATGTCTCGCAGGACGATGCTGGAGCCAAGCGGGTAGCGCTGTTCCTCCACCCTGGCGAGTTGGTGTAGGCACCGAATAGCGAGGTACGGTGCACAAGCTAGACCGTACGTCACAGTGTTTAGATCGTAGTCCACGACGTTCTCTTTCTGCGCAGGTTTCCATAGGATGCGCTGCCACTTCCGATCCTCAGGTTGGACGAGTATCTGCCGATACATCTTCTCTATATCGGCAGTGAAGACGAAGGCGTGCTGCCGCCACCTGAGCAGGACGTCGGCGAGGTTCGGTAGCAGGTTGGGCCCCCGGAGCAGAAAGTCGTTTATGGACTTCCCGTTAGTGGATGGCATGGAGCCATTGAAGACCACGCGAAGCTTGGTCGTCGAGCTAGCTTCCCGCAGGACTCCGTGATGCGGAAGATAATACCCTTCATCAGGACTCGGATGCTGCTTCGCTGTCATGTGCCCCAGCGATTCGTAGGCAGCCAGGAACTCGGCGTAAGCTTGCTGGAATGCGCCAGATCGCCGAAACCTGCCGTTCAGCGACTCCAGAGTCCGAAGAGCGATGCGACGGGAGTCTCCCAACTCAGGTGTGGTGCTGAAGGGTAATCGCACCGAGAATCTGCCATCTGGTTGACGACGGTGAGTTGTAAGGAAGTGTTCCTCTGCCCTTAGCTCGTCTGCGGTGAACGGGATCGAAGTCTCGATCTCCTCCTGCTCCCAGAATCTGCTCAAAATTTCAATTAGTTCCCGATCTACATTACAGTGGTGTACCGGAACCTCTGTTCTACCTGCTGCCCCGTCGCCGCTCTCCGAGTCGACTCCTCCCGTAAGAATCCAGCCAAGGGCGGTCTCCTGAGCCACTGGAGTATGTGGCGGCCCTCGCTTGACACCCTCTCGCAGGATGAGGTTGTAGGAGTCGGCTCCCAGCAGAATATCGACAGAATCAGCGAGGTGGTATACAGGATCCGCGAGCTTCAATCCTTGGACGTGAGGCCAAGCGACGACAGCAGGTAGATTGCGAGGCCTGTATCGAGAGAGTTCCGGTATAATGTAGACCGGAACCTGAAATTGAGAGCCGCCGCCGAAATGAGGAGAGATGGCCAGAGTGGTTTTCCCTCGCGTGAACTTCGCCTTGGAACCTCCTACGCCGAGAAGAGGAATCCGAGCTAGGCTCCTCTTGACGCCGAGTCGCTGAGCCAAGGTTTCGGAAATGAGCGAGACCTCGCTGCCGGGGTCGATGAGAGAGCGGGCCTGGCATGGTCCTCTGGAGCCTGAAACAGTGACGCGAGCGGTACCGAGAAGTACTGCGGAAGGCCGACTCACGTGACCAGAGAGATGTTGGACCACGGCTCCAGGAAAGGCAGACTCCGTGGTCGTTGGGACGGCATCGTGAATGGTAGTATGATGCTTCCCCTGACACCTTTGGCACCTCTTTGAGGACTTGCAGTCACCCGCTGAATGTTTCCCCAGGCAGTTGAGGCACAGATTGAGGGACCGTGCCGTTTCCTGCCGATCGACTGGACTCTTCTCCTGGTATCGAGGGCAGAATAGGACGAAGTGCGGTCCTTGGCACAGGCAGCAGGTCCGTACCGAAGAGTTCGCCTTCGAGATCTGGTGGACCTTGAAGGCCTTGGAGGGCTTCTTGACACGAGCGGCTTCTTCCGGCTGGGGCGACTCTAACGCCTCACAGGTGTGGATGCGCCCTTCCATGAAGGTCCGGAGTTCTTCCAGAGTGGGGAGCTCCTTCGAGTGCCTCACGGAATCCTCCCACTCACGCCTAGACTGCGGGTCCAAGCGGTCGACGGTTAGTTCGACTATCCAGTCAACGGCGTTCGTGACAGGTCGATCCAGATTATCAAGGGCGTCTATCGCGTCGAACGTTTCATCGTAGAGCCTCTTCATTTCAGTAGCGGATTCCTTGCGGATGGGAGCTAGTGCGGACAGAGACCGGATTTGAGCCTGTACTAGCAGTCGTCGATTGTCGAACCGACCTTCCAGCTTCTTCCAGGCGACTTCAAAATTGTCAGCAGTGGTTCTAACGTTCTTCAACATTGACACGGCACTGCCCTTCATGCAGGTTTTCAAATAATGAAGACGTTCGACCGGAGACAGCGTCGGGTCGTTGATTATCAGCGAGGTAAATAGATCACGAAAGGATGGCCAGTCCTTGTATTGACCGTCAAACACAGGCAGAGCCATTTTTGGCAACACGGCTCGTGACCTCTGTGTAGTCGTCTCGGTGGCCGTTACTTTTGAATTAGCAGGCTCCTTCTCGGTCGCAGCGTCCTGATATTGCGAGATCATGGCCTTCAGCGATCCGACCTGAGCCATGTAGTCAAATTGTGTCTCCGAGTACTCGTCCTCGGTGAAATAACGACTCTCCTTCAGTTTAGCGTCCTTTACAGCGGCGTCTCGCACCGCAGCATCACCCTGGCGGTAGTCACTCCATAGCTGGGCGAGGATCTCGAGGCCAGTTTGCAGCACTTCCAGATAGAGATTGCTTTTGCCCTTCTTCTTCATGTTAACTACCACGCGAGAGATCCGTTGGGCGGTAAGCCGTTGGGTGACGATAAGGTCAGCCATTGTTTCACGCACGAGGTCGGAACACAACACAGTTTAAATAGCGTACCGTTAATGTTTTAGAGAACTGCAGCGCTAGATCCGGCTCGAAGGACCAAATGTTTGGTACAAGGCAGGGAGAGAACTACGAACTTCGGTGAAAATCGTCACTTTATTAATCCCGCGACGGGATCGTCACTCCCAACGAACTTGTACAAACTATGTAGAAAAAACCCACAACCGAAGCGCGGTTGGGTTCACAATAAAGCTTGTTGAAAAGACTAAATAGAGGTAGCCTTGATTTAAAGAGTATTCCTTGCTCGGCGTTGAGCGAGGAGAGAAATCTCGAATGACACCGGTCAGCGGGACGCGATACCGTTCGAGAGCGAGCGAGATAAAGAAAAACGTTTCGACAGCGAGAGATCGTGCGAAGAAGTGACTGAGTGATCGATCAGCTGGCCGTTAGCCGTCATCGGCGAAGAGCGTGGTTGGCGGATCGATAGAGCGATCCGCCAATCAGACTCCCGTTCCGATGATCAACAGTCGATGGTAATCGATATCGACGCGTGAGCCTATGGCCGCGCGAGCCGCTGATCGATCCTCGATCTCGCTGTCTCTCGAACGTCAGCCGATAGCGTGGCTGCGCAATGGTTGACGCGCATGCGCTGCTGACGCATTCAGCCAATCCCAAACAAAATCTTTTAAACTGGTTGGTACAAATCGGAACGTCTAATAGCACGTCTATTCGTCGAGACGACTGGAGCGGAAGAGAGCGAACTCGTCGCATCGCTTCGAAACATGGCAAGACTGCCGTGAGTGCGCAGGCGCAGTACCCCACCAACGGTCGGGGATAAAGCCGAGCCCACAAGAAACACGAGTTGCAGCGCCGCTTCACCGTGAGAAACACAAGTTGCAGCGCCGCCCCACGGCAAGAAACTGTGGGCTCGGCTTTATCCCCGACATTGGTGGGGTGCCGCGCCTGCGCACTCACGGCATTCCTGCCGACATTGCTGAGCGTTGCGAAGAGCTCGCTCTCTTCTGTCACGAACTCTCGACCAAGCATCATGTGATCTTTGGTACTGTACGCGTTCCATCGCGAACCACGTTGTGATTGACTCGGCCTCTTTACTCATTTAATGTAATTCTGACATGACTGAAATATAATGTATTCAGTCCATCGTGCAAGGGTGAACGTTCATTTACGTAAATATCCTTTCGGAGTTGAGAGTGTGTAGGCTCTCTTTATTACCTACACTGGTGACCCCGTATATATCCTTATCTCCATGCGGAGATACTATAGCGTTGGCCAATAGAAGATACTCCCATTCTTCTAGTGAATCTCCTATCTGGAGATTCACATAAATGCCACAAAACACAAGTTGCAGCGCCGCCCCACGGCGAGAAACACAAGTTGCAGCGCCGGCGTGAACGTGTTAAACCTAGAGCCTCGTAACGCCTCCACGTATTCATTTGATGTTCAATCGCAATATTCTTTTCTGCTATGGACAATACATTTTTATATCTCGGATCTAAGTACACCGATGCCAATAGACATTTATTGCTTACGAGTTCAGATTCACGGTTTATTATTGAATTTAATAGCCATGTCGCAAAAGTATTATTTATTTTCGATAAATTTATTTTACATTGCAGCCAGACAACATAAAAGTCTCCCATCAATAACTGCTCACATTGCATTTTCTTTGTTGCTATTTTTGCGGGTTCAAGAGCGTTCATTATTTCCCTAATCGTGCTCCATTCACTTTCGGATAACGTCGCATCTCTTATTTCTAAACAAAAATCTTGTAATGTTAATAATCTTTCTAACATATCATATGTTGAACTCCATGTAGTTGGGCAATTTAGAATGGGTTTACGTAATTTTAAATTGTTCAAAAGGATCGTTACCGTAGGACTGCGGAGTTTTCGCACGAGCTCGCGAATTTTTTGAATTAAATTTTCTACATTAAACTTTTCAATAGCATCTTGAACAGCAAGTTGCAACGTATGTGCAACACACCGCACCCCCATTAAATTAAGATTCGTATCCTCTAACTGAAATAAATGTTCACCCTCCAAGTAAAATTCTTGTTGAGGATCGTCCGAAAAATCTTCAAAATCGTCGGTAGTTTCTTCTTCGCTTAAGAGACGAACCATCTTCAGCATATTTGAGCCATTGTCCGTCGTGATTGAATAAATATTTCTCGCGGTAAGATCATATTCTTGTAATACGTCCAGGACTAAATTCTTCAAATTTTCGCTAGTATGCCTAACAAAGATTTCCTTTAAAGCTAACGTTCTTACAATCAATTTCTTATGTTTTACATATTGTGCATTTATTCCAATAAACCAGGGATAGGCATTTTTCCTCAATTGAGGCAAAGCCGTCCCCACCGTAGCGCCTACTGTCCCCCACCAGCTTCCGTAGTTACTATGAAAGAAAGACGCGCTTCGTCCGTCGCAAGCAGTGCGCAGGCCTCGTGCATCGGAGCCGCGAGGAGCGCCACGGAAAGGAAGCTTGGTGGGGGAAGCAGGCGTTTGAGGGGCCCCACCCGTGCCCATCCCTGCAATAAACGATCTAAATTGACGGGTTGCCCCGTCAATTTTAATAGGAACTAAACTATTTTTAATTTCCGCTTTTATTAAGTTTCGCACTTCGCGTGCCCGATTTATTATTGCCTCCCGAACATTGTCTCTATTAATAGTAATTTGGGGTTCAACTGTCTCTAATATCGGGTCAATTATTTTACGAAAACCCGAATCCTCCACGATACCTAATGGTCGACCATTTTTGGTGGTTAATTCGACGCAAGCGTCCATCAGCAGGAAAAATAGTAGTCTATTAGCTGTAAATATAAATATACGCTACGGTAAAGGAAATAACAGCAACTATTGACGGTGAAGCCGACCGCCAGGACTGCGATTTATTATTAGTGAACTCTAACAAGGGGGGTTACCTAATCGTAACATGCCGATTTTAATGAAATTTCGGTATGATATAGAACTCAAAAAAATTTATGACACGTATTTTTTTATTGCGGCCGACATTCATGTTGAGGGGGTGAAAATAGCTCTCAAAATTGGGGTGGAAAAAATCCTATTTTATTGAATATCTCCGAAAATATTAGGGCTAGACAAAAATTTCAAAATACAATTTGTGCGTCTTTGAATGGGGAATCTTATCATGTAAACTGATTAAAAAATAATAATTTGTTTTAAAAATATGTTAAAAATTAACTTTTTTTGCAACATTTTTCGATAAAACATTCCAATCAGGAAAATTTGTATACACAGTCTACATACCTTGATAAAAATATGAAGAAAAAAGTGTTTTAGTTCCGCGATCATAATAGTCATATTATGTTCCAACGCTTATGCCAGGTACGGTGGCAACCGTAATGGAAAATTTGTTCTATATTGGGCTACGATAAATTATTTTATATTTTTCAATCCGTCTTAAAAACGTGGTATATTAAAAATTTTGGTAATTATTTACAAAGAGGCACTCTTCACCGATCTTGATGAAATTTAATTGCGTACATATGTTATAGATTTCGTCATCTTCAACAACTTTTTCCTTTTCCAATATAGGGAGGTCGCCATTTTCATTACTTTTTGCTGGTAAATACGTACATCCTATACTATACAGTTTAATTAATGCATAAACCCAAATTTTTTGAAATTGTGAAATACGCCGTTTTTCCTGATAACCACAGATATAAGGTGAGCTTTCAATTTGGAAAGACTACTCCAGTCTGACCTCTCCGCCTCCTCCACCACATAACCGCAACTCATTCTATTTGGATAATTTTTCCAGTGTAACTGTCACCCAGAATTTGAACTAGTAATGGAAAAATCATGCGAATAGAATGAGTTGTGGTTAGATGGTGGAAGGGGCGGAGCCGTTAGGCCGACCCGACCACGAAAACGAAAATTTATATAATATGTATATGTGTGACCAGAGTGAGTCCCTGTTTTCTCTCTCATATCCACAGCGTGTTTACCAAGAAAAAGTAAACAGACGTCGCGCCGCAGCAGGCTTACGTTGCCACGGAGCGTTCAAGAATACGGAAAATTCAATACTGTAATAGCAATAGTTTCTTGCGAATATCTCGAAAACTAAGAAAGCGACCCCCCTATATTGGAAAAGGAAAAATTTGTTAAAAATGTCGAAATCTATAACATATGTACGTATTTCAATTTCATCAAAATCGGAGAGGAGTGCCTCTTTGTACATTATTACCAAACTTTTTTTCATTTACACGAACAGACAGACAAGAAAGCGAGTTAATAAAAACGTGGTAAAAATGAAGGTCACCTTCGTTTCGAGAAAAATATCAAAAATAAAAAAAAGTTACGTTATCATATTGCTAGTAAAATATACTACAATTTCCTCTTCGGTTTTTTTCCAATGTTTACCGTTTACGAATAAAACGCTGGTACAAATTATCGCGAACACCCTGTTGATCTGCACAACGTGCTTTTCAAATTTTCAACAGGGTCCACCTAAAACAGTCGCGAAGTACAACTTTTAGTATTTTCTCTGCAATTCCGTCCGATTGCAATGTTCTACAACATTTTTTTCGCGTCACGCAGTCAATTAATTGTTCCAACTTTTCAAAAAAAAAAGCCGAGTCGCAGGGTCGAATCTTAAACGAACAAGCCATCGCACAGTGATGGTTGTAGAAACGTCTGCGACTCTTCTCGCCCGGGAAATTCCACCCTCATCCCTGACGTCATTGAGTAGGGATTGCCGGGAAGGTATTTAAGGGACTGCAAAGCCAGATTTCAGCACCATTTTTGGCCTGCCTCTCACAAGATTACCACCCGCGCGTTACTTTCGAGACGATGGATCTTATTGTTAGTCGTGAGCTGCTTGCAGCCTTTGCCGTTTACGTGGACGTGGGACAAATCGCGTTGAACCTTGCTCACCGGGAGCAGGAGGAAGCAGAGAGTGCAATAAGAAGAAGAAGACGTCGCTACAGCGTCCATTACCTCTGGAGGAACCTGGAAACAGAAGGAGAATTGACTTTGTTTCGGCAGATGTCGATGGATTTCGAAAAGAAATTCTACGGATATTTCCACATGAGCAGGGGCTGCTTCGCGGCGTTATTAAGCAAAATCGAAGACAAGCTGGTGAAACAAGAAACGCACTGGAAGAAGCCAATTTCACCAAAGGATCGACTGGCAGTTTGCCTGCGGTAAGTGATTTTTCAACTAATTAATTGCTATCAACACTGTTATATTTATAAGAAGGGGTATCCGCCCCCTGCTCGCTTCGCATGTAGCTGTTGTCTACTTTTGAATCATGCAAATTACACCTGGCAAACGAAAAAATGAGATTTTAAATGGGATTATATGTCACTATACATAAATAACAATGAGTGCATGTGTGTGTGTGCTTTGTAATTCGCTTTATTTGTTTGCTGTACATCGAAACTATACATTGTCGCTACGCCCACGCTCGTCCTCGAGGCATTGTTCTCTGTTTAATTTGCCTGCTAACTCCAACATCTTTTCTTTGAAGAGTTGTTTGCGGGCCCGGTTCAACCGGCCGATCGCCAACTCCATACTTCTAAAGAAGAGACCGTCCTCCGAAACGTTGGTACTATTGACTATTGCCGTTTTTATAAGGCTACTTGTTTGTTGCAATGTTTCCACCAAACTCGCCATCTCATTCTTTTTTTGTTTCTTTCGCGGGGGGGGGGGGGGTATAATCGTCTTCGGTGTCGTTTGCTTCCTCGTCGGAAATGCTGCCCGAATTTTCGGCGGGCGTTATCTCCTGGCTGGTGCTGGTTGAGGCTTCCTGCAGACAATCACGCACGCTCGAGAGCATTTCTCTCTCTTGAAAATGGGGGGCGAAAAACTGCAGAATGACTGCAAATTTGTATGGTGTTTTTCGTGTCTCTTCTGCTCCCTGCCCGCTCTTGGTTTTCATGCGGGCGAGATATCTCCGGAATGTGTCCCTTATGTTATACCATCTTTTTTTGCATGTGTCAGCTGCAAAGCAAAATATTTGATAATTAACGATGTGTCTACAATGTGCATAGTGTCAATGGGCCAAATATCTGGCAAGAATATTTTTTTTCAAAGGTCATTTTTTCGAAGTTATCAAGGTCATCGATGTTTTTTGACACATAACTACATTTTGTTTCATTGCTTCGGGTAACTGATCGAAAAATACATTCAGATATGTACAGTAAATTCTCTATAATCGCAATTCCTCGGGGGATTTGTTTGCATTTATCGATCTTGGTCCTACTTTTTTCGAGCTTTAAAGGCCGAGCCGAACGTAGAGAAGGAACCAAAGGCCGAGCCGAACGTAGAGAAGGACAGCGCGTGTAAACAGACATCACGGCAACCGTCGATGCGACGGCACCTGTTTGCATTTATAGATCTTGGGCCTACTTTTTTCGAGCTTCAAAGGCCGAGCCGAACGTAGAGAAGGACAGCGCGTGTAAAGAGACATCACGGCAACCGTCGATGCGACGGCACCTGTTTGCATTTATAGATCTTGGGCCTACTTTTTTCGAGCTTCAAAGGCCGAGCCGAACGTTGAGAAGGACAGCGCGTGTAAAGAGACATCACGGCAACCGTCGATGCGATGGCACCTGTTTGCATTTATAGATCTTGGGCCTACTTTTTTCGAGCTTCAAAGGCCGAGCAGAACGTAGAGAAGGAACCAAAGGCCGAGCCGAACGTAGAGAAGGACAGCGCGTGTAACGCGAGACCACGCGCGCGCCTTCGAGCTGTGCCGGCGACTGCGACTCTCCGCTTCTCTTTCTTTCATATACGCTGTCCTTCCTTACGTTCGAAACTCTCATCGTCAATTAAACCACTAAATTCAGTTCAAATTATATCGTGTTTGGTATCATTTTGCATTAGAAAAATGCCAGGAATATGTTGGTGAAAGTCCCATGAAAAAATAATGGAAAATAAAGAAGATAGAATTTTGGTATAACGTTATGATGACTCACGGGCGTTTGAACTGTGCCGACTGCGACTCTCCGCGTCGCGTTAGTAGTGGTTCACACCGATATACCGAGCCGAGATCAGTGTATTGAGTTGGAGGGGATATTTCATTGGCGTTTATCGTACATGCCCAGTTTGCGATTATAGAGAATTTACTGTATAATAACATAACATTGACCTTGATCTGAAGGTAAAACTTCAATTTTCGAAGATCAAGATCATTTGAAGGTCCGGTTATTTTACATATCTGAATGTATTTTTCGATCAGTTTCGATCAGTCAAAAAACATCGATGACCTTGACAACTTCGAAAAAATGACCTTTGAAAAAAAATATTCTTGCCAGATATTTGGCCCATTGACACTATGCACATTACGTAAGAAATATTTTTTGCATCTCCATAACCTGAAGAGATGGACAACGCAAAGTAAAGCCAATTTCCGATGATCAAGGTCATTTCAAGGTCATGTTTTTATAAATATCTGAATATATTTCTCGATCAGCTACACGATGCAATAAAAAAAATATCGATGTTTTTCTGCATATAATTGTATAAACATCGATAACCTTGTAAACTCCGAAAAAAATTACCCCAGAAAAAAACATTTTTTGTATTAGAATGGTTTTTTCAAACCATTCAAATAGCATACAAAATATTTTTTGGATCCCCACAATTAGAGGAGATATTTAGGTGGCCTGACTTAGGTGGACCACCCTGTATATCTTAATGCATTCATCGATGCAGCTAGACAATCTCTATAAAAACGTATTAACCTATGTCTGTTGGAAGATCATTATTTTTTAACCCATCGCCCTACAATATCTTGTCTAACTAGCGAGTACTAATAATAATATATATTTATTAAGAATGTCGAGTTGCATCGATGAGTGTGCAAAATATTGTTGCTGCATGCCATATGATAGTTATCTGAGCCAAATTTCAACATCGGGTGAGATAACTTGTATTATTTGAGCCCTTGTTTTCGAAAGTGGTATACGTCCACTCCTATAACTAATAAAATAAACTCATTTTTCCAACAATTTTTTCCACTTTCGAAACCAACATGCACACCTGCACGCAGCGTATTTAATATTCGGGCACTCTTCAAAGGACGATTGGTCCACATTGTACATTTTCTTTGCGGATCCGATCACTTGCGAGTTTTTATAACCTTTTTTTACTACTTAACTTCCAAATTATAACCTCTAGCTTCTCCAAGAATATCCACGTCGCAGAGTCCAACATTACAAATATTGTCGTCTTTCTAAGAGCGTCCGAATATTCAAATAGGAGTCGCTTTAACTAGTAATGTAAACATTTCTATTACATTGTGCATAAACGCTGCCCGGGTAGCTCTGTTATACGAAAATATCTCTATTGCAGCTGTTTCATGTTTGGTTATTCCACGCGAAATCGGAGTACTTACAAGTACTTAGGAGTACTGTATCGGATTTTGTTTAAATTTTGATATGTTGTAATCTTCACACACACAGTGACCTTTCAGCGATTCTCAAAGGATTTATCGATATCTTATAAATGGTTGATTGAAAAGAGATGTAAAAAATAGTGTGTCAACCTTTTTTCACACGCACATTACATTCCAAGTTTAGAACTAACAAACTGATGGAGATGGGGTTTTAGGAGTTTATAGCGAAAATATGCGAGTATCTACTAAGAATGTTGTCAGTTGAAAAAAAGGTTCTTTCCGTATCTATTCTACGAGTTTTTATAACTTTTTAAACGGTTGCAAAACAGATGCTGAAAAGTTTTTTCACTGATGACATTCCTAGTACATACTCGCATGTTTCCACTACAAGTTCCTAAAAACTCATTTCGAAAAAGGTTGGGTATGCCTTTTTTTATTTTTGTATGTACCCTTGTAAATTGTAATTTTAGGAACATTTTTGTGCATACCATTTCGTAAACCAATGGTTCTAATTGATTATAAAAAATCGGGTCGTTTGGTATAATTATAAAAAAAGGTATTCTATTTTACAAGGTGTACGAACACTTTGTACACCCACTGTAATATCTCGAAGATATCGAGAAATCCTTTGAGAATCGCTCACAGATCACTGAAGACAACGACATATTCAAATTTGAACGAAATCCGAATCTGTAATTCGAAAAGTACTTCGACTCCATGTGGAATGACCATCAGGAATGTGTAAACTAAGTCGTGACCGAAGTTTAGTATAGTGACAACGCTTGGGGTGGCAATTACACTGTAATTCAATCACGCAATTAAATTACATTGTATTTCAATTATACAGTATACAGTAATTCAACTACGTCTTAACTGAATTACATAGCTCAAACCTTTCAATTCATTCAATTAGTAAGTATTTTAATGAGATGTGTAATTGAAATACAATATAAATTAAAATACAGCTCTCCAAATTATAGCCCAGACCTTCGAAGAAGTGCGATATATTTTGATGTTTTCCTTTCATATACTTCTTTGCTATCTGTACGTCGCACAGTACGGCCGCCTATGGACAAAAGTCGAAAATGCAACTATCCTCCACACCTTGTTTGGCTTTACTAATCCCTTCAGATTTGTCTCTAGTATATGGAACAAATGCCGGGAATCTAAAATTAGCACAACAAATGCCAGGAATCACGTTTGCATAAGTGGCAGAGAGATCGTTAGACAGCTCATCGGAGAAATCACGCGAGACCTGGCCCAATCAATTACCGACTTTCTGTCATCAAGAACGTTGTTTTGTGCCCTTTCTTTAAATTTTGAATATGGAAGGCATCGAAGAAGGTGAGGAATATCCACTTTTCCTGTTTCATTAACCGTTAAAATAGTTTCGTAGCAATAATAAAACACTAAGTTAGAAGTAAGTTTTATAGACGTTAATATCTTCAGATAAGCTTTTCTTAATAACGGGTCAAATCATCCTGGGGTTTTGATATATTTCGATTTCACAACTATTATACTTCACAAATATGTAAACATTTCTGGCTTCAAACTGCTTTGAACGGCTCTGTGATCTTCTTTACCACGCGTATGCGTCAAAATCTTGTAATCGAATTTTAAGCCTCTTCTGAAATTTTATATACACACTTGCTTCCGATGACAATAGAAGTAGAAAATAAAATATATATAAAAAACTTTTTAAAAACCACGCTTATATTAAAATGGACTAAAAAAGAGAAAATAATTTTTTTCCTGGTTCTCCATAAAATACCGAATCCAGTTAAATGATTAATAATATTTTTCCCCAAAATTTTATTTTTTATTGTAATTTTAATTTTATTTTAATTTTTATACCATGTATTAGGGGTCACTGAATGGAGTTTAACCGTTTTTTCACGGAAAAACACTCGAAAAACTTCGAAAAAAACGGTATTTTGCGGAAAAACTGTTAACCTCTATTCAGAGACCCTTAATATATGGTATATTCGTGATCAGCGCGAAATTTCCTATAAGAATTCGTCAAGAACAGACTTTTGTCCCGTCCGCCCATAAGAACGCCGCACTGTGCGTCGTAGGTTCTATTCCTCGTCCTCGTTCATAATACGTAACGCTATTTCATGTTTATGTTTGAAATTTAAAAAATGTCTAACGCAGAAGTCATTTCTGTTCAGATATTATAAATTGATAAATAATAAATTCCTTCTGTTTGAAACCCTCACATAGAGTTTTCAATCTCGTCTTACCCATTACTTTATTATTCTTTAATTTTCAATTTTAATTTAATTACATCGTAATTCGTAAATAATGTAATTTAATTACAATGTATTTTATAATTGTACTCCAATTGCAATTACGAATTACATTGTAATGTAATTGAATGAAGATCTGAATTATAAATTACAATGTCATTCAATTAATCTGTTATTATAATCCATGGAGTAATTTAATCGTAATTCTGCACAACTCTGGGTAGGGGCGTATGGTGAGGGGGAGGGTGGTAATACGAAACCGAAAGAATTGTTTTGCGGAAATGAACGAATGAAAAAGTTGTTCTAAATGTGTAACTGCATAACATATTTCAATGTCATGAAAATTGGAGAGGAGAGTACCTCTTTGTAAATAATTGCCCTAGTTTATTACGAATATCTCGATAACCGTTCATTTCCTCAAAACAATTCTTTCGGGGATTCGTATTACCCCCTCCCTCTCACTACACGCACGTTGCACCCCTTTCCCTTTCCTTTTTCCTTTTTCACCATACTACACCGCCGTCTAAGTTGTTATTAAAATATAGTGAATACTGACCTGTCTTATCCACCTCCTCGGCTATGTCCCCCCATGCGATGGCTTTATACGTCGGGTCCTTATACTTTGGGTGCGACAAGTTGTACAAAAACTCGCGACTTCGCACGGCTTCAATGAGCTTTTCGTCCTGCATACTTGAGCTGTGTGTACTGATCAGCAGTCAAAGTAGAAAGATCCCTGTGACGACCTTTCGTCCAAAAAGCAACCTCGCAATTACCCTTCGCGTGGGGGTAAAAAACCGTTATCCGAAATATTCTTAGGGTGGGGAAACACTTAACTTTGCAGGTATGTAGAAACAGAACTCGGTGTGCCCACAAATTACTTTACAGTAAACACGTGTTGTCCTCTTCCCGCTCAATAGTGATTACCTGTCATAAACCTTCCCGTACAGAGCAGCCTCCGGGAACGAAAAAGCTCTCGGCAAAAAGAAACATCTGTTTCCAACTGAAACAACTTGAAGCTCCGAAAATGTCATCTGTTTGGTTTGTTAGTGCAGCTGTTGCAATTCAATGAAAAAAGGTTGATATCTCACTTTGCAGGTATCTAGAAACAGCGAACATTTATGACAGGGATGACTACGTGCTATTTAATAGATTTGTCGGATATAGCATTTTTATTACGCCGGAGAACCCGGAATGCCTAAGAATTACTTTACACCAAACACGTGTTGGCCGAAAGTGCCCATTTCCCGCTCAATAGTATAGTGACCTGTCATAAACCCTCCATGCAGAGCAGCCCTCGGGAACGGCACCTATACAAATCGCGCCTGCCATGAGGTCCTCCTATCCCTACCATAGCCGCGGCCGTAGTCCCAATGTTTTGACTTCGACGTTGCAGGCTACATGGTATGTGTGGCCGCTGTAACCAATATTTCGACACAGCCGAAAATGCGTGTGAAACGAGGCCTGCCTCCTCCGCTCTGATCCAATCGGCCGCGCATTCGTACATAGAGACACAGCACCGTAGTCCTGCCTGTGAACCTTCTTCTCAAGCTCGCATCAATACAAATTCACCAGTTCGAACCCATACGAGATGGCGTCTTGCCGCGCCCTTCAATCGCGTAGTAGTGGGCGCGGTAACGGTTTATAATATCTTAACTGCTCTGTTCCCCTATCGCTCGTACTTACGGGGCAGTGTAAAGGACTACTTGTTGGACATAAATAAATTAAAAATGTTTTTCACTGCGTGGAAGGTGTAATGAAAAGACAAACGCTGTCGTCCCTTATTTCAGAATGTCTAAAGAATATTCAGCAATTTTATGGACTCGAAATAACAAACAATTGAAACCTAACAGCTATTTGTAGTTACTGGAGTACTTCACATCTTATTATGTGTGCCGTATGAAATTTGTATATGGTGTGGGTGAAATCGTTGTGGGCGAAATGACACTGTTGGTTTCCCTAAAATGAACATTTTATTATTTTCCGGTATGTATCCGAAATAATTTTTGTTCTGTCGCATTTTAAATAACCATGTAATTTTGCTTGTACATCGAAAACACATGTTGCTAATTAGTCATTGGGATACGGGAATTGACAGGTTACGTGAATGATGGCAACAGGTTGTTACAAATAATGACTGTGTTTCCGTTTACGTCCATTCTCAGAATTTGATGGAATTTTGAAAATAGGTTCCTTTTTGACTAAAATGACGATTGCCAGAAGGATTTTTGCCGACTCGAAAAAATTTTTTTATCATTTCAATGTCGCGCTCTACCTTACCTACCGACTTTCTACTGTATGTTCGTGCTGTGCGCATGCGTCAGTATGATGCGACAGTTCGTCAACTGCTTTTAGAGTCGTATAGTTTTATAATGAATCATTTAAATTTGTTTTATATTATTAAAAAACTGAATGATTTCAATTCAGCACTAGAATGGGTGCGAGAACTTGGATTAATTCCTACGGAAAAATATTGTCGGAAACAAAAATAAAATGATGTATGTTGAAGCAAGAGGAAAACTAGGTACCTTTCGATGCTATAAAACCGGAAAATATGCATACGAAAATCCAGGAGTAGTTTTTAAAAATTGAAATATAATAATAATAATTATTATTATTATTATTATTATATTATTATTATTTGATGATTTGATTTGATTGATGATCCATTTTTACAATTAATTGAAGATATTCTATATAAAATAGAAAGTCGGTAAGTCGGTAAGGTAGAGAGCGACATTGAAATGATAAAAAAATTTTTTTTCGAGTCGGCAAAAATCCTTCTGGCAATCGTCATTTTAGTAAAAAAAGAACCTATTTTCAAAATTTCATCGAATTCTGAGAATGGACGTAAACGGAAACTTCACCCAAATAATGAAAAAAAACAAGGTATTTCAAAGTTAGAGAATCTTAGAGAGAATACGACTATATTTTTAAACATTTTTTCACACTTGAACCAGTGGAAACGTTTGTAGAATAAAGATATGTCTAATGTAGTTTCCAATAATTATTTTAAATCATTATTTATTAAGAAGACTTCACCAAGTGGCAGGAACGTTTCCTATTTCCATTATGTTGTAAAGGAGAGCTACCCAAGGAGTAGTGGAGCCCATAAAAACCTATTTTTTGTGCCACGCACAGCGGGGAGCCGTCAACCCGCTGGAGAGTTATGACCCCTACGACTCGCAGTATGTTCCGGCCGACCTATACTCGGCGGACCCGCTTCAACCGACGTTGCGGAGCCGCGCGGGATGACGTCATGTCATCCTCGCGGCCCCCCACTTTGCGATCCGCCGAATAGGTGAATTTCGGTTACGCACGGGATCGGGGGCACTCGTCTGTAAGCAATTCATACGTAAACACCGCGATCGCAACGATCCCCGCCGTGTACAACCGCTTCGTCACCCCGCTTCGTTAAAACCGCATTATTGTTTGTACCGCGTCTCATTTTTGTAGCGTATTGCGTCTCTTCGTCAGTCTGTGTTAAGTAAACGTGCGTGTACACAAAGAGTGCCGAGTTTATTCACCACCCACCAAATCTCCCACTGATACTCGTTCCGATCTCCAACATTTTTGGTCCTTCGAGCCGGATAGATCGGCGGCTCTCAGCATCTCACATCGAGATCACCATCAGTGGGGACCGCAGTGGTGCAAGTGCGTCAGAAACCGCGTGTGCGATTCACAGGCAAATCGCCTTGTACTTTCAAATCGGTTCGTTAACCGTCGGAAACCGCTCGCGTGTGGTGTTTGTGTCTCGCTCGCTTGTCTCGTGACCTCGCGTTCGTTATACCAGTCATTCAAGATGACAACAGCCAACACGCTTTTCGACATCCAAGCCGACCTGTACAAGACTCTCGGCAACATCATCATCCGTACAGCGACGATGGGAATGGCCAACCTCACAGAGGGTTACATACAGACCCAGTTTGAGGCACTCCTCCGCACCTGGGATCAATTCCGTGCGAACCATGTTAAGCTCCACCAGCTATGCACTGGGCAACAACGAACGCACGACTATTTCGTCCGAAATCTGCGTGAAGAGTGCGAGGAGCTGGTCATCGACGCCGACGCCACGCTGCGCACCATGCGCAAGGAGCTCTCGGCCCGCACATCCGCCTCGAACGATGGGCCAAGCTCCCTCGCACAACCCGTCACGAAGACGGAGAAGCCGGGACCGGCCATCTCAAGGACGCTCCCGCATACGCCGCAGTCTGAAGCCTCCACCGTCACCTCCGCCACAGCACCAACGGGCGAGTCGTCATCCGCAGCAGCGCATCAGGACTCTCCAGCATCGCCCAAAGGGATCGCTGCGCCGTCCGATGCTCCTGGCCACCGCACACAACGAGGTCATCACCGCCACCGGAGAACGCCTCCAGGCTCACATCCTGGCTCGCATCTCCGGCGCCGCCGCTGTCGCGCTCTTCCGGTTGCGCCACCGCTCTCGGACTCTCGTGCTCTTGCGCTTCCGGTCGCGCCTTCGATCAAGCATTCTCGTTCTCTGTCGCCTCCGCTCGCGCCTCCGTTCTCGCACTCGCGTGCTCAGGCGCTTCCGCTCTCGCACTCTCGGGCTTGTCCGGTCTCGCCACCGCTCTCGGACTCTAGTGCTCCGGCGCATCCGCTCGCGCCTTCACTCTCGGAATCTCGAGCTCTTGCGCTTCCGCTCGCGTCTTCGCACTCGCATCCTCGTTCTGTGGCGCCTCCGCTCTCGCACTCTCGTTCCCTTGCGTTTCCTGTCGCGCCTCCGCTCGCGCCTCTGCTCGCGCATCCGCTCTCGCGCTCGCGTGCTCTGGCGCCTCCGCTCGCGTCTTCGCACTCGCATTCTCGCTCTCTAGCGCCTCCGCTCGTGCCTCCGCTCGCGCCTCCGTTCGCGCCTCCACTCACGCACTCTCGTTCTCTGTCGCCTCCGCTCGCGCCTCCGTTCTCGCACTCGCGTGCTCAGGCGCTTCCGCTCTCGCACTCTCGGGCTTTTCCGGTCTCGCCAACGCTCTCGGACTCTCGTGCTCCTGCGCATCCGCTCGCGACTCCGCTCTCGCACTCGCGTGCTCTGGCGCCTCCGCTCGCGTCTTCGCACTCTCATTCTCGTGCTCTGGCGCCTCCGCTCGCGTCTTCGCACTCGCATTCTCGCACTCTGGCGCCTCCGCTCGTGCCTTCGCTCGCGCCTTCGTTCGCGCCTCCACTCACGCACTCTCGTTCTCTCGTGCCTCCGCTTGCGCCTCCGTTCGCGCCTCCACTCTCGCACTCTCGTGCTCTGGCGCCTCCGTTCGCGCCTCCACCCTCGCACTCTCGTGTTCTTGCGCATCTGCTCGCGCATCCGCTCTCGCACTTTCGTGCTCTTGCACTTCCGGTCGCGCCTTCGATCTCGCATCCTCGTTCTCTGGCGCCTCCGCTCGCGCCTCCGCTCTCGCACTCTCGTGCTCTTGCGCTTCCGGTCGCGTCACCACTCTCGCACTCTCATGCTCTCGCACTTTTGCACCGCCGCTCTCGCGCTCGCGCGCTTTCGTGCCTCCGCTCATACGCTATCGCGCCTCCGCTCGTGCGGTCTTGCGCCTCCGCTTGTGCGCTCTTTCGGCTACACTCTTGCACCGCCGCTTGTGCGCTCTGTCGCATCCGCTTGTGCGCTCTTGCGTCTCCGCTCGCGCCTCCGCTTTCGCGCCGCCGCGCTTGCGTTCTCGCACTTCCGCCCGTGCGCTCGTTCGCATCCGCTTGTGCGCTCTCGCGCCTCCGCTTGTGCGCTGTTGCGCCCCCGTTCGTGCGCTCTCGCGGCTCCGCTCTTGTACCTCCGCTCGTGTGCCTCCGCTTTCGCGCCGCCGCGCTTGCGTTCTCGCACCTCCGCTCGTGCGTTCTTTCGCAGCCGCTTGTGCGCTCTTTCGGCTCCGCTCTTGCACCTCCGCTTGTGCCTCCGCTTTCGCGCCGCCGCGCTTGCGTTCTCGCACCTCCGCTCGTGCGTTCTTTCGCAGCCGCTTGTGCGCTCTTTCGGCTCCGCTCTTGCACCTCCGCTTGTGCCTCCGCTTTCGCGCCGCCGCGCTTGCGCTCTCGCACCTCCGCTCGTGCGCTCCTTCGCATGCGCTCGTGCGCTCGCGCGCTCTTGCACCTCCGTTCGTGCATTCTCGCGACTACACTCTTGCACCTCCGTTCGTGCATTCTCGCGACTACACTCTTGCACCGCCGCTTGTGCGCTCTGTCGCATCCGCTTGTGCGCTCTTGCGTCTCCGCTCGCGCCTCCGCTTTCGCGCCGCCGCGCTTGCGTTCTCGCACCTCCGCCCGTGCGCTCGTTCGCATCCGCTTGTGCGCTCTTGCGTCTCCGCTCGCGCCTCCGATTTCGCGCCGCCGCGCTTGCGTTCTCGCACCTCCGCCCGTGCGCTCGTTCGCATCCGCTTGCGCGCTCTTTCGTCTCCGCTCGCGCCTCCGCCTTCGCACCGCCGCGCTTGCTTTCTCGCACCTCCGCTCGTGCGCTCGTTCGCATCCGCTGGTGCGCTTTCGTCTCCGCTTGCGCCTCCGTTCCGTTGTCTCAGCTTTCGCGTCTCCGCTCACGGCATGCGACAACCCCGCGTCTATTGCCGAGACGGCGTCTCGGCAAGGGGGGGAGTAATGTTCCGGCCGACCTATACTCGGCGGACCCGCTTCAACCGACGTTGCGGAGCCGCGCGGGATGACGTCATGTCATCCTCGCGGCCCCCCACTTTGCGATCCGCCGAATAGGTGAATTTCGGTTACGCACGGGATCGGGGGCACTCGTCTGTAAGCAATTCATACGTAAACACCGCGATCGCAACGATCCCCGCCGTGTACAACCGCTTCGTCACCCCGCTTCGTTAAAACCGCATTATTGTTTGTACCGCGTCTCATTTTTGTAGCGTATTGCGTCTCTTCGTCAGTCTGTGTTAAGTAAACGTGCGTGTACACAAAGAGTGCCGAGTTTATTCACCACCCACCAAATCTCCCACTGATACTCGTTCCGATCTCCAACAGTACAACTATTGTATCCACGACGCTCAGACTTCGTCGTTTGTGGACGGTGTCGCTTAAACCTTTTTTTTTTTTTTTTTTTTTCCGTGTGAAATGCATTACGCATACCCCGACCCCCTGGGGGGAAGCCGGGGTTATGTGGGGCTCCCTCAGGGAGGGGGTCGCCAAGCTGACAAAGCTTCGCGATCCCCTCCCTCAGAGTACCCAAAAAACACACGCCCGCCTGAGCTAATTAGGAGGCGCCCGGATCTCGCGAGAATTCAACGGGTCACCCCCTAGCTTTAATAGCATCCCAAGGGGAGGGGTTAGCTCCCCCCATGACTACTCTAACTGGACCCCGAGCGGAGGGACCCGCTCGGTGTCCCCGTCCCTGGAGCCTTCGAATCGGGCTTCCCGAGCCCCAGCTCGGTCCACCCGCAGCTCCCGGTGCCTCCTTGCCCCGTTCGTGGAAGCGGCCCGTGGGCCATGCTCCAGACCAGGGCAAGAAGGCGCCGACACCGGTAAGGAAAGGTCGTCGGAAGCGTCTCCGTACGCCCCGACCCTCCCCACCCCACCCCCCCGCGCCACCATAGATCAAAAACATCTCTAGGTGGCCGACACCCCGCCGCGAGAACGCCTTGGGGTGTCGGGACACCACGAGGGGAGATTTTAACTCCCCCCGGAGGCCGGGGTCAGCTCACTCCCCCGGCTCTCCCATCCTCCGCCCCCCGGGACGGGGGCAACCGGCGGCGCGACCTCCGCGCCGCCAACGGAACATCAGCACCCCCAGGAGGGGGTGGCATCACTTGGCGCGGAGAGGGGAACACTCCCCGCGCCCTCCCCCCAGTCACCGCCCCCCCAGCAACAGCGGGGGGGGCTCGTCGCGCCGCGGGGGGACATCCCCCGCGCCGCCGTCCTCGCCAACACCGCCGAGCCCCTTCTCCTCCCAGGATTTGGGGGCGGCATACGACGGCGCGGTGGACGTCCCCGCGCCATCCTCCTCCTCGCCGAGCTCGGGTCCCTTTCCCGGACCCGCTCGGCCTCCTCCTTCTGCCTCATCACGGTGTCGCAGAAGGAGGCCACCGCTCTCCACGACCTCCGCCCCCGGATCATGTGGTCGACCATGACCGGGAGCGAGAGGTCCCACCCTTCCACCGCGGCTCTAAGGACACGGCGCGGACCGGCCCAAGCCGGGCACTCCTCCAGCGTGTGTTGCGCCGTGTCCACCTCCTCGCCGCAGTGGTGGCACTGCGCCGATGGCTCCCACCCCATTCTGTGCAGGTACTCCCCGAAACAACCATGTCCGGTGAGCACCTGCGTCAGGCGGAAGGTCGACCCTACCCGACTCCTGCACCATTCCTCGAATCTTGGCAGGAGGGCCCGGACTATCGGGCGTGTTGAGGAGGCAAGCTCTTGCCTCCATTTCACGTACACGCCCGACCAGGCCTGGCGTATCCGGATCCCCATCTCCTCGTCCTCCGCGGCCGTCAGCCCCTCCCCCGGGGGGCGGCGGTAACTGCAGGCGATCTGGTAAACCGTCGCCTGCCTCGCCGCCAACAAACGAAGGGGAGGGATCATGGCCAGGAGGCCCGCCGCCTCGGTTGAGACGGTGCGGTAACCCCGAATGGTCCGCAGGGACAGCCGGCGCCGCACTCTTTCCAAGAGCGCGATGCTGCGCCGGCTGGCCTCCAACGACCGGTACCAAACGGGGGCCCCGTATAGGGCTATCGACCGCACCACACCGGCATAGAGGCGGCGTACGGACAACTGCGGCCCCCCGATATTGGGCAGCAGACGCGCAAGCGCGCCAGCTGTCCTCTCCAGACGGGGGGCCAGGAGATCGAAATGATCCACGAAACGCCATCGGCCGTCGAGGATCAGGCCCAGATATTTCATAGTGGGCTTCACCTCGACGGGGGTATCCGCGACCCGGATCCGGAACTCTTGGGGCGGCCGACACGACCGAGACGACTCGTACAGCCATATCGCCTCGGTGTGTCGCTTAAACCTGGGTTAGAATATTTCGTCGCACGATCGAGTCGTGCGTGTATGAATCGACCTTTAACCGGGTTAACCGGGTTCTCCTAACTCGAGTAACTCGCCTAACCGGGTTACAGAAGAATTCTGTAACCCGTCTAACCCGGTTACAGGAGATTTCTGTAACCCTGTTAGGCGGGTTAAGGATGGTTTAGTTCGCCCCGGCCCACAGTGGTCCCAAAGCCCGAAAACGTGGACAAAACCTACAAAATGAACTTTCAGCTAGGTAAGTTTTAATTATGGGGTTGGCTACTCTAAGAGTATATCTACTTGGAGGTAAACGGTAAAAAGGTCCCATTTTTCTACCTGACCAACAGTCGCAGTCCGAACTTCGGTTGCATTAGTCAGTCCCTTCATACTCTTCCAAGTCTCAGTGCGAGTTTTAACTGTACAGTGCGTAAATTGTATTGGAACGTATCGATTTTAATTGTGCATTATGGATATTGTTTGTGGAGGTAAGTTGCATAGTTTTTAGTGCTAAATGTTTATTATTAACTGATAACTATGTATGCAAAAGTTAGGGTAAAAGTGAAGGCATGAATTTTAAAGATTAAAGTAAAAGTTGAGTCTCCTTCACCCTCCATCGCTAAAACTTGTTTGAGATTCTAGTTTATACTATTATCTTGCAATCTAAAAAAAAATTAGCTGCCCATCTCTGCCTCTGTGGTCGTATCACTGTTTTTTGTAATGCAGAGTAGGTATTTTGTGAGCATTCGTTGCATTTCTTCTCGAACTGAGACATATACACTAAGTTTTTCTGAAAAATTTAAATAGTTTTTGAAGGATTATGCTTAGAACGTATGGAGGACACAGATTGCCAGTTTTTTTATAAATGTTACGGAATAGAAGTGATTACTGGACTTTATTGACGTCACAACACTTTATTCACCAACTGAGTTTCGTCGGTACGATGAAACGCGTAACAGAGTTTTATGTACAAACGATTACAAATAAAGTTATTGAACAGATAAATTTTTGATAATTCGCGAAGAGGTGATACAACCGGTCACACGACGCAGACGTTGTTTCGAAGCTCGACGCGAGGATTACAGCGGTAGATGATGCGCGATTCAAAACGATCGTAAGAATGATGCCGTTAGACGATCAGCGGAGAGTTTTCTATCACCGTTGGAACGATGACTCCGCTGATTTGCATAATTAGCCAATAGAAACTCATTCAGCGAGTCGATTATCGTTCCAGCGGCGACAGCCTATAGCGTGGCGCGGCGACGATCGATTATCGATCCAGCTCCGACTAGAGCAGTCACCAATAGACGGCGGCGCTGTGGATCGCGTATCGATAGTTGACGTCACACGCAGCCAATCCCAAACAATAAACTATAATACAATATATCTGAAATTTTTTTATATTTTTCGAAGACAAACCTGTTTTTACACGTAAAGTAACGTTAATGCTTCTTTGGGAACTATGAAGTGCGAATACCTGCTTTATACAATACAAAGGGTAGAGTTGGCCTTCCCGAGAATTAGTCGTCCCCATAAAAAATTTAGAGAAAATTTATCACGGAAATCTTCTCGTCTTAAAACGATGGAGGATGTAATGCATCGACTTGTTTTAAATTCCGATCCATATATATCGAGTTTAAGACAATTACCAAAAAAAAATTACACAGCCTATTTCCAGAAGCAATTGCATTGCTACAGACACCGGAAGTAAATAACAGAATAGAAGAGACGGAATCAGATGCCGATTCTGAGTAGATATTCAAAATGTTATCCTGTTATATTATATCGTAATTTATATTATATTATATACTATATATTAAAAACTAAGTTATCTTTTGTTTGAATAAATTTGATTTATAATGACTATGTTTAAAATCTTGATAAACAATTTTTGAGAAGAACAAATAATTTTTGTGCCGCCATATTGTATCCGCCATTTTGTTTTATTAAATTTGAAGTTCAGATTCGCAATCAGCGACCCCAAAAACGCCTTAATATCAATTTTCAAGCAGATCCAATAATTTTTTAATGTATATTTCCGCCATATTGGATCCGCCATCATGTTTTTTTAAATTTTAAGTTTAGATTCGTAATCAGCGACCCCAAAAACGCCTTAATATCAATTTTCAAGCAGATCAAATAATTTTTTAATGAATATGTCCGCCATATTGGATCCGCCATTTGGTTTTTTAAATTTTAAGTTCAGATTCGTAATCAGCGACCCCAAAAACGCCTTAATATCAATTTCGAAGCAGATCCAATAATTTTTTAATACGATTTGAGGTTTTGACCGCGTTTTCGGGATTTGGGACCACTGTGCGGCCGGCCGGCACCGGCGCCGTCCCGCGGGGGGACAGCATTTAGTTTCGGCCACGCCGGCCGGTCAATAATTTTAGACCTTTTCCGAGGCTCGCACAAAGGCCAAACGCCGGTGATCGTGTCTAACCCCAGGGGTCCCCCGGCGCACCACAGGGGTTCCCCAGAACCTTTTTTCCTCTTCTACTCCCCTCTACACCTCAGGAGATGCCTATGCAAGAGCCGTGCCGGTCGCCGGAACCGGCTCTATCTCATAGGAAGAATATAACACGCTGTAACTATTTAAAAAGCTATGAACTAGAAATTTTCAGAGTTCGTCGTGCCGATGGCGAATACGTTGTTAAGGAATTTAAACGTTGTAACAAAATATAACAATAGGCTTTTGATTTCATAATGTTACAGCTGACGATAATAAGCGAATTCAACGACCTACTACATTATTACGTTGAGCCTTTGAATAACGCCAAAATAGTTTTTCCCGACGTTTCGGGCTAAACACCCCACTAACCGGTGGCTTGTTTAACATTGGGCCCCGCGAGTTTAATATTCTGAAAAGTGAGTACAATTAATTGACCACATGACGTGTAGAAAGGTTGGTGGAAAATTGCAATTGGTCGGAATTGCAGAGGAAATACTAACAGTTGCATTCCGCATTTGTTTGGGGTGGTCCTTTATTGAAAATTTGAAGAGCACGTTGTGTGGATCTACTACAGGGTGTTCACACTATTATCAATTATTAGAGAAACATGAAAATGGAAAAAGCAGTACATACTGTTTTTTATACGCAACGCAACGGCATATGCAAACACATTGGTATGAAATATTCAAAATGCTTCTTTCGTTTCCGACCTTGCATGACCTTGAGTGTCGCGCTGCAGAATACGGATGAATTCGACTAGACACGCGCTCTCGTGTGACATACGAAATAATAAAGCATTTTATTTATAAAATTGAAGTCACCTTCATATCTAACAAAATATCATAAACACGAAAAAATTACATATGCCGTTGCGTTGCGTGTAAAAAACAGTATGTACTACTTTTTCCTTTTTCATGTTTCTCTAATAATTTATAATAGTGTGAACACCCTGTAGTAGATCCACCCCATCTAGCACCGTACATCCATTGGACGTCCGTTTATGTCCAGTTTACGTCCATACGTCCGTCGTCCGTTGCGTATGTCCCTAGGATGTCCGATGGACTTAAATTTCGGACATACGATGGACATCCGTTCTTTAACGTCCTAAGGACGAACCTGGGACCTAAATTTCGGATGTTCCAAGGACATCCGATTTTTTCGTCCAAGAAACTTCCGTGGGACATGAATTTCGGACGCTCCTGGGATGTTCCTAGAATTTTAATCTCGGACTTATTGGGACTTAAATTTTGTGTGTTCTTGGAGTGATCACATCTTATGCGTGAGATATATTAATATATTATGTGTAATATATTATAATATGTATATATATATATATATATATATATATATATATATAGTGTATGAGCTAAAGAGTGGTTCTTTATGCAAAATAAAAAATTTCTACTTGAATTGCAACAAAAAACTGTATTAAAATAAGAATTTTTTTCTTCAGTAATATGTTTAATAGGTCAAAAATATTATAACAGTATATCGATAATTTTTTAAATTTTTTATTTACTGATTTATGTTACACCTACACTCATTCTTTTCACAAATGAAAAACATCCATGGTCTGGTAATAGTAATAGGGGGGAATAATAATCGATCAATAAATATTAAAATAAAAATAAATAGCATCACTTAGCGGTATTTGAACTCTGCTCTTTTGGGTGAAAATGTGATACTTTACCACCACCACGCTACACCAGCATCCTACCAGAAAATTTTGTCAATGTAGTTATATAAATATACTTTTCATGTAGAATTATTCTATACATATAGAATTTCAGTAAAGACATGATCTGATGAGCAAGACAGAGTTGTGCCACGTACACTAATTATAAATTTTATAAAAAATATTAGAAAGGAGTTATTTTGATTGGGAGTGTGTCAAATTCATTATGACTAACTAAATTTTTTGTCAATGAAAGTGCTAAGGGACAGAAAGGTCAACTTTTTCTAAGAGGTATATTCTTTGTTATTTAGATTTTGTGAATTTTTCTAAGTACAAAAACTAATAAGGTTTAATGTTAGAAAATTGTAGGATGTTAATAAGATTAAATAGGTTAACAAAAAGGTGACTAATATATTTACAATGTATAATTTTCATAAAATATAATATATACGCGACATTTACATAGGATGTTTATATATAGGACATTTAAAAATCTATCGTCTTCAAGGATATGTACGATATGGTTTCTGAATATTAAAAACTACTAAACAAGGTTCTTTGCATGAGGATAAAAAGTAAAATAAATATCACATTTATTATTAACATGAATTATTACAAGCATATGGATTAGGAACATAGTGCAATACAATCGCATATACGTATAACACTAATACATATTTATTAATAACAATTTATATTTAGTTATAACAATTTACAACAATACTCTGGGTTTTTGAAGGAAGCCACGAAAATATTCGAACACCCTTTTTGAAACAGAATAATTTTTTAAAAATTGTACCAAACAACTTGATTTTTTATAATAAATTAGAAACACTCATTTATGAAATGGTACGAAAAAAAGATTTTCCAAAAATTATAATTTACAAGGTTACATGCAGAAATTAAAAAGGCATTTTTTAAGACATTTTTATTTGGTCCTTTCATGAAATTTTAAAATTTGTGTTAGTTATACACATGTTGGAAATTTCATCGAAATTGGTTGACGCAGGAAAACGACACACATCGAAAGATGAACGATTCTGTGGAGCTGAAGCAGATACTGATCAAAAGTCGTGTAAAACTACGATTTTCGCCATTTTGAACCACTTGTAGCTCGCGTGTATATGGTAATCAGTTTCGATGAAATTTTCAGCACGTGTATAACTAACATAGATCTACGAAACATATATCTTAAATTTCCATTAAGGGCCTAAATAAACAGTTTTAAAAAATGCCTTTTTTATTTTTGCATATAACCTTGTAAATTATAATTTTAGAAAATCTTTTTTCATATCATTTCATAAACCAATGCTTCTAATTGATTATAAAAAAATCAGGTCGTTTGGTACAATTATAAAAAAATTATTCTGTTTTAAAGGGCGTTCGAATACATACGTAACTCGCTGTAAGTGTCGTAAATTACAGAGATGTACATAAGTACAAAAACGATAATATATAAGGTTAAATATTATAAGTATAAAAATATATTATTAGTATAAAACGTTAATATGTACATATAAATTAAAAAATTTTGCACTATAGGATAAAAACGACGGCGCATGTGTGCGTGTGACCTTATACATATTATTAAAGAAAGCTTTTGTTATAAGAGTACTTCTTTCTCCAGCCCTCCTGAGCCATGTCTTCATGGAGACTTCTGTTCCTTTTGGATGAATAGAAATGTCTTCATCTATTCGCTGCATCTGAAAATTAGAATTTCAATTTAATAATATATTCAATTGTATACAACTGAATTTCAAAAATAATAAATTAAATGTGAATAATTACCTATCATTACTTTGGCGAATTTCATAGCATCGAATCTTTTCTTTTGCTTTTTACCTAGCCATCTGTACTGAAAATCCGTAGTTTCTTCGGCCACTTTCGCCTTTCCCTTTGCTTTTGCATAGCTATCTGAAAACATTATAATATTATTATAATGTACAACATTATATATGTATATGAAATTATTTCGGTTCTTCTCATAACTGTTTCACAATCAGAACTGATAAATAACAGTTTGAAATCTTTTCAGAACCATTTCACTCCCTGAGTCAAATAAAATGGGTAAACTTCTGTACCACCCAAATGAGGTGTTACCCGCTGGCACGTTACTGCTTTTTTTAATGTGGGTAGTTCGCCGATAGCCCTATAGTACCACAATTTTGCTGACTTTTTATATAGCACAACTGCAATGTTACAATTGGCTTGGACAAATATAATTATAGTAAGTATACAGAAAAGGTTAAACCTATTGTAGTCTTTTATGTATAATTACCATAACTATTATATATATATATATATATATATATATATATATATATATATATATATGTACCTGCGTGCTAAAAAGTGTTGAACGATGAAGCTAGACTCCAAAATATAGAGGAAAAGATATCCGAACATATGTACAGGGTGTATAAAAAGTAATGGTCATCCGTCCTAGGAGTGAATCTACACCTCTGGATCGGTGGACATTTGTAGGAGAAACTTGCCGCAAAATTGTTTATAACAAAGAAAATTGTTGTTAAAGTTTTTTTTTACATCAACGCCTTCTGCTCATCGAGAAGAGAAAAAGTTTGAAAGGAGCCATATGTCGCAAACAAATAGTTATTGAGATATAAGCTGTTAAAGTTTTTCAAAATTTGATTGTGTGGAATTATACGTATAGACAAAAGCCTACTACACAGTCCACACGTCCGTGTCGATGACACAGAATATGATCGTGTGCGTACTTCGAGCCTCGAGGCAAACAAAATTTAAAGGTACATTCGTCGCTTTAAATTTCGTTTGCCTTGAGGCACGCACACGATCATGTTCTGTCTCATCGACACGGACGTGTGGACTGTAGTAGTAGGCTTTTGTCTATACGTATAATTCCACACAATCAAATTTTGAAAGACTTTAACAGCTTTTATCTCAATAACTATTTGTTTGCGACATATGGCTCTTTTCAAACTTTTTCTCTTCTCGATGAGCAGAAGGCGTTGATGTAAAAAAAAAACTTTAACAACAATTTTCTTTGTTATAAACAATTTTGCGGCAAGTTTCTCCTACAAATGTCCACCGATCCAGAGGTGTAGATTCACCCCTAGGACGGATGACCATTACTTTTTATACACCCTGTACAGTGACTCCCACTAATATTTGGATACTCTTAAAAAGACGATAACTTTTTTAATATTGTACTATACGATTTGAACATTTTTGGGAATATAGAGCTATGTGAAAAGAAATTTTTTCAAAAATTGCATTTGATCGGAATTGTGGAGAAAATACTAAAAATTGCATTTTACAACTTTTTTATGCGGGCCTATATTGAAATTTTTAAAAATACGTTTTGTAGATCTGTGTCAATTATAAGCTCTGTGAAAGTTTCATCGAAATCCGTTGATGCGGGAAAAAACGACAGGCATTGGAAGATATAAGAATCCTTAGATTTACTGCATTAGAGGCCGAAAATCGTGAAAATCTGCAAATTTGACCATCAAGTCTTCCACAATGTGTAAGAGATTGTGAACATTGTGAGAAATGTACTCTGATCCATATAATACTTCAAACGTTTTAACAAAATAATGTAATAATTCAGAGGCATAGTCAATTAATTTAGAATATTTTGAATTTGATAATATAATGACTGCTACATGCAACGAAAGGAAATTTACATATCGATCTTTACTCATATTGTTTAACAAGACTACTGGGCCGGTATAAAAAAGGAACTGCCTAAATTCCGTTGCTTTCCATCGTTTCAGTTCATTTAAACTTCGTGGCTTTCTATTAAATTCTAATGGCATGCACTTTGCCAGAGAAACTAAGGAATTTGATATATTAAGAGATTTCGAATGTGAAATTTTTGTGGTAGGTTTTTCACAGCACCATAAGTTTAAAAGTAATTTCTTCATTACACCCAAACAAATTAAATGCATGTAATCAAGTGGAAAAGAATTGATCATGTCAATCAGGGCTTCGGAGTCGGTAGACAAAATTCTTAACTCCAACTCCGACTCCAACTCCTCTTTTTTTTTACCTCCGACTCCGAATCCGACTCCAACTCCGACGCCGATTTCGACTCCGACTCCGATTCCGACTCCGACTCTCCAAATTGAAAAAAATATGTACTCAAAATAATTAAGTGTTGTAATACAACTGAATAAATAGTTGAAATATTGTATTAAAATCTGAGAATATGGAATAGATAACTCTGATACAACACAACACTTGTTTGTTACTTTCTCACTTTCAGGAAATAGTTAGAAAATACTACTACCATAACTTTAACTGTTTCTCCTCTACATAGTGCCGAGGTATATACATATACAATACGTCTATACTGTAGATCGAAATCTATTAATGATTTATAAACAAAAGAGCCACAGTTGGAGTCGGAGTCGATATATTTTTTTCCGACTCTGACTCCGACTCCGGGAGTCGATACTTAGCTTTTTCTAACTCCGGCTCCGACTCCAGTGATTAGCAATTACTCCCAAACTCCGACTCCGACTCCGACTCCGAAGCCCTGATGTCAATACCCGGAATATTTTGTAATGAAGTTGTACCCGCGTGATGATCTTCATCAACTTTCGATCTAAACTCAACGTCAGTTCGCAATTTAATTTTATCTGCGTATGGAAAACATACACTTTTATCAATATAATCTCCTTCAATATGGCATTTTGTGCAAGAATGATATCCCGTATGATATTTGATGCATTTGATAAAAGATTTCGCGGGAGCATCACAGATAAAAGATTTTATTCGGAAATGATATAAATGTCCATTAAATAACAATCCACTATTAATAAGGGCTATTGCCTCTCCAACAAAATCGAATAAAAAACTATTAACATCTTCTGGTTTGTGATAACCATTATAAATTCCGATCATTTCCACATTTGTATTTCCCGTGATACTACAAAGAATAGGATATACATACTTCGCTGCTAGAACTCTTTGATAATGGAAGACCGTCAATATTAACGTTAATCTGAATTGTATTATCTTTAAAATAAGAAACATCTATAAATTGACAAAGATTTAAAATAGCATTTTTTAAACCAAAATGATAATAATACCCTGGCTTAATTTCTTTGGTAACGACGGTCCTACATGTTTTTAAAAGAGTTCTAGCATCCATTGGTAAATTATTGGGAATGGGCTTCTTTAATATGGAAAGCAAATCGTTAACCGCGACATGTGAAATACTATGTTTTACAGCCCATTCCGCTAAACTAACACGAACATTTATATCATTACCGTCGGCTAATAACTCGCGCGGCGAATCGGTGAAATTGTGACTTTCTGTAGTTCCTTCAAACTGAAGATGTTCTACAGAAATGTCGTTTTCAATTTCACTATCGGACGAAAAATCTGAATAAACTAATGTATTGTTTTCATTGCTAATTGTACTTCTGTCCTATGAAACAGAAGCTTCGTGATGAAAACTATCGTTCGATAGACGCGACAATTTTTTAGCACGCATATAATATTTTTCAAGTTTTCTTTTGCCAGTCATGTTTGCACGAATAATAATAAATATAAAATAAATACTTATCTGAAATGGAAACAGCAAACTCTACCCACACAGTTGATGATAGCACTAAAGCACTCGTCCACACTTTTTATTATGAATACTTTATTTTAAACTGAACGTCCTGACGACGGAACGGTCCTTGATCCGCAGTGTTCAGCTGTGTTGTACGGCAGTGATGCCAGAACCGTGGTACCGTGGTACTAAACCGTACCACAGCATACCCCCACCATAGCCTACTATTGCCCCTACGTTCCTTTCCAACGCGCCCGTGCGCTACACTCGCCAGCGTACCTCTACTATGTCCGTGTGCGCTGCTTGTGTGCATTCGGTTACAACGAATACCGATATTACTCGAAACGACAAGACGTTATCGAGACGGAGAGGTGTACTTGTAGAGCGAACTTGATGAATGCGTAGGAATCACCGTCTATTATATGCATTCTAAAAATTTCATTGAAATTGGTTAATTAGTTTGCTAATTATAAACGATCAAAAGTAGTAAAAATAGTACTCACAGGCCGAAAATCATGAAAAATTGCAATCTTTACCACTTTTGATCGTTCATAATTCGTGAACCAATCAACCAATTTCAATGAAATTTTCAGAATTTATATAATTTATACGAGTTCACAAAACACAACTTTTAAATTTTCGTTATTGGCCCAGCTGAAAAAGTTGTAAAAATCAATTTTTACTATGGGGTGTCACAATTCCGAGGAAATGTATTTTTTTCAACATATTTAAGACGTCATTTACTAAACTAATCCTTCTAGCATTACAGAGAAATTGAAGTCGTTTGTTTCATTCATAAAAAGTTATTCTGATTTAATATGTGTGTGATGAACCCCGCGGCATAAAGTGCAAACATATTTCTTTATACATTAATACAATATAAATTTTGCAGAACCTGCGAAACAATGAAATCGTGGGCGATTGTCGAATTTCTACAAGATGGTACGGTGGAGGCAGTGCCCTCTTTGTGGGTAATAGGAGATTATTGCCATTGGCCTTTGTTATCCAAGAGCCGAATGATGAAGGCCATGAAAGCATGCGAGGGCGTGAACAAATGTTGGCCAAAACACGCCATTAAACATTTTAAGAACGGCACATTTGGTGAGTTAAAGATTTTATAATATGATGAAACTAAAATAATTACATATGTATAATTAACTTCCCGATTTTATAGGGAAGTTATTGTAATCACCCCGAAAATCGAAAATCGATTTTTTAGCAGATCTTCACGTTTCATGGTCATTGGAGTCATTTTAGACTATTTTCAGCAAAATGTTCGTATGTGTGTGTGTGTGTGTGGGTGGGTGTGTGTGTGTGTGTGTGCGTATGGCCGTTTGTATGTTATCAAATTTTTCGTTAACGTTTTCTGAAAAAGTAACAACGCGATCAGAATAATGAATGATGCAATCGATGTGCCCCGCTGTAACTTAGAGCTGATTAGATTTTGGTCCATTTTGGTCAAGTAGTTTTTTAGTTTTTTTAGTTTTTTTAGTTTTTTTCGAAAGAAGTTCATTCAACAATGCAATTTATACGAGAGGATGGACATTTTCCACCGAATAAACAAACGTAATTATATATATTTCATTTTTAATTTTTTTTTTAATTAAAAAAAATTTTTTTTTTTCAATTATGCAACTAATGCTAACGAATCGGGAAGTTCTTTGTGTGACTCTCCAAGAGTCACATACCAAATATGAAACATTAATAGCTGTAGACCCTACTAGCCATAAGTACCAATAACCCTCTCGCAAGAGCAGTCGTACCCGCGAACCGCGAACTCGCGAAGCGAGTGAGCAACAACAACCCTACTCGCGAGCGAGCGAAGCGAGCGAGCAACAATTACCCCACTCGCGAGCGAGCGAAGCGAGCGAGCAACAATATCCCTCTAGTTTAAAAATGCTTTTAGATGATTATGCAAAAGCAAGGGCCAAGGCGAAAGTGGCCGAGGAAACTTCTGACCTACAATCAGAAGTTGAACTTGGTCCAAAAAGGAAACGCAAAATTGTACGTATGGTCAGTGATACCGATGAAGAGTCGCAATCGATGATGCCAACGCCTCCGGCGTTAAAACATTGCAACGAGCTAGGTACGTAAATAAACGATTTTATGCTATTTTATGTTAATTGCTTAATTTCTTTCCATAAATAATTATTAGAGCGATATATAAACCATGATTATTGTTTTCAGGTACAAGCAGCACGACAGAGCACCACACTGATTTCGATCAGCTGTTGCCTACGCATCGCGGGCAAA
Source organism: Lasioglossum calceatum (assembly GCA_963966675.1). Lineage (NCBI taxonomy): Eukaryota > Metazoa > Arthropoda > Insecta > Hymenoptera > Halictidae > Lasioglossum > Lasioglossum calceatum. The sequence goes on along the minus strand of OZ016545.1, from coordinate 14,737,476 downwards.
CACATCGCAACGAGCTAGGTACGTAAATAAAAGATTCTATGATATTTTATGCTAATTCCTTAATTTCTTCCCATAAATAATTATTATATCGGTGTGTATAAACCATGATTATTGTTTTCAGGTAGAAGCAGCACGACAGAATCGGTTCAAGTGTTAGACACGCCTCCGACGGTGAAACGTCGCAACGATCTAGGTACGTAAATAAAAGATTTTATGTGCTATTTTACGCTAATTGCTTAATTTCTTTCCATAAATAATTATTATATTGGTGTATAAACCATGATTATTGTTTTCAGGTACAAGCAGCACGACAGTGCATCAGACTGATTTCGATCAGCTGTTACCTACGCCTCGCGGGCTAACACATCGCAACGAGCTAGGTACGTAAATAAAAGATTTTATGCTAATTGCTTAATTTCTTCCCATAAATAATTATTATATCGGTGTGTATAAACCATGATTATTGTTTTCAGGTACAAGCAGCACGACAGTGCATCAGACTGATTTCGATCGGCTGTTACCTACGCCTCGCGGGCTAACACATCGCAACGAGCTAGGTACGTAAATAAAAGATTTTATGCTAATTGCTTAATTTCTTCCCATAAATAATTATTATATCGGTGTGTATAAACCATGATTATTGTTTTCAGGTAGAAGCAGCACGACAGAATCGGTTCAGGTGTTGCATAAATAATTATTATATCTGTAATGTTTATTAACCTAATTAAACTTAGTAAAGAGGGCTTATAGCCACGTGTCTTATTCTTAACGTATAGCCCGACTGCCGCGCACCCTTGCACGCACACATACGTACATACATAGGTATGCTACTATTACAATATCGGTGTGTATAAACCATGATTATTGTTTTCAGGTACATGCAGCAGGCTAGTGGACCAAATAGATGAATGCGACCAGATTTCTACAAATTATACAATTACTGGTAAGTTAATAAAACTACAGTGACTTGGATTAATATTAGGACTTTTTAGAACTTTTTTATTATCATACTATACAATGTGAACTTTTTTTGTGAAGCTAGAGCAATTAATTTACCACAGGACGTGAAAAAAAAATTTTTCAAACATTACAATTGATCGGAATTGTAGAAAAAATACTAAAAGTTGCATTTTACAACTTTTTTTTGTGTGGGCCTATATTGAAAATTTGAATGATATGTTCAAATATCGTATAGTAAAATATTTAAAAAATTAGCGTCATTTTTAGAGCGTCCGAATATTAATTCGTGTCATTGTATCTAAACGAATTTAAATATGGAAGTACGTATTAGCGTAAACACGTACCTAAAAATCTAACTTTTCAGAAGAGGGGCAAACCCATCGGTATCTTAAAATGATACTTGAACAGCAGCATCTCCTACGATGCCTGATAACCGATGTTTCCACTCGCGTGGGAAAGATCGAGAGGATTCTTGAAAAGAATCCTCAACAATGCTCTTCAACGGATCAACAAAAGTCATCAGTTTTTCTGCATATTCCCTGTCCCGTCAACTCGCAAGAGGAATTCGACGAATTGGATACATTTTTGCGAGATGGGGAAAATGCAAAAAATGTGGTAATTAAATAGAACCTTCACCATAGCAGCTTCTCTCACCAAAAGTTCTCACTAGATTGTAAATAAATTACTAATTTTCAGGCCTTCGAGTTAGCGAGTATTGGTGGAGCCAATTGCGCCAGTTTTATAAAGCGCACATTAGGATCCCTTATGACGAATGAATTGGCAATGGATTTAGCTGGCTTGGGAAGAAGGGCAAAAGACGATTTGAGGCCACAAAATTAGCCACAGTAATAATTGGTAATTATTCACGTGCATTTTGTTATTTTTGATATTTAGTTGTATACAATATATATTATTGAATTGATATTTTAATTTTAGACGCAGCAAAAATCTCAAAGGTATCTACTTCGGTAAACGATACCGAAGTGTGCATGCAGAAATGGCTTAGGAGGGCTGCGGAACGAACCAGAGTTATAAACAAAGTGTTTTAATAATGAGGCATGGCAATTTTTTTACCAACAAGGGTCTCATGGACAGTCCCGGCCAGTTTCCTCCCACCAGATCCCGGAATAGCAGTGTAGGGTGAAGTTTAGTGGCGTATACCCCGTGAATCCTGTGTCTTGCACCCTATGCACAAGTTCACCTAGGGCATGGCACGTGCTCCTCGATATTTTCGAGGTCACAGCTGGGGGACTCCCACACACCCCGGGGTTGCGATGATCCCGGGGCACGTACGTAAAGTATTTTACACCCCATACTTTAAAAAATAAAAAAAAAAAGGTCTCATTAAGTATTATACAGGGTGTCCCAGCTAACTTGACCACCTTGAATATCTTTGTTGTTTTTAGAGATACGTCAAATGTATGAAGGACATAGTTGAATGGCAAAATGGGGCTCATACGATACCAACAAAATTTTTGCTTTTATGCAATTTCTTTTGAAGATATGAAGGTCACCTTCATTTTTTTAAATGGAATGAGGTATTTTTAAAAAATGAAGGTGATCTTCATATCTCTAAAAAAAATTACATGAAAACAAAAATTTTGTTGGTATCGTACAAACTCCATTTTACCATTCAACTTTGTCCTTCAGACATTTGACGTATCTTGAAAAATGTTAGATTATGTAATTTAATAAACGAAATTAACTGAACTAAACTTTATTAACATAAGCAAACGAATTAATGAGCACACAGAAGACAGATCTTTTAGGTTCAAATGTCATACGTCAAGTGAGGATAACGGGCTGTGAAATAAAAGTTGTGTGGAACAAATAAGAAACAGTTTCCTAAACAAACTGAAACATACCAATATTGAATCGATTATAATCGAATATTAGATTAATTTTGACACATTTCAACAAAAAACAACAAAGATATTCAAGGTGGTCAAGTTAGCTGGGACACCCTGTATATATATTTTTATTTTATTTTTAGTTATACAGGCTGTCCCAAAATTGCTTCAACAGCCGGAAATGGGAGGTTCCTGTTGCTTCAAATGATCTCACTAACCTCCCATTTCCGGCTGTTGAAGGAATTTTGGGACACCCTGTATATTTTATTTTATATTTAGTTATAAATATTATATTATTCCAGCTGCTCGTGGCGTGCCTACTGCACGCTTTCGCAACCAGGCCCTACGGGCGGGTTGTCCTCGCTGACGGCGCACAGTGGGCGCACTAATGACGTCACAACTTTTCAACGAATGGATTTTTTCGAATGCGGATTTTTCCAAAACCTTCCCGAAGAAACGCTGCGTCTAATGGCTCAATCCCCAGCTTTCACTTTCTATCTACGTTTCTACGTTATATGTATATAGAGATTTAGTAATAAATTTTATATTATAGTTAATTATAAATATATATATATTTAGTTATATAGTTATATAAAATTTTTATATGTTTGAATAAATATATATATTTGTATTGTACGTATATGCGATTGTATTGTACTATGTCCTTAATAGGAATAATAAATGAAATTTTGTTTCACTTTTTAACCTTATACATACATAGAATATTGTTTAGTAGTTTTTAATATGCAGAAACCATATCCTATATAAACGTCCTATAAATGTCCGTTAACGTTCAGAATATGTCCCAGATACGTACAAGGGGCGTCCGAATAACGTCCGTATGTCTCAGATACGTACAAGGGACGTCCGAATAACGTCCGTATGTCCCAGATTATTTTCACGTATGTTCGAGGGACGTCCCAGATAGGTCCGAACGGGACGTCCTACGTACCTCCCACTTTCTAAATTGGACGAAAAATCGGACGTCCGTGGGACATACAGAGGTCCGATACGGACGTACTTTGGACATTCGTCGGACGTCCGTGTGCTAGCTGGGACTCTACTCTGTCCGTGTTAACTAACCTGCTCGACTGATCGACGCCGACTCGTTCCTCCGGTTTTCACGTTACCGAAGTTTCGAAAGCATTAGGCGAAAAGTCGGAATCTGGAGACGGCGCGCATTTGAATCCCGACACAGCGCGGCGCGGCGCACATTTTGCTATATCTTTTGATCTAAAAGAGATATCGAAGAGAAATCTCGACTAAATTTTTTAGGAAAAATTGGGTTTAATGCTGTAAACAAAAATATATTTTGTATTTTTTAAATAATGTTTTCATTGATTCTTAAAGGGTATAGCCGGATAAGATGGTCAATAGTGTCCATTCAAATTAATTTATAGTGACGTAGTGTTCAACAGAAAATTATGAAAAAATTCATGAATAAACAACCGAGACAGATTGCTTTTTACTCCCCTTCTTTTCCCCTTCCACTATCCCATTCCAGCACCATGAGCACTAGGGTGGACCTTCGTGATACATACTTAGCGAAAATTATTTTGCAGATTTTTTTGGGACAACCCCTAGAATGGCGCCACTGGTCAAAAAAATAGAGAGAGGGTAAAATGTATTCCTCTCTATTTTCCCGTTCTTGCTGCACTGTTTCTGCTTTTCACGTTTTTGTGGAAATTGACGACGAACTTAATTTTGATAGACAGAAAAATGCCTCAAACGTTGTCGTTCATCGCCTCATTGTTGCAAAGAATACAGCGGCATCGATACCACGCCGCGCCGCGCCGCGCTGAAAAGAGCGCAGTGGCTTCGGCAGTCACCGCGGCAACCTGCTTTGATCGGCAAGCACACACACACATCGTCAGCGGCGAACGTATTTCAAATAAGAGTAGATGCCCTAGAAAAATATTTATTATTTATAGCTAACACCGAAAATACACGACATTGCAAAATAGCACGAAATACCGGTATTGCAATCCCTAAGTAATGTAAGCGCAACGCACATTCTGGCATGCAACGCACAGAATGCAATTTCCCTTTCTTGGACGTTTACTTAACGTATATCACGCCAGCGACAATCGTAGCGATACGTCAAGTGATATACGTTAAGTAAACGTTCAAATACTTCATTATGATTATTTTTAATGTGTTTTATATATGAGAATACAATATTCCTTCAAACTAGTGGTTACCAAATCATTTCAACGAAAAAATGATTATATTAGTTTTGTTCACAAAAATCGATGTTTTGAAAAATCCTGAGGTCGTAGACAAATTTTGAGGCAAGATTTGAAATCAGCGTGAAAAAATCTACAGGAAATGATGTGTCGCATGTTAAGAGCCTGTTCAGACACGGCGGGAACCGCGCGTTTTGGACCGCGCGATTTCAACCGCGTCAAAATTGACAGTTGTTCAGGATGAGGCGGTAACCGCGCGGACATGCAGGAGAGGGGCGAAATTTTAGCTCGGTACGAAGCGACTCGTTATGTTGACGCACGTCCAAACCGCGCGATTTCCGTCAAACACCTGAACACTCTCATAGCAACCATAGTAAATACAATCGCGCGGATTTGATTCCCTGCGGTTCGGAGGCGGCAGCCGCGCGGATCTTTGGCCCGCGCGGTCATGTGTGAACGAATGCATAGACGCTAATGTAATTAGATCTGCGCGATTTCCGCCGTGTCTAAAGCAGCCCCTACACGGTCAATCGGAATGTCAATCTTCGAAATTCTTCGGCCGATAGCGATCTCCTACCATTTAACCCATTGTCGCTATTGGCCGAAAAATTGTCTTTGACGTCGAAGATTGACATTCCGATTGACCGTGTAGGGGCCGCTTAAAAATAAATTTGTTCCGCGCGTGGTATTGGAAAAACCACAATTTTCTTGAAATTGTGCAAGTTTAACGAATTTTCTCAAGGTTAAAAAACGTTCGTACCACAATCTCCATAATTATTTCATATTCTGCAAAGTTTCAGCTTTAATTTTTAAAAAATTTCATCGGTCTACCTCATTTCTATCGAAAGTTCTTTGATTTTGACACAGATTTCGTCGGTTTGGCCTATAAGAACCACATGATCAATGGAATAATAGGTAAAATGCACGACAATTAAAAATCATGTAATCATGTTTATCCCTTTTCTATTAATTAATTTCTTCATGTATGTATTTTACTTTACCTAACCAAACGCAAAATATCATGATTTCTACTATGGAAACCTGTACGCCGTCCGAAGCGAAATAAATGGCATATAATTATGTGTTCGAGTTACTTCTCTTGCGTATTACACATTTATTTGTGTTCGGACGTTTACTTCATGTTTACTTCTTACCGATCGCGACATCTATTAATTGTGCTATTGACTATACGTAAATACAAGTTGTTTAGCCTGCATGTTCCTCTCGCGTAGGGGGAATTCGCGACTATGTGTACTGCGTGTCTTTGGCCTATCGGTCTATCCGGCCTTCTTCTCCAGCACGTTGAGGTGGCCACACGTTCGGTGAGTTTTACGCAATACTTTTACTCTTCTACTTACCTAATTCGGTGACCATTCCGTTCTGAACTGTAAATGATTTGGAAGCTCTGAATTTTTAGATTGATTGAATATTAAATACTCGTGTTTAAAGATATATATTTCGCGAAAATGTGGAGAGGTTATGTGCAGCTACACATTTTGAACATCTCCACCTGCGAGGTGGTCTCTTGTTAATTTCTGTATCATCTAGTATACATTAATATACATATTAATATTAATTCGGCCGAAGTTCGGAACCCCCCCGCACTCCCTTCTTTCGAAATAGGACATGCGTAATTCCATTCGTTTGTGCATGCTGAACACGAAATGAAGAGACATTTTTGGCGGAAGTGAATAGTTTTTCGAGATATTCGTGAAAAACTGCAGCTGCTACAATACATTGAATTTTGTGTAAACGTGTGCATCTGTGCTGTGAAAATGCGTCAGTATGGTGCAACCACTCGTCAACCGTTTCCTATATATGTATACAGATATATCACGCGAACGTCGCGCGTCGAACGATCGTCGTGATATTTCTGTACAAACAGTTTAATAGTATATACAAAATTCGATGTAATGGTAGCTACAGTTTTTCACAAATATCTCGAAAAACTATTCATTTCCGCCAAAAATGAAAATTACATCTCGCGTTCAGCACGTCGAAACGAATAGAATTACGCATGTCCTGTTTCGAACGGCGGGAGGGTGGGGGGTGGTTCCGTCGTATTGCCATTATATGAAATGAGTGCGAGGTAAATACTTACAAAAGGGGACCCAGCTACGATGTCTTTGTCGATGACTTTGGCCTTGAAATATGTTGTCCAGGACAACATTCCGGACAACGTTTTCCTATACATATACACGTCGCTCGGTCTCAGTTTCCGAGGTACATACTTACAAAACAATTCTAAACAAATCGAGATTACGAGTACAGTTCATTTTGCAAGTTTCAAAATAGTAACCTAACCTATCCACCAACCAACTAATTATTACGTGCTTGTAAAGCGGTGATATGACACACACACACACACACACACACACACAATCCCACCCACCCAGTGTATGTGAGAAGAGGTTCCTCACATTTTTTCTAATATAAAGTAAATATAAAACCGCTCATTTGGCCGTGGTAGGTTTAGTGCTAAAGAATATAGCATTTGAAATGGACGATATACAATTTCGAAAATAAAATATTTCTACTTTAACAATCTAAACCTCGAAATGAAATATTTTACTTTTTTGCATTGTTATAACACTCCGAGAAACCGCATACACGTGTACAGTCTACCTTATCGTTAAACAACGATTTACACCCATGAATGTATTGAATTCGAACCATTATTTTCAGCAATGTTTAAAATTGAAATCGAAAGTAAAGACAAAATACAAATATTTTCAATATTCTTAAAAAAATACTGTTTTCAAAGAAATTACTGCATCAAATAAAATCTTCCATTTTCAACGTTGTACACATTAAAATAAATAGGATGATTTATTATTTACTATTCAAAGTACTATTTTATTTACAGCAGAACCAAGTTGTTTGGGTTGGAGAAAACCAGAGGATCCAGTCCATCCCGAAGACGCCAGCGAGGAAGCTAGACTATGGACGTTGGAAAGAGAGGTGAGCGTTATTCGGCGAAACAAATATGTATTTCAAATACTATTTAATATTTCAGACTTTATTTCGTTTAAAGAAAATAGCATTTGAAATGGAAGATATACAATTTCGAAAAAAAATATTTCTATTTTAACAATCGGAAACACGAAATGAAATATTTTACTTTTTTGCATTCTTATAATAAACCGCATACACGTGTATAGTCTACCTTATCGTTAAGCAACGAGTAGAGGCTGCAACGGTGATGTGACATGCGGCGTGGCTTGTAAATCAGAGATTCAGCGATCGAGTCCCTCGGTTAACGTAAGCAACGATTTACACCCATGAGTGTATTGAATTCGAACCATTATTTTCAGCAATGTTTAAAATTGAAATCGAAAGTAAAGACAAAATACAAATATTTTCAATATTCTTAAAAAAATACTGTTTTCAAAGAAATTACTGCATCAAATAAAATCTTCCATTTTCAACGTTGTACACATTAAAATAAATAGGATGATTTATTATTTACTATTCAAAGTACTATTTTATTTACAGCAGAACCAAGTTGTTTGGGTTGGAGAAAACCAGAGGATCCAGTCCATCCCGAAGACGCCAGCGAGGAAGCTAGACTATGGACGTTGGAAAGAGAGGTGGGCGTTATTCGGCGAAACAAATATGTATTTCAAATACTATTTAATATTTCAGACTTTATTTCGTTTAAAGAAAATAGCATTTGAAATGGAAGATATACAATTTCGAAAAAAAATATTTCTATTTTAACAATCGGAAACACGAAATGAAATATTTTACTTTTTTGCATTCTTATAATAAACCGCATACACGTGTATAGTCTACCTTATCGTTAAGCAACGAGTAGAGGCTGCAACGGCGATGTGACATGCGGCGTGGCTTGTAAATCAGAGATTCAGCGATCGAGTCCTTCGGTTAACGTAAGCAACGATTTACATCCATGAATGTGTTACGTCCTAAGATGGACGTTTGAAAAAATAGATAATTAAATTGAAAGATTTTAAATTGAGAATAAAACGCAGTTTTGAACCTACCTGCATTCACCGGCTTCGGTTCGGGTAATTGAGGATTTGCTTAATTACTAAGTGACTTTGATCTTGGAACTGGAACGAAGAAATCGAAGTAGGGTAAACTCTTTTAAAAATGATTTGAAATCTTGATTTTGTATAAAAATTAACAACAATAATATATTCTATTGAACAAATTTAGGATACATTGAGTTATTGAAAGCTTATAATAAATTGGTTAGTAATTACCGTTACGCAGTTGTTTTCGCTCGCAGGTGAAGATGTCGGTTCCGGTTTTGATTTTTTTTTATGAAAATCGTTTGTAGTGGATGATGATGATGATGATGATTATTATTATTAAACGATATCCAGCGGGTTAACACTCTTTACGAACTTTTAACTCTTGAATAAACACTTTTATAACTTTGATTAAAATTTTGGCAAACTATGTACTCTTTTGACTGGAGAAAACTGAACTGTTGATTTGTAAATGAAACGGACTGCACTTGTGATCGAGAGATTTGTAATTGAAGTGGACTATACTTATAACTGAAAATTTGTAGTAGAAGTGAGCTCCTGAGGATGAGCTGTCCCTTTTATAGGTTGGTCAATCCTTTGTTCTTAATTTTCATCAGGTGATTATTTCGTCACCACTTCCTATTAATTGCTTTCTTCTCTGTCACTCTCGTCTATTACATTTTTCGTCTTCCTCTTGGCTGGATCATATTACATTTGTTTATCTCGTAGCTCGATTTCTTCTTAACTGTTTTCCTCTCAGTCACTCTCTTCTTAATTATGTGCATTGTATTTTTTATCCTTCTCTTGACCAGATCGTATTACATTTGTTTATCTCCTAGCAACAAATTGCTTATCGATTCTTCTAAATTCCTACGCAGTCTTTAGTGATGGACAGTCTTCAGCGGATATTAACTCACGATTTACATTTGGAAATGACCCAATCATTTAATGAAATAAATTTCGCTACGTATTTATTTCGTTTAATAAAGATTCAAATGAAAAATGAGTTGTCCTAATTCTATCGTACGCAGTGTGGTATAATATACGATAGTTTGACATTAATTTGATATTTTATTTCTCGTACATCATTATTGAAGCAAATATATAAAAGATATTAAGAAAATGTATGTTATGTTTGATTTTATCATGAATTATTATTATTGGCTAAACCACTGGACGTGACAAATGTATTGAATTCGAACCATTATTTTCAGCAATGTTTAAAATTGAAATCGAAAGTAAAGACAAAATACAAATATTTTCAATATTCTTAAAAAAAATACGGTTTTCAAAAAAATTACTGCCTGAAATACATTATTTTATTTTACTACGTTTTTATTAGCTCGCTTTCTTTTAAAAAATTACTGCATCAAATCAAATATTTTGTTTTCAAAGTTGTACACGTACTTTAAAATAAATATGATTATTTATTATTTACTATTTCAAATACTATTTTCCCCAGCTCCAACTTGGAAACTCGGCAAAAAATTATGGCACAAACTGCAGAACAATTACCACTGATGATAACCCCTGGGAACAACACGCCAAATAGTTCTCTGAATTTCATCATTTGCTGATGTTTAAGGGTCAGGACTATGTTAATGAGGTAACGGGTCAGCATATATCACCGCCACCGAAAAAGGTATGTGGGGAAAATATTGAATTCATATTAAATTAAAGCTATTCTCGTGTCATCGGATGACAGATTAACCTCTTGCCCTACGATTTAGTTTACAGTTTCAGTGATTAGAACTTTCTTTGTAATTCGTAATTTCCTAAAAAAGGAGAAAATTTATATCCTGCACTCGGTAAAATAAGTCTCCGTACACCCTTTAGAACAGAATAACTTTTTTGTAAGTAAACCAAATGACCTGATGTTTTATAAGCATTTAGAAACATTGAAACGTGGAACATAAAAATTACAATTTACAAGGTTGCATGCAGAGATAAAAAAGGCACTTTTTAAAACTTTTTTATTTGAGTCCTTTATAAAAATTCAAAGATATGTTTCGTAGATCTATGTTTGTTATACACATGCTGAGAGTTTCATCGAAATCGGTTGACGCAAGAAAAAACGACACACATCGAAAAATGTACGATTCTGTGGATTTTAAGCAGAAACGGATCAAAAGTCGTGTAGAACTCCGATTTTCATCATTTTCAACCGCTCGTAGCTCTTGTGTATGGCAATCGATTTCGTTGTAATTTTCAGCAGGTGTGCGACTACTATGGATCTACAAAACATATATTTAAAAGTTTCTATGAACGACCCAAATAAAAAAGTTTTGAAAAGTGCCTTTTTTAACTCTGCCTGCAACCTTGTAAATTATGTAATTTTTATGTTCCACGATTCAATGTTTCTAATTGCTTACAAAACATCAGGTCATTTGGTTTACTTATAAAAAAGTTATTCTGTTCTAAATGGTGTACGGAGACTTATTTTACTGAGTGTACAGGGTGTATAAAAAGTAATGGTCATCCGTCCTAGGGGTGAATCTACACCTCTGGATCGGTGGACATTTGTAGGAGAAACTTGCCGCAAAATTGTTTATGACAAAGAAAATCGTTGTTAAAGTTTTTTTTTACATCAACACCTTCTACTCATCGAGGAGAGAAAAAGTTTGAAAGGAGCCATATGTCTCAAACAAATAGTTATTGAGATATAAGCTGTTAAAGTTTTTCAAAATTTGATTGTGTGGAGTTATACGAATAGACAAAAGCCTACTACTACAGTCCACACGTCCGTGTCGATGACACAGAATATGATCGTGTGTGTACTTCGAGCCTCGAGGCAAACAAAATTTAAAGGGACATTCGTCGCTTTAAATTTCGTTTGCCTTGAGGCACGCACACGATCATGTTCTGTCTCATCGACACGGACGTGTGGACTGTAGTAGTAGGCTTTTGTCTATACGTATAATTCCACACAATCAAATTTTGAAAAACTTTAACAGCTTTTATCTCAATAACTATTTGTTTGTGACATATGGCTCCTTTCAAACTTTTTCTCTTCTCGATGAGTAGAAGGCGTTGATGTAAAAAAAACATTAACAACAATTTTCTTTGTTATAAACAATTTTGCGGCAAGTTTCTCCTTCAAATGTCCACCGATCCAGAGGTGTAGATTCACCCCTAGGACGGATGACCATTACTTTTTATACACCCTGTACATGTTCTCCAATAACTATACATTAACGAAATTAAAATAGAATTTCACCTCGGTTTAAAGGAAATTGATAACATACATCTGTATATTTATTAGACTCTGTTCAGAATCTTCATCACGAGTCTGACACGATATTGTGGGGCAAGAGGTTAGCAGACACAACAGGCAGTTACATTCAATTGACGAGCAATGCTGGAATTCTTCGCGTCACCTGTTTTTAAACGTATACATATAACGAAACATGAACTGTTAGATGGCGATTTGACAGCCTTTAAACTTTACACTCTATACTTTCATTGTTGCTGATTTTTTTGCATACTAATTACAAAATATATAATTAGATACAAATTTCGGATCACGAATAGATGCAAAATTTGTAATTAGTTACTCGAGGATTTAGATACAAAAGTATTTTGTACTCGAAATTTAATTAGATACTTTTCTATCTGCAGCAGAAGGATTCGAAGCGACGGATACATTTGTAAATATGTAGTATCTGTATCTAATTCAAAGATCCTTTCGGATCCTTCAAGATCCTTTTGGCCAGCTCGAGGCTTGAATGAACACGTTCAGAGGCCCGAGGCCTGAGCCCAGAACACAATAGTAATGCAATAAACACGGGTAACCCGACGGCCAGCCCTGTATATCGGTGTGAAATCGCTAAAAATGCAGTTTCTAAACTTGGTTATTTCACATTATTCTTTCACGGAGCGATGCTAGGAGGGTCCGGGGCGTTCTTCCGATTAAGAAAAGACTAAACCCGATAGAATTAGTACGGTGTCTAGTAGTTTTGTTCGTGAACACGACAGTTTTACGATGAACACATTTATATTGTGTATACGGAGGGTTTTACTTGACTGATGTAAATGACTGTGCTTGCCTTGCAATCCTGGAAACGAGTCTACTCCTCTTGAATAAACTAAAGCAAGGATTTCACACCAAGGAGTATGTTCGGTTGCAGGTAGCTACGGTTCTAAAGTTTAGTACCTTAACGGTATAGAAGTACAAAAGGTCCAAAAACATGTGGCTACATCGGTTATGCTTCCTTCGGCTAGCTAAAAATCATTGTAAGACTGTATATATAAAGATCGGTGACGGATCAGGTAGCAGCGAGAAAGGTCTTTGACTATCTGTCCATCTTGTGGCGAGTGTAGGAAATTAGCTGCCACAAAAGGTTACAAAATTATCGATCTATCTCATTTTTATCGAAAGTTCTTTCGATAGAAGAAGAGAGCGAGTTATCGCGATACCCGAGATTCAACTCTGCGTTCGCACGAACTTGTCCGCTTCTGTCCGAACGCGCCCGACGAAGTCGAGCCACGCTCGGGTCACCCGTCCGATGTGTCACGGATAGATTTAATCCCTTAATGATTTTAATAGAGGAGAAATCATGTATATATATTGACATCTTCACTTTTAAAAATTTTCCAACAACTATCAATTTCATCTACACAATTTTGCTATAAAGATCCCAGTGTAGTCATGAAAGATCGCGCAGGCGAATCGAGCCCGCCCGACTTTCTGCGACCCGACCGACCCGACGCGACGATTCGGGCGGCCCGCACATCCCCAATGGCCCTACATTTATTTCAAAACTTAAATATTGATGACAAACGAATCAAATTTTATTTCATCTATAAGCAGGACCGCGCAACATTCATATTTGTTAGACTATGGTTAAAAGCAACATCACGCGCGTGTTGGGCTCGCCAGAAAACAACGATTCTGAATTAATTAAATTAATTTTGCTACACCGCAGGGAGAGTTGGTAAAAGGATGATGGACGAATGGCGCAAGTAGTAATGAATATTATGAGTTTTTATTAAACTTTTATTCATGATTGTTTATTATTCAAACAGATAGTGAAAATCTTTACATAGGAACCTATACCCTAATTGGTATTGGAATTTCATCTTCTTCCCGAAACTTGTGGTCGGTGACATACGATGTGTCATGAATACCAGGACACCTAAAAAATACAAGGAAAATCATTGATATACGATATAAGAATGTTTGTACATATGTGCAATGACATAATTAGGTATACCATACTTACCATGCTCCAGAAATTGGAGGTCTTCCTCTTCCCCGGTAGCTTTCTTCTCCTCCTTCCCTGGACAGCATTGCATTTTTCCTCGGATTTCAATAGATTTCCACATTACCACGGAGGTACTATTGTTAATGCGTTTTTTTTTTTAGTGGTATCCCCAGTAGGCCTATTCCACTTTGTCGCTGTATTGCCCTCCAGGAATATGCGAACCTAAGAAAAATAATAAACATTAATTTACATATTAACAGATTAGATATACTCATATTTATTACACTTTTCTTATAATACATATACTTACGACACTGCTGACGTCCCCTCCATTTCACGGTGGCGGGGCCACGGTGGTGGTAGCTGCGGTGGTGGTGCCTGCGGTGGTGGTGGCTATGTTCGTGGTACCGGCGGCGGAGGACGCCTTCCGGTTCCGCTGCTTCGCCGCTTTCAGCACGAGTTGTGCTTTCGTCCCGAACTCCTTCTCTCTCGGCGGGGGGAACGAACGGCTCCGCGCCATTGCGTCTGTAACATTCATTCAAAGTAAGATAAACAATGAATTGAGAATGAAATTAAACTATGTCAATGATGTGCAATGTTTACCGTAGATGGCTCGCATAATCCGCGTGTTGTGCAGCGGTCGCGATTGATATGCACCCAGCCACGTGTACGAGGCTGCGGTGCGGTCGGTCAGGGCCTGCTTAAGGGTGCCGGTTCGTATTTGACCTTGCCAGAAACGAACGAGCGGCCGCTAGAAGAAGCTAAGTAATAACATTTCAGTCCAGTAGGGGAGCTGGGTACATTTTCTACAGTTGAGTGTCGAGTGTGGAATCTTTACTCCGCGGGAGAGCTATCTTTTCCCTAGTCCACTATATTATCACGGACGAAAGGCAGGACAGAGGATACTTGTATAGACAAATTCCACCCTTGCACGGTGAACAATTTATTTCAAGCTTTTAAACGCGTTGGTACAAATCGGAACGCCTGATAGTACGTCTATTCGTCGAGACGACTGGAGCGGAAGAGAGCGAACTCGTCGCATCGCTTCGAAACATGGCAAGACTGCCGTGAGTGCGCAGGCGCAGTACCCCACCAACGGTCGGGGATAAAGCCGAGCCCACACACTCCCCCCCTAGTGCCAGAGGCACGACAAACAAAAGAAATATGCCATGGGGGCAATATACAACTGGTGCACAAAGTGCATTTACATTATTTTAAGTACGCATGATGCAAAATATGCATTTACATTATTTTAAGTACGCATGATGCAAAATATGCATTTACATTATTTTACGTGCGCATGTTACACCGCTGCTATATAAACAGAAAGCATCTGTGGTACAGACAACCTGTATCAGCTGTGCTTCGCGTGGATGTCCGCATTGCAACAATGTGCAATGCGGGCATGCACGCAAGGATATGCAACTGCTGTCTCCACGAGCGAGCCGGATTTGCATTCATGTTTTACAAAGTTAAATTTGTTAACGCTCGAACCTGAACAACCGCCGAAACCGGCCTCGCTCACGCCTTGAACGAGATCGATTTTCGCGAATATGTTTTCAGCTTGGCGGGGGCTGAACCGCCCGGAATACCCTCACTCTCGACCGTGTCGTCAAGTTCGTGGTTCACCAGATATGCTGGTTTTAATAACTCGATCGACACATTCTTCGACGTACTATTCACGTCGATCTTGAACACACGGTCGGAGGGACGCGAAAGAACCCGGTGAGGTCCCGTATATGGTCTCTCAAGGGCCTTCTTAGCCAGATTTCGCATGAATACATGCGTACACGCATACAAATTTTTGAAAACGAACGCGCGACATTTATTTTGATGCGCGGCGGGAACAGGGCGTACCTGACGCATGTGCTCGCGATGCTCTTCAATGAAAATGTTTGGGTCCGGCGTAAAGTCGTCCGGGAGAAAGAATTCTCCAGGTAGTCTTAACGTCGTCCCAAAAACGAATTCAGCAGGAGACGCGTTTGTGTCCGTACGGACGTGCGAGCGCAAGCCGAGAAGGACCGTAGAAAGCGAGCGCGTCCAGTCCGTGTCGCGATGGCACATCAACGCCGCTTTTAATGGCCGATGCCAGCGTTCAATTAACCCGTTTGAGGAGGGATGGTATGCAGTAGTCCTGATTCGTTCGCAACCTACTAAAGACAGCAATGCTGTAAAAAGCCGCGATTCAAACTGGGCACCTTGGTCTGTCGTTATGGCTTTCGGCGCGCCATAACGAGATATCCAAGTGTCAAAAAATGTACGTGCTACAGTTTGGGCTGACGTTTTTGCCAAAGGGACAGCTTCAACCCAACGCGAAAAACGATCAATCATCGTTAGCAGGTACTGCATACCATTTCTCACGGGAAGCGGACCGACAATGTCCACATGGACATGGTCGAAACGGCCGTCAGGCGCGATGATCTTCTCAGGCAACATTTTCACATGCCTCGCCGTCTTTGACTGTTGACAGTCAATGCATTCTTTGCACCAGCGCTGAATGTCGCGGTGCGTGTCAGGCCACACATATCTGTGCCTGATTAATTTATCGGTCACCTGAGGACCAGGATGGGCCGGCATGTGAAAAGTGTTGAACACCGAACGACGCAGCGTCGGTGGTATATATGGCCGAATGGCCTCCGAAGAGATCTCGCAGCTGACGGTGTGGTGCTCCGGGCCCCAGGAGATATCCTTAAGCACCAGGGAGTGATCGGTCGACTTGCGCAATTCCGCCAGTTGACCGTCCTCCTTTTGTAATTCTGACAGTTCTTTTAAATTGATTTCACACGGGAGTCTGAGGGACTCCACGCGTGATAACATGTCGGCGACAACGTTGTCCGGGCCCTTGACATGGTCTATGTGCGTCGTAAATTGGGCGATAAACGACAGTTGACGCAACTGACGCGGAGAGGCCTTTTCAGGACGCTGAGAGAACGCGAAGGTTAACGGTTTATGATCCGTTACAATTCTAAATTGCCGCGCCTCAAGTAGGTACGAAAAGTATTTAATTGCCTCATAGATTGCTGTCAGTTCACGGTCGTACGCGCTATAATTACGTTGCGCAGGGGTAAGCTTCTTCGAAAAGAAGGCGAGTGGCTCCCAGGCCGCGCAGCCAGCGTCGACAGAGGAACTCTGTTCCAAGACTGCCCCAATGGCAAAGTCGGACGCATCAGTGATTAACCGAAGGTGCGCACCGGCACGAGGGTGAACTAAGAGAGTGGCTTGCGCAAAATCCTTCTTGATTTTGTCGAAGGCCACCTCTGCTTCACGAGTCCACTCTTTTGTCGTTCTTCTTTGATTCGACAAAATACGAATTTAGCGGTGCCTGAGTGGCAGCCGCGTTCGGAATATTTCGATGGTAAAAATTCACCATCCCTAAGAAGCGACGCAATTCTACGACCGTTTTAGGCTTAGGAAAGCTCATTAAGGCTTCGACTTTGGAAGCAGTAGGGCGAATGCCCTTCTCATTGACCGTGTACCCTAGGAACTCTAATTCGCGAACCGCGAATACGCATTTCTCGACGTTTAGTCGGAGATGGTATTTTCTTAACCGGTCGAAGACCGTGCGGAGGTGAGCCAAATGCTCCTCCTCCGATGAAGAAGCAACTAGGATATCGTCGATATAGAGAAAAACGAAGTTCAGATCGCCCAGCGCTCGATTTATGTAGCGCTGGAAGGACTGACTTGCGTTACGAAGGCCAAAGGTCATGAACATGAACTCAAAAAGGCCAAATGGAGTGGTTATGGCTGTTTTCTGCACATCTTCTGGCGCCACCGGAATCTGGTTAAATGCCTTGTGCAGATCTAATGAAGAAAATATGGTCTTCCCAGCCAGATTATTGCTATAATCGTGAAGATACGGCGTGGGGTATTTATCGGGAACTGTTACCGAATTGAGTTGCCTGTAATCTCCACAGACCCTCCACGAACCGTCCTTCTTCTGGACCATGTGCATGGGACTAGCCCATGGACTACTCGAGGGACGGCAAATGCCGGCCTCCGTCCAGATTTTGAACTCGGCTTTTGCAGCCGTTAATTTGTCCAACGCCAAGCGGCGAGGACGCGAAGAAATCGGTGGCCCCTTCGTCAGGATGTGATGAAATACCTCCTGGGAAAAGGGTGGCACCGGATTGGAAGTCCCGGTGATTTCCGGGTATTCTGACAGAATCGCGGAATGCGAGGACCTTTGAGCACTCGATTGCACTGAGTGAATCGTGGAAGTCTTAATGAATCTTCCAACTGATGCTACCTGGGTCGCTTTGTCAAAGAGACACTCTCTCTTCAGGTCAACCGCAAGACCGTAATGGCATAGAAGGTCAGCTCCTATAATAGCGGAGGGAACATTCGCGATAATGAAATTCCAATTGAAAACTCGTCTCAATCCCAGATCTAGTCTGCGAAAAGATTCGCCAAAAGTGTCGATCTTCGAGTCGTTAGCGGCTAGCAGTTTAAAATCTGAAGGCTTGCGGTGTATCTTATGATCCGCCGGAAGCAAAGAGATATCTGCGCCCGTGTCGATGAGGAACATCTGACCCGAGATCGTGTCTTTAATATGAAGACGTCTAGATTCCCTTGCTCCACTTCCCACGGTCTCCGAGCGGGAGGGAGCTTCTAGTTTTTTGCCGCGGAAAATTCCGCGTACTTCGGACAATTTGGCCTACATGATCTGGGATTGAGAGGAAAACGAGAGTGTGCAAAGCACAACTTGGAAGTCCTACTAGAGGAGTTAGAAGCCGAAGGAGCAGGAGAGACGCTCCTGAGTTGTCGCGGTGATCGAGACGCAGACGATGAACGCCGCATTCCCCTAACCTGCCCGGAAGGGGCATTCAACCTTGAAGCAATTGACTTCAGCAATGACTCAATGCGTTGAAATTGCGCATTTAGAGGGTTGAGGGAGTCAGAAGGCGTGGTTGCGGTAGAATCGCTGGAAGCAGCGCACACCCTAGAAGGACCACCTAACGTCGCAGCTAATTTATCCGCGATCTCTGCAACCTTGTCTAAATCGTCAAACTCAGTGGCTATCAGAACCTCACGATGATGCTCGGAGAGCTGTTCGAGAAAAATCTGTCTCAGGACCGAATCAGTGCATCTACAGGCAGCGTTCAAATCACGCAGTTGCCTTAGGATTTGTGATGGGCGACAGTCAACATTGACCTGTCCCCTGAGAAGTTTGCGAAGGTTCTCCTCATCTGTGGATGCGTAGACTTTGATAAGTCTAGCCTTCGCTCTAGAATACATATCAGGATACGGAGGATCCTGCACTACGATATCACTGATGTTCGCCATTGCATCATCATCTAGAGAGGTTGCCAGATAATCAAACTTGGATGTCTCGGAAGAGACACTGGCTCGGCGTAGAGACGCCTCAATCTGGTGGAACCGGAGCACCGGGTTTTTCCTCGAGAACGGAGGAATTTTCGGAATTTTAGCCACTGCGACGTGAGTCACCCCTGCGGAACTGCTGCTGTTGGCCGACAAGTTTGCCATAGCAGCCCTAATAACCGCAAGTTCGCGACGCGTCTCATCGAGCTGCGCAGCGAGCGCAGCATTCGCATTGACGTTGTCGTCTGGTCTCGACATGTCGCAGTTTCACACGCAACGAACACGAGTTCACAACCGACTTCCGGTGTGATCTAGGTATATCTACCCTTACGCTGACGCGTAGCACACGTATCAACCTACAGTCACGCACAGGCGCGTTACAATTTCTCTTCCTAGTCCTTACGCGACTCAAAAGCAAACAGTTGTCACATACGACCACTGCATTTGTGACATACACAATACTGTGAAACTGCGCGATCGCGAAATCCCGGCGCGGTTTGAAAATGTTCTCAAATCCCGAGCTATGACGCGAGCAGTACGCACTACGGAGTAGGAAGAAAACGCAAGAATGTACGTAAATTACGATACAAAGCACGATACTCACGATTAGGCGTGAGGGAACGTGAGGATACACGCAAGAGAATTGACCACGCGAACCGGGTGGTCACGCAACACGCGCGACTGTCAAAACAACGCACCCTAACCTAAAAGAGCACCGCGAGTACACGCACGCGCAAAGGCACTTTTCGGTATCACGCGCACACCGCGCGAAGGTCCGCGAGACCTTGAAATTGTTTCTTTCAATTTTGACGCACGCCAAAACCACAGGCACCGATGACGATGATCGCCCCGATACCTCCTTCAAGGTCGAATGAGCCCGGCGACAGGCAACGATGCGATCTCGACAGCTTCGTTGACCTTGACCAGGGCCAGAACTGCTTGGCAACAGGCGATGAGAATCCGTAAACACAGCGTTGTCCTCTGCCACGGCCAAAACTGCTTGGCTACAGGCGGCGAGAGTTCGTCAACAACAGCGTTGTCCTCTGCAGCAGCAAAAACTGCTTGGCAACAGGCGGCGAGAGTTCGTCAACAACAGGGTTGTCCTCTGCAGCAGCCAAAACTGCTTGGCAACAGCGAAACTGAGGAAGAACGTCAACAGCGTTGACCTCTCCTCGCACGTTCGCAGGACACAGGCAGCAACGCAAAATGGCTGCCAAATTCCTTTGTCTCTCGATATGCCTGAAACACCTTCTTGCCAAGAATACGGCAACCGTCTCACCCAATTATGAAGCTGGAGACGTGCCGACTGCTCTTCCACCGTCTCGTTCCTCTCAGCAACTCGTGCCAAGGGCCGTTGTGCAGCTCCTTCCTCGCCAGCCTGAATGAACCGGCGGGAAAATCCGTCCTCTAGGTCCTTGCTTGCAGGAAAACGTAGGCAGCTGGCTGCCGCCGAAGACGTCCAGGAGCACCGTTCCCTGCTGTCCGGAATCACACGCCGCACGGCGTGTTGACGACTCTGAATTAGAGCCACGCGAACACCTTCCTTTGTATGAAAATGGTGATCACGTCGGGGTCACCAATGTGGAATCTTTACTCCGCGGGAGAGCTATCTTTTCCCTAGTCCACTATATTATCACGGACGAAAGGCAGGACAGAGGATACTTGTATAGACAAATTCCACCCTTGCACGGTGAACAATTTATTTCAAGCTTTTAAACGCGTTGGTACAAATCGGAACGCCTGATAGTACGTCTATTCGTCGAGACGACTGGAGCGGAAGAGAGCGAACTCGTCGCATCGCTTCGAAACATGGCAAGACTGCCGTGAGTACGCAGGCGCAGTACCCCACCAACGGTCGGGGATAAAGCCGAGCCCACATCGAGGAGCACAAAACAGCGCCTCGGCGGTGACAGCAGTCACTGCATTGGTAAATGTTGCCGGTAAGTCAGGCTTCATCTGCAAGCGTGACGTCACGGCTGACGATGACGTAGTGACGGTGTGCTCGAGTGAGAGTGTGTGGCACACACTGAACCGTTTATTTATTTATATACGATGCGTCTATATTTTAAATGACTGCCAGAAGGGCCGGTTACCACTTGTTGAACCCTGAAAGGCTTAATTCGCTTAAGATGAGGTCCGAGCCTCCATGCAATGGATAACGGAAAGAATGGACAAGAATTAAACGTTCGAGAGCGAAATCTGGTAAAAGGATGGTATATTCTTATATCAAACAACTTGAACACGTCACGCAGCCGTGCTGAATACAAGGAGAACGCGATAATGTCAGTACATTATGATCAGCTCCGCCGAAGCATCGGTTCGGGTACACGTGAGATTCACGGATGAGATTACGCTCGCGTCCGCCGACGAACCGATTTGACGAAAACACGCCTGGTCGCAAAGTACAATTATCCCGTAATTCGCTAATACCTTGACGATAGATCCTAATATTGACGGATAGAATTTATTAACGACATGCGAAGAGTGAAGTGGACAGTCGTACCACTCATGTGATCAGCCGATCACTCGGATGATGCACCTGAGTCTGGACTTGCACTAGACCTCGGCGGCTCCGCCACACTCAAGAAATGCTCCTTAGCACGATACGTGGACTTAGAGTAATTTCCAGTGTCGGTAGAATCGCTTGGGTTGTGTGTGATCCAATCACTCGATTGAAATATCTATATTCACGATAACCGTAAAGCTCAACCGGTTCGGCCGAATAGATTCGGATGAACGTGGTTGTCACTTATTCGTAGGATATTAATCTAAATCAATGGAGTGAGAATATGTCGACCGAACTTGTTTAGAGCAAGTAGGACCAGTTTCACTACCCATGCGATCGGCTGAACCCTCAGATGATGCGCATGGATGGGAAACAAGCACCAGACTTCGGCCTTCCGCCACACCCAGGAAGTTCTCCTCAGCACGGAGCGTGGACTTGGAGAGAATTCTGGTGTAGATAGACAAACTTCAGTCGTGGAAAATCCTCTTACGTGCCCGAATCAGTAATTGATGATACATCGACAGTAGCTACGCGGAGGACAATTGGACCCGTTTTACTACTATTGCGATCGGCTGATCTCTCAGATGATGCGCATTAATAGAAACAAGCACCAAACCTCGGATATCCGTCACATTCAAGAATTGCTCTTCAGCACGTATGTGGACTCGGAGCAATTCCAATGTCAGTAGAGTCTCCTTGGTTGTGTATAATCCAAGTATCCTGTCGTAAGACGCGCGGTTCGCGACTCGTCTCTCAAGGACGAAAACAATAAGAATTGCCAGCGGGGCAATCACTGATCCGCGTGAAACTCAATTATCGAACGAAATGTGAAAAACACGTTCCCGAACAAACTAAATACTTCTTCCAATATTAGAACCGACCGTTTGTCCGTTCGACGAAATATTAACTCTAATAGACGGACTCGCTGTCCAATTCAAATCTCACTTTAAATTCTTTAAATTCGCGGCCTGCTTCCAGCAGGTTACACTTCTTCGGAGTTACGTTATTTTACACAAGTATTACACTGCAAAGACTACTACGCTGTTACGATGGAATTATGCGTATGGTGCTTCGTTTGAACTGTGCCAAGATGCAGTTTGCTATCGCGACTCCTCGGTTTGAGGCGCGTACGTATCGAAGTTGAATAGACGGTTTGGCTAATACAACAGGACGGTTTGGCCTTTCGAATACGCACCGGTTATCGTCGAACGGACACCTCGCGAACGCGTGCTTACTAGATCGCTTCCAGACGTAGAGTGATCTCTCGATGGATCTCATCGATCTCCTCTGATTGTTATCAGTGGGGATCAATGCGCACGCAACCATAATTAGTGGGGAGTCCTGCTATCCTACCCTACGACGATGATCGCGTGTGACGTCATGGCTCGCCATGGTGGAACCATTTCTATGCTTGCTTCGCGAAGTGTCGATATGTGACCGACGCGGTTACAACACTCGCCGCTGGGGCAGCGTGTACAGTGTACGTGTGCCTAGGCTTATCGCAAGGGTTCGGGAAATGACAAACCATTTCTCTACAAGGCACATTTGGAACCGCTACGTAGTCACAATCGATAGATGAAAGACCAATCTAGCGCTCTTGCACCCCAAGGTGCCCGATTTTTCCGTTTTCGAGGCGTAATTTTCATTATTCGGTAGCAAGATGTCTGCCTGGGACGCTGCAAGCAGGCTTGACTAGTGTTCCTGATTTCTCAACATTTTTCATTTCTCGAGGAATCTCGAGAAAGAAGACTATATTTCTCGAGAATTCTCGAGAATTCTCTAGAATTAGTAATAAACTAAAAAAATATTGCAAAAATTATATGTGATGTTTGGAATATCTCTATTTATCGAAATGTATTTATCGAAAGCGCAAAAAACATTAACGCAACGTTTTGTCAGCAGTATTGTTCCTTTAGGTGAGAAAAAAATTTGTGCAAAGTTTGAGATCGAACGGATAGAAGGGTGACGGGGCGCACTTCAATCGAAAATTTTGAAAATTGTGAAATTCACCATAACTATGGAACATGGCACATCGTTGGATTTGTCATTTTTATCTGAATAGGAATATAAAATAATTACATGACCTCCTTTAAATAAAAATAACGATGACCTTGAAATTTCGCAATATATGATTTCCCAAAAATTTTTTTAGTTTGCCATTTGATTTACCTTGTTGAACAGTGAAAATTTCTCCTCTGACATTTTTTCGTACAATCACAAGTAACAGAGATAGTTACATACCTACATTAAGATGTAACATATTTCGACTGATGGTAGGACACACGTATTTGTTCATTTCCGAAAATGTGTTCCAAAATAAATGAGATTCATAAGAATTTTCCTCGATTTAAATTTCTCGAGAAGTACTGTAATTTCTCGAGAAATGAGACATAAGCAATTATATAATTTATCGAGAAGGAACGCTTGGCTTGTACGTGTACGGTGTACGGCAGCGTGTACGTGTGCCTAGCCGGATCGAAAGGGTTCGTCTGTTTTCGATTTACGCCTCTCCAATGCACATTTGGGGCCCCTACGTGGTCACAATCGCTAGATAAAAGATCAACCAATTGCGCTTGGTGTCGAAAATGGCCTGCTTTTGCGTTTCAGAGGCGTAATTTTCATTATTCGGCAGCAAGATGTCTGCCCGGGAGGCTCTGCAAGCAGGCTTGACTAACCGATTGCAAGGGTTCGTCTGTTTTCGAATCCCGCCTCTCTAATGCACATTTGGACCCCCTACGTGGTCTCAATCCCTAGATAAAAGATCAATCTATTGCGCTTGCACCCCAAGGTGGTCGACTTTTACGTTTTCGAAGCGTAATTTTCATTATTCGGCAGCAAGATGTCTGTTCGGGAGGCTCTGCAAGCAGGCTTGACTAGCCGTACCGCAAGGCGCACTCGCACACAAACACGCTCGGGCAGCGTGTACGTGTGTCTAGGCGGATCGCAAGGGTTCGGGAAATGACAAACCATTTCTCGTCCTTCGCCGCATCCTACACTAGGTATACTATATCTATACCATGCCATACCTACCTGTACCTGCTATAGCATAGGGCATAGAGAGAGCACTGTGGTCGTCACGGGGAGCGAGACGTGCAAGAGGCACGAAAACTGGTTGAACAATAGCCAGCGTTGCCGATCACTGCTTCAAACCATTTCTCGTCCTCCGCCGCATCTTCCGCCGTATCTTCCGCCGCATTATAAATTATTGTTATTATTCTATAGATTATAAAAATTGAAACAATTATTTTAACAATATAGTATTAGGTTGAAACGAAAGTTCGTAGCGTTTTTAAATAAAAATTCCACCATAAAAAATAAGAAATTACTTCGGACGTTTGTGGAGTAACATGTATACGCACGCAGGGGGATAGCTGGGGAACGCAAAGGAACGTGCGGGTAAGTAAAATACAAGTTGTCACGTTAACCTTTTTCTGACGAGCGTGATGCTCGCAGAAACCGGTCAACTCCGGGCCTTGCAGGCGCTGAGACCAGGCCGCGTGCAAGCCGAGTACACGCGGTCCGCCCGGGACTAAACGAGCCTCGAAGATCCGATGATTCTCTCCTCAGCGCGAAATGTTCGGGCGCCAGGCACCTCGAGGATGCCACACGAAACACGGTACTAGACTCGAAACTCGGAGAAGCCGAGGCCGGGAATCGAATCTTCGAGATACGCGGATCGGAAACTACGACGCGACTAGGCCAGTTGGTTCGGACACGGGAAAACGAGGACGGCCCTCTCGGTAGGACGGATCTCACAGGAAGAGAAGAATTCGACAACGAGTTGGTCTCGAGCTGTTTATTGCAGCGGTCAAAGTTTCACAAAATGAAGCGGCCACGTGGCCGCGACCCGAGAGCCCGCGCTCTTCATACAATCAAGCGAGAAGATGTTCGTTCGCAGCGCGGTTGTCGTACAGTTTTCGCTCGCGACGATATCGCTGGAATTTATCGCCGTTTCCTTCGCAACGCGACTTCGGAAAAGCGAGGCGCAGATGATCGGCGAACTGCGAGACTGCCGCGAAGACTTCCGCACGTTATTCGCTATGACGCGTACGCTGACGGTTACGCGTCCGAACGTCGACGAGAACGCTACGATGGTCGGCGAGAAACACAGGATTCGAGATCACACGAAACTAACGCAGAGATTGCTCTCACGAAACGCGACTTCTCTGAGGACACTCCTACGCACGCAACTCGCAACGGAAAACTCTCTCGAAATTACTCGAAAACTCAAAGCACTCCCGAAACGAGTACGAGCGAATTATCGAGGACGGAACGGGAAGCGTTTGCCCTCGCGCGACGAAGGTCCAGCCGCCGGACTACGAAACATCGAAAAGATCACAAGTGCGACTTACCGTTTCTCGTGGCCTTTGCTCGCTCTTAGACCGAAAATGCTCTCGATAGAGCGTGGCTCAGCTGAAACGCAGGTGAACTTCGTCCTTAGCGCCGCGAGAACCCCTAACAGGCACCTTCTAGTTTCCCGACGCAAATTACAACGGTTCGCAACGCGAATTTAACGGCGGGCACGTGAAACGTCAACGAGAGCCAGCGCGACAGTGATCTTTCGATTTTCGGCCGCCTAGCGGATCGAACGTGGTTCCCCCCACTCGACCGTTTCTCCGAATTCCCGATGGCGGTTTTCCCGCACAAACGCTAGGCGTCAGGAGCGTACCCTATAGCGTCCTAGGGCCCCGGACAATCTCGCAATATCCTAGGGAGCTTCTTGCTCTCTAGGCGGGCGGAGGCGCTGCCTCCCTTGTATGCGAGGGCACCGACCCCGGGAAGGGCTCTCTTCAGAGGGGCGAGGCGTCGCGAGGGTTGTTTAGTCGTCTTCTTCGACGGGATGATCTGTAGAGCCGTTGTCCCTACGACGCCTCCGGTTTGTTCGCCGGGTGCTCTCGCTCCAAGCTCTCATTGGAACTGGACCAGTCCACTTCCTCGAAAACGGCCATTTGCTCTTGGGTCGGGCGCTTCCTGAGCTGTGGGATGCTGTTTCGCTCCCGTGAAAATTCGGATGGTCGGTGGTTCTTTCGGCGCGTCCCATATACGGCCCTGAAACTTGCCGTTCTCGGCACGCGCGACAGATGTCATTAGACAGTCCTCGATAAAGTCGGAATCTCTCAGAGGAGCGCTCTCGAATCCTGTATTTGCGATTGTGTGTCCCGTTAGAGGGCGGTTCGGTCCTTTATCGCTCACGAAATGTCTCCGAAACAGAAGGAGAAGGGACGTGGCAAAATTGCAACGTCACAAAGTATTGTGTGTATAATTTATTTCTATTTATTATGCAAAAAAAATTGCGCTGCGCTCCTCCGCCGCAATCCCCGCCTTATCTTCAGCCACATTACAAATTATTATTATTGTGTATATTTTTAAGATTTTAAGAAATACTTCGACGATAAATTGTTACGTTGGAACGAAAGTTCGGAGCGTTTTTAAACAAAAATTCAAACAAAAACATATTAATTCAACTTTTGTACGATAACAAGTAAACGCGCGCGCAGGGGGAATAGCAGGGGAGCGCAAAGGAAGGTGTGGGTAAGTAAAATACAAAAATTCTCTTTCTATATATATATACATGTACATATGCTTTTTATTTGGTTAGGTGCAAAAATAAACATTGAATGGCCAGTTCCGCTGGCTGTTGCCTCTCCTTCCGCGGCTATTTCCGCGGCCGCTTCCTCGGCTATTTCCTCGGCCGCTTCCTCGGCCGCTTCCTCGGCACGCGCATTCGCGGGCTCCGCCGCGCGCTGTCCTATTTGACCGTAGCTGCTCCACGAATTCGGTCTTCCTCTCTGCAATGTATTCTTCCTGCAGCAAATAAAAATAACATGACATAAAATAACATAGGAGACCTAGTTGAGACCGGAGATTGATAACTGTTTTCCGATAAGTAGTTACTGATAATTTGAACAATTTTCAAATGAATAAATTTTTATAATATGTCTCCACACATGCGTTATTCGAATTATCATCTCGATAACAATTTATTGTTGAAACAATTGTTTGAATAGACATTATTACGGAAATGAACAAATTCTATACATTCTGAAAATTGGCTGCTTCAAACAATTGCTTCAACGATAAATTGTTATCGAGACGACAGTTCAAAGAATGCGTGTAGAGACAAATTATACAAATTTATTAATTTGAAAATTGTTCGAATTATGAATAACAAGAAATAGCTACTTGAATAATGAGTATACAGGGTGGTCATTTGAAAACTTTCCAGCCGAATATCTTGAAAAGTATGAAAAAGTATTAAAAGAGTGGAAAACAAGGAGTTCGAGGGGGAAAGAGGGGTTTATTTGGGTGGCGTTTTCGAGGTCATTTGAAGGTCAACTTTGTTTTTGCTAGCGGAAAGCTGCGGATAAAAAAAGTATCCTAAGAAAATGGCCGGTCTTTTTACGTACAATAGGATCTATAATAAAAAATATAGGTCTCCATTTGAAAAAACAAAGTTCACCTTCAAATGACCTTGAAAACTCCACCGAAATAAACCCCTCTTTCCCCCTCGAAAAACTTGTTTTCCACTCTTTTAATACTTTTTCATACTTTTCGTGATGTTCGGCTGGAAAGAATACAGATCCGAAACCCGGGAAACCGAAATCCAGAAATGAAAAATAACAATTATAGAACCGAAATAATATCGGTTCCCCAGAACCGTTCCACTCCCGGGTTGGAGCATACCGCGTGGCGGACAAACGTTCAGGACGCTCTAAAAAAAGACGATAACTATTTTAAGATTGTACTATACGATTTGAATTTTTTTGGGAAGCTACAGCAGTTAGTTCACTGCAGGATGCGAAAAGAAATTTTGTCAAAAATTGCAATTGATCGTAATTGTTGGAAAAATACTAAAAGCTGCATATTCAACTTTCCTATGTACAAAATTCGGTTAACGTTGCAATGAGCTACAAACGTTTGTGAAGAGGGTACAAATTGCAAATTTTCACGATTTTCGGCCTCTAACTGCAATAAATCTAAGGATTCTTACATCTTTCAATGCCTGTCGTTTCTTCCCGAATCAACCGATTTCGATAAAAGTTTCACAGTGCGTACAATTGGCACGGATCGACGAAACGTACTTTTCAAACTGTCAATGTAGGCCCACATAGAGAAGTTCAAAATGCTACTTTTTGGTTTTTTTCCAACAATTCTGGTCAATTGCTTTTTAGTAGCAAACTAATTGATCTAGCTTCCCAAAAAAGTTCAAATGGTACAGTACAATGTAACAATGGTTTTCGTCTTTTTTGGAACATCCTACATTAACCGAATCAAAATGAATCGAAATGAACGCTTATAGTATTAATTATTATCTCTGTCACTCACCCATAGCCGTGTCTCCTCGTCTGTCGCGGGCGGTGGGCCTGTCATTGAGGCGGGTGGTGGCACTGCGTTGTACGAACATCCCGCGGGTGGGATCCTGACTTGTGTCGGAACCGCTAACGGAGCCGCTACCCTGTCCGCATCCGTTTCAGCTTCCGCGGCCGCTTCCCTGTCAGCTTCCGCTGCCCGGTATGCGATTTCCGCTTCGGCTTGGCGGGCCGCAAACTTCCTGGCCCTCTCTTCAGCGACCTGGAGGGCCGCCATCCGGGCCTTAGCATCTGTGGCCGCTTGGCGGGCTCTCTCGAGTTCCTCCGTCACCTGCCGTCGGGAGGCTGCCGCTGTCCCTGCCGGTGCGTTCGTACTTTCGATGAAATGTAGCGGCGAGTTGATGGAGAGCCGGTAGAATGAATCCATCTATATCATGAAAAAAAAACAAATTAGTTCAACACACAATATCGAAAACATCTTTTCTGTATGTTCGGATACTACTTACCGTTTCGACTATCGAAGCAGAATGACGGTCCGACGATGAAGCCACTGCTTCGGTCCTCCGTTCCTCGTGGTCAGTAGTGGGGGTTGCACAAAGTGGGAGCGGTGGGAGTTGCACAGAGTTGCAGTGGTGGGAGCTGCACAGAGTTGCAGTGGCGGGGGTTGCACAGAATTGCAGCGGTGGGGGTTGCACACAGTTGCACGTGGTGGGAGCAGGGTGCCCATATTTTATCCCTTCCGGCCCCTTACCATTGAGTGGGGTTGGTGGTGGCAGCATCTTGGCGAGGGACGGAAACGTAAGGGGCCGGAAGGGGTAAAATATGGTAACCCTTGGTGGGAGTTGCACGGAGTTGCATTGGAGGGTGGTGTGGTGTGGGGGCTCTGACTTGCGTGGTTGGAAAATATCGGAGTTGCCGTTCGGACGCTCTAAAAAAACGATAACTTTTTTAATATTGCACTATGAGATTTGAACCTTTTTGGAAAGCTAGAGCAATTAGTATACTACAGGATGTGAAAATAATTTTTTTCCGGAACTGAAGTTGAGCAGAATTGTAGAAAAAATACCAAAAAAGTTGCATTTTGAACTTCTTTATGTGGGCCTATATTGGCAGTTTGAAAAATACGTTTTGTCGATCTGTGCCAATTATATGCACCGTGAAAGTTTCATTGAAATCGGTTGATGCAGGAAAAAACGACAGGCATTGAAAGATGTAAGGATTCTCAGATATATGCCGAAAATCGTGAAAATCTGCCATTTTTACCATATTCAATCATTGCTACGTCGACCGATTTTGACGAAATTTGCAGAATATGTTGAAAATGACCCAGATCTACTAAACGTATTTCTTAAATTTTCAATACGATTCCACATCGAAAGACTCGTAAAATGCAATTTTTTGTATTTCTTTCAACATTTACGATCAAATGCTATTTTGGGGAACAAATTTGGACAATTATTAAATAAATAAATTTTTATAATTCGTTTCTACATTCGTTACTTCAATCATTATTTCAATAATAATTTATTGTTAAACCAATTGCTTACATGAACACTATTACGGAAGTGATAATGCAAACAATTAATGTAATTGTAAGACGTTGGACGTAAAATGTAGGACGGCACGCGTGTCAATAGTTTTCCACATCACCCATGAGGTACTATTGTAGGTGCGTTTTTTTTTGTCAGTGGTATCCCTTTTAGGCCTATTCCACTATGTCGCACACTGCAACATTTCTGCACACTTATTTGCAAGTGTGCAGCTCGACGTCGGACAGTTTCAACTTTTTTAATACTTTACAATTGTGCAGTGCCAGCTGGCAGTCAGTGGTACTGCACTTGCAAGTATTCCTCGACGTCGGAACGATTGAAACTTTTTTAATACTTTACAATTGTGCAGTGCCAGCTGGCGGTCAGTGGTACTGCACTTGCAAGTATTCCTCGACGTCGGAACGATTGAAACTTTTTTAATACTTTACAATTGTGCAGTGCCAGCTGGCAGTCAGTGGTACTGCACTTGCAAGTATTCCTCGACGTCGGAACGATTGAAACTTTTTTAATACTTTACAATTGTGCAGTGCCAGCTGGCAGTCAGTGGTACTGCACTTGCAAGTATTCCTCGACGTCGGACAGTTTCAAGTTTTTTAATACATTACAATTGTGCAGTGCCAGCTGGCAGTCAGTGGTACTGCACTTGCAAGTATTCCTCGACGTCAGACAATTTAAACTTTTTTCAAACTTTACAATTTAAACTTTTTTAATACTTACGATTTCGAGGTGCCAGCTGATGGAATCGGTCGCACCGCACTAGTAAGTTGACTTTTGCGTCGGGCGGTTTCAAGTTTTTTCTTTGCTGCCTTTGCTATTTCGTCTCGGATGTACTGGGGATCCCTAATGTCCATGTGCCTATCCTTTCTGCTGTCGATCCTTTCGGGCAGCATACAATTTAGATAAAACCGCGACAAATGTGGCTCCATTTCACGTTGCCAAAAGTCGTCGTCTCTCTCAATTCGAATTACCTTTATCCCTTTTTTTGTCCACACAGCAAATAGGCAGTATTTTCTGCCCGTTATGTGCAATTGTCCTTGTACTTGGTAGTAGTACTCGTGTGATTTGCGCATTGCGCTACCCGTACCGTTAAATATGTCCTTGACGGCTTTGACTGTTTGTAATGCCTCTTCCGGCGTTACGTTTGCTGCACTTTTCGGACACTTCACTTCGACAATGCCGTCGTCATCGATCAAACCATCCGGTGATGCTCCCAAATAGGGAAGCGATGCGTCGATGAAAAGGCCGCATTTTCTAATGTTTACATGCTCGGTTCTCGACAATTCTGCGAGAGCATTAGCTTCGTTGCGCTGTCCGTATCGTACGGCAGGAACGTTTAGAGGCTTTGGGCGGACAAGTTTCTCTACCAGGCTACCACACGGCGTTGCTTTTAGTCGGCGGCACACTTTGGAAAAGTTTGACGCTGTCAGAAGTTCTCCCCTGTACTTCATCCAGTTGGGGTTGCTAGACTGTCCAATGGTTTCCTGCTCGATCTCTTCTCTTCTCTGCGCCCAACCCTTTAGCGTTTCCATATGGGTTGTCATTAGCAGGTTATACATCGATTCATCCATGTCTGGCTTTTGTGCATTTGGTCCGTAATCAGAATCCTTGCCTGCACGGAACTGCGGTTTTGTCCTTTTGCAGCCACTCTTCCTACGATCACTTTGTGATTTTTCCTTCTTGCGCCGTTCCTCCAAATTCTTCAAAACTGGTGAGGGCGCGCCGCCGAGCGAGGTCTGCAAACGAGTCAATACTTCTCTTGTATTGAACTGGATCACAGCAGCATAAACTCTTGCGGTGTACGATCCTCTTTGGCCGAAATTGAGTCTCTTTCCGCCAATGTGCTTCGCGATGATGGCATTGAAACTCTCCACCGTGTTATTGTTACTCTGATAGAGGAGGCTTTCAGAGTGCGCCGCCACAGTATGTACAATGTCCTTTATCTTTTGGTACACTCCCTTGCTTGATAAGTCGGGAACAATGTCGACTTCATCGTCTTTCCGAGTACCATCGCAGAAATATGCGATTCTGCCGCACTCTCTGTGTTCTCCGAAAACGTGGCTGGGCACATTCACGATGTCGTCATACAAACGTTTGATCTTCTCTGTTATCGGCACATTCTCATTCATCCTGAATGCAGCAGCACTCACAATTCCCGTGCGCATCCGTTTAATACTTTTTTCTACGGCTTGCCTGTAGTAGCCGGCTTCAGTCTTCTTCACATCTTTCATCTTGTTGCAGAAGTTGCGCAACAAATGGTTTTTACATTCGATCTTTTTCACGCGCGTCCGTGTTCCGTATGGCTTGCAGTCCAAAATTTTCTTGTAGACGCTGCTGTCGCCGTCAGCAATCAATGTTGAATACACTAATCCGTGTCTTTCCTCGCTGGTCTTGAAACCTTCTGCGATGGCGTCGCCCTCCATTTTTGTTGATGGCTGGTTTCTGCCCCAATTTTTAAAACATGTGTGTTTCGGTGCTTCTTTGTCCTGCTTCGCAGCCCTCTGGCAAATAGAGCAGATACGATTTTTTATTCCGGCGAACAGCACCTTCTTGGTGTGATATCCAACGATCACGCCGACACCAGACGACGAGTCGTACCTTCCTGTTCGGTACGACCTCTTCATCCAGCTTCCGTCAGCCACGACGGGAATGTGTGGAGTTCCATCGAGTAGCACATCGCCTCTTTCGATGGCTAGCCTTTTTTCTTCTTTAGCCGCTGCCAACATTGCTTCTTCCGCAATACGTTTGGATTTCTCCCCGATCTTGTCGTGATATTCACGGTATTGCTTCTTCTTCATACAGGGGACGTTGATGGCTGACAACAATCCCTCCATTTGTTCGTATCCGCCTCCGGTGGTCATTGTTGCGGCGACTGCACTCAGCTCCATGTCAAGAGACGGCTTCTCTTTGGTATCTGCAGGCTGGCTATGGACTTGGAATGTCTCATTGCACATCGTGCATTTCAAATGCTGGATTGTCCTCAGACCCGATCTCTTCGTTCGTTCGATACGGAGTGCCGTCGTCAAACATCCCATCTCCGAATGATTGGCAATCTCCTTCATCTGCTCGATGACGTGATGCATGTCAACGATGCTGAACCCGTCCGAAGGGCACGATTCCGCCTGCGACGTGGTCGTCGTTTCTTTTTCCACGACCAAGCACTCCTCTTCGTCGGTAGCAATGATTGTCTGCATGTCTATAGTCTCTCCAACATCTTCTGTCATATCGCGCAATGTTTCTTCTCCGAATCCACTTGACGCCGGCGCTGCGTTTTCTTCTTCCATTTCTTCGAATTCTATGAATTCTTCAATTTCGATGGTTTCTTCGGGCATTCCCACGAAGATAGTGTTGTCGCACACCATTTCCTCTTCCATTGCTCTTGATGCCGGTGAGGCTTTCCTCTCTTGATTATCTTCGGCCATTGTCGCGAAGTGATCGGCGTCTGTCTCCCACAACATTGGCTCTTCGTTTCCACCAGACGCCGGCGCTCCATTTTCCGCAGCCGTTGACAGTTCATCCAGGGCCAGCCTCGCTAAACGCTGCTGCCTGCAAACAGAATACAAAAACCTTGTGAAAAACTAAAGAACAAATGCAGAGTACAAGTGCATACTCTGCAATTCGTTCAAGATTTTTAAATTGAAAATCTCGCTTGAAAAAAGAAACAAAAACCACAAAAAATCGAAAAATTGCAGACTTTGCATGGAAGGCACTGATAAACCTTAAACATTTCACAGAAATTGAAAACCGAAATCAACTTATCAGCATTACATCTGGAAATTACATCTCCACAAAAAAACCCAAACATTGGATACACACATGGAAAGAACAAATGTACAGTGTTACGTCCGAAATTCGGCGTAAAAAGAATCGATGGGAATGTTCACGGAGTTTGTGATTTTTTCGTTTGTGATTCGCGGTGTCGTGGAGGGAATATCGCGCCGCTTCGATCCGCGAGATTTTCCTACACTAAAGTGACCGAGAGTGACGGCTTGTTTCGGAGGTTAGAGACCGGATTTTAGGAATTCTCGGCCGGCTAGACCAAGTCCGCCTGACCGTGAATGAGGAGGGAACCCGAACGGCTAGACCAAGTCCGCCTAATTCGGGGTTGGATCGCTGGCTCGAACGGCTAGACCAAGTCCGCCTAGTTCGAGAAAAGGAGAACGTCGGGTCGGGTACGCGATTATCACTTTTCACTCTCGTCACTGAATTTCACGATACGCACGTTCACGTCAACCTAACAACTGCGTTGTTTCTTCGTCAAAACCCCCTCGCGAGTCGAAGAGAGGATTTAGGAAAAGGTTGCGTTCTCTCAGATAACGTGTACCAACTATAAATAATTTATAGCGTCCCGATTCGTTTCATCAATGAGAACTGTTCTGGAAGGAGCTCGGATCGTTGTGTAAATTGGTTGTTGGCAGCGGAATGAATATTCCGCGGGAATCGAACGAACGTTCAATAGCGATTCACTTTTGCTTGATTCTATGCGAAGTCTCGATCGTAACTGAGAGAAATGAAATTGAACTGTACTGAACTAGATCCTGATTTCAACTGCTGCGTGTCTCGATTGTAACTGAGTGATTTCGATCACTTCCCACCTAGATCTAGATCTTGGTGGGGGAAGTCGCGCGGTGGATCCTTCGGGGGGAAACAATAGGATCGCACGCTTGAGTGCGCGGTTCCCAGAATTGTTGTTCCCAAAATCGCTGGAGCTTGACGGATTTACATTCCGAAGCGATGACTTATGGATTGAAGACGTTTCTTAGAATTCAGTATTAATATTGGAATATTGTTATTGCAAAAGGCAGGAGAGAATCTGGTGACGGACGTCACAACAGTTTCAATTTCCGTGCACTTATTACATTCTAAGCAAATCCACCTTACAATAAGTCATCCCTATTTGTTGAGAAACATCCAAACCCATTAGTTATGGTTTCACAAGATTGAAAAATGCAACTTTTAGTATTCTTTCTACAATTCCGATCAATTCCTGTTTCGGAAAAAATTGTTTCATATCCTGTAGTAAACTAATTGCTTTAGTTCCCCTAACAAGTTATCGTCTTTTCAGAGCGTCCGCATATGTTTTTCGAGTCACTGTATGTTACCGCTGCACGGTTTGAGTTTTCGAGACATTCAGCAGAGTGTAGAGTTTTTCAAGCAAAGTCCAACTCCGCCCATATACCGTTATACATATTTCAAAAAGCACACCTCGTTCAGTATTTCTTTTGTAATCTCGGACGCTTGGGTCCCTACATTATTACTCCGGTTTTTATTTTTACTACATAATCCGGTATTCCAGATCTTTGCTTATTGCAGTCAGGCCCAAGGTTTGTCCCTTTTTGTAAACACGATCACCGAGGCAGAGAATGGTTGCTGATATTGTTCTCGGGGTGGAAATAGGCTAATAAAGTCGTATACAGTTTTGCTGGTATTTTCCCGAGGCAAGCCGTATGGACAAAGGACCCTAATGGCGGTGCGTCCGACACTTGCCCCTACCTGAAACGGGGCTGCACGGCGACCGTTACCAGCTCATTGTCGCACCAATTTTTATAGCTCCATTCTTTGAAGGGAAAACTTCTAATCACTCCGGCCCCTTTGATGGCAGGAACGTACAAACAGAATTTGTTTAAATTTTTCGAGATTACAAAGGTGACTGTCTATTCACTTCCTTACATACTACAACTTTTGTTTGAAGAGTTTCTTCATCTGTACATAACTAACAGGGATAGTAAGGGGCGTAATTTGTATTATTCGGAAGCATACAACTACGCATGTAACTATTGTCATAGCTACATGCTGCCGAATAATGCAAATTTCGTTATTTGGTTTTCGGGGGAACATTTGTTTCGAGGGACCTTTCGTTTTTAATTTGTGGGGGAACTTTCTTCGTCGTGAAGAAAGCTGCTAATCAGTCTATGGGGTGATATAGGCAAGGCGTTGTGTTGATTGGGTATAGCCGAACGCTGCATCTCCCGTTCAACACCCCCTTCATGACTCGTCATCCTCCGCGGCCGACTCGAGCAGCCTTTGGGTGGAAGGAGAGAGACAGAAGGGATGAAGTAAACGATATTACTCCAATGGACGGTCCCTTGCGATCGATTCTTGCGTTAATGTTTTTTGCGCTTTCGATAAATACATTTCGATAAATAGAGATATTCCAAACATCACATATAATTTTTGCAATATTTTTTTAGTTTATTACTAGTTCTAGAGAATTCTCGAGAAATATAGTCTTCTTTCTCATTTCTCGAGAAATGAAAAATGTTGAGAAATCAAGAACACTAGTCAAGCCTGCTTGCAGAGCGTCCCAGGCAGACATCTTGCTACTGAATAATGAAAATTACGCCTCGAAAGCGGAAAAGTGGGGCACCTTGGGGTGGATGAGCGCTAGATTGGTCTTTTATCTATCGATTGTGACTACGTAGCGGTTCCAAATGTGCATTAGAGAGACGTGGTTTGCAAACAGACGAACCCATGCAATTCTCGTGTACGTATACAGTTGTCTAGTGTGTGAGTGCGCCACCACACTCTCGCTCGGCCAGAACCGGCAACCTTAAAGCAGGTATGCCTCTTTCAATGACGATCCTCCCCATCTGGTGAAGTACCGAACCTGAATAAAAAATAAATATTAGTTCACATATTGATAAATTTGATATGCGTACTCTTTTATTATTCCTGTGTTCCAATATACTTACTACACTGTCGAAATCCTCTGCAGGACCTACCCCAAAGCTCTCTACCTCTTCTACGGAGCGTAGAGGAAGAAACTGCGGCCGCTCCACCTGCACCCCGTGTTCAATGGCCATGGGCCATGAAGTTGCCCCCTGTTGACTGTAGAAGGAAAGAAAGATTAGTAAATGAAACATCTTTTCGACAAACATATAATTTTAACTAATTCTGAGGATGACTCACTCCAGATTGTCGCTCAATGTGACCAGGTTCCGCAGCAGTTGGGCCTGGACCTGTTTGTCTTCTGCATTGCGCTTCCGAAGATCGTCCAACTGCTCCGTCACTTTGGCCGCGTGCTCCGTCATTTTGGCCACGTGCTCCGTCAATTGGTCCATGCGTTGCAGCATGAGGTCCTGCAGTTCCCGCAATTCCACCAAACCAATTTGGCCGCTAAAACAAATGCAACATTACACCGTGTACTACAAAATTCAATTATAATTATTGCTGAATTTAAAAATATGTATACAACTTATTACTTTTGCCAGTGTTCAGCGCTTCCTGCCTCTTTGGGAGGAGGCAACGAACGAGTCGGAGATTCCCCCTCCGGCTCGTTCTGCAGCGCTTCCGACCTCTCGCGCATGGCATCGTACTCATTTTCTGCTGCTCGGGGGGCTTCCTTCTCTTGGCCGGAGGGTCGTCATCGGAGGATGTCGTCAGATACCTCTCCGGTTTCGGCGCGTTTCTTTTCGGGCGTTCCTTCTGAAATGTATGAAACGTATTTTTCTATTTTAAACAAATATTGTGATATTATTATTGTTGGATTTTAGTGAAATCTTATGCGATTGTACGATACAAGATGTAATATATATTTTGATACATATAAACTATATACAAAGGTATTAAACAAGTTATGTTCGTTATATATGTTTTGTCACACAGACTATTCTCTTCGACTATCAGTTCGCGACTAATTTCTCTCGATGATTCGCAATCGCGTGCGACGCGCACGCGACATTTACACCATCTAGGGGTTTCACGCGTGAACACGTGCCGCGAAATTCGACATTAGATCACAATTATAAAAGATAACACAATAAATAAAATAACAATTACTAATAGGTGAATTCGATTATCCACCCCAAATAAAAACATAATCTCTAATTAAGCAAATTTAACGTTTAACAGCTTCGTTCTCATGGACGTGTTATGTCGCTACGTCGAAACTGTTCGTATAAGGCCACTGACGGTTTAAGACGCGATGCTAGATTAATCTAATAAAGAATCACGCGAGATATATCGTCAGTAGCACCGCGCTAACGGTATTGCGTCGCGTCTTAAGGGTGCCGGTTCTGGCCGAGCGAGAGTGTGGTGGCGCACTCACACACCGCTAGACAACTGTATACGTACACGAGAATTGCAAGGGTTCGTCTGTTTTCGAATCCCGCCTCTCTAATGCATATTTGGGCCCCCTACGTGGTCTCAATCGCTAGATAAAAGATCAATCTATTGCGCTTGCACCCCAAGGTGGTCGACTTTTACGTTTTCGAAGCGTAATTTTCATTATTCGGCAGCAAGATGTCTGTTCGGGAGGCTCTGCAAGCAGGTGCTTGACTAGCCGTACCGCAAGGTGCACTCACACAGTCAC
This sequence comes from Lasioglossum calceatum, assembly GCA_963966675.1. Taxonomy (NCBI): domain Eukaryota; kingdom Metazoa; phylum Arthropoda; class Insecta; order Hymenoptera; family Halictidae; genus Lasioglossum; species Lasioglossum calceatum. The sequence continues at coordinate 14,698,288 of OZ016545.1, read as the reverse complement.
CGCTCGGGCAGCATGTACGTGTGTCTAGGCGGATCGCAAAGGTTCGGGAAATGACAAACCATTTCTCGTCCTTCGCCGCATCCTACACTAGGTATACTATATCTATACCATGCCGTACCTACCTGTACCTGCTATAGCATAGGGCATAGAGCACTATTGTCGTCACGGGGAGCGAGACGCGCGGGAGGCACGAAAACTGGTTGAACAATAGCCAGCGTTGCCGATCACTGCTTCAAACCATTTCTCGTCCTCCGCCGCATCTTCCGCCGTATCTTCCGCCGTATCTTCCGCCGCATTATAAATTATTGTTATTATTCTATAGATTATAAAAATTGAAACAATTATTTTAACAATATATTATTAGGTTGGAACGAAAGTTCGTAGCGTTTTTAAATACAAATTCAAACATGAAATTAAGATATATATTCACATAGGGGTTCATTGAATAACACATACATTATAAAAATTAATTGATTTATTGATAGTATATTTAAATATTTATATAGTTTGTACGCGCGCCGGGGAATAGCAGGGGAATGCAAAGTTCACATTTCATAATTTACAATTTATTATAAAGGTTATTTATTATATAATTTATTATAATTTATTGTAAAAGTAAACATTATACGGGCCGCCTCCTCGGCCTTCGCCGCGCGCCGCACAGTGGGAACATTGGACCACACTCGATTCAAAATCAAAGAACTTTCGATAGAAATGAGGTAGAGCGATGAAATTTATTTTAAATTAAAGCTCAAACTTTGCAGAATATGGGAAAATAGTGAGATTATGGTACGAAAGTTTATTGATATTGAAAACATTCGTTAAACTTGTAGAATTTCAAGAAAATGTGGTTTCTCCGTTACTACGTTACTTACTAAAACATAAGGTGTCACCAGTAGATAAAAAATTCATTGATGAGAAGTAAGTTAAAATGATGAAATACTTACCATACTTCCTGTTCCGGCCACCCGTCACAGAGCCGATTCGCCCATTACTGATTCCAGAGTCTAGTTCCGATCTTTAACATTTTTTGGTCCTTCGAGCCGGATAGATCGGCGGCTCTCAACGTCTCACTCTGAGATCACTAGTGGGTGATCGTAGTCAACGTCGTGACACCGCTGTAGTGATTCGTGTGCGCCATTACCCGCGAAGTACAGTTAACGGCCATTATATTTGAACCGCTCTGTGACCGCTCGCACCCGATCGCGTGTGTATTGTTTGTGTCGCGCTCGCGTCTCGTGTGACCTCCCGCTCGTTGCCGAAACAGCCGGTTCAAAATGTCAACGGCCAACTCGCTGATCGCCCTGCAACTCGAATTGCACCACATCATCAGTCGCATTCTGATCAATGCAAAAAAGAAGGGTGCTGCCAACATCACGGAATCATATGTACAGGCTCGGCTGGACGCACTCCTCCGTAACTGGGACGATTTCCGCGCAAATCACGTCAAGCTTCAGGACTTCTGCACTCCCGAACTCCAGAAGCATGAGTATTACGTCAACGGCCTACGTCAAGCCACTGAGGAGCTGATCGTCGACACCCAAGCTGCATTATGTAACGTGCTGAAAGGGCTAGCACCTGTTCCACCTGCGGTGGCCGAAGATTCTCACGTCAGCCATTAAGACAACTCGCAGCCTGCCTCGTCGGCAAAGCTCCGCCGTCTGGATGTCCCGACGTTTTCAGGAGACTACAAGGACTGGTCATCATTCAAGGCACTATTCACGTCCCTTGTTTTAACCAACGCCAGCCTGTCCTCAACCGAGAAATTCCACTACCTCCTTCTGAGCGTTCGCGGCGAAGCGCTCGATCTGGTCAGAAACCTACCAGTCGACGGTGCTCATCTCGATCGGGCGTGGCAACTCATCGTCGGTCAGTACGAGAACACTCGTGCGCTCATCGACAACCTGCTCGGCACGCTGTTTTCGCTCACCCCAGCCACCTCTGAATCCGCGGCGGAACTCAAGCGCATCCGCGGCACGGTAAAGCAAGTGCTGAACGCACTCGAAGTGCTGAAGTGCCAAGTGCAGCATTGGGGGCCGTTCGTTATCTTTTGGGTCACTCAACAACTGGACCCGGAAACGCTCAAAGCGTGGGAGTTGCAACTCGCAGACAACACCGAGTATCCGGAATTTTCAGCACTGGACAGCTTCCTTGAGCACCGCATTCGCGCGCTGACCAAAGTTGAGAGTGCGAGACCTGCCACAACGGTGTCAAACTCTCGACCACCCGGCGCTCAATCGCACGCTACCGTCGCGTCGCCGACCCGCTGCCCTCTATGCACCGCGGATCATTACCTCGGAAGATGCGCTCAATACCTAGCGAGGACGCCGGAGCAGCGCAAGCAACTCGTCACGCAACATCGACGCTGCTACAACTGCCTGGGGACCCACCCACGCAAGGATTGCCGCAGCGCAAAAAGGTGCATGACATGCACTTCACCGCATCACACGTCATTACACGATGCCTCCAGCGCCTCTTCAGCGGCCGCGTCATCTCCGGAGTCCGAACCCATAGTCGAGGCTCCGTCCGCCACGGCTCACCACATCGCTCCCGCCTCGCCCCCGGTGCCGTCGCGCCGCCCGATGCTGTTGGCCACTGCACTCGTAAACGTACTCTCCACCGACGGGGACAGCATCCGTGCCCGCGTGCTGCTCGATCAGGGATCTGAGGTCTCCTTCATCAAGGAGTCCATATGCCAGCGGCTGCATCTTCCTCGACAGCATGCACGCATGCCCATTTACGGAATCGGTGCGGGTCATAACGTGACAACCCGGGGCGTCTCCACGGTCGTCATTTCGTCGCTCACCCAGACGTACTGCTGCGAGGTGAAGGCGTTCATATTACCCGAGCTGACCCATTACGCATCAGCCGTAACCAAGCCGCACGCCAGTTGGGGCCATATCCATGGGGCCGGAACATGGTCCACGGCGGCATCGACCGGGAGCTCTACGAGCTCGTCCAGAGATTCTGGATCCAGGAGGAGCCGAACGCCCAGCCCGCTATGTCGCTGACTGACTCCGAGCGTGAATGTGAGCAACACTTCCAAAACACCCATTCCCGCGACGATACCGGGCGATACATTGTGCGCTTACCATTCGCGAAAGGCGCCGGTGAGCTCGGAGACTCTCGGTCGTCGGCCCTTCAAATACTGCAGCGTAGCGAAAAGACTCTCGCGTCGCGTCCGCACCTCCGCGAAAAATACGTCGAGTTTCTTACCGAGTATGAGCGCCTCGGTCACATGCGTATGGTAACCAAAAGCGAGAATAGAACGCCCGCGTTTTACGTCCTACCGCACCATGGCGTCCTCCGCGGGACAGGTGACTCGGCGAAGATCCGCGTCGTCTTTAACGGTTCACATCGCACGACGTCCGGTACGTCCCTTAACGAATGTTTGCACATCGGTCCGAAACTGCAAACGGACTTGGCGGACATTATTCTCCGGTGACGCAGGTTCCGCTTCGCGTTCTCCGCAGACGTGGAAAAAATGTACCGCCAAATCCGCGTTCACGAAGACGACCAAACCTTCCAGCGAATCGTCTGGCGTCCCGAGGTTTCGTCCCCGATTCGGGAATACGTGCTCACCACCGTCACATACGGCCTCGCGTGCGCCCCGTTTCTCGCGATAAGGTGCATGCACCAGTTGGCCAGCGACGAAGGCGACAATTTTCCGCTAGCTCGGGATGTTCTTCTACGAGAAACATACGTTGACGACATTCTCTCGGGCGCGAATGATCTACAGACGGCCCAGGAGAAAGTTCGTCATCTACAGCATCTTCTGAAAGCCGGGGGGTTCGCGCTAAAAAAGTGGGTCGCCAACTGCGATGGGTTAATTCCCGCGGAAGAAAGGCGTCTCGAGTCGTCAGACGGGAGAACATTGTCCGTCGATGCCCCTCATCGCGCCCTCGGTCTCTCGTGGAACACCGATTCCGATACATTCGCGTTTTCCTTTCAGGCACCTCCGACTGCTAGCAGTTCCAAGCGCGGAGTGCTGTCTACCATCTCGCAATTATTTGATCCGTTAGGATGGCTCGCGCCCGTCACTGTGCAGGGTAAAATTCTTATGCAGGAGCTATGGACGCAAAAAACGAGATGGGACGATGCGCTCCCGGCTGAGTTCTCGCGTCGCTGGGAGCGATTCTGCAGCGACCTGGCGGAAATTCGCCGTCTGACTCTGACTCGATGGGTCGGACAACTCGACCGCGATCGCGGCGTCGAGCTCCATGGATTCGCCGATGCGTCCACACACGCGATGGGCGTCGCAATCTACATGCGGGTCAGGAACGAAGACGACACGTTCCGCGTCACTCTCCTCTCCGCCAAGTCCCGAGTCGCGCCCATTAAACCAATTACCATCCCGCGTCTCGAGCTATCGGCCGCGCTTCTACTCGCGAAACAAGTCGCGCACATTCGCACCGCGCTAGACCTCGAGCAAATTCCAACGCATTTGTGGACGGATTCGGCCGTGGCCCTCGCGTGGATCCGCAGCCCCCCCTCCAGATAGAAAGACTTCGTTCGGAATCGCGTCGCGGATATACATCAACTCACACCGCACGCGTACTGGCACCATGTCCCTGGGACATGCAACCCGGCGGATTTAGCGTCTCGTGGCGTCTCTCCGCAATTGTTGATCGACTCCATCTGGTGGCGGGGGCCCGGGTGGCTACGAGAGTTCTCTCCCACCTGGCCCACGGAGATTCTATCTCCTGAACCCGGTATCGACGTAGAGAAACGGCCCGAAAAACCACTCGCGTTACACGCAGCATCGACGCCGCCGTGGACGTTAATGGAACGGTACTCGTCCCTAACGCGACTACTACGCATTACTTCGTTGTGTCTTCGAGCTGTGCGCCGAATGAAGGTGCAAAGAGCGGATCGCGGCCCTGCTGACTCCATCACGACCACCGAACTAGAACAAGCTCGTCTATTCTGGATCCGACAAACTCAGGGGGCCCACTTCTCACGTGAACGGCAAGCCGTAGAACGCGGTGTCGCGCTACCGAAGTCGAGTCCTCTCGTCAAGTTGATGCCCTTCGCGGACGCAAACGGCCTCCTACGCGTAGGAGGGCGCCTGCAGCACTCCCTCCTCGACGCGGACCAGAAGCATCCTATAATCTTGCCACGATCCTCCACTTTCACCTCGCTCATAATCGCCCAAGCGCACTGGCGAACCTTGCACGCGGGCGCACAGCTCACACTTTCGACGGTAAGGCAGTCGTATTGGATCGTCGGCGGTCGACAGCCAGTACGATCCTTCATCAAGCACTGCGTAACGTGCGCTCGCCACAGAGCTCGTCCGTGTACGCAAGTGATGGGACAGCTCCCGGCGCGACGCATCACTCCCGCGGGTGCATTCGTGAACGCCGGGGTGGACTACGCGGGCCCGTTTCAATGGAAAACGACGCGTGGCCGCGGAGCCAAGATCTTCAAAGGCTACCTCGCGGTTTTCGTGTGCATGGCCACCGGAGCAGTGCACCTCGAATTTGCCTCAGATTACACGGCAGACGCGTTTATAGCAGCCTATAAACGATTCACAGGACGGCGCGGCATCTGCAGTACACTGACGAGCGACTGCGGCACGAACTTCGTCGGCGCGGACGCCGAGCTGCGTCGAATGTTCAAACGGGCATCGCACGAATCTCAAGCGATCGCGACCAGTCTCGCGAACCTCGGAACACAGTGGCGATTCAATCCTCCCTCAGCTCCCCACTTCGGCGGCAAATGGGAGACCGCGGTAAAATCTACCAAATTTCACCTTCGCCGCGTAATAGGAGAATCCCCACTCACGTTCGAGGAATACGCGACACTATTCGCACAGATCGAAGCCGCCCTAAATTCGCGTCCAATCTGTCCATTGTCCGACGACCCCTCTGATCTGTCGGCACTCACCCCGGGTCACTTCCTGATAGGTGACGCGCTCAATGTCATTCCGGAACCGGACCTCGCGGACACGCCTCGATCTCGATTGTCACGATGGCAACTGCTGCGCCAGCTCCTTGACCACTTCTGGTCGCGGTGGTCAAAGGAATACCTGCAGCAATTCCATGCCGCGTCGAAATGGCAGACAAAGTCGGAACCATTCCGAGTTGGTGATCTCGTTCTCGTACGAGACGAACGAACTCCTCCGGCCAAGTGGCCGCTCGCGCGCGTGACCGAACTCCATCCCGGGAAAGACGATATCACCCGCGTCGTCACCGTCCGGACTTCTACGACAACACTCAAGCGGCCGATTGTCAAATTATGCCGACTGCCGGTCGACTCAAAACAAACCGCGTCATGACCCACGGCCTGCATGTACACGGCCCGCATTCATTGCTGAAACGACGTCACGGCAAGGGGGGGAGAATGTTCCGGCCACCCGTCACAGAGCCGATTCGCCGAACCGTCGTCACGACACGCGTCGGTTACCGTCGTCTCGGTCCCCCCACCTCGCGGGATAAACAGGTGATTCCGCGACACGAGACGCGGGTAACGTGCCGTTGACAGGCAGTCTATCTTCTGTTTACCTCTGCGACTGTTATGTAACCGCTACCGATTGTTCGAACCGCTACTCGTCGCTCTTATATGTCCGCGGCATCGCATACTGTTCCGGTACCGCCACACGTGCTAGCTCGACCGAGTATATTCTTTGTCACCGGCGCGTATTTATAAGTTCTCCTTTTGTTCATTAAACGCTACCTTAGTTATACCCTGCTGCGGTCCGTTCTTTCACCCATTACTGATTCCAGAGTCTAGTTCCGATCTTTAACACTTCCTGTGTAAATGAAAATATAATTATGAAAAATAGATATCTAATTTAAATTACATTATAGTCACACATAGATCTACGGGAAATGATGTTTACACAAAATCTACAGGAAATGATATATAGCATGTTAACAAAAAGTTTTTTCCGCGCGTAGTAACGGAGAAGCCCTATTTTCTTGGAATTCTACAAGTGTAACGAATGTTTTCAAGGTCAATAAACGCTCGTACCATAATCTCACTATTTTCCCGTATTCTGCAAAGTTTCAGCTTTAATTTTAAAAAAATTTCATCGCTCTACCTCATTTCTATCGAAAGTTCTTTGATTTTGAATCGAGTTTGGTCCAATGTTCTCACTGTGCGTGCGCGGCGCGGCGCGGCGAAGGCCGAGGAAGCGGCCCGTATAATTTTTACTTTTACAATAAATTATAATAAATTATATAATAAATACCTTTTATAATAAATTATAAATTATAAAATGTGCACTTTGCGTTCCCCTGCTATTCCCCGGCGCGCGTACCAACTCTATAAGTATATATTTAAATATACTATTAATAAATCAATTAATTTTTATAATGTATGAGTAGGAATATTTTAGAAACTCCTACACCTTGAGTGTGGCGTATCGGGTAAAATAATTTGACTCTAATATTTCTAATACTTGCACTTTATTAGCTCTTCACAGCTCAGCTCTCGCAACTCGCAACTCGCAACTTCACTCTCTTTCGACTTTCACACTTCTTATCTGTCAGCCCTTGCGTTCGTTCCTTTTATTCAATTTCATTCTTCTCTCTCGCACTCTCATTCTCTCTCTATCAGTCTCGCATCCATTCGGAAAAGCTCACGTACGCCCTGCGTTTGGCACCCCTAGCCACTTGACGCTTGTCGCGAAGACTCAAACACTCTTCTTTCACACCTCGGCCTAATTGGCCTAAACAGACCTCCTTTCATGCAGGACCCAAACACGTTGGCGCCACGATGTCGCATCCACAGTCACTCTAAACATTTACACCCCTACATACATATGTGTTATTCAATGAACCTATGAATAAATATCTTAATTTCATCTTTGAATTTTTATTTAAAAACGCTACGAACTTTCGTTCCAACCTAATAATTTGTTGTTGAATTAATTGCTTCAATTTTTATAATATGCAGGATAATCATAATAACTTAATGAAGAGTTTCAGCGACGCTACAGCGTCTCTGACTGTAACACTGAAGGTCCCAATAATAATAACTTATAATGCGGCGGATGCACAGTGGGACGAATGGCCGTTTTAGGTGCAAAAAAGTCATGTCAGAAAATAGATATAACATTCATATATGCTTCTTTGGGAATATTCACTGACCCTAATTATACCCATAATAATTCATTTAAAAGCGATATAAGCATAGAAATTAATACGTGAAAACTTCAAACCGTAATACATACGGCGAAATCGTACGTTTATATTCGCCACAAAGAAAATTGTGTCAGAGCAATAAATAAGAATCTTTAAGGTTCTATGCACGATTTTCCGTATTAATATAAATAAATGTTTACATTAATGTTCACAAAGTACGTTAGTAAAGTCCTTTACAATAATTTTTAGACATTGTTTAAGTACCAGTTTTCTACGTCATTTAGTTGACTTTAATAGAGCAGAACTAGCAGGTCTGGGTGGATCCGGTCTTGAAACTTTTTTTGTTTATAAGTTCAAACTATACTAAAGAGATTGTAACAAAAAAAATCTGCGGGATGCTACAACTTTTTACATTTCTGTATCACCGTGCATACGGTGCGCCGCAGTAGTGGACTGTATGGGCATGCTAGGCGGGAATTCGTCATATAAACTGTCACGTTAACCTTTTTCTGACGAGCGGGATGGCTCGCAGAAACCGGTCAACTCCGGGCCTTGCAGGCACTGAGACCAGGCCGCGTGCAAGCCGAGTACACGCGGTCCGCCCGGGACTAAACGAGGCTCGAAGATCCGATAATTCTCTCCTCAGGGCGAAATGTTCGGGCGCCAGGCACCTCGAGGATGCCACACGAAACACGGTACTAGACTCGAAACTCGGAGAAGCCGAGGCCGGGAGTCGAATCTTCGAGATACGCGGATCGGAAACTACGACGCGACTAGGCCAGTTGGTTCGGACACGGGAAAACGAGGACGGCCCTCTCGGTAGGACGGATCTCACAGGGAGAGAAGAATTCGGCGAAGAGTTGGTCTCGAGCTGTTTATTGCAGCGGTCAATGTTTCACAAAATGAAGCGGCCACGTGGCCGCGACCCGAGAGCCCGCGCTCTTCATACAATCAAGCGAGAAGATGTTCGTTCGCAGCGCGGTTGTCGTACAGTTTTCGCTCGCGACGATATCGCTGGAATTTATCGCCGTTTCCTTCGCAACGCGACTTCGGAAAAGCGAGGCGCAGATGATCGGCGAACTGCGAGACTGCCGCGAAGACTTCCGCACGTTATTCGCTATGACGCGTACGCTGACGGTTACGCGTTTGAACGTCGACGAGAACGCTACGATGGTCGGCGAGAAACACAGGATTCGAGATCACACGAAACTAACGCAGAGATGGCTTTCACGAAACGCGACTCCTCTGAGGACACTCCTACGCACGCAATTCGCAACGGAAAACTCTCTCGAAATTACTCGAAAACTCAAAGCACTCCCGAAACGAGTACGAGCGAATTATCGAGGACGGAACGGGAAGCGTTCGTCCTCGCGCGACGAAGGTCGAGCCGCCGGACTACGAAACATCGAAAAGATCACACGTGCGACTTACCGTTTCTCGTGGCCTTTGCTCGCTCTTAGATCGAAAATGCTCTCGATAGAGCGTGGCTCAGCTGAAACGCAGGTGAACTTCGTCCCTAGCGCCACGAGAACCCCTAACAGGCACCTTCTAGTTTCCCGACGCAAATTACAACGGTTCGCAACGCGAATTTAACGGCGGACACGTGAAACGTCCACGATAGCCAGCGCGGCAGTGATCTATCGATTTTCGGCCGCCTAGCGGATCGAACGTGGTTCCCCCCACTCGACCGTTTCTCCGAATTCCCGATGGCGGTTTTCCCGCACAAACGCTAGGCGTCAGGAGCGTACCCTATAGCGTCCTAGGGCCCCGGACAATCTCGCAATATCCTAGGGGGCTTCTTGCTCTCTAGGCGGGCGGAGGCGCTGCCTCCCTTGGATGCGAGGGCACCGACCCCGGGAAGGGCTCTCTTCAGAGAGGCGAGGCGTCGCGACAGTTGTTTGGTCGTCTTCTTCGACGGGATGACATGTAGAGCCGTTGTCCCTACGACGCCTCCGGTTGGTTCGCCGGGTGCTCTCGCTCCAAGTATCGTTGGAACTGGACCAGTCCACTTCCTCGAAAACGGCCATTTGCTTTTGGGTCGGGCGCTTCCTGAGCAGCGAGATGCTGTTTCGCTCCCGTGAAAATTCGGAAGGTCGGTGGTTCCTTCGGCGCGTCCCATATACGGCTCTGAAACTTGCCGTTCTCGGCACGCGCGACAGATGTCATTAAAGATCCTCGATAATGTCGGAATCTCTCAGAGGAGCGCTCTCGAATCCTGTATTTGCGATTGCGTGTCCCGTTAGAGGGCGGTCCGGTCCTTTATCGTGTAGGTATCACCGTTCTTGGGTGATAAAAGGTTCAATGGCCAACACGTGTGAGCCTACTCTCACACGTGGAAGAAAACTCGACACTCCCGGTTACGCAGGAACAACACGTATATTTAAACTGCGAAATAATTCACAATCGGAGAGTACAGAAAAGACTCCAATGAGCCACAGCAACGAGAACAACGTTGTGTATGCGAGTTCACCAACACTGGTGGATTAATCAGATAAAGCGAGGCACGGTGGTCAAGCACGACCATATCGTTCGATAGACCGACTCGAAGAGATCGATCTCCGCGATCCGCGCGTCGACCAACGTCGCGAGAACGTTGTGCGCAGGCTCGGCGACTCCCCACTACGCAGCAAGCGCGGAGTGGTAAGCGCGACCCCACATCGAAATTCTATTCAGCTGGTTCTTGAACAGGGCAGATAGCACTAAACATCGTATTATATTATAAGGATAAGTAAAAGTTAAAAATAAGTAAATTATATTACATTTACTATAATATATCATATTATTCATACACACACACATTACATTATTATATTATATATTATATTATATTGTTATGGGTCCTGTGAACAGGGCAGATAGCACTAAACATTGTATTATATTATAAGGATAAGTAATAAGTTAAAAGTAAGTAAATTATATTATATATACTATAATATATTATATTATTCATACACACACACACATTACATTATTATATTATATATTATATTATATTGTTATGGGTCCTGTGAACAGGGCAGATAGCACTAAACATTGTATTATATTGTAAAGATAAGTAAAAGTTAAAAATAAGTAAATTATATTACATTTACTATAATATATTACATTTGTGCTACAATAGAAATCGCATGAAACGTCAACAAACGGGCTCTCAATAATTTTTATTCGAACTCGGAAACCAATCATTTCGATCGTGGTTCGTTAACAATTATCAACAGCGGACAGTTAACCCTCGTAAGCTCATCACAGCGAGAAACACAAAAGATTTGAACGGAAGTTCATGCTCTTTGAACGAATAGTTATAATTAGACTGCGGGTCTTTATGCATTTATGGAGAAATTGGTCGCGTGAAATATAAAATAGTAAAAGATTTTACAAATTCAAGAATGTTGTAACGTTGCTTTTAATGTAACAAAGTCGTTAAGGGATGAAAACAAGTTTTATGTTATCCCTGCTTTTCGCAAGCAATGCAAAATGAAAATGGTCTGCATCGATTGCATATACATTATATTATACACATTATATTATTATGATATGTAACGTTGTCTCGGAGTGTATACTCGGAAATATCGTCTCTTTCCATTTCGGAGACACACGGTATTTTCGGTGCGACCTAGAGCGGTGTGTTTTTCTACCCGCGCTACCGAACTCTCAAGGCCCCTCGAACGCGCTGTGTTTACTTCGTGCGTCCGGACTCCGGACTCTCTCTCTCCCCCGGTATAGATTCTCGTTTCGATCCCCGAGGCGTGTTGTCACTAAGCGGTTCGAAATTCCGCGCCTTTGATCTGAATTGATCTCAATGTTATTGTCTCACGAACGATTTGCGTTACCATACAGTGCCCTAACACGAAAGCTATTTATAGCCCAGACTTGATTACGACCTTGCGAAAAAAAAATTTTCGAAACCACGAATGTTATAACGGACGAACATGAACTGTTCGTGCGGAATTTTACAATTCGCGTGTACGAATTTTGACTAGGCCACGAAATTTTCGCCTAGCACCGAAAATGTACCCTCCTCTCACACCGGATTACGCAATTTCCTACAGTACCACTCAGAAAATATTCCATGCAACCAACGAAACAAAATAACACAGAAAAACGAGAGTTGCGTCGCACTGGCTCTCGAAATTCTTCCTTTTATTGGATTGAGCGTGTTTTCCGTCGGAAGGATAGCTTTGCTCGCACGCGTGTGATCTTCTCGATTCTACCCCCGTCGGACCGCGACTTCCGTAGATTTTGCACGCACGTCGTACCTTACGCTCTCTGCGAGAGTCCCTCGTTATCCCCGTGCCTCTCTCTGTTCTCCGAAAAAAAATTCCTTACAAGAGAGAGGTCCCTGTTCGGGCGCCAATTTGTAACGTTGTCCCTTTTTCACACGGTTTTTGAGCCGGCGAAAAGGGTCAACTCTCGGGAATTTACAGTCACTGAGGACGGGCCGTGCGCGGCCGTGCAGGCACGGTCCTCCCGAGACAAAGGCGATCGGCGAGAAGGTTCGCTCGGACACGAAATTATGTTCGGGCGCCAGGTACTCGGAAGTACCACACTAAGTATCACCAACAACTGTCGAACCTTCTCGTTATGCGAACTAACTTCGACGACACGAACGGCCAGGAGTTCGAACACAGAGGATAACGGGGACAGCCCTCACGGCAGGACGGGTCTCGCAGGTCGGAAATAAACTCGGCAGATAGGGCTCGAATTCGTTTATTCGTTGTCAAACGTAAAAGATTACAGGTGAGCGGCCACGTGGCCGCGACCCGGGAGCCCGCGCTCCTTGTACACTTTAGCGATAGTTGTCCGATCGCGGAGCGCGTTAGTCGATGTTTTCTCAATCACGACGATACGGTTCGACGGTACAATACTCGTCCCTATCGAGACGACAATTCGTGAAGCGCAGGAGGACGGCGCGAGTTTCACGGACCGTCGCGAGATTGACGAGCGCGGCTACAGAATTCACAAACGCCGAGCTATCCTTTTCCGACGCGGCTCCTCGAGGAAGACTTCCGACTACACGAAGGGGGAGACTGCTCTACGGGACTCAAAGCGTCCTCGGAAGGAACGCGAGCACAAAGCCCGAGGCGCGAAGCGCCTCGGCGCACCAAAGGCTCGAGGACGACACGTGCGCGTCTCGTCCTCGCACAAAACAGCGAGCCAGCACAAAATAGGGAACCGAGAATCACTAGTCGACTTACCGTAATCGGGAGTTGTTTGCCGGATTCCCTCGTCACACGGAACTCTAACGCGGAGAAACCACCCGCGACGCGTACTACGTTCAGTTCTACGGAACTCGGAATTACAGAGTTTAACGAGACTCGGAAAATGACGACTTTCTTACTCGACAATCAGCGCGACAGTGATCCGCGGATCCGCATCGATGGAACGCATCGATTCTCGGTCTCCCCACTCCTTTCGTCCTACCGAAATTCCCTATGGGCGCACCCGCAACGCAACTACTTCTAGTCGCAGGACCGAACCTTCGGAGCAGGTCTTCGGGCCCCCGACCTATCACCAAGTCACGATCGCCACGGACGACCGGGGAGGATAAATCCTCCCAGGCGCTCCTCCGCACCACCCTTGCCGGGGTCAGTTGTAGGCGGGATGAGACGACGGCGGGACCACCAAAATGCCCGATGTTCTGCAAGTGTGACCCCTACGTCCCACATCGTCGCCTCCGGGTTAGTCAGCCCGTGTGCGGCGGTGCCCTTTTGCACTTCTCCGGATCCGGTATGGTTTTTGGTTACGGCCAGTCGTTTGTCGTCCGGTCGATCCTATGATGCGGGGCGCCGTTACGGTGATCGTCGCTCTCTAGGTGCGTTTCTGTAATCGGCCACTCTCGGCGCGCGCAATAGATGGCATTAGGATCGATCTTTCAATTGAAGTATCTTCCTCAAGGAGTGCTCAAATCCGCGGGTGGTTCTCTTAATCACCAACGGTCGGTCCGGTCCATTCCCAATACGGTTGTCTGACCGTTTCTCAAACGGAGAAGTGACGTCGCAGGCTTGCAACGTCACAAATATTATATTACATCGTTATGAGTCCTGAACAGGGCAGATAGCACTAAACATTGTATTATATTATAAAGAGAAGTAATAAGTTAAAAATAAGTAAATTATATTCTATGTATAATTATAATATATTATATTATACACACATACACACACACACACGCGCGCGCGCACACACATTATATTATTATATTGTAGTGGTGTGGGTCCTGAATAACTGGGACCTGGACAGGGCAGATAGCACGAATGGCGAAGACTTGTTGCTCATCCTGTACACGCTGGTTTGATCTGAAAGAAAAAAATAAATGTGGGTTTAGTGAAAATTACTCGTTGCGCCTATATTACTGGCACGCCAGAACCGATACATACCTACATTTCCACGATATTCGCAAAAATGTTTCCTTGCGGTGGGCATTGATCCCCTCCGATGACAGTACGTTGTCCCAGTACCTGTGATGGAAAGTCAGAAGGAACTGTAACCTATGTGTACACCATAATAATGCAAGTCGATGAATGTTATTTACTTACATTTATGCACGAATGTCGAAGACTTGTTGCTCATCCTGTACACTTTTTTTTTTTTTTTTGTAAGAGTGAGGGGGAAAATGCAATTACGCACACCCCGGAAGGGGGTAGTGTGGGGCTCGGGCCGCGGTTGGTCGGCGGGTCGGCGTACCCATACCCACTAAAAACCTAACCTCACCCGGGGCGGTCAATGGACCGCCCCTCTAAATACGATATCTTGTGTCCGAGCCGAAGGAAATGGGGGACCCGCTACATCCTGTATACCCTGGTTTCATCTGAAAGAAAAAAATAAATGGGTTTTGTAAAAATTACTCGTTGAGTCTATATTACTCGAATGTCCATGAAAGATTATAGCTGCAAGTAAAAATATTATTAGGAGAGTGTAAAGAGTCCCTCCACCACCCCCGTCTCATACAGACGGTCCTCTTCACTCTCCGTATACATGCATCTTCTACATACTTTCGGACTTACATTTTGCAGCGTTGTTGATTCGAAAACCTGTTCATATAATCTGAATGCACTCGCCCCGGTGCAATTGTGACCTTGGATTGCAGTTTCTTTCCAACAGATCTTCTTATGCGCTGTGTTGCACTCGCCGGTGCAGTCGCATTAGGCCATAAAACAGCTCTTCATGTACGCTGTGTTGCACTCGCCGGTGCAATTGCGACCTTGGATTGCAATTTCTTTCCAACAGCTCTTCTTATGCGCTGTGTTGCACTCGCCGGTGCCGTCGCTGTGGGCTTTTTATCCCTGATTTGAGTTTACGCAGCCTACGCGTTACCAGTTCTGGTGCCATATGATCCTCGTAGAACCTTTTCAATTGGTTTTCCATTTGTGTTGCCCAGAACTTATCGTCTCTGGGAACTAGGACAGTTCTTCTGCTTTGCGGTGTCCAGATACAGTAGTAAGCATACTGCCTGTTTGTTATATGCAACTTTCCTTGCACTTGGTAATAATGGTTATGATTTTTATTCATTTGACCGTCAATAAGAATGCGTTTTAGGTGAGGAACCGTCTCCAATGCTTCGTTGGCAGTCATATCCTTCGCCGAGAATGGACATTTGATTTCGACAATGCCATCCTCACCTATCAGTCTATCTGGTGTCGCACCCAAGTAAGGTATGTTGGAATCAATAAAGAGCCCAGACGGCTGAATAGAGACTTGATATTCGTCTTCTAATTCCTTCAGGGCGATCTCCTCGTGGTCCTTTCCGTATTCCACTGCTGCTACTTTCAGCTTTTTTGGATACAGGATCCTTGATACGGTACCGTCTCGATTTGTATTTTGACGTAATTTGCATGCTTGGCCGAAATTGGATGCAGTCAATAAAACTTTTCTGTATTGTATCCAATCATTGCTGCTCGCTTGAAGACGAGTTTCCTCTTCGATTTTTTGTCGCCTTCCTTGCCGCCGGTGGAGCGTTGCCATGAGCTTCTCATACTTTAAATTGTAAACTTCTTCCGTCATATTATCAGCTGGTTTCGCCGCATTAGGGCCATAGTCCTCGTCGCATCCTTGTGGTGCTTCTCTTTGGTAGAAGGATGCTTTTTTTCTTCTTTCTGCTTCTTCGACACTTCCGCTTGACGTTTCCGTTTCGCTTCCAACATTTTTACGGCGGCTGTCGGTTCTTTCTTCATTGCAGCGCATAAACGACTAAGCGTTGCCTTTGAATTATAGTGGACGACAGCAGCATTGACTCTTCCTTGGTACGAGCCTTTACGTCCGAAGTTTATACGTTTTCCTCCGTTGTATTTTGCTATGATGCCGTTCAAACATTCCACTGCGTTATTATCGTACCCAGCCAGTAGACTTCCGGAATGATCGATGACCCGCCGTAATGCTTCTTCGATGTCCTTATATATGCCAGCTTCTCTCAGTCGTGGGACATAGTTTGTCTGGTTGGGGTCAGAATGCGTTTTGCAAAAGTATGCGATTCTCCGACACTCTTCGTGTTCCCCGAACACGTGACTTGGCACGTTCTTCAAGTCACCTTTGAGCTTTTTGATTTGATCCGGAAAGCTCACGTTTTCTTGGCGTCTGTGATCTGCGGCTTTCGTGATTCCGGTGCGCAGACGGAGGATATTTTGAGCTACAATTGCTCTCAGCTGCTTGTGGCCACTTCTTGCGCTTATCAACTTGATTTTGTTGTAGAAATTTCGCAACAGGTGGTTCGTGCATTCATATTTCTTCACTTGCACCCCACACTGTTCATACGGATCAACATCCAGTATCCTTTTGTGCACGCTGCTATCGCCATCGGCAATTAATATCGAGTATATTAGGCCGTGCATTCGTTCACTGGATTGAAATCCTTTCACGATAGCAGCGCTTTCCATGCCTGTCGAACTTTTATGGCGACTCCAATTCTTAAAACAACGGTGGTCGCGTGGCACTTCCTTCTTCTCCGCCGCTTGTTGGCAAACGATGCAGAACTTGTTCTTCACATCGATGAACAGGGCCTTCCTGGTGTGATATCCAATAATGGCTCCTACTCCAGACAGGGAATTGTAGTTTCCCCCACGGTATGACCTCTTCATCCAGCTGCCATCTGCGACTACTGGAATCATCGGTAGTTTAGATGTCGGATCAATATCGCCTCTTGCAATGGCAAGTTCTTCCTCTTCTTTCGCAGCAGCTTTCATCTCGTGTTTCGCAGCCCGAATGAGGCCATCGATGACTTCGTCTTGACATATTTCGAAGGTCTTCTTCGCCATGCACGGCAAGTTCATGGCACACATGATGTCCTCCAGTTGAGTAAAGCCGCCTCCTGTCAGCATTGTTCCGGCAACTGCGCTGTGGTTGATGTCCATAACTTTGTCATTTTTTGGGAGACATTCTATCCTGCATTCTTTATTGCACATCTTGCATCGTACCCAATACGTTTTCTTAAGACCGCTCTGTTTACATCTTGTTATATCAAAATGTTCGATTCCACAATTCTTTTCCGAATGTTTCACAAGCTGTTTCATTTGGTTGAAAACATGGGCAAAATCGACGAAGTCTATTCCCTTGCAAATTGGTTCCTTGTCCGGTTGTGGTTCGACAGTTTCTACCAGATCATCTTCATTGCTGATCTCCTCGATGATTTCGTTCATCTGGACATCGTCTACATCGTTGATTGCTTCTTCCAGCATCTCCCAGTCGGCGTATTCCACGTTTTCTTCGTAGGTACTATTTTCGTTTTCCTGCTTTCCAACATCTTCGTTTGTTACGTTCATGATGTCTGCCATCTGGACATCGTCTACATCGTTGTCTGCTTCTTCCAGCATCTCCCAGATTGCTTGTCCTGTGTATTCCACGTTTTCTTCAGCGGCTCTTGGACAAGCATTTTCACTAAAGGAAATTAATTCGCCTGAGGTACTTGCCTCGGCCACGGTACCACGACTCGCCGTGAGGGACGCTGCAATTTTCTGCCGTTGCCTGCGCGTAAAAAATTTGTAATTACATAGTAACAAGTGGTACAGCATGTACCACAAAAAACAAATTTGAAATAAATTAATTAAAAATATAGTGGGTGTGTATTATATCTCAAATAAAACTACAGAAATAATTTAGTGTTTTAATTCATTCTATTCTGTTTTAATTAAAATACTATGGACCCTTAACCCTTTTTTATGACCCCAATTAACCCTAAGTAACTACTTTTCCGAAGATTATTATTCAGCTGTCTTCTTATAAGCATTTCTAACTAGAATGTCAAATAAAATCTCATTTTATATTTTTGTCGTCGTAATTTGGTCATTCGGCCGTATGTGCAGCGGTCGGCTTTAGTTTTAGTTTACGAGACAATCGTAAAAAAAAGAGAAGGAACAGAAACTGATTGAATTGAAATGTGTGGTACTGGGTCAATCGGTGACAAACTGCACAGGTGTCCTCAGGTAGACAACAATACCGAAAGATAAGGGACGTACGGTCTGATCAATGAACAGCACAGCTGGTGGTAGGTATGCAGTAGGTGTATACGACAGCCTAAGGGATGTGCGGTCAAGGCAGCGGCCAAGGCAACGATCCGCACTTCCATTTTCATCTTCACTTTCAAATCGATACATAAATCACATGTTTATTTAACTCTGATGCCTTCACATTTTTCCACACTCACGATTATCGTTCACCTTTAACATATTACAACTAATCGATAGACTACGGACCTTTATGCAGAACGAAAGTTGGCTGCCGTTATTACAAGGGACAGTAACAGGGCTTCGGAGTCGGAGTCGGAGTCATGGAGTCGGAGTCAGAGTTTGAGAGTAATTGCTGATCACTGGAGCCGGAGCCGGAGTCAGAAAAAGCTATATATCGACTCTCGGAGTCGGAGTCAGAGGCGGAAAAAAATATATTGTTACGACCCGCGGCCGGAAATTCCGGCGAACAACTACGAATCGTAACGGAGATTTTTAAGTGACGATCTTTGATCCACGTGGTCCGTACGCCCACGTCTGATCAGGAGCGATACCGGTGCCTGCCGAGAGTGCCGCGGAAATATATATAGTTGCACGACGCGACCGCGACGCGTATAGGATGCGCTCGGAACGTCGCGGTGTGTGATACGGTGATTTTCCCGGATTTCACCTATCGCCCGGAGGGAGTTTAGAGCGACCGAGTCTGTGTTCCCCGTACCGAGCGACCTGGTGGGCTCAGACGTACGCGGAGGAACACAGAAATCGCTGGGGACACGATTGTTATTTGGAGTTACCGTGCCTGGGTTCCCCGTACCGAGCGACCTGGTGGGCTCAGACGTACGCGGAGGAACACAGGAGTCGTTGAGAACGCGATTACGTACACGGCCGAGATATCACACACTCGCGAACGTTCCGCCACTGACACTACTGTCGGTCAGGGTGATATGCACGATGAGAATTAGCAGTAATGGTCGATTAGATCGATTTCCGAATAATTGAGGCCTGTCTTCCCTCGTACCGAGCGACCTGGTGGGCTCAGTCGTACGACGGAATACAGACTCTTGTGAGAACCGCGGTGACACTGATGAGTCTCACGCACTCGCGAACGCGACGGCACTGGCGCGGAATGACACTGGACGATACAGGATGATGAATAGAACGGACGATGGTGTAGTGTAAAGAAGTATAATGTCCGAAAATGTACAACGATATAATAACAAAATGAAACAAAAGATGATGAAGCACGAGGCGCGAAAAGAATAAAATAAACGAAATAATAAAGAAACCAAATAAACGTAACTGCAGCACGAGGCGCGAAAGAATAAAATAAACGAAATAATAAAGAAACCAAATAAACGTACCTGCAGCACGAGGCGCGAAAGAATAAAATGAAATAATTTGAGAATCGCCGAAAAGTACTGGCAAGGATAAGCGCGAAGCGATTAGAACGTGGTAAAGAAGTATACGACCTGAATAGTGCGAATATTGAACTTGAACTAAGAGAGCGCGAAGTGATTTAGAATATGATACGGAGGTATACGACCTGAATAGTACGAATTTTGAATTGGAACTGAGAGAGCGAGGCCCTGATCCTTGCCTTATTTATAAGTCGAGCGCGGACCATACGAATTTGGGTAACACGTGCAATTAGTCACGTACGCCACGACTGTTTTGCGCGTTTTTAGGAGGAGTCAATTTGGGATCTACTTCTTTATTATTGTCAATAAGGACGAGTAAGGTTGCGGTGCTCGTCCCTGCCTGTTGCTAGGCCGGCGTACGCTCGCACCGGCTACCGTGTTACCGTTCGTATGGTCGCGCTCGTAGAAGGTGTGTGTGTATGTGTCATGCGCTGCGTGTTTACGCGTTTCGCTCGCTCGCTTATTTGACGCGGTTACGGTTCGAATATAGGTGTATACGAGCGCGGGCTTGTACGCGCCTATTTGAATTTTGAAGCTAGTTCAAGACGTCGGTCCGACGTCACAATATCGACTCCAACTCCAACTCTGGCTCTTTTGTTTATAAATCATTAATACATTTATATATACATAAATAAATTGCTAATATTCGATCTGCAGTACAAACGTGTTGTACATGTAATACATATTTATATACCTCGGCACTCGGCACTATGTAAAGGAGAAACAGTTAAAGTTATGGTAATAGTATTTTCTAACTATTTCCTGAAAGTGAGAAAGTAACAGTCGTGTCGTGTTGTATCAGAGTTATCTGTTCAGTATTCTTAGACTTTAATACAATATTTCAACTTTTTATTCAGTTTCATTACAACTCTTAATTATTTTGAGTACATATTTTTTCAATTTGGAGAGTCGGAGTCGGAGTCGGATTCGGAGTCGGAGGTAAAAAATAAGAGGAGTTGGAGTTAAGAATTTTGTCTACCGACTCCGAAGCCCTGGAAAATAATACTATTTTTAAATTATTTTAATCTCTCTAATGTCTTGAAATGCACCTACTCATTTTTTCTACAAATGTCTGAAATCCGCAGTCTAGTGATCCCATTATGTGATGAATTTCAAGGCATCTGTGTGAAATAAAAACGTGCGATTTATTAAAATTTATTTATCGATTTGAAAGTGAAAATGAAAACGAAAGTGCACATCGTTGCCTCGACCGCGGCCTTGACCGCACATCTCTTAGGCCTTAGGCTCTCGTATATACCTACCATCAGCCACCAGCTTTACAGTTCGTTGATCCGACCCGTACGTCCCTTAGCTTTCGGTACTGTCGTATACCTGAGGACCTTTGTGTAGTTCGTCACCAAGTGACCCAGTGACACACATTTTGAAACAGCATAATTGTATGGGCGGCTGAATAAGTGAGTTTTCAATTTAATCGGTTTCTGTTCCTTCTCTTTTTTTTACAATTATCTCGTAAACTAAAGCCGTCCGCAAAAAACTGTAAAGAAAAATGTTGTTCGGAATGATGGTCTTGACAACATCCAAAGCTCATCGAAATCGGAGAAGATTCACTGATCGGAGAAACTCTTGTTCGTTACGACGCGCAGTGGTCTGAAACCCCCGTTTTCGTGTCCAAAATTCAATTTTTCAAAATTCAAAAAATTCTTCTCCTGCAAAGTAACAACCTTTGGAAGCTCCCAAATACAAAATAATTCGTATCAAATAATTCTGTGATGAGATACAGCATTCTAAAGACAAAGTCAGAAAATTCAAAGTAAAATGTGTACATAATACGTTTCAGATTACAATCATCGAATATCAGAAAATAGATTTTAATGATGGTTATACATATATGTACATGTTAGTGAGCGCATTTCCAATATTTAATCCATTTTTCAGCATTTTTTAGTCCATTCGCGAATAACGTAAATTAATAGCATTTCAAACTTTGAAAAGACTAATTGCTAAGCATCGGACTTGTTCTAAATGAAAGCTTAAACATTTCTTTGAAATATTAGAGTTGTTGACAACAGGATGTTAGGATTGGCTCGCTGGACTGTGGGTTTATAACTGTTAAATAACTGATCGAGTTTGCGGATATTCCTTGAATTTATTGCGAGGGCCTGACGAGCTCTCTGACAGTATACATGTACTTTGCTTGACGGCGATTCGACTCTCACTCCCGGTACGAGAAACCGGGGCGAGAAACGGCAGCGATTAAGCATGGAACGTTATTATTCGAGTTCGCCAATCAGAGGCGGAGACGACATTTAGACAAGACGCAGGGTCGTGTTACAAAAACTGTCAATAGTCACGAGTGACTGAATCACAGGAACGCTTGGAAATAATATCGCCTCGAGCCAACAGACGAACCTTTAACCGCTCGTTGAAGGATATTTCGATTCCATAGATATGGTTTTGAACATACCGCCCGCCTTGCATCCAGAGGAGGCAAAACGATATATCTTGGTCTTCGCAAACTGTGATTACGATTTGAGAGTAATATCGCAAACGTCGGAATTTGAATACATGAATGACAATTCAAGGTAGTAGATAACGATAAACAGTAATCCGTTAAAGGCAAAAGGAACTTACAATATTACTTCTTAAAATAAGTACAAGAAATAAAGATGAAACGCAGCCTATAATCTACCTTATAAACTAACGCGAATGATACAAAAGTATAATTAGTAAGTACTTTGGCGAATCCAAATTTTCACTTTGTGCCTTGACCGGCAGCGGGATGTTATGACTTGACCGGCAGCGGGCAGATCTGAGTTATAGGTCTTTTCAATTCACCGTCGATTGTGCGTACGGTGACGACACGGACCTTTTTGTCCGGACCAGGATGCAACTGAGTGATGCGCGCGAGTTGCCACTTAGAGGGTGGAAGTAAAGAATTTTTTAAAAGAACAAGTTCGTTTACACTTAAATTTGCGCGATCCTGTGACCACTTTCGACGTTGATGCAACGTATGAAGGTAATCAGAGGACCACGAACGCCAGATTTGCTCGGTAATTTTTCTGACTTGTTGCCATCGGTCAAGTCGATTTGAATTAATCTCTAAAGCGGATTCCTCAGGAACCGCGACAAGTGGTCGCCCGATAATGAAGTGACCGGGTGTCAGCGCAGATAGATCGGTTGGTTCGTCGGTAAGAGCGGAAATCGGACGAGAGTTTAAACAGGCTTCGATCTGACATAAGACGGTAAAAAATTCAGTTTGCGACAAGGTATGCGCTCCCACTGCTCGCTTTAAGTGATACTTGACACTTTTTACTCCAGCCTCCCAGAGTCCACCAAAATGAGGAGCGGAAGGGGGAATGAATTTCCAGGTGATCCCGTCATTAGCTAGCAACTTTTTGAGCGGAGGGTCAGAAAGGAGAGTTTGAAAGGTTTGTTTTAATTCACGATCGGCACCACGAAAATTCGTGCCGTTGTCAGAGTACAAGTTAGTGGGAAGCCCTCGACGACTGACGTATCGTCTAAAGGCAGCTAAAAAGGCAGCGGTGGTGGCATCCTCGACAAGTTCGAGATGCACTGCTTTGGTAGCAAGGCATACGAATACGGCAAAGTAATATTTTCTCGTCTTTTGACCTCTACCGACAATTGGAAGTATGTTTATTGGACCAGCATAATCCAGCCCAGTATGTGAAAATGGAGCTGAGGGATTGACTCGAAAGTTGGGAAGGGCTCCCATCAGTTGAGTAGCAGCTTGCGCCCTTTGCCGAAGACAAGGAATGCAACGATGTATGTGGGCGCGTACTAAGGATCTGGCCGATATGATCCAATATTGTTGCCGAAGGACGCGAAGAGTCAACTGCACCCCTCCATGGAGAGTGCGTTTGTGTACATGGTCGATTAAAAGTTCTGAAACTCGATGTTTAGGCAATATAATCGGGTACTTTTCTTCATAGCTTAGAGCGGCGTGCTCGAGCCGCCCGCCAAGCCGAATTAATGAATCTTTCCCAAGGATAGGATGTAGAGAAATAAGCGAACTAGACTTCGGAACCGGCGCATGATCCTCTAAAAGCTTGATTTCAGCATGAAAGTGTTTCCGTTGAACGTAAGACATCCAACACGAAGAAGCATTTCGTATCTCGGCAGCAGATAACGAAAGTGAATGATATTGCGAGTAAGTGGATGATGGACGTAATTTTTTACGGAATTCAGGAGGAATATCTTCATCCCAGTCTTTCTTTAAGAGCCAGAGCTCTTGGAGCATGATTTTTGCGACAATGATCACGGGAGATGCCCATCCTAGTGGATCGAATATTTTTGAAACGATCGAAAGAATACTTCGTTTCGTACACTTAGCCGGCAGACAACAGTCTACCTGAAAGCGGAAAACGTCTTCAGAAGGAGTCCATACAATACCAAGGACTTTCAAGGATTCATCTTCGCGGAGAAGATGATCGGACGCGGACTCACGCTCCTCAGAAGGAATGTTGTCAAGTAATTCGACTGCGTTAGTAGCCCATTTTCGAAGTTGAAAGCCCCCGCGAAGCAGGAGTGCTACTAGCTGCCGACGAATCTCGAGGAGAGTATGAGTATTGTCCGCGCCGAAAATAGCATCATCGACATAAATCGAATCTTGTAGAATAGGCACGGCAGCGGGAAAATTATTTCCCTCGTCAAGAGCTAATTGATCGAGTACCTTAATGGCGAGGTACGGCGCAGATGCGAGACCGTAGGTTACGGTAAGCAATCGAAATGAAGAAACCGGCAGCTGGCTGCTCGGTCGCCATAAAATTCTTTGATAGTCAGAATCAAGGGGGTGAATTAGAATTTGTCTGAACATCTTGGCGATGTCAGCGGTGTATACGTAACGAAATAGCCGCCAGCGCAGTATGATAGCAGCTAAATCGCGTTGTAGCTTTGGACCGACCATGAGGCAGTCGTTTAGAGATTTTCCCGACTTGGTTTTGGCGGAAGCATTAAATACGACTCTGAGCTTGGTCGTACTGCTAGAAGGTCGCACGACGGGATGATGAGGAATGTATATAGCAGAAGAGTTCGAGACTTGCTCTTCCGCTACTCGCTCCATGTGACCCATGGAGAGATACTCTGATAAGAATTTGTGATACTCAGATTCGAGGATCGGTTGCTTGAGTAGTCGCTGCTCTAGTTTCGAGTAAAAACGAGATGCGATTGAGTGTGATCCGTCGAGATCGAATGGAGGTTGACTCTTGAACGGGAGTCGTACAATGTATCGTCCTTGAGAGGAGCGGGAGTAGGTTTCACGAAAAAAGCGATCACACCGCTCGTCCTCTTCTGAAAGAGGAAGCTTGGAGGGAACTTCTTCAATTTCCCAGAAACGACGTAACGAATTGTCTAAATTGTCGGAGGATAAGCAATTGACAATAGAAATAGATTCCTGACGAGAATCTTTGAGTTCGGCAGCCGACAAAAAGTTTATGAGATCATTAGACTCCTGACGAGAGTCATTAAACCCGTCTGCTTGTACGAAATTTACAGCAGAGGTGGATTCCTGAC
Organism: Lasioglossum calceatum; assembly: GCA_963966675.1. NCBI lineage: Eukaryota > Metazoa > Arthropoda > Insecta > Hymenoptera > Halictidae > Lasioglossum > Lasioglossum calceatum. Next base: position 14,672,860 of record OZ016545.1, on the reverse strand, counting down.
GGGAATCTGGATTTTTGATGGGACCGGAAAGGATCCATCCCAGTGATGTATGCTGGGCGGTAGGAGTACCGAGAGGACCTTGACGGAGGTCATTCAGTAAAAGAGAGCCGTATAAATCGGCACCGATTAAGACATGAATTTGATGGCCACTGGAAGGATTTGGATCAGCAAACTGGAGATTGCGTAAGTGTGGCCAAGACTGTAAATCAACACGGGATCTAGAGCCGGCATAGGCAGTGATACGCTGATAAACGAAGGCTGACAGCGGGAACGATACTTTAGAATTGTAGCATGATTCTAATGTCACGGACACGCGAGATTTTGCAACTCCGTTATACTGATCACCGAAGCATTGAATTTGGAGTCTCGTCCGATATCTTTTCGTCCGCATTAACTGGCACACCGATTCGGTTATAAAACTACAGGAAGCACCTTGATCTAGTAAAGCGCGGAGTCTGAAGGCACGTCCTTCAGCTGTGCGGAGTACGACCCAAGCAGTAGCGAGCAACGTATTCGGAACGGAGAGGTCCGCGGGAAGGACCGTTTGAACTTGTACTTGCGACGTAGTATTGGACTCATCAGAAGAGCCAATTTTATCAACGTGATCTCTAACCGATGTCTCGTTAATAGCGTTAGTCGCTTTGCTTGGGGTACCGGCGGCGCGATGTAAGAGCGAATGATGCATTCGCTTGCACTGAAAGCATCTACCTGGATTTTTGCAGTCGTGAGTGACGTGACCTGAGCGCAAGCAGTTGAAGCAAATTCTATTTTGTTTTACAAACGAGATTCGTTGTTCAATAGATTTGGATTTGAATCGGTCACATTTAAATAGAGGATGACTACCGGAGCACTCGATACATTTGATGATCGAAACATTGTTTACACGCGAGCGGTTTCGCGGAACATCAGATGCGACCTTATTTTTGCCAGAGCCATCGTCGGTCATGGCGATCGAGTCGGTAAGACCGCGGATGCGAAGAGTCATGAACTCGTGAATTTCTTTATACGAGGGATAAGTTTTAGTACAACCGCGTTCTAAGAGCCACTCATCGCGAGTGCGTTTCGCAAATTTTTGCGCGATCAAATAGACTAACAAATCGTCCCAAGAATCAACATCGCGTTTAAGATTTCTCAGCGCGGTTAAAGAAGACACCACGGTGTCTCGCAGATGTTTGAGTTCCGACGCAGATTCGGTTTTCATAGACGGCAAGCTAACGAATTTATGTATGTGTGAATTAATGAGCACGGATTCGTCATTGTATTCGTTGACAAGTATCTGCCAGGCAGCTTCATAGTTTTCGTCGGACATGCTGATATTGTTAATTAAAAGCGCCGCGGCACCGGTTACATGAATCTTAAGATAATGTAATTTTTGAGAGTTTGAGAGGGACTTGTTCTTGTCGACGCTCGATTCAAATAGACCACGGAAACTTCCCCATTCACAAAAGTCACCGGAAAACATCGGCAGCGAGAGACGCGGCAATTGTACAGATACCGGAGCGGCAGCAACGGAAGAAGTATTATGACTTATCTGCGAATTTACAACGGCGGGGTCCAGCTGGGCGATGGCCTCGGTGAGGGTGTCGGAAGCGTCGAGGTAGGCGGCCACCGCGTCGAGAAAAACGTTGTTCTTGAAATATGGTATAATCTTCTGGTCCTCCGCCCTTGTGACCAGAAGCAGCTTCGGGTGATTTTGACGGCACTCGGTCCACAGCTTCTCCAGTTGTTCCAGTCGACTTTTCACTTTGACCAGCGTAATTTGAGCTTTGGCCATTTTTTTGAAGTTCACGATTACACGCTTGATTGATGCAATCACAGTATCTTGCTTAACTAGCAAGCTCTCACAGTCGTCGTCCATTTTGTGGGAACGAACGAGTTGCAAAGAAGGGTTCTAAGCAGAATAAACGAGCGAGGGTCAAGCCGTGCGCCTTTATCAGGGAAAGGCGATGGATTCACTGAGTCGTTGGAATAACCGTTCAACACTTCCACAGTTCGCTTGAATTCGACACAGTCGCAGCGATAATCCGGCTCGAAGGACCAAATTTTTTGTTGACAACAGGATGTTAGGATTGGCTCGCTGGACTGTGGGTTTATAACTGTTAAATAACTGATCGAGTTTGCGGATATTCCTTGAATTTATTGCGAGGGCCTGACGAGCTCTCTGACAGTATACATGTACTTTGCTTGACGGCGATTCGACTCTCACTCCCGGTACGAGAAACCGGGGCGAGAAACGGCAGCGATTAAGCATGGAACGTTATTATTCGAGTTCGCCAATCAGAGGCGGAGACGACATTTAGACAAGACGCAGGGTCGTGTTACAAAAACTGTCAATAGTCACGAGTGACTGAATCACAGGAACGCTTGGAAATAATATCGCCTCGAGCCAACAGACGAACCTTTAACCGCTCGTTGAAGGATATTTCGATTCCATAGATATGGTTTTGAACAAGAGTCGAATTATTTTACCCGATACGCCACACTCAAGGTGTAGGAGTTCCTAAAATATTCCTACAATAATTAACCTGAAATGAAACCATCGAGTTTTATTGGTTTCCCTAATATCTTTAGAAGAGGATAAGAGAAAACAGTTCAAAACGTTCAGAGACCGTTGGCGAAGGCGAATCTCTTTTTTGTTAGTTGCGGTAGGCATAGCATAATGCCTCGTACAGACTTGCGCCGCGAACCGCGCGGCGAACGCGCGCATTTCGGCAAACATTTCGGCGCGCCGAACGGCGAACGGCAAACGGAACGGATTTGTGCTATTTCCAGAATTTTTTGCAAACAACTATGGGAGCTGTAACGGCGTATACTACACAAAGAAATACAAAAAATATTGGCAGTTTATTGAGTGAATTAAAGTTTCAAAGTGAAGTGTTCAGGTCTGTACGAAGCATTAAAGACATCAGATTCGGTTGACGTGGTTGAACGTGGTTTCCTTGTGCGGCGTTAGTGAGAACAATCCCGCGCTTCGCTTCTTAAAAATCTCCTTGCGCGTACCCTGCGTCTCGCCGTTCTCGCCGATTTTACTACGTTTTGTTCGCGCTCTCGAGACGTGCTGGAAGACCGTTCCGCGGTTTTCCCCTGTGAGAATCCCACGTTATCCCGTGCCTCTCTCTGTTTTCGGGAGAGATCCCTTTCGAGAGAGAGGTCCCTGTTCGGGCGCCAATTTGTCACGTTAACCCCCTGCTCTCGAACGGGAAAGCTCGCAGAAAGGGGTCAACTCCGGGCCTTGCAGGCTCTGAGACCGGGCCACGTGCAGGCCGAGTGCACGCGGTCCGCCCGGGACTAGACGGGACTCGAAGATTCGACGGTTTCCCCGCGGAACACGAAAAGTTCGGGCGCCAGGCACCGCAAGGATGCCACACGAAACTCGATAAGCTACGGAAGCTCGGGGAAGCCGAGCTCGAGAGTCGAATCTTCGAGAGCCTCGGAACGAAACGTCGACGCGACGGGGCCAGTTGGTCCGAACACAGGATGACGAGGGACAGCCCTCTCGGCAGGACGGATCTCACAGGGATTCGAATGACCAACAACGTTATTGCCTCGAGCCGTTTATTTCAGCAGTCAGTTTTACAAAGCCTGCGGCCACGTGGCCGCAACCCGAGAGCCCGCGCTCTTCGTACAAGCAGCGATTCGGATGTTCGGTCGCAGCGCGGTTGTCCTACAGTCTACTCGCAACGATACCGCTGTATTTTACCGTCGTTCCGTCGCTACGCGACTTCGGGAATGCGAGACGCGGATGTTCGGCGGACTGCGCGACGGCCGCGAGGTCTCCCGCACGAAATTCGCTACGACGCGTACGCTAACGGTTACGCGTTCGAACGTCGACGAGAACGATTACGATGGTCGGCGAGAACCACAGGAGTCGAGATCTACGCGAAGTTACCGCAACGATTGTTCCCACGAAACGCGACTCCTCCGAGGACACTCCTACGCACGCACTTCGTAGAGGAAAACTCTCCCGAAATTACTCGAACACTCAAAGTACTCCCGACACGAGTACGAGCGAATTATCGAGGACCGAACGGGAAGCGTTCGTCCTCGCGCGACGAAAGTCGAGCCGTCGGACTACGAAATATCGAAAGGATCACAGTTGCGACTTACCGTTTTCTCGTGGTCGTTTCCTCTGCTATTATTAAGGAACCTGGCTCACGGAAGAGCGTATGGACTGGCTGGAACCCTACGGGAACTTGTCCTAACGCCACGAGACCCTCTGGACGGCACTTTACGATTCACCCCGACGATACTAGTGCGACGTAACGCGATCGGTATTTGAACGCGTGCGACGTAAGCGGGAACCAGCGCGACAGTGATCCATCGATTTTCGGCCGTCTAGCGGATCGAACCTTGTTCCCCCCACTCGACCGTACCTCCGAATTTCCCTATGGCGCATCTCTATCGCACGAACTCTCGGCATCAGGAGCGTACCCTGTAGCGTCCTAGGGCCCCGGACTATCACGGAATTGTCAAGGAGCGTTCCGCTCTCTTGCTCTGCGGAGGCGCTTCCTCCCTTGATGACGAGAGCACCGTCCCCGAGTAGCTCTCTTTTACGGGGCGAGGCGGCGTCGGGATTCTGAGGGCGTCTCGATGGACGCGATGTTCGGTGGAGCTTTTGTCCCTGCGACGCCTCCGGTTGGTTCGCCGGGTGTGCTCGTACCAAGCTCTCATCTCGCAATGTTGGCCATTTGCTTTTTGTCGGGCGCTTCCTGAGCTGCGGGATGCTGTTCCGCTCCCGTGAAAATTCGGATGGTCGGTGGTTCTTTCGGCGCGTCCCATATACGGCCCTGAAACTTGCCGTTCTCGGCACGCGCGACAGATGTCATTAAAGATCCTCGATAAGGTCGGAATCTCTCAGAGGAGCGCTCTCGAATCCTGTGTTTACGGTGTCGTGTGCCGTTAGAGGGCGGTCCGGTCCTTTATCGCGTACAACCCGTCTTCGGAAAACAACAGAGAAGGGACGTGGCAAAATTGCAACGTCACAACTCCCCCCCCTTTAAAATGGACCGGACCGACACGGTTTCGTCGCCCCTGTGATCTGTGGCTCGACAGGTGAGAGAGCGTTCCTCCTTGGAGATGTCCTGTACACGAAGAGCCTTCACCACTGAGTGACAACCACGTCCCACGAATACGAGCCGCTGTGATAGACAAACACAAACGAGCAACACGGAATCGAGATGGAATCGAAGCCTCGAGCGAGACGCGGGCGTCTGTTGACCTGTGGAGGGGATCGGGTGTTTCAAAAATGACACGTTAATTATCCCTTTCGGGAGGGAAATCGCCGTAAGTTTTATTCCGCCCTCGAGAGCTGGTTTCGGCGGACAGACAAAATAAGAATGGATAGCAAAAAAAACAGATATAAAACAAAATGAGCCATTAATTTGTGGTATCATACAAGAGAAAAAAAAACGGAACGAAAAATAACTGAAGTGCTGGCGGAGCGGATCGAAAACTGGCAAAAAAAAAAAGCTATTGTTCTCTCAACGAGAGGGTTTCCTGCTCGCCGCTGGGCCTCCTATCCTCTCGCGTCGCGTGATGAGGCGACGCCTCTTCTCAAGCCCCACGATAAGGGCGTTGTTGGGGACGGCCCTGTCCTTGTGCCCCCTGTTGGTGTTGGCGTTGCCATGATGGGCCGCAGACGGGACACTTCTTCACCGAGGTGCCCGGTCGTCCGCAGCGGAAGCAGTGAGGGGTCCTCTTGGCCGAGCAGCGGTTACGGTCGTGGCCGTACTGGCCGCAGTTCCAGCACGCGTCTGGGTTCTTGGGCTTAAGGGTGCCGATCCAACTCGAGCGAGAGTGTGGTGGCACACTCACACACCGCTAGATACTGTATACGTATACAAGGTTGCAAGGGTCCAGCCCGCGTGACTAATCACGTCTCGCTAATGCACATTTGGGGGCCCTACGTAGTCAGAATCGATAGATAAAAGATCAATCTAGCGCTGGAGCTTGCGAAAGTGATCTACTTTTGCGTTTTCGAGGCGTAATTTGCATTATTCGGCAGGGACCCGATCCAGATTTGACCTCGAAATTAGTTTGAGCTCCGTCCAGTAGGGGAGCTGGATATAATTTCTACAGTTGAATGTCGAGAAGTACAGCAGCGCCAACGGGACACTGCATCAGAAATGTTGCCGGTAAGTCAGGTTTCATCACGCCTGCTTACAGAGCCTCCCGGGCAGATATCAAGATGCCGAATAATGTAAATTACGCCTCGGAAACGCAAAAGTAGACCACTTTCGCAAGCTCCAGCGCTAGATTGATCTTTTATCTATCGATTCTGACTACGTAGGGCCCCTAAATGTGCATTAGCGAGACGTGATTAGTCACGGGCTGGACCATCGCACAACGCGCCTAGGCACACGTACGCGCTGCCCGAGCGGTGAGTGTGTGAGTGCCTCGCGCGGCACGGAGTCGTGCCTGCAGAGCCTCCCGGGCGGATATCAAGCTGCCGAATAATGTAAATTACGCTTCGAAAACGCAAAAGTAGATCATTTTCGCAAGCTCCAGCGCTAGATTGACCTTTTATCTATCGATTCTGACTACGTAGGGCCCCCAAATGTGCATTAGCGAGACGTGATTAGTCACGGGCTGGACCATTGCACAACGCGCCTAGGCACACGTACGCGCTGCCCGAGCGGTGAGTGTGCGCCACACACTCTCACTCGAGATCACCAACGTAGCATCATCGTCAGCCGTATAACCATATAAGTTACCGGCAACACTTCTCATTCTCTGTTTTACCGATACAGTGACTGAATCCGGGTGACTGTCGTGACTGAATGATGTGAAACAGACGTAAGCGCTCGTAGCGGAAAAAATGCCGAAGCTGTACTTTCACAGAACGAATCCTTTTGAGGTGTATTTCTGCGGCGTGACGAACTGCTGTTTTAAATAGGTATGGTTTAACATAATAATCGTTGCATTGACATTGTATGTGTCCCCGCTAGCGCTGGAGCTTCCAACCTTTTCTATAAAGATCCTACTTCTCTCGATATTTAAGAAAATGTATGTCTCTTGACAGTGGCAGCACTGTCGCGCCGCCAGTGCTTCTCGCCGCTGCGCTACAAGCTGCCGAATAATGCAAATTACGCCTCGGAAACGCAAAAGTAGACCACTTTCACAAGCTCCAGCGCTAGATTGATCTTTTATCTATCGATTCTGACTACGTAGGGCCCCCAAATGTGCATTAGCGAGACGTGATTAGTCACGCGGGCTGGACCCTTGCAACCTTGTATACGTATACAGTATCTAGCGGTGTGTGAGTGTGCCACCACACTCTCGCTCGAGTTGGATCGGCACCCTTAATGGCCTTGCCCGCCGTCCACTGCTCGAACTGGTCCCAACTGGCCGTCCTCTCCCTCCTGGTCTTCGATACGGGCCGCGGTGTTACTGCGGCCGTTAGGCGTTGTGCGGGCGCTGTGGCTACCACCGGGAGGTCCGTTGGTGGCTCGGTTACTGTGGCGGCCACCGGAAGGTCGTGCTGTGGCTCGGGCACTGGCGTCGGTTGCGCCGGCGTTGTTGCGTCTCCCACGTCTCGCGGTTCCTCCCGCGCCGATACTTCCGGCGCAGGTGGGGTGCGGATCAGGCGCCCCAACTCCTTTGCCTCCGACGCTATGCCGCGCATCTGGCGACGGAGCGACTGGCATCGCTCCGCTGCGTCTCTCGCCTCTTCCTCCTCCTCCATATCACGGACCACTCCCTGCAGGAGGCAGAGGTCCTTTACCGCCTCGTCGATTAGGTCGACGAGCAGCACCTTGGACCGGTGCACCTCCTCGGCTGCTGCTGGCTGGTGCGTCATCTGGAAGCAAGTCAGGGTGGGGTGTGACGGACGTTTGTTCTCCGTTGTTCGGCGGAGTGTACGGCTTCAAATCGGACACGTGAGCTTTGCCAGCCTCTTTCCCCTCCGGGGTCCCGAGTCGATAAACAACCGAGGATAGTACCTTCGTGACTCGGAAAGGGCCGCAGAATTTCGTGCACAGTTTGGCCGCAATGTTCTGTGCCGCGGACGAGAGTACGCGTTGACGGCGAAGGACGAGGTCTCCCTCCGCGAAACGTGTGTCTTTCCGGCGCAGGTTATAATGTTTCGCCTGCGTTTCGTATGCTCGCTCCAAGTTTTCGGTGACCCAGTGGCGTAACGTGGCTAGGTGCGATATTCGTTCTGTCCATCCCTCGAGAGATGCCACCTCTAGGTCAACCGGCGCTTCCTCGCTCGCTCGAAGACACACCGCTGGCATCGGTTCGCGCCCGAAGTTCAAAAATGCCGGCGACGCTTGCAGCACTGTGTGGTATGCGGTGTTGTATGCGAACCGAAATTTCGCAAGATTCGCGTCCCACGTGCGATGATCTTTTTCGATATAAGACACGATCATCGTCTTCAATATGCGATTTACCCTCTCGACAGGGTTCGCCTGGGGGTGATACGGGGGTGTGGTCGTGATCGCAATGCCGTAGGTCTTCGCGAGCTCGTGGATTGCCTTGTTCACGAATTCGGTACCGTTATCAGTGAGCAGTACTTCCGGCGTCCCCCAACGAGAGAAAACGAGGTCTTCTAGCGCCTCCGAAATTTTGGCCCCGGTGGCCTTCCGCAAGGGGCAACACTCGACCCATTTAGTAAACAGATCTTGTATTACTAACAAGTACGAGAATCCCGCACGACTCGGGGGAAGCGGGCCCATTATATCCGTGGCGATCACCATCCACGGTGCTCCGATGCGACGCCTTCCCATGAGCCCCGACGGGAGTGCTTGCTCAACTTTCGTTAACTGGCACGTGGGGCAGCGTCGCACGTACTCTACTACCGTACGAAACATTCCCGGCCAATAATATCGGGTGGCTATTCGGTGATACGTTTTCTCTACCCCCAAATGACCCGCTTGCACCTCGTCGTGGTTTTCTCTTAGTATCTCGGTTCGTTTCTCGGCCGGTACGACGAGTTTCCACTCTTCTAAATCACCGCCGAGAATTTCCGAGATCAACGGGTCGGTACGGCGATGGAAGAGTTGCCCCCCGCGTATGGACCAGTCGGGATGCCTTTCTGGGCCCTTTTCTACTTCTTTCATTTTGTGCTCGTACCACTCAAGCTTGGTCACGGCCGCAGTCACGATTCCGGCTCTCCCCTCCCCCGGTTCGGTTCCCTCAAACATACGCGATAACGCGTCCGGTACGCGATTCAGGGCACCTTTTCGGTACACGACGTCGAAATCATACCCTAATAATTGAAGGGCCCATCGCGCGAGCCTACCGGAGGGGTTCGATAATTGCCGTAGCCACCGTAAACTATTGTGGTCGGTCACGACCGTGAAATGATACCCCTCGAGATACGGTCGAAACTTCTCTACGGCCCACACGATAGCGAGACATTCTAGTTCGGTCGCGGAATATTTTCTTTCGGCCGCGCTAAGAGACCGACTCGCGAATGCGATAACCCTTTCCGTTCCCTCGATCTCCTGTACAAGCACTGCTCCCAGTCCTACCATGCTCGCGTCAGTCTGCACTACGAACGGTTCCTCGAACCGCGGGCAGGCAAGGGTCGGCGCGGTCGCTACTAAAGATCTCAATTTCTCAAAAGCGGTTTGTTGTCCGCTTTCCCATTTCCATTTCGCTTCCTTCCGTAAAAGGATGTTCAACGGATCCGCGACCGTGGCGAAGTCCGGGATGAACCGTCGATACCACGAGGCCATTCCCAGAAATCGCCGCAGTTGTTTTATATTTCTCGGAACCGGAAACGATATGACAGGTGCGACTTTGTCCGCGTCGACTTTTAACCCTTCCCTGCTGACCACGAATCCGAGGTACCGCACCTCCTCCTTGCAGAATTCGCATTTTTCCAGGTTCACGATTAATCCCGCTGATTTAATTCTGGCTAGGACCCGACGGAGCCACTCGAGATGACCTTCGAAAGTCGTGGTCGCGATGATAATATCATCGAGATACGCGAACGCGTGAGGCTCCATCTCCGGTCCTATCAGACGATCTAAAAGGCGTTGAAACGTTGCCGGGGCTCCCGTGAGCCCGTATGGCATTCTTTTAAAGTGGAATAATCCCTTCCCCGGAACGGTAAATGCTGTTATTTCTTTGCTCGATTCCTCGAGCGGGATCTGGAAGTACGCTTGCGAGAGATCGAGGGTGGAAATGTATCTTGCGGCTCGTAATTTGTCTAGAATGCTCGACATAATCGGTAGCGGATACGCGTCCTTCTTCGAGACTTCGTTGACTTTCCGAAAGTCCAAACAAAAACGATATTTGCCATTCGGTTTCTTTACCATGACGATCGGACTAGACCACTCGCTCTCCGACGGTTCAATTATTCCGTTCTCCAGTAACGAATCTACTTCTCGGTAAATCGCTTCCTGGACGACCGGCGAGACCGTATAATATCGCTGTTTAATAGGTCGGTTATTTCCGACGTCAATTCGGTGAGTGGTCAGAGTCGTCACGCCCGGTACCGTTTCGAAATCTCTCCTTTCCTTCTCGAGAAACACGCGTAACCGTTCCTTTTCCGACGCGGAAAGTATCTGTAGGCCGCAGCAGAGAGGATCCTGAGACGTACGACCGAACGAAAATTCGACCTGCGGTCGTGACGCAAAATGCCATTTTTCCCGATGATATTCGACCACGATACCGAATTGTGCGATCGCGTCCACCCCCAGTAATACCGGATTCACGAGATTATCGAGGACGTAGGCGCAAATTTCCCGCGTCTGGTCTTTAATTCGTAGCGAAAATCTAGCTCTCTCTGTCGCCCGGTCGACCGCTCCCGTGGCCAGAAGGAAATAGCATTCATTTTCTGCCGATAAAATTTTCGCGGCTTTTCCCGCGGACGAGATAGTTTCGCGGCTCACGAACGATAATGACGAACCCGAGTCGATCAACGCGTGTACGCTGCGATATTCTAGGTGCGCGCTCACGATAAGAAGCGACGGTCTCGATACGATGGCTGATTCGAGCTCGGTATTAGCTACGCGGGCCGAAATTACTGGGTACGAGGCCGTTCGGACCCGTACGAGCGGCGTCGATAGTAGTTTTCCGCTTTCGGAGGGCAACGACGGCAATCGCGTGTGGTAACCCCGGGTTCCCCGCACCGATAACAATGGCGAGTTTGGGGTTCTCGGCATTGTCGCGATCGGTGTCCCGGCCGGTGACAGTTCCAGCACGTGCTTTCCGCCGCCGGTTGTTGAGCCGACGACGTGACAGCTCGGCTGTCTCCGGCTCCGGTCGGGCTGTTTCGGTCCGGCTCGTCATACGAGCGGCTGTTCGGTGGTCCGTTCCGGCGCGGCTGCGGGGGTTCGCGCGGGCGAGAGGGTCCCGCCCGATATCGCTGTTGCTCTTCCCGCGCGTCGATTACCGCGTTAACGCTCTCAAATTTGACCGACTGGCCCGCCCCATCGCTTTTCGCGTATCTTTGCGCGTCGTAAGCGAAATCCTTGTTCGCCAAGGTCGATACGATATATTTGTCCCCGCTCTGGGGCGTCGAGCGCCGCTCCGCTTCCCTTAACAAGCGCACGAGGTGCACGACTGACGTAACGGCTTCTTTTGAGATACCCGCTCGGCAGTTTTCCCTCGCGCCCCAGAAAATACAATCTATTTTCCTTTGCTCCGACCACGGTTGCTCGAGGCGCAGGATCATGCTTCGCATGTTCGCGAGGTAATCGCGTAGCGGCTCGTCGGGGCCCTGTCTTCGAACTCGAAGGTCGTGTTCGAGTAGCTGCTGATAATCCGGGTCGCGGAAGTTTTGCTGCCATTCGGCCACAAATTCTGCCCAGGTGGACATGGGGGGACAGGTTTTAAACCATTTCGCCGCGGTACCGGTGAAACAAATCGGAAGACAGCGTATAATCTCAATGTCCGGTAGCGGACAGGCGCGTCGCATGTCGGACAGCCTTTCGAAAAAGACCTCCGGATCTTCGTCGGGTTTCCCGTCGAACGACAGGTCCCATTTCCGCATTACTTCGTACGCTGTCTTCGGAGCATCGTGGTCGGTCGAAGGAGGAGGGGTCGAGGTGACAATCGGCCGCTGGGCCATCGGGGGTTTCCACCCCGTCGGTACCTGCAGCGTTTGCGGGCCGGGAAATGCAGAATCCGGTTTTATGGCCGGCCCGTCTTCGTCGGCCACTGGGCCCCATTCATAGGCGCTATGAAACGACCGATCCTCCTCCGGCCACCTCGAGACGTAAACTTTTTCGTCCCCTAACATGTCCAGCTGGGTATCCTACGACCGTTAAGCGATGACCTCGAAACTCCTTCAAACCCGACGGTATTTTTCGAACGCGACCGTTACGGTAACGTTACCCGGAGCTCTCGACTTCAAGGACTTCCCGAGCGAGCGATGTTTATTTGCGTGTCCGGACGCGGCCTTCCCGGGGCCTCGCTACGATACGAGATTCGTTGCTCGCCGGACCAGATCACGGTTGCTACCCAAAACGCTTGTTATTCGACCCGGAATGTTTTCGTCCTCGATATCTAACCGCCTCACACAGTGCTGAATGTGTAATATTCGGAATTCAAAATAATTTTCGAGGTCGTTACAGGGTCTTGTGTGTCCCTGATGGCCTCGAACTCGCCGGCTTGCTCGAATAACAGGACAACAAGTACGAGAAAAAAAAATTTTTACACGACAAACACGAAGGAATTCGCGGTTCGGGCGCGAAACGAAAAGAACCCAACGCTCGCTTTTGCGAACGTTACCGCCACCTGAGGACGTACACTCCACACAAACGTACAACAATCGCGAAATATAATAAATTATCAAAGAGACAAATTAAATAAGGCCAAATATGGCACGACGGAAGCAAACACGAAGGTTCTGTCGGACTGGCTCGCCGAAAATATCCCTCGTCTCGCGAGGATCGCACGGAAAGCACGCAAAACGCAACGAGACGTGGTTGAACGTGGTTTCCTTGTGCGGCGTTAGTGAGAACAATCCCGCGCTTCGCTTCTTAAAAATCTCCTTGCGCGTACCCTGCGTCTCGCCGTTCTCGCCGATTTTACTACGTTTTGTTCGCGCTCTCGAGACGTGCTGGAAGACCGTTCCGCGGTTTTCCCCTGTGAGAATCCCACGTTATCCCGTGCCTCTCTCTGTTTTCGGGAGAGATCCCTTTCGAGAGAGAGGTCCCTGTTCGGGCGCCAATTTGTCACGTTAACCCCCTGCTCTCGAACGGGAAAGCTCGCAGAAAGGGGTCAACTCCGGGCCTTGCAGGCTCTGAGACCGGGCCTTGCAGGCTCTGAGACCGGGCCACGTGCAGGCCGAGTGCACGCGGTCCGCCCGGGACTAGACGGGACTCGAAGATTCGACGGTTTCCCCGCGGAACACGAAAAGTTCGGGCGCCAGGCACCGCAAGGATGCCACACGAAACTCGATAAGCTACGGAAGCTCGGGGAAGCCGAGCTCGAGAGTCGAATCTTCGAGAGCCTCGGAACGAAACGTCGACGCGACGGGGCCAGTTGGTCCGAACACAGGATGACGAGGGACAGCCCTCTCGGCAGGACGGATCTCACAGGGATTCGAATGACCAACAACGTTATTGCCTCGAGCCGTTTATTTCAGCAGTCAGTTTTACAAAGCCTGCGGCCACGTGGCCGCAACCCGAGAGCCCGCGCTCTTCGTACAAGCAGCGATTCGGATGTTCGGTCGCAGCGCGGTTGTCCTACAGTCTACTCGCAACGATACCGCTGTATTTTACCGTCGTTCCGTCGCTACGCGACTTCGGGAATGCGAGACGCGGATGTTCGGCGGACTGCGCGACGGCCGCGAGGTCTCCCGCACGAAATTCGCTACGACGCGTACGCTAACGGTTACGCGTTCGAACGTCGACGAGAACGATTACGATGGTCGGCGAGAACCACAGGAGTCGAGATCTACGCGAAGTTACCGCAACGATTGTTCCCACGAAACGCGACTCCTCCGAGGACACTCCTACGCACGCACTTCGTAGAGGAAAACTCTCCCGAAATTACTCGAACACTCAAAGTACTCCCGACACGAGTACGAGCGAATTATCGAGGACCGAACGGGAAGCGTTCGTCCTCGCGCGACGAAAGTCGAGCCGTCGGACTACGAAATATCGAAAGGATCACAGTTGCGACTTACCGTTTTCTCGTGGTCGTTTCCTCTGCTATTATTAAGGAACCTGGCTCACGGAAGAGCGTATGGACTGGCTGGAACCCTACGGGAACTTGTCCTAACGCCACGAGACCCTCTGGACGGCACTTTACGATTCACCCCGACGATACTAGTGCGACGTAACGCGATCGGTATTTGAACGCGTGCGACGTAAGCGGGAGCCAGCGCGACAGTGATCCATCGATTTTCGGCCGTCTAGCGGATCGAACCTTGTTCCCCCCACTCGACCGTACCTCCGAATTTCCCTATGGCGCATCTCTATCGCACGAACTCTCGGCATCAGGAGCGTACCCTGTAGCGTCCTAGGGCCCCGGACTATCACGGAATTGTCAAGGAGCGTTCCGCTCTCTTGCTCTGCGGAGGCGCTTCCTCCCTTGATGACGAGAGCACCGTCCCCGAGTAGCTCTCTTTTACGGGGCGAGGCGGCGTCGGGATTCTGAGGGCGTCTCGATGGACGCGATGTTCGGTGGAGCTTTTGTCCCTGCGACGCCTCCGGTTGGTTCGCCGGGTGTGCTCGTACCAAGCTCTCATCTCGCAATGTTGGCCATTTGCTTTTTGTCGGGCGCTTCCTGAGCTGCGGGATGCTGTTCCGCTCCCGTGAAAATTCGGATGGTCGGTGGTTATTTCGGCGCGTCCCATATACGGCCCTGAAACTTGCCGTTCTCGGCACGCGCGACAGATGTCATTAAAGATCCTCGATAAGGTCGGAATCTCTCAGAGGAGCGCTCTCGAATCCTGTGTTTACGGTGTCGTGTGCCGTTAGAGGGCGGTCCGGTCCTTTATCGCGTACAACCCGTCTTCGGAAAACAACAGAGAAGGGACGTGGCAAAATTGCAACGTCACAACTTCTAATTTTACAATTCAATGTGTGTGAAAAAAAGGCTGGCACACCTTTTTCGGTACATCTCTGCAAAATCAACAATTTAAACAGCTGCAATTGAGATATTTTCGGATGATAACAGAGTTATTGAGACAGCCATTGGTTAAGATATACAGTGGATTCGCATCGATGTTCGGACGCTCGCAAAAAAACGATAACTCTTTTCAATATTTTCTTCTATTTAACTTTTAAATATTCTCTTAATCTCACAATAGGTACTCTCATTTTTACACATATTTTCACTCTCTTATATCTCGCAACAGACTCTCCCGTTCGTTCGACTCTCGGTCGCTCCGCAGCCAAACAAAAACAATATCATTGATAGATATATTCTCTTTTCATCCTGTAGCAATCTAATTGCTTTTTTTCTAACAATGCCCGAACATCACTGTGGCGATGCAACGGTGTGTTGGTCCCTTGATTCGAAAAGATAAGTACTAAATGTATCCCTGACATTAAAAGCCTCCCTCGTCGCGTTGCGGACTTGACAGTTGTATGGCAGCCACGCAGCAACCTGCGCTTCTTCTTCTACTTGCACCCTGGATGCTGACGAAGACCCCTCATAGGCTCGAATAAAATTGAGCAAGATACATGCGGCCATTATTATGAAGTCTGCATTTTCAGGCGTGAGTTGGATTCGCCTGTTGAATATGCGAAATTTCTGCGAAAGAATTCCAAAGGCGTTCTCCACGACGCGCCGTGCCATGGATAGCCGCGTGTTGAAGTTAGTCCTCATTTCGTCGCCTTGTGATTGGCTTCCCGGGTACGGTCTTAAGATATTTCTTCGAAGCGGGAAGGCTTCATCGCCCACAATTACGCAGGGCACGCAAATTGATGTTCCCGGCAAATTTCCGTCGGGCAGCAACCTCATCGTTCCGTCGTTGATTAGGTGCCTAAGATTCGATTCGGCAAATAGCCCGCCATCGCTATTTTTACCATAGCCCCCTACATCGATGGCGATGAAATTAGATTCTGCGTCCGCCAGGGCCATCAACACCACCGAAAATGTCTTCTTGTAATTAAAGAATTCAGATCCTGAGTTCGCTGGTGCCTGTATGTTCACATGCTTCCCGTCAATGGCCCCCAAGCAGTTGGGGAATTTACATTTTTCCCAGAATTGTCTCCGGATCTGCTCCCACCTTTCCTTGCTGGGCGACGGCATCGTTTCCTCTCTCAGTGTCGTTGTGATAACTCTGCATGTTTCTGTTACAATCTGGTATACCGTTGCATGCCCCATGCGAAAACTGTAGCTGATTGTTTTCATAGAGTCTCCCGTTGCTAGGTATCTGCAAGAATGATAGATGATTAATTAAAAAATATTTGTATTTGCAGTTTCCCTCTGCAGAAGCAGATGGAGTAACATCCGGGATTCGTTCCGGAAGGCCGAAGCCCGCAAAACGCAGAGCGGCCAGGCGGCAGATGCAGCGGGTTCCAAAGCATACAAGTATGCTAAGCAATTGGAATTTTTACGCCCGCTCATGGAAAAGCGAAAAACGCTCTGCAGCTTCCCAACACCAAGCTCCCAGGACACAACGGCCACTGCAGCAGAGGTGGGCATTATTTGTCAGAAAAAATGTTTAAAATACTATTTACTATTATAGATTTTATTTTGCTTGAAGGAAATAGTGTTTAGTTATCGCTGCAAAAGTCATCGCATCATTGCGGAAAAAAATGTAACACGAAGTAAGAATTTTAAAATAAAATTGGAAATCCAGTTCTTTTGACTGGGTTGTGACGTGGCAAAATAACCACGTCACTTAAGAAAGTAGAAAGTAAACCCTAAGATAATATCGGAAGGCCCGGACCGCCCTCTGGCAGATTAATTACGAATTCGTTAAGCAGTAAGCGCTCTCACTGGGAAATATTGCATATTAAGAACCGAGACTGTAAGAATTTTGGAACGTCGTGCCTATTGGCACGCTGCCGATAGGAACAACCAATGCTGCCGCCGTCACGCCCGCCTTGAATCTGGACCTATGGGAAAACCTCTGCAGAGGAAACTAAAGGGACTTCAAGCCCAGGCTCGCCAACCTGGAGGCGCCGACGTGGGACCAGGGGACATGACGAAACATCGGAAGAAAGTCCCGTCGACGTCTCGCCCCCGCTATTCAGCAGTCCCCAGCAGGAGCGGCTTGAGCAGTCCTGGAATGTCTCACGACATTCCCGGTGGTCGAAAGGCCATCGTTAAGGGGGTAGGATACTGAGAATTGTAACTAGAAAGGAACTAGAATCTTACTAGAATAAGGGTGGAAATAAGGGTTTGCGGGAATGCGTTTGTTGTCCTTATTTGAGCAAATTTTGGGCTGGGTGAGGGCTCAATCTAAAGAGGAAGGTCCATCACATCCGAGGCTGGTCATGAGGCTAACGAGATTATGCTTATATATAATAATATGAGTGTCCAAAGTGGAGGAAAAATCGAGAAAAAATACCCGCAGATTCCAATGTATTTTTCGGACACTAAAGACTTTTCTGACTGCTGTGATGACCAGCCCCGGATGTGATGGACCTTCCTCTATCAAATGAACCTTTGTGCAGCTCAACATATGCTCAAATAAGAACAACAAACGTATTCCCGTGATTGCAATTCACATTAGCAGAATTTCCCCATATTACATTCATCCAGAACGAGCTAGAGCCAATTTTAGTTCGGCCAGTTTAGACGAGATGGCGCCTAGTCAGGAGGGCTAATGCGTTACTGTCGTTACTGAAGGGCGCGCGTGGGACTCCAACTAGCGCCATCTGCTACTACAGGTGCTTGAAAGTGCTGCCTCTATCAATCTATCGGCGTAGAGGTGAACTACGGATGAAGTCGGACAAGGATAAAGATATGTACTTGTCTCTTTTGCAAAGCTGCGACGGAGAGGGAGATATGTCGCTCGCAGGAGAGACGTAGACAGACAGTAACCGAGCAGTTTGAATTTTCGATGAACGCTATCCCATTTCCTGAAGCCGAAAAGCAATATTTTTGGATGCTCTTTGCGTTGAAATGTTCTCCGTGTTATTTCGGATTGTAGTACGGAGCCCTTTTTGGAAAAAGTGTACTGAAAAAATTTTCTTCTATAAAAACGTACACTATTATTGTTTATAAAGTTTCAAGAGACAAATGGCAAAAAAGTGCTCTTTACTACGATCCGAAATAACACGGAGAACATTTCAACGCAAAGAGCATCTAAAAATATTGCTTCCTCGCTTCAGGAAATTGGGTAGAGTTCATCGTTATAATACTGAACAATTCGTATTTCAAGATGGCTGCTTCGCTACGCGCTCTTCGACGTCCCGCCCGCGCGTTTCGCTCCCCTTAGCGGCCTTAGTGCTCCGAGCACGAGATTGGCCGCCACGGGGAGCGAGACGCGCGGGCGGGCAAGAGTGGGGGTATCTCTGGGGCTTCTTCTCTGAGCGTAACTGACCTACGATTGAAGCAGCAGAAGGATAGAGAGATCGTCGTCTCTCCTTGCGGGGAGGAACTTTTTCCAAAAAAGGTCTTTCAGCTAATACTATTATTATGGGACAGAGGGTGTATATATTATAAGTAGACTGCGGATCTTTATGCATTTATAGGAAAATCGAGTAGATGAAACTTTATAAATAAGAAATTTAAAAAATTCAATTAATTAATATACCTTTATTACTAATAAAATAATGGACAAGTTTTATTTTGCATAAAGATCCGCAGTCTAATTGTAAGACTCGCGTTTCCAGGATTGCAAGGGTGGGGAACGTGAAACATAAAAACCATATTTACAGTAATAAACAAACAATTTATTAATAATGTGTGTGTGTGTGTGTGTGTGTGTGTGTGTGTGTGTGTGTATAAATCAATTTTTGAATATATATACATTTCCTCCTCTTCTTCTTTCTCCTCCTCCTCCTCCTCCTCCTCGTCCTCCTCCTCTTCCTCCTCTTCCTCCTCTTCCTCCTCTTCCTCCTCTTCCACCCCTCTGCAAGAAGCGGAGCATCTTGACTTCTTGCTTTAATTTGTGGAGCTGTAATACAAAAAAGAATATTAAATTATTTACAGTTTTTGGAAATTGAAAATTTACAAAAATTTTTATGCATATACGTACTCTCTGTATTTCCCTCCTCACCATCTGCAATGTGTCAAGCTCCCTCGGTCTTCTCGGCGAGCCTGCGGTCGCCAGTCGCGAAATCCTCGATAGAGATCGTCGGTGCGATCGTCGGTTCGACCGCGACCGCGACCGCGATCGTCTGTTCGACCGTGATCGCCTGTTCGAACGCGATCGCCGGTGCGACCGCGACCGCGATCGTCGGTTCGATCGCGATCGTCGGTGCGACCGTGACCGTCGCTCCGATGGCGATCGCTGCGTCGACCGCCATCGTGATCGCGGGGATAAGTTCAGCGCGGCTACCCCGCGGTCAATCGCATTCGTTTGTTCGGGCATCTGAAAGCAATAATTGTATAAATTATTGTATAATAGTACTGTAATTAGTATATTGTAATTAGTGTTTATAAACTGAAATATTTTTTTGAATGCATCATCATTTTGTGAATTCGTTTTTCTATAGTGTGCCTTCGTTTCATACAAGATTTCTATTTTTCTGCTAATCTGTTTTCACACGGTATAGTCCGCGTACATGGTGCCTTTTTCTTTTAGCAGGTATTTCATTTTTACAGTTTGCTGGTATTTCCCCGAGACTAGCCGTATGGACAAAGGACCATAATGGTGGTGCGCCCGACTCGCCCCTACCTGAAACGGGGATGCACGGCGACCGTTACCCGCTCATTGTCGCGCCAATTTTTACAGCTCCATTCTTTGAAGGGAAAACTTCTAATCACTCTGGCCTCTCTCATGGTAGAAACGGAAAAACAGAATTTGTTTAAATTTCTCGACATTACAAAGTTGACTGTCGAGGGTGAAATCAGGGTTTCATCATTTCCCTTGAAATGTGGGATGCTTGTGTGCCTACATTTTTACTCATGTACTACTGGTGTTCCAGATGTTTTTGTATTACTATTGCCCAAGGTTCGTCTTTTTTGTAAACACGTGCTCCTCGAAGGTTGTTCCCGCTAAATCGCGATCGACGTATCATAAACCCCCACATAAGAACCGCCAGGGGCATTACGGGCCGCGAAGCCCCCGTCACACAGTGGCCTGATAATCCCGTTTTCGTGGCCAAAATTCAATTTTTCAACCAATGAAAACATTTCCTCTCCTATAAAGTAAAAACCCCTCAAAGCTCTTAAATACAAAATATTATTTATTTTAGATTATTCTGTGATAAGATACAGCGTTGCATATGTTGCATATGTTTCCTCTGCGCCAGACAGAGACCCCAAAAACCCCTCATTACCAGATTCCGTATAATTCCTATGAAGAATTCAAACTTTGCTATTTTCCCGCAATTTCTAGACAATAGTATGCATTGTTAACACGAATTTTCAAATATTTCCGATGATCTGACCAAAAATGTTTCCGACGAAAGTTGAGTATTCACTTTTCCACAAACTTCAATACAAAAAACTAAAGAGAACTCTCTTACTACAAAAAATGAAGGTCACCTCAATTTTTTACATTATATTATATCGCCTCATCTTGACATCAGATCCATACATGAGCACTATTAGACACCCATTGAACGGGCAAATTAAAAAAAAAGGACACAAGTATAACATAATAATAATAATAAAAAGGTAGACTGATTACTAGACTGCGGATGTTTATGCAAATATATATTTCGATATGCAAACATTATCTTGCATATTGCAAATGTATTCTACCATGCACATATATAGTACATATTTATTGTATATGACTTCACTATTTTTTACTGCGATTTGTTTGACTCTAATATTTTATGCCGAAAATTGTAATGAAACTAGAGATTCGACCACGCTTTTCTCTCAACATCCGCAAACAGTAAAATCATTAATTCACAAGCTTTATTTTGTTTATGTAAATAGACAGTTGAAGATTTTGACGAAGATAATTTAGTTCTAATTTCAACAGCTCGAAATGTGTTGCAACAGACATATATGTAAGTTGCACAAAATTTAACGTCTGGAACCTCTGCAAAAATTACTAGCAATCTATTACATCGCAAATTATGGTGTTTCCGTACAGATATTATAAATTGTTAATTAAAACATTACCCATAAATATCTCTTTGTATTAGCTCTGATCATATTTTTCCTGCATATTTGCATATTTTACGTGCACATCTGCATATGCTTTTTGCATATTTTACACGCATAAAGATCCGCAGTCTACTGATTACAGTAACACCCATTCGGACGCTCGCGCTCTCAAAAAGCGATAACTTTTCTAATATCGGACCAAACGATTTGAACTTTCTTGAGAAGTTAGACCAATTAGTTTACTACATGCTACGAAAACTGCAATTTCTACCATCGCATGGAACTCTCATATAAAAATTCATACAATACAAAAACAGTGATTGATGCACAGTGAGCCACGAAAGTATTCGAACGCCCTTTAAAAAATAGATTGACTTTTTTATAATTGCACTGAACGACTTGTTTTTTATAATCAATTAGAAGCATTGGTTCATGAAATGATATGCAAAGGATTTTCCAAAAATTGTAATTTTCAGGGTTACATGCAAAAATAAAAAAGGCATTTTTCAAAACTTTTTCATTCGGGCCCTTAATGAAAATCTAAAATATATATTGTCTAGTTCTATGTTAGTTATACATATAATGAAAATTTCAATGAAATTGGGTGACTCGGGAAAACACATCACCCATCGAAAATGCACTATGTTTTACCCTATGACTTCTTATGACGCAAACCAATATGCGCCTTATGTAGCAAACCAATTGTTCTAAGTTCTCAAAAATGTTCAAATCGTATGGTCCAATATTAACCCTTGACACTCGGTTATCCCCGCTGAGGCACCACTAAAAATTGCTGTACCCTCAATCAAAATATTGTTTACGTTATGAAATATATCGGTATCTAATCAATTACTAAACTTTTACTCATTGTATGAGGTATTAAACCAATTTCATATCTATAAAATTTCAAAAAACCATAGGGAATGGTAGTATTCTAGATCGGAAGAAATGTTTAATTGTCCAGTTAAAATAGCTCCGAGTTCAAAGGGTCATAAAAGTTATCCCAAATATTAGTGGGAGTCACTGTATGTTCCGTTTAGGTTTATTTTTAGTACGATAAAACTAACTTACCATTCGCGACGCTTTTTGCTTCTGGACAAACGCTTTGCAGCTAACTTAGGGTACTTGCTTTTCCCAAGCTTGAGATTCGCATCTTCGGATCCACTTCTTCTTCCTCCCATCGCCATAACACGCGCACAATCAAACACACAATTATCACCACTAAACTCGCTGTGTCGTCACCGTAGCGGTGTTGACAAAAAAGTGCTCAGAAATGTACACAGCGCATGCTGCGTGTTTTCAAAAATTCGCACCCTCAAACTTTTACGCGGGCAGATGACGCGTCGTTCATTGGTGGGAGTAAAACTCGATCTGTTGAGTGGGGGAGAACGGCAACTTGGAGCCCAAGTCTTGGGCCAGTTCCGCCAGATCGAGAAAACCGAGGGGAATACAAGTACCCCCTCTCTCATGACCAGACCAGTCTACGGCACGGGCACGTGGCCTACGGTCTTCGTGAGGGGGTGTTGGAGTGTGCGCATGGTGCTGGAATGGGATAGTGGGAGGGAAAAAGGAGGAGCCGGGCCTGGCCGGGCCGCTCCTTCTCCAGCTCGATCGTCAGAAACAACGCGTCAATTGGAGAGGAAAGATCGTAAGTACCTTCATATCAACATCTTTATATTGTCAATTGATTTTCTAAAAGTTTGCTTTTGTTTCATACAAGTTTCCTATTTTTCTACTAAGCAGTTTTCACACGGTGTATTCCGCGTACACGGTTCCTTTTTTTTTCAACTTGTAATATTTTTAAACAATGCATCTTCATTTTGTCAATTGATTTTCCAAAAGTTTGCCTTTGTGTAATACAAGTTTCCTTTTTTTCTGCTAAGCAGTCTTCACACGGTGTATTCCGCGTACACGGTTCCTTTTTTTTTGAACAAGGTTTTCAATTTTATTCCGCTCTGTTTCGTTATATTGCGTGGCCTTTTGACACGGGACGTATTCAAGTATTCACAGTGCAAAAAGACACCGTCGTGTATCTGATCTTGCGACCTTGACCAAGCATACGTTGAAAAAATTTTCACCTTCTTCGGTTTTTTTTTTCAAAAATAGATTCCAAGATTTGTATTCGGCTCGGAAGGTTACAAAATCGGATACCAATCTCGTGCTCGGAGCACTATGGCCGCTAAGGGGAGCGAAACGCGCGGGCGGGACGTCGAAGAGCGCGTAGCGAAGCAGCCATCTTGAAATACGAATTGTTCAGTATTATAACGATGAACTCTATCCAATTTCCTGAAGCGAGGAAGCAATATTTTTGGATGCTCTTTGCGTTGAAATGTTCTCCGTGTTATTTCGGATCGTAGTAAAGAGCACTTTTTTGCAATTTGTCTCTTGAAACTTTATAAACTATAACAGTGTACGTTTTTATAGAAGAAAATTTTTTCAGTACACTTTTTCCAAAAAGGGCTCTGTACTACAATCCGAAATAACACGGAGAACATTTCAACGCAAAGAGCATCCAAAAATATTGCTTTTCGGCTTCAGGAAATGGGATAGCGTTCATCGAAAATTCAAACTGCTCGGTTACTGTCTGTCTACGTCTCTCCTGCGAGCGACATATCTCCCTCTCCGTCGCAGCCTTGCAAAAGAGACAAGTACATATCTTTATCCTTGTCCGACTTCATCCGTAGTTCACCTCTACGCCGATAGATTGATAGAGGCAGCACTTTCAATATCCTTGTCCGACTTCATCCGTAGTTCACCTCTACGCCGATAGATTGATAGAGGCAGCACTTTCAAGCACCTGTAGTAGCAGATGGCGCTAGTTGGAGTCCCACTGTCGGAAGTCACCAATTGTGGGAAGTCACCAATTGTAGGTTGGTGACTGAAGGATCTATGGTCAACACGTGTGAGCCTACTCTCACACGTGGAAGAAAACTCGACACTCCCGATTACGCAGGAACAGCACGTATATTTAAACTGCGAATATATTTACAATCGGAGAGTACAGAAAGGACTCCAATGAGCCACAGCAACGAGAACAACGTTGTGTACGCGAGTTCACCAACACTGGTGGATTAATCAGATAAAGCGAGGCACGGTGGTCAAGCACGACCATATCGTTCGATAGACCGAGTCGAAGAGATCGATCTCCGCGATCCGCGCGTCGACCAACGTCGCGAGAAAGTTGTGCGCAGGCTCGGCGACTCCCCACTACGCAGCAAGCGCGGAGTGGTAAGCGCGACCCCACACACTCCCCCCCTAGTGCGTTACTGCTAGAAACGCATGATACATAAAAGGCATGCAGCAGCTGCACTCCGAAACGGGTGGCCAGAAGTGAGCAAGAATGCTCATTTCTCACGACAAAATGTATGCTTTCCCCTTCGAGCAGGAAGAAAGCTGCGACGAACGTAAATTGTAAAATTTTCTCCGCGAAAGAAACGCAACGCATGAGTTCTATGTACATTTTTCTTCGCGAAAGAGACGCAACGCTTGAATTATATACAATGTGCATATTTACAATGAAGTGAATTCACGGTGGTGAGTCGTGACGTTTCAGCAACGATACACGGTGTCACCAATATGAGAATGCCGAAGGCATTCTGTGTGGTGCGAACGGCGATAAGCGCTGTCGCATGTTAGGTCTTACCAGCGACCTGTTTTCTCGAGTACGTTCTCAACGGGGGAGCAGAGCTGCAACCCGCTGAGCCATCAGAATCGATTGAGTCGTCCAAATCTTGCGAAATTGTATATGCGGGCTTTAACAATTCCACAGATACATTGCGGGAGGCCCCGTTCACCTCGATCTGGAAGACTCTATCGCTGATGCGAGATAGGACCTTATGCGGACCTGTATACGGCCTTTCAAGGGCCTTCTTGGCCATGTTACGCATAAATACATGGGAGCATTCCCTAAGGTCCTTAAAGACAAACGCCTTACGAGAATTGCGGTGAGCCGCGGGAACCGGACGAATCTGTCGCATGAACTCGCGGTGCTCTTTCAAAAATATATTCGGATCCGGCGAGAAGTCGTCAGGGAGGAAGAATTCTCCCGGGAGGCGCAGTGTCGTCCCGAACATGAACTCCGCCGGAGAGGCGTTCGTGTCCGAGCGGACATGCGACCTCAGACCCAGAAGGACTGTCGAGAGCGACTTTGTCCAATCAGCATCCCTATGACACATTAACGCAGCCTTTAAAGGGCGGTGCCAGCGCTCGATCAATCCGTTCGAAGACGGATGGTAGGCCGTGGTCCTGACTCTCTCACTACCTGTAAGCGACAGGAGTGCGGAAAATAGCCGCGATTCGAATTGCGCGCCTTGGTCCGTCGTCACGA
Source organism: Lasioglossum calceatum (assembly GCA_963966675.1). Lineage (NCBI taxonomy): Eukaryota > Metazoa > Arthropoda > Insecta > Hymenoptera > Halictidae > Lasioglossum > Lasioglossum calceatum. The sequence goes on along the minus strand of OZ016545.1, from coordinate 14,647,440 downwards.
TTTTCGGCGAACCGTAACGCGATATCCAATTGTCAAAGAACGCACGCGCAATCGTCTGGGCGGAGGTTTCCTTGAGTGGAATGGCCTCGACCCAGCGAGAGAATCTGTCAATCATGGTCAGCAGGTACTGAAAACCATCACGGACAGGCAGTGGGCCTACGATGTCGATATGCACATGGTCGAAACGACCATCGGGAGCGATGATTTTATCTGGAATCATCTTAACATGACGCGATGTCTTTGACTGTTGACAGTCAAGGCATTCCCTACACCAGCGTTGAATATCGCGATGCATATCGGGCCACACATACCTGTGTCTGATAAGCTTGTCAGTGACCTGCGGACCAGGATGTGCGGGCGCATGAAATATTTGAAATGTAGTTCGACGTAAACTCGTCGGAATGTACAGCCGAATGGCCTCTCCCGATATCTCACAGAAGATTGAAGTATGCTCAGGGCCCCAAGAGATAGCTTTGAGAGTCAAGGAATGATTAGACGACTTGCGGAGTTCCGCCAGCTGTTCGTCATCCTTCTGAGCATTTGCCAGATCAGAGAGACTGATCTCACAAGGGAGTCGAAGTGACTCAATCCGAGAAAGGGCATCAGCCACAACATTCTCCGGGCCCTTCACATATTCAATATTAGTAGTGAATTGCGCAATCAGAGTGAGCTGGCGCAATTGCCGCGGAGAGGCTTTCTCGGGGCGCTGTTTGAACGCGTAGATTAACGGTTTATGATCCGTTAGTACTTTGAATTCGCGCCCTTCTAAGAGATAGGAGAAGTAACGGATCGCTTCATAAATAGCGGTGAGCTCCCTGTCATAGGCGCTGTAGTTCAGCTGAGAGGGAGTCAACTTCCGTGAAAAGAACGCGAGGGGTTCCCAAGTCGCGGTCGACGCTTTGAGCACGAGACTCCTTTGCTCCAAAACTGCGCCTATTGCGCGATCGGTCGCGTCGGTTACTAAGCGTAACTCTGCCCCGGACCTTGGATGAACCAAGAGAGTGGCTTTCGCAAAATCCTGTCTAATTTTGTCGAACGCCAGCTCGGCCTCGCGGGACCAGATGATTTCCCTTTTATCGTTCTTTTTAGAATCCGTGAAATACGCATTCAAGGGAGCCTGAGAGGCAGCTGTGTTAGGAAGATTCCTGTGATAAAAATTTATCATACCCCAAAAGCGTCGCAACTCGACCACTGTTTTAGGTTTAGCGAACCCCAAAATGGCTTCAACCTTACTGGCCAAAGGGCGAATGCCCTCGGCACTAATTGAATACCCTAAGAATTCTAGTTCTTGGGCTGCAAAATTGCATTTGGAAACATTGAGGCGAAGGTGATAATCCTTCAGCCTCTGAAAGACGATTCGTAAATGTTCCATGTGCTCCTCCCGAGTGGAAGAAGCGACAAGGATGTCATCAATGTATAAAAATACAAAGTCTAAATCTCCCAGCGCACGATTAATGTAACGCTGGAACGATTGACTTGCATTCCGAAGACGGAATGTCATATATTCAAATTCGTAAAGCTCGAAAGGGGTTGTAATTGCAGTTTTTTGCACATCTTCAGGCGCAACCGGAATTTGGTTGAACGCCTTGTGCAAATCCAGCGACGAAAAGATCTTTTTTCCCGCCAAATTATTGCAACAGTCATATAAGTGGGGCGTCGGATACTTGTCCGGAATGGTCACGGCATTCAACTGCCTATAGTCCCCACAGACCCGCCAAGTCCCGTCTTTCTTCTGCACCATGTGCATAGGACTGGCCCAAGGACTGCTTGATGGTCTGCAGATGCCGGCCTCGCACCACTGTTTGAACTCCTGCTTCGCCGCAAGGAGTTTGTCCGGCGCTAAGCGACGCGGACGAGAAGAAATCGGAGGCCCCTTTGTAAGGATGTGATGAAACACCTCCTTCGTTTTGGGCAAGGTTGGACACGAAGTTCCAGTGATCTCCGGAAATTCAGAGAGAATGTCGGCACATTCCGTGCCTGAGGCAGCAATGTGCACTGAATGAACTTGAACATTTTTCAGTTCTCCAGACGAGGCTATGCCTGAAACTCTGTCTACCAGGCTACGCTTGCGGATATCCACGACGAGGCCATAATGCCAAAGAAAGTCTGCCCCAATAATGGGATGAGGAACATTGGCAATGCAAAAATGCCAATTGAAATTCCTACGCAATCCTAAGTCAAGCGTGCGAAAGGATTCGCCAAATGTATCTATCGAGGAGTCGTTAGCGGCGACCAATTTGAGCCGACCCGGCTTGCCTCGAATCCTAGCATCTGCAGGAAGCAGGGATACATCTGCACCGGTATCTATTAGAAAGATCTGACCGGAGGTCCGATCTCTAATGTGGAGACGTCTGGAATCACCTGTACCTACCACAACCGTCTCCGCGAGGGCAGGTGATTTTAGTTTTTTGCAGCTTTCCATTGGGAAAATTTGCTGCACCCCTCCCTGCAAGAGATAGGGTTACTCGGGTAGCGCTAGTGCGCTAAGCACAATGTTTGCGCTTCACCAGAAGGTTTTTTGCTCTTTGAACGAGAGCGCAAAAGAGACTGCGAACCCTTATTGGATGTCGCAGAGAGCAACGATTTCTGGTTGGAGACCAGAGTCTTGAGAAGAGACTCAATGCGACTCAGTTTTGCCGAGAATGCGACAGTGCTATCTCCCGAAGGTACAGCAGTAGAGAAAGAAGAAGACGCTTTCTTAGCGTGGACAGCATGAGATGGCTTGTCAAACTCGATCGAGTTGACGTTGGGTTTAGAACCATGAACGGCAACCAACTTGTCTGCCATCTCAGCCAGTATGTCCAGGTCTTTGCTTGCCGATACCACCAGGATTTCCTGTTGGTGTTCGGTCAACTGTTCTATGAAGATAGACCTTAAAACAGAGTCACTGCAATTGCATCTCTCGTTGAGATAACGGAGCTGACGAAGGATCTGGGACGGTTTACAGTCAACGTCAACCTGTCCTCTTAGTAACCTCCTCAGAGTCTCCTCGTCTGTCGGTGCAAAAACCGAGAGCAGACGTGTTTTCGCCCTCGAGTACATGTCAGGATAGGGAGGTTGTTTGGTTATAATGTCACTTAGATTGGGTAAGGAATCTTCGTCTAACGCCATCACCAAGTAATCGAACTTGGTGAGCTCGTGAGTTACCCCCGAGCGACGTAACGATGCCTCTAACTGGTAGAACCACAACACTGGACCCTTTCTAGAAAAGGGTGGAATCTTGGGAACACGCGCGACCGCGACTTGGGAAACATCCCCGAGCTCCTGACGAGCTTCCCTATCAACCTTATCCTCCAATTGCTGACGAATCTCGTCAAGCTCTTGTCGAATCGCCTCGAAGGCGTCGAGGTCGAGCTGTGGCACGACAGGCTCCGGATCCGCCATAATTATAGGGGCTGAATCTACTCTGGCCTACGCAAATGCGTTTACACGCTAACCTAAATCACGCACAGGCGTGTCACAGGGACTGTGCACGAATTTATCCGCGACCAGATTTTCAATACTCCGGAAAGCAACAGGGTTCCTACTTGGCGCGACCTTGAGAACATGCGACAGATTCGCGAACGCGACGCGGAAGCACGAACGCACGCACCAACAATGTTTTTGTGTCTATAAAGCACAACACCGAAAGCACCGTTGCCGATGAGGATGACAGGCTCCGATGACGACGCTGGCCAAAACATCAACGTGACCTCAGGAAACGAGGTAAACAGCACGCTGCTGCCGGAATGGAATGTCGTCCTTCAGCATGGCCTCAACTCGAGGTAAACAGCGCTCTGCTGCTGGAATGGAATGTTGTCCTTCAGCGTGACCTCAGGAAACGAGGTAAACAGAACGCTGGTGCCGGACAACAGGCCGGTAGGGCTGAATACGCCGGAATAGGAAGAAAAAATCGTCTTTCAATGTAACCTCGGGCGGACCAAGCCACGAGGTAAACAGGATACCAGCTTCGCAGCAAATCGCCTCGTTAGCGAGACGTTACTGCCAACCCCTCTCGTACCTCCAGGAGAGAAGATGAATTCTTCCCTTTTTGGCGAAAGACGGCCGTAATACGTCCTGGAATCATTCATACAATGAATGAACGTTCAGACTTACCCGATACAACACCGGTAGTCCAGATCTGGCTTAGGCAGCTCTGGAAAGTCTGTACGCCGACACGACGTTTCGTCCTCGTCAAAGATGGCTGAAAGGTCCGTTGGCCCGTTCAAAATGCGGCGCCGCCATCTTGACGTATCGTGCAGATACGGGTTGCACGAGTCCCGCTCCTCCTCGGCTCGAAACGATAGTCCCGGCTTCTTGGTGGACGATGTCCAAGCTCGGGGTCACCAATTGTCGAAAGTCACCAATTGTGGGAAGTCACCAATTGTGGGAAGTCACCAATTGTAGGTTGGTGACTGAAGGATCTATGGTCAACACGTGTGAGCCTACTCTCACACGAGGAAGAAAACTCGACACTCCCGATTACGCAGGAACAGCACGTATATTTAAACTGCGAATATATTTACAATCGGAGAGTACAGAAAGGACTCCAATGAGCCACAGTAACGAGAACAACGTTGTGTACGCGAGTTCACCAACACTGGTGGATTAATCAGATAAAGCGAGGCACGGTGGTCAAGCACGACCATATCGTTCGATAGACCGAGTCGAAGAGATCGATCTCCGCGATCCGCGCGTCGACCAACGTCGCGAGAAAGTTGTGCGCAGGCTCGGCGACTCCCCACTACGCAGCAAGCGCGGAGTGGTAAGCGCGACCCCACACCACGCGCGCCCTTCAGTAACGCATTAGCCCTCCTGACTAGGCGCCATCTCGTCTAAACTGGCCGAACTAAAATTGGCTCTAGCTCGTTCTGGATGAATGTAATATGGGGAAATCTCTGCTAATGTGAATGCAATCACGGCCAGACGTTGTTTGTCCTTATACGAGCATATTTAGGGCTGGGTGAGGGCTTAATCTAAAGAGGAAGGTCCATCACAGCCCGCTCTGGTCATTACAGCAGTCAAAAAAGTCTTTAGTGGCAGAAAAATACATTGGAATCTGCGGGTATTTTTTCCCGATTTTTCCTCTACTTTCGACACTCATATTATTAGATATAAACATAATCTCGTTATTGTCATGACCAGAGCGGGCTGGGATGGACCTTCCTCTTTAGATTGAGCCCTCAACCAGCCCAAAATATGATCGTATAAGGACAAACAACGTCTGGCCGCAAACCCTTATTTCCACCCTTATTCTAGTAATATTCTAGTTCTTTTCTAGTTACAAATCTCAGTATCCTACCCCCTTAAATATCGAGAGATTTAGGGTTTTTATAGAAACAGCAGACACCATCCGCACTAGCTGGGACATACACAATGGCAATGCAACGTTTATTATGATAAACCATTATTGTTTAAACACACAATTAGACAAATGCCAAAATGCACCCCCAAATGGAAGGCATGTGTGAAAGTATAGTTCCGGAATTTTTCGCTACGAGCGCTAATGTCTGTTACTGATCATTCAGTCACTGTATCGGTAAAACAGAGGACCAGAAAAAGCATATTGCCGGTACGTCAGGCTTCATACGCAAACGTGACGTCACTATACGGCTGACGTGATGCTGCGTCGGTGTGCTCGAGGGAGAGTGTGTGGTACACACTACCGCTCTGGCAACGGGTACGTGTGCCTAGGCGGATCGCAAGGGTTCGGTAATTGTCTAACCATTTCTCTATAATGCGAGCAGGACAGCTTACAGAGCCTCCCGGATAGACATCATGCTGCCGAATAATGCAAATTACGCCTCGAAATCGGAAAAGTGGGCCATTTTAGACACCATCCGCACTAGATTGATCTTTTATCTATCGATTGTGACTACGTAGGAGTTCCAAATGTGCATTATAGAGAAATGGTTAGACAATTACCGAACCCTTGCGACCCGCCTAGGCACACGTACACGCTGCCGGAGCGACGAGTGTGTGCCCCATACTCTCACTCGAGCACATCGTCACTACGCCATCGTCAATCGTATAGTGACGTCACGCTTGCATACCGGCAACATTTACTGATGCAGTGACTGCTGTCACCGCCGAGATGGTATCTCTTTGGCGCTGCTGTACTTCTCGACATTCAACTGTAGAAATTTTACCCAGCTCCTCTACTGGACGGAGCTCAAACTAATTTCGAGGTCAAATCTGGATCGGGCCCCTTAAACCTAGAGCCTCGTAACGCCTCCACGTATTCATTAGATGTTCAATCGCAATATTCTTTTCTGCTACGGACAATACATTTTTATATCTCGGATCTAAGTACACCGATGCCAATAGACATTTATTGCTTACGAGTTCAGATTCACGGTTTATTATTGAATTTAATAGCCAAGTCGCAAATGTATTATTTATTTTAGATAAATTTATTTTACATTGCAGCCAGACAACATAAAAGTCTCCCATCAATAACTGCTCACATTGCATTTTCTTTGTTGCTATTTTTGCGGGTTCAAGAGGGTTCATTATTTCCCTAATCGTGTTCCATTCACTTTCGGATAACGTCGCATCTCTTATTTCTAAACAAAAATCTTGTAATGTTAATAATCTTTCTAACATATCATATGTTGAACTCCATCTAGTTGGGCAATTTAGAATGGGTTTACGTAATTTTAAATTGTTCAAAAGGATCGTTACCGTAGGACTGCGGAGTTTTCGCACGAGCTCGCGAATTTTTTGAATTAAATTTTCTACATTAAACTTTTCAATAGCATCTTGAACAGCAAGTTGCAACGTATGTGCAACACACCGCACCCCCATTAAATTAAGATTCGTATCCTCTAACTGAAATAAATGTTCACCCTCCAAGTAAAATTCTTGTTGAGGATCGTCCGAAAAATCTTCAAAATCGTCGAGAGTTTCTTCTTCGCTTAAGAGACGAACCATCTTCAGCATATTTGAGCCATTGTCCGTCGTGATTGAATAAATATTTCTCGCAGTAAGATCATATTCTTGTAATACGTCCAGGACTAAATTCTTCAAATTTTCGCTAGTATGCCTAACAAAGATTTCCTTTAAAGCTAACGTTCTTACAATCAATTTCTTATGTTTTACATATTGTGCATTTATTCCAATAAACCAGGGATGGGCATTTTTGCCTCAATTGAGGCAAAGCCATCCCCACCGTAGCGCCTACTGTCCCCCACCAGCTTCCGTAGTTACTATGAAAGAAAGACGCGCTTCGTCCGTCGCAAACAGTGCGCAGGCTCGTGCATCGGAGCCGCGAGGAGCGCCACGGAAAGGAAGCTTGGTGGGGGAAGCAGGCGTTTGAGGGGCCCCACCCGTGCCCATCCCTGCAATAAACGATCTAAATTGACGGGTTGCCCCGTCAATTTTAATAGAAACTAAACTATTTTTAATTTCCGCTTTTATTAAGTTTCGCACTTCGCGTGCCCGATTTATTATTGCCTCCCGAACATTGTCTCTATTAATAGTAATTCGGGGTTCATCTGTCTCTAATATCGGGTCAATTATTTTACGAAAACCCGAATCCTCCACGATACCTAATGGTCGACCATTTTTGGTGGTTAATTCGACGCAAGCGTCCATCAGCAGGAAAAATAGTAGTCTATTAGCTGTAAATATAAATATACGCTACGGTAAAGGAAATAACAGCAACTATTGACGGTGAAGCCGACCGCCAGGACTGCGATTTATTATTAGTGAACTCTAACAAGGGGGGTTACCTAATCGTAACATGCCGATTTTAATGAAATTTCGGTATGATATAGAACTCAAAAAAATTTATGACACGTATTTTTTTATTGCGGCCGACATTCATGTTGAGGGGGTGAAAATAGCTCTCAAAGTTGGGGTGGAAAAAAACCTATTTTATTGAATATCTCCGAAAATATTAGGGCTAGACAAAAATTTCAAAATACAATTTGTGCGTCTTTGAATGGGGAATCTTATCGTGTAAACTGATTAAAAAATAATAATTTGTTTTAAAAATATGTTATGTTACGACCCGCGGCCGGAAATTCCGGCGGAGAGGAAATTATCGTAACGGAGATTTTAATGGACGATCTTTGATCCACGTGGTCCGTACGCCCACGTCTGATCAGGACCGATACCGGTGCCTGCCGAGAGTGCCGCGAATAATTGGGCGAGAACGAACGGGATGTTCCGATCGCCGTGAAGTGGGACGCAGCGCGAAGATATGATGTGAACGAAGCGGTAACAACGGATGCGGTGCGTGTTCGGGACCTCGCGGTGTGTGGTACGTGATTTTCGCGAATTTCACCTGTCACGCGGAGGGAATTGTAAGGGCTACCGAGTCTGTGTTCCCCGTACCGAGCGACCTGGTGGGCTCAGACGTACGCGGAGGAACACAGAGGATGCCAGAACACAATCGCGATTTGCAATTACCGAGTCTGCGTTCCTCGTACCGAGCGATCTGGCGGGCTCAGACGTACGCGGAGAAACGCAGAGATCACCGAGAACGCGGTTACGTGCACTACCGAACTACCTTACACTCACGAAGGTATCGTCTCCGGCACTGTTTGTCCGTATGGCGTGGCGGCGGGGTGGTTCAGTAAAACCACCTCAAGATGAGGGCCCTTCTCGTGGCGTAACGATCGTAACGCGGGTCGTCGACACAAATATCTTCCAATCGAGGGAGATTCGGAACGACAGAGAGAGGAACTAGCTTCCAGTGTTTGGGGCCCTCTGTTTCTTTCCTGGTAGAAGGCCTCGGCTTTGTGGGTTCGTCGGTGGGCTTCACTAGACGAACCGACCCGAAGAAGGGGGTGTCGCGGATGATCCTCGCTCCCTTGGGGATTCCCAGGAACTCGCTATATGTAGTACCCGGGCCCTCGTGGACGTGCTCCCGTACCAACTTCTTCAGCTGGTATTTACGGCCGGCGCGTCGCGGCATGTGACACCAACGAAAAAGGGGTCAATCTTCGCGATCAAAGTTTTCCTCAATCCGCGTCGGCGGCCTTCCTTCGTACCGAGCAACCTGGTGGGCTAAGTCGCACGACGGAATGCCGGGTTCTTGAACGACACGAATGGCACTGAAGGGTCTCACACACTCGCAAACACGACGGTACTGACGCGAAATAGCGCAGGATGATACAGGATGATAGAGGCGGCGAATAAAGAGGTCGATGATATGGTGTAACGTAAAAAGATGTAATGTGTAAACATGTACATAGATACCACAGCGAAATGAATAGAAAAGCGTGATGCAGCGCGAGGCGCGAGAAAACGATAGAGAGTATAACAAAATAATAAGAAAAGAAAATAAACGATGTAGTGCAGCACGAGGCGCGAGAAAAGCGATACAGAATATAACAAAATAATAAGAAAAGAAAATAACGATGTAGTGCAGCACGAGGCGCGAGAAAAGCGATAAAGAATATAGAATGGCAAGGATAAGAGCTAAATTGAATTAGTAATACGACCTGATTTGGTTGGACACTGAGTTCGAACTGAGAGGACGAGGCCCTGATCCTTGCCTTATTTATAGGTCGAGCGCGGACCATACGAATTTGAGTAACACGTGCAATTAGTCACGTAGGCCACGACTGTTTTGCGCGTTTTTAGGAAGAGTCAGTTTGGAGTCTATTTCTTTATTGTTGTCAATAAGGACGAGTAAGGTTGCGGCGCTCGTACCTGCCTGTTACTAGGCCGGCGTACGCTCGCACCGGCTACCGTGTTACCGTTCGTATGGTCGCGCTCGTAGGAGGTGCGTGTATGTATTGTTGAGCGCTGACAAGAAGATCCCCGGGGGGGCACAGAGGCAAGAAGGGTCCCCAGCTAGCTCCGCCCATCCCCACCTCTGACGCTCCCGTCGTCGCCGCGTGACCACGCCTTTTCGGCTGCTACGTCACACGACGCGTAGTAGTAGGATTCCCGTATTTACGGGGGGCTACGGCGTTTCACGAATTAGAGCCAATATTCAATGCCGTGAATACGAGGGAGAGAGAGAGCGCTCTCTCTCTCTCCCGCTCTCTCTCTCTCTCCCCCGCTCTCTCTCTCCCGCTCTCTCTCTCTCTCCCGCTCTCTCTCTCTCTCCCGCTCTCTCTCTCTCTCTCTCCCGCTCTCTCTCTCTCTCTCCCGCTCTCTCTCTCTCCCGCTCTCTCTCTCTCTCCCGCTCTCTCTTTTTTACATCGTGACAATATCAGCAGTGTTCTGAATTTTGTGCCTCCGCCGCGCCGCGCCGCCCCGCCCCGTTGAAGTTCCCAGATTCGCTCGATTCTAGGAACTTGTGACTGCTGCGGCCAATAGAACGCTCTAGTCGAAATGGGGTGCGAGCCTAGGCCCGCCCCCTCCAAGCCAACCAATCGGGCGCGCATTCTTGCCTACGTCACCGCATTCCTGCCAGGGATCTTCTTGTCAGCGCTCAACAATACATGTGCGGCGTGTTTACGCGTGTCGCTCGCTCGCTTGTTCGGCGCGATAATGGTCCGGGTATACGTGTATGTGAGCGCGCGGGAATATACGCGCTTATTCGAATTTTCAAGCCGACGTCAAGACGTCGGTACGACGTCACAGTTAAAAATTAACATTTTTTGCAACATTTTTCGATAAAACATTCCAATCAGGAAAATTTGTATACACAGTCTACATACCTTGATCAACATATGAGGAAAAAAGTGTTTTAGTTCCGCGATCATAATAGTCATATTATGTTCCAACGCTTATGCCAGGTACGGTGGCAACCGTAATGGAAAATTTGTTCTATATTGGGCTACGATAAATTATTTTATATTTTTCAATCCGTCTTAAAAACGTGGTATATTAAAAATTTTGGTAATTATTTACAAAGAGGCACTCTTCATCGATCTTGATGAAATTTAATTGCGTACATATGTTATAGATTTCGTCATCTTCAACAACTTTTTCCTTTTCCAATATAGGGAGGTCGCCATTTTCATTACTTTTTGCTGGTAAATACGTACAACCTATACTATACAGTTTAATTAATGCATAAACTCAAATTTTTTGAAATTGTGAAATACGGCGTTTTTCCTGATAACCACAGATATAAGGTGAGCTTTCAATTTGGAAAGACTACTCCAGAATTTTCGTATGCGCGGACGGGCCTAACGGTCTGCCCTCTCCGCCTCCTCCACCACATAACCGCAACTCATTCTATTTGGATAATTTTTCCAGTGTAACTGTCACCCAGAATTTGAACTAGTAATGGAAAAATCATGCGAATAAAATGAGTTGTGGTTAGATGGTGGAAGGGGCGGAGCCGTTAGGCCGACCCGACCACGAAAACGAAAATTTATATAATATGTATATGTGTGACCAGAGTGAGTCCCTGTTTTCTCTCTCATATCCACAGCGTGTTTACCAAGAAAAAGTAAACAGACGTCGTGCCGCAGCAGGCTTACGTTGCCACGGAGCGTTCAAGAATACGGAAAATTCAATACTGTAATAGCAATACAGTAAAAGCTCCTTCGTTGTCCAAAGGCCGGGGGGCTGAGCGGACAACGAGCGTGCCCGGACACTATTTTTGATTTATGACTGCGTCTAGATATCGCGCCGACCGCGCCGAGCGACTTCAATAGGAAGCCGAACATAGAGAAGGACAGAATGAGATACGGATCGGGTGACCGAAGCGTGTCGCCGTCGCCGGCAAAGTTTAAAGGCCCACATTGTTGCTGTTGCTCGTTGCTTTCGAAACTTTGACCGTCGATTAAACCACTAAATACAGTTGAAACTATATCGTGTTTGGTGTCATTTTAATCAGAGAAATGCCAGAAATAAGTTAGTGAAAGTCCCATAAAGAAATAATGAAAATTAAGAAGTTTGAAAATTCGGTTTACTCGAGTCAATGTGTGGTGTTCACACCGATATACCCGAGCCGACATCAATCGACGCCGCCTACGGAGCGACTCGGCGTTGACAGGCAGTGGAATGGGTAGGCACTGGACAACGAAGGAGCGATTACTGTAGTTTCTTGCAAATATCTCGAAAACTAAGAAAGCGACCCCCCTATATTGGAAAAGGAAAAATTTGTTAAAAATGTCGAAATCTATAACATATGTACGTATTTCAATTTCATCAAAATCGGAGAGGAGTGCCTCTTTGTACATTATTACCAAACTTTTTTTTATTTACACGAACAGACAGACAAGAAAGCGAGTTAATAAAAACGTGGTAAAAATGAAGGTCACCTTCGTTTCGAGAAAAATATCAAAAATAAAAAAAAGTTACGTTATCATATTGCTAGTAAAATATACTACAATTTCCTCTTCGGTTTTTTTCCAATGTTTACCGTTTATGAATAAAACGCTGGTACAAATTATCGCGAACACCCTGTTGATCTGCACAACGTGCTTTTCAAATTTTCAACAGGGTCCACCTAAAACAGTCGCGAAGTACAACTTTTAGTATTTTCTCTGCAATTCCGTCCGATTGCAATGTTCTACAACATTTTTTCGCGTCACGCAGTCAATTAATTGTTCCAACTTTTCAAAAAAAAAAGCCGAGTCGCAGGGTCGAATCTTAAACGAACAAGCCACCGCACAGTGATGGTTGTAGAAACGTCTGCGACTCTTCTCGCCCGGGAAATTCCACCCTCATCCCTGACGTCATTGAGTAGGGATTGCCGGGAAGGTATTTAAGGGACTGCAAAGCCAGATTTCAGCACCATTTTTGGCCTGCCTCTCACAAGATTACCACCCGCGCGTTACTTTCGAGACGATGGATCTTATTGTTAGTCGTGAGCTGCTTGCAGCCTTTGCCGTTTACGTGGACGTGGGACAAATCGCGTTGAACCTTGCTCACCGGGAGCAGGAGGAAGCAGAGAGTGCAATAAGAAGAAGAAGACGTCGCTACAGCGTCCATCCCCTCTGGAGGAACCTGGAAACAGAAGGAGAATTGACTTTGTTTCGGCAGATGTCGATGGATTTCGAAAAGAAATTCTACGGATATTTCCACATGAGCAGGGGCTGCTTCGCGGCGTTATTAAGCAAAATCGAAGACAAGCTGGTGAAACAAGAAACGCACTGGAAGAAGCCAATTTCACCAAAGGATCGACTGGCAGTTTGCCTGCGGTAAGTGATTTTTCAACTAATTAATTGCTATCAACACTGTTATATTTATAAGAAGGGGTATCCGCCCCCTGCTCGCTTCGCATGTAGCTGTTGTCTACTTTTGAATCATACAAATTACACCTGGCAAACGAAAAAATGAGATTTTAAATGGGATTATATGTCACTATACATAAATAACAATGAGTGCATGTGTGTGTGTGTGTGTGTGTGCTTTGTAATTCGCTTTATTTGTTTGCTGTACATCGAAACTATACATTGTCGCTACGCCCACGCTCGTCCTCGAGGCATTGTTCTTTGTTTAATTTGCCTGCTAACTCCAACATCTTTTCTTTGAAGAGTTGTTTGCGGGCCCGGTTCAACCGGCCGATCGCCAACTCCATACTTCTAAAGAAGAGACCGTCCTCCGAAACGTTGGTACTATTGACTATTGCCGTTTTTATAAGGCTCCTTGTTTGTTGCAATGTTTCCACCAAACTCGCCATCTCATTCTTTTTTTGTTTCTTTCGGGGGGGGGGGGGGGTATAATCGTCCTCGGTGTCGTTTGCTTCCTCGTCGGAAATGCTGCCCGAATTTTCGGCGGGCGTTATCTCCTGGCTGGTGCTGGTTGAGGCTTCCTGCAGACAATCACGCACGCTCGAGAGCATTTCTTTCTCTTGAAAATGGGGGGCGAGAAACTGCAGAATGACTGCAAATTTGTATGGTGTTTTTCGTGTCTCTTCTGCTCCCTGCCCGCTCTTGGTTTTCATGCGGGCGAGATATCTCCGGAATGTGTCCCTTATGTTATACCATCTTTTTTTGCATGTGTCAGCTGCAAAGCAAAATATTTGATAATCAGTGATGTGTCTACAATGTGCATAGTGTCAATGGGCCAAATGTCTGGCAAGAATATTTTTTTTCAAAGGTCATTTTTTCGAAGTTATCAAGGTCATCGATGTTTTTTGACACATAACTACATTTTGTTTCATTGCTTCGGGTAACTGATCGAAAAATACATTCAGGTATGTATAATAACATAACATTGACCTTGATCTGAAGGTAAAACTTCAATTTTCGAAGATCAAAATCATTTGAAGGTCCGGTTATTTTACATATCTGAATGTATTTTTCGGTCAGTTTCGATCAGTCAAAAAACATCGATGACCTTGATAACTTCGAAAAAAATGACCTTTGAAAAAAAATATTCTTGCCAGATATTTGGCCTATTGACACTATGCACATTACGTAAGAAATATTTTTTGCATCTCCATAACCTGAAGAGATGGACAACGCAAAGGAAAGCCAATTTCCGATGATCAAGGTCATTTAAGGTCATGTTTTTATAAATATCTGAATGTATTTCTCGATCAGCTACACGATGCAATAAAAAAAATTATACAATTATATGCAAAAAAACATCGATAACCTTGAAAACTCCGAAAAAAATTACCCTAGAAAAAAAACATTTTTTGTAATAGAATGTGTTTCGGCCGACCAACGGTCGGCTGTTCCGCGTCATCAACGCCGCCTAGTCGCGCGGATGACGTCACGTCATCCTCGCGACCCCCCACCTCGCGATCCACCGAACGCGCGATCGTCGATCACGCACCGACGGATCGATATCAGATGTTCGTCCTCACACCGAGTGAAAACAACTCCTTCTGTCGCACCGCTTTCTGTTACCGTTTACCGCGTTCGTTCCCGCGTCCGTTCTAACCGCTTGTCCGTCTTCTCATTCTTCTCGTGATCTATCGTCTTGTTTGTTATAAGTGTGAATAAACTGTTCGTGTTACAAAACTCCAGTGCTTTATTCTCCAAACGCTAAATCTCCCGCTGATTGTGATTCCGATATTATACATTTCTTGGTCCTTCGAGCCGGATACTTCGGCGACCCCCAGCATCGTACATCGAGATTATAATCAGTGGGGAGCGCTGTGTAGAAAGTGCGTCAGAAAATGCGTGTGCAATTTCCGGTGAACTCGCATTGTTCGTTCAAACCGACTCGTTAACCGTCGAAAACCGCTCGTGTGTTTGTGTCTCGCCGCTTGTCCCGTGACCTCGCGTTCGGTAACACGTTCGAAATGGCAACGGCCAAAACACTGCTCGCGCTACAAGTCGAACTGTACAATAGCATCGATCGAGTCATCACCAACACTAAAAAGAAAGTAATGAATAACCTCACCGAGGCGTACATCCAGGCCCGATTGGATGCACTATTACGCAATTGGGACGATTTCCGAACGGATCACGTGCAGCTGCAAGCATTATTCACTGCCGAGCTCGAAAAACACGTGTATTTCGCCAAGGATCTGCGCGGCGAATGCGAGGAGAAGGTCATCGACACACAGGCCACTCTCTGCAATATGCTAAAGGATCTTGCACCCCGCGGTTCCGACGCTCAAGGAGGCCCCCGCGCGCCCAATCCACCGGGCACCTCGTCGGCGAAACTGAGACGCATCGACGTTCCCGACTTCTCAGGGGAATTTAAAGATTGGCCTCCCTTCAAATCGCTGTTCACGTCGCTGGTATTGAACAACGCGGGCCTCGACCAAACCGAGAAGTTCCATTATCTTCTCCGGAGCCTCAGCGGCGACGCGCTCGACCTTGTTCGGAACATACCGGTCGCCGGTGATCAGTTCGAACGCGCTTGGAACATCATCGTCGAACAATACGAAAACACGCGCGTCCTTGTCGACAACCTGCTCGACACCATGTTTTCGATTACAGCAGCGAAGTCGGAATCCGCGACGGAATTGAAGAGAATTCGCGGGACGGTGACACAAGTTCTTAGTGCGCTCGAAGGTTTGAAGTGTCAAGTGCAACATTGGGGACCGATCGTCATCTACTGGGTCTCACGCAGGCTGGATCCGCAGACGCTGAAAGCATGGGAGCTCCTCATCGCGGAATACACCGAGTGTCCGGAATTCGCAGTCCTCGACAAGTTCCTGCAGAATCGCATACGCGCGCTCGCTACGGTCGACAACGCCAAGGCCGTCGCGACCACACAGAAGCCGCGATCGACCAACGCGCACTCCCACGCCACCGCCGCGGCTCCGAGCCGGTGCACGCTGTGCAACGCGAGCCACTACATCGGCAGTTGCCCGAAATATCTCGCAAAGAGCCCGGAG
The DNA here is from genome assembly GCA_963966675.1 of Lasioglossum calceatum. Lineage (NCBI taxonomy): Eukaryota > Metazoa > Arthropoda > Insecta > Hymenoptera > Halictidae > Lasioglossum > Lasioglossum calceatum. The sequence goes on along the minus strand of OZ016545.1, from coordinate 14,631,296 downwards.
TAACGCGAACAGTTTGTCTCGCAACAACGACGGTGCTATAATTGCTTGGGGACCCACCCCCGCAACGCCTGCCGAAGCACAAAACGCTGCCTGAAATGCACGTCGATGCACCATACGTCGCTGCACGATGCTTCCCACGCCGCATCCGCTTCATCGGCAGCAGACTCAGCACCGTCCGGAGCAGCACCGTCCGGAGATCCTCCGTCCGCATCCGTGCATCAGGTCACGCCAGCCTCGCCCAAGGTTATGCTGCGCCGTCCGATGCTCTTGGCAACCGCACTGGTCGATGTCATCGCCGCCACCGGAGACCGCATCCAAGCTCGCGTCCTGCTCGATCAAGGATCCGAGGTGTCCTTCATCTCCGAGGGCCTCTGCCAACGGCTGCGTCTTCCAAGGCAGCATGCACACCTGCCAATATACGGGATCGGAGCAGGACACAACGTGACCACTCGAGGCGTCTCCACGTTTATTCTGTCCTCGCGTACAGAAGCGTACACCTGCAAGGTAAAAGCGTTCATTTTATCGCAATTAACGCATTATGCTCCCAGCGTATCAAGCCCTCAAGCTAGTTGGGCGCATCTACGAGGGTTAAAGTTAGCCGACCCCACCTACCTGGAGGCGCAGCCGATCGACATCATCATTGGCGTTGACGTATACACCCGCATCATTCGCCCCGACATCAGGCGAGGGGATGATGACGCTCCAGTCGCTCAGCTCACCAAGCTGGGCTGGATAATTTCCGGTCCGGCGGCCTCCGGACTCACATCAGCTGCATCCTGCGCGGCTTCCAGCTTCCAGTGCGGCGTCGACCGGGACCTCTACGATCTGATCCAGAAATTCTGGATCCAGGAAGAGCCGAACACGCAGATCGAAACAGCACTGACGGCCTCCGAGCAGCTTTGTGAGAACCACTTTGTCCAAACGCATTCCCGCGATAACACCGGACGGTACATCGTGCGCTTGCCGTTCGCGAAAAACCCCTGCGAGCTCGGGGGCTCGCGATCGGCGGCTCTCCAAATCTTGCTTCGGAACGAAAAGGTCCTCGCGTCGCGTCCGGAACTACACAATAAATACGTCGCGTTCCTCGACGAGTACGAGCGACTCGGCCATATGCGCATTGTATCCGACCGTTACAGACAACCGGAACCCGCGTCCTTCGTACTGCCGCACCACGGAGTCCTCCGCGAGTCGAAGATCCGCGTCGTCTTCAACGGATCGCACCGTTCATCGTCCGGTACATCCCTCAACGACTGTCTACACATCGGTCCGAAACTACAAGTAGACTTGTCAGACGTCATTCTCCGCTGGCGTAGATTCCAGTTCGCGTTCGCAGCAGACGTTGAGAAGATGTACCGACAAATCCGCGTACATACCGACGACCAGACCCTCCAGCGAATAGTCTGGCGCGCTCCGACCCCTCGCATCCGGTTCAGGAATACGCGCTCACCACAGTCACCTACGGCCTCGCGTGCGCCCCGTTCCTCGCATTACGATGCATGAAACAGTTGGCTATTGATGAGGGCGATAATTTTCCGCGCGCAAAGGATATTCTTCTCCGGGAAACGTACGTTGACGACGTACTGTCCGGCGCGAATACGCTCCACTCCGCCCAGGAGAAAATTCAGCAACTCCAGCGTCTCCTGGGAGCGGGGGGATTCGCGCTGAAAAAATGGGTCGCGAACTACGCCGAACTAGTTCCCGCGGAGGAACGAAGTCCGGATTCAAGCAACGAGAAACCGATGTCCGTCGATGCCCCGCACCGCGCCCTCGGTCTCGCGTGGAACACCGCCTCCGATACGTTCACGTTCTCGTTCACGGCCCCCACGCGCGCGCACAGCTCGAAGCGGGGAGTACTCTCGACCATCTCTCAATTATTCGACCCGCTAGGATGGCTCGCGCCCGTCACGGTGCGGGGTAAAATACTCATGCAAGAATTGTGGACGCAGAAAACAGGATGGGACGATACGCTCCCCCCTGAGTTTTCACCCCGATGGGAACGATTCTGCAATGACTTGGCGGAGATTCATAATCTAACGATAGATCGGTGGGTCGGACCGCTCGACCCCGATCACGGCACCGAGATCAACGGATTCGCCGATGCATCCACGCGCGCAATGGGCATCGTGATCTATCTCCGGGTACGAAATGACGATGACACCTTCCGCGTAACTCTCCTCTCCGCGAAGTCCAGAGTCGCCCCCATCAAGCCGATGACCATTCCGCGCTTGGAACTATCGGCCGCTCTTCTGCTCGCGAAACAAGTCGCGTACATCCGCAGAGCGTTGGAAATAGAGCAAATTCCAACTCACTTGTGGACAGATTCGGCCGTCGCGCTCGCGTGGATTCGCAGCCCCCCCCCCCCCTCCAAATGGAAAGATTTCGTTCGTAACCGCGTTGCGGATATTCATCAATCCGCACCTCAAGCCTACTGGCACCACGTCCCCGGGACATGCAACCCGGCGGACTTAGCATCCCGCGGTGTATCTCCGCGGTCTCTTTACTCGACTCCATTTGGTGGCGGGGGCCTGCGTGGCTGCGAGAATTCTCTCCGGCATGGCCCGCGGAAACCCTTTCTCCGGATCCCCGCATAGACGTTGAGAGGCGGCCGGAAAAGCTGTCCGCGTTGACCACGACGACTACGACATCGTGGACTCTAATTGACAGATTTTCCTCGCTGACCAGACTGTTACGCGTAACTGCATTGTGCATGCGAGCGATCAGCCGGTTGAAGGTGAAACGAGCGGCCCGCGGTCCAGCTGACCCCCTAACAGTCTCTGAAATAGAAAAAGCTCGTCAATTTTGGATTCGTCAAACTCAGAAGGAGCACTTCGCTCCTGAAATATGTAGCATAACGCACGGAATCGCCTTACCTAAGTTAAGCTTCCTCACAAATCTGATGCCCTTCGCTGACGCAAACGGCATCCTGCGTGTGGGAGGAAGACTGCAGCATTCATTTCTCGATGCGGATCAAAAGCACCCAGTCATCTTGCCGCGGTCCGCCACGTTCACCTCACTCGTAATCGCAAAAGCTCACTTGCACAATTTGCACGCCGGTCCGCAGCTCACTCTCGCGACTATACGGCAATCGTACTGGATTGTCGGCGGGCGACAGCCAGTCAGAGCGTTCATAAAGCGTTGCGTCACGTGCGCTCGTCACACCGCTCGCCAGTGTACGCAACTCATAGGTCAGCTCCCTTCGCGCCGCGTCACTATCTCGCGTGCATTTATAAACACCGGTGTCGATTACGCAGGGCCCTTCCAATAGCGCACGACGCGTGGCCGAGGAGCCAAGGTCTTCAAAGGGTACCTCGCGCTGTTCGTCTGTATGGCCACCGGTGCAGTCCACCTCGAGGTCGCATCCGACTACTCTGCAGAAGCGTTCATCGCCGCGTATAAACGCTTCACGGGATGCCGCGGCATCTGTCGTACACTGTCGAGCGACTGCGGCACAAACTTCGTCGGCGCGGACGCCGAGCTTCGTCGAATGTTCACGCGCGCGTCGAAAGAAGCCACAGCGATCGCAAACAGTATCGCCGATCTCGGAACACAGTGGATATTTAATCCTCCCTCCGCGCCACACTTCGGTGGCAAATGGGAAGCCGCAGTGAAATCAACGAAATTTCACATGCGCCGCGTAATCGGAGAGTCCTCACTGACGTTCGAGGAATACGCGACACTGTTTGCACAAATCGAAGCCTCCTTGAACTCGCGGCCGATCTGTCCACTATCCGACGATCCTTCGGATCTCTCCGCACTCACACCGGGACACTTCCTGGTCGGCGATGCACTAAACGTCATTTCTGAACCGGATCTCGCGGACACTCCTCGCTCAAGGTTGTCACGATGGCAACTCCTTCGTCAGCTTCTCGAGCACTTCTGGTCGCGGTGGGCACGCGAATACCTTCAGCAATTCCTTTCTGCGTCGAAGTGGCGAACGAAGTCACTACCGGTCCGAATCGGAGATCTTGTCCTGATCCGAGACGAACGAATGCCACCGGCCAAATGGCCTCTCGCGCGCGTGACCGAGCTCCATCCGGGCAAGGATGACCTTACGCGCGTCGTGACCGTGCGAACGGCCACTTCCGTATTGAAGCGGCCCATTGTAAAACTGTGCCGACTGCCGGTCGAGGAAAAAACGTCCGACCCTTCTTACGAGGAAAAAACGTCCGAACCTTCTTACGAACAGGTCGAAGGTCCCGCGTCCATTGCCGACCCCTCGGATCGGCAAGGGGGGGAGTAATGTTTCGGCCGACCAACGGTCGGCTGTTCCGCGTCATCAACGCCGCCTAGTCGCGCGGATGACGTCACGTCATCCTCGCGACCCCCCACCTCGCGATCCACCGAACGCGCGATCGTCGATCACGCACCGGCGGATCGATATCAGATGTTCGTCCTCACACCGAGTGAAAACAACTCCTTCTGTCGCACCGCTTTCTGTTACCGTTTACCGCGTTCGTTCCCGCGTCCGTTCTAACCGCTTGTCCGTCTTCTCATTGTTCTCGTGATCTATCGTCTTGTTTGTTATAAGTGTGAATAAACTGTTCGTGTTACAAAACTCTAGTGCTTTATTCTCCAAACGCTAAATCTCCCGCTGATTGTGATTCCGATATTATACAGAATGGTTTTTTCAAACCATTCAAATAGCATACAAAATATTTTTTGGATCCCCACAATTAGAGGAGATATTTAGGTGGCCTGACTTAGGTGGACCACCCTGTACAGGGTGTCCCAAAACTCCTTCAACAGCCGAAAATGGGTGGTTCCTGACGCCATTCTAAGCGACATTTTCCTTAACAATCATGGCCGCCGCGGCTTTGTTTAGGAGTTATTAACGAAAAACACGGACCAATCAGAGCGCGCCTCGCCCGCCGCGCCGACAGGCGAGTGTCGGTGATGCACCGTGCATCGCAACGAACAAGAGTTTCTCTCGATTATGTGAATCTTCTCCAATTTCGATGAGCTTTGGATATGTTGTCAAGACCATGATTCTGAACAACATTTCCCTTTAAACTTCTTGGCTATCGGCTTTAGTTTACGAGATAATTGTAAAAACTTGTTATTGTAAATCAATCGATGTACTATCTTCTACCCTGATTACCCGATTTCGATGAGCTTTGGATATGTTGTCAAGACCATGATTCTGAACAATATTTCCCTTTAAACTTTTTGGCGGTCGGCTGTAGTTTACGAGATAATCGTGAAAAACTTTACTTGTAAATTGATATGGGCATTCATGATAGCGGTCACCGCTTGCTAATAATATCTCCGAAACTAATGCCGACCGCCGCCAACTATTTCAAAGGAAAAAGATATTTAAAACGTCGAATTTTTCAACATAATCGAAATCGGTGAGGACCCACATCATCGGCAACTTTGCCCGAACGAGAGAAAAAGCAGAAACTGATTGAATTAAAAACTCACTCGTTCAGCCGTAAATCCATTTGCTGCTTCGAAATGTGTGTCACTGGGTCACTCGGTGACGAACTGTACAAATGTCTTCAGGTATACGAGAGTACCGAAAGCTAAGGGGCGTACGGCGAGGTCGACGAACTGCACACCTGGTGGTAGATAACAGGTATACGACAGTCTGAGGGATGTGCGGTCAAGTCAACGATTCGGACTTTTCACTTTCACTTTCAAATCAATTAATAAATCACATGTTTATTTCACACAGATGCACTAATAACAATTGCAATATCCCTTGTATTGCAACACAAATCACAACAATCAGATAACGTGATCACTAGCGAACGTAAACTTTCTAAAAGAAAAACGTCCCGAATTTTCCTTTCACTTTTCACTGCACGGTCGAAACGTTTTCGCACTGGGAACATTTTACGGCGGTGTCCCTCCCGCTCGTTGTCCATAAATCAGTGTTGCGGCCAGGCCGATTATTGCACCGCTGGTAGTAGCTGTCAGATACGCGATCGCAAACAAATCTAAGGGGTGCAAAAGAAGGGCTGCACGGCAAGTGCGTCCAGGTCAACGCACCTGTCACTTCAGTACGTAGCTGCGTTATTCCTGCGTTGTTTCTTGATGGCCTTGAAACGGGCCGATTCAAAGGAAAGGAGTTGGTATTGCGTTAAATATTGGGGGCTTTGAAAAGGGCCGATTAGGGCTGTATTTAATGCAGCAAATGCTCGAAGTGGCCGCCGTTTTCCTGAATGCACATCTCGGCTCGCCGGATAGTTTCCCGCATGACTCCGCGAAGGGTGGCGGGCGTGATGTTCGCGATGGCATCGTGAATTCGTGCCACCATGTCTTCCACTGTGTTCGCCGGGTGCTTGTACACCGCATCCTAAAATGTTATTTATAAAAGGAAAACAACATGTAAGTAAACAAGTATACGATAACGAGTGAAAAATATCTAAAAACAATTAATGAAAATTGAAATTACCTTCAAGTAGCCCCACAGGAAGAAATCTAGCGGATTCAGATCGGGTGACCGTGGGGGCCACGCAACAGGACCACCGCGGCCGATCCACCTATCCTGGAAGGCTTCACTCAAATAAGCGCGGACATTTGCGGCGTAGTGCGCTGGCACGCCGTCCATTTGAAAATGCATATTCAGCCGGGTCGCATAAGGAATATCGTCCATAAGATCCGGCAGAATATGTTCCAAAAAAACTGGAAACTTCGGACCGTCCAGTCTAGCGGGTAGAATGTACGGCCCGAGGATATGTTCACCACAAATGCCGGCCCATAAGTTTAGCGACCAGCGGTTCTGTGCTGCGCGTTCCCGAAGCGCCCGCGGATTTTCGACGCTCCACATATGCAAATTGTGGCCGTTGAAGCACCCTTCTCTTGTGAAGAGTGATTCGTCGGTCCACAATATGCATGGGAGGAACGACGGATCCCGCGACACTTCGCCCAGCAGCCACCTACAAAACTCAATTCGCCGGTTGAAATCTGTTGGCAGCAATTGTTGCACCCGCACAAATTTGTACGGGTGCATCCTTTCGTCCTTCAAAACCCGATGTACCGACGACCGGCTGACACGAGAACTAAAAATACAAGCAAATGCATACATATGTATTGTTAAATAACATTTCTTTTCGCTTCAATGAAATATCATAGCGGTGTACTTTGACTTACTTTGTTCGGCGACTGATGTCGCGCACGCTTACGGTGCCATCCTCTTCGACAATGCGCATCACTTCGACAACGTTACGCATGGACCTCGTTGTCCTCGGTCTTCCGGTTTCCGCGCCATGACGGTTGAACTGTCCCGTCGAAGCCAGCCTATTTGCCAACTGCAAAATGTAATTGACTGACGGTGGTGGCATGATGCGTGGATAGTCTCGTTTGATGGTATCCACAGTGACAGCAGCATTGTAGTCGCATCTTGCGAACGTACAAACAATAGTGTAGTTCTCTACCGAAGTGTACATGATTGAACTCGCACTTGGACTGACTGACTGCAGTTTCCCAAAAAAGCTTCGAACATCCCCAAATATTCCCACCACGAAGCAAAACTGAAGATAAAGGAACATTCTTAAAAAACACGTGTTTTGCAGAAGTAGAAAGTAAGAGCCTAACCCAAAGACTTCCAGCAGGGTGACTCTTGCTTTCCTCCATGATAGAAAACAGAGCTCCACGTCTTTGCGGAAGGGATTGTGTCATAAATCAGAACTCTCTGCAGTTACTCGGAAGTGTCCGCAGGACGCGGAAACGGAAAAATTTTCTCCTACACGTGTCCAGTTTACGCATCTTAAGGGGGTAGGATACCTACGAATCTAACTAGAAAGGAACTAGAATCTTACTAGATTTTGGGTCGAAAACTAGTAAGATTGTAGTTCCTTTTTTGTTACAATCTAAATTACTAGATTTTGGGTCGAAAAATGGGTTTCGTATCCACGGCTTTTTGTCCTTATTTGAGCAGATTTTGGGCTGGGTGTGGGCTCATTCCAAAGAGGAAAGTTCAATGCGGCGCGCCCAGCTTATTACAGCAGTCAAAAAAGTCTTTAGTGGCAGAAAAATACATTGGAATCTGCGGGTATTTTTTCTCGATTTTTCCTCTACTTTGGACACTCATAATATTAGATATGTGGGAACAGAGGTGGTAGAAAATACCGGCCACTTATAGGAACAAGAAAACTAAACTTTAATATGTAGCTTACAAGAAAAAAAAAGAAAGGTACAGAAATTACGCCAATTGCGTCCGCGCCCGAATTTATGGAATATGCCTCCGTCTGAGGTTACTCCCACGATCTTCCGCGCGCGCTCGATAGATATTTCGGCCGTCTCTACACGTCTCTCGATCGTCTCGATATATCTCTCTCGATCGTCGCTATACGTCTTTCGATCGTCTTCCTTCAGTTGTCTTTTCGCCACTGTCTTGTGCTCGCGGCTGCCGTTACGGCCACACGTACTCTCTCTCTCTCTCTCACACGTACACGATTCGCGCTCTTTCTCTCTCTCTCTCTCACGTACACGATTCACGCTCTTTCTCTCTCTCTCACACGTACACGATTCACGCTCTTTCTCTCTCTCTCTCTCACGTACATTCCTTCTGTCCCGACACGGGCTCTGCCCTTCGCGACACATCGCGATGTTTACATTTCGCTTTTCGCGAGACTGCCGTTGCTTTTCGAATTTACGTTCTCGCGGACCCTATAGATATAAACATAATCTCGTTCCATAATAAGCTGGGCGCGCTGCATTTAACCTTCCTCTTTAGAATGAGCCCACACCCAGCTCAAAATCTGCTGAAATAAGGACAAAAAGCCGTGGATACGAAACCCATTTTTCGACCCAAAATCTAGTAAGATTCTAGTTCCTTTCTAGTTAGATTTCTAGGTATCCTACCCCCTTAAGCCCGTGCAATTAAGTTCCTAAAAGATTTACGGTGAGCGCCGCTTGACCTTGCCGAGGCAGTTTAGCCGCGATGTCTGAGGCACGATGCAGGACCAAGGCATGGTTTTATTGAACGGTTTAATTGCATCGACGCATTACTAACAGTTAATCTCCGTCTATTGCAAAAGGCGTGTAGCATTTTACCCGACACGTAGAAAATTTCTAAATCAGCTTCAGTTAATTTAGCTTTAGTTAGTTTAGCTAATTTAGAAATCTTCACGTATCGGGTGAAATGCACCGCCTCTCCCAGTAGTTGGAGCTATGCTGTCAGTAAAGTGTCAATAAAAGTAGCAAAAAAAGCTCTGCAGATTAGAACAGTACAATTCGACATGTGCGGGAGAATATTTACTGTTAGCAAATTATTCCGTTCCAGCGTCCAGCGGACACTCTCGGGTTCTGATTTATGACACAATTCTTTCCTCGAAGACGTGCAGCCTTGCTTTCTATCTTGGAGGAAAGGCAAACATTTTTATTATAGCATTTCACCCGAGGCTGCAGCGGGCAGCAATGTCGCGTTTTGGATGTCTGCTGCCGCAAGCTGCACGGCACCGGTCCTAGATTCTGCCTCGCCGTAAGAGGGCAACACAGTCGCACTAATGTTTCGACTGCCGTACAGACTTTGTACTAGGGGCTAGGGGGCTCTCGCCGTTGCAGTGCGGTGATACAGAGCTGGTCGGGCTGATGTGGATCTTCCACATTAAGATGTCGGTAAAGTAAATGTCCATTATGTGTAGCAGCAGCAGCAGCGCTCTTCTTTTTTACCGACAAAATTAATATTTATTTAAATTACATACTACACATACTATATATTAGGTCGTTTGGAAAGTAATTTCGTTTTTCGTGTAGGGATGGCAATGCTTCCGTTTGTCATTACTAGACTGCGGATATTTCTGCAAAATAAAAATCGAATACATCGGCTGCAAGAAATAGAAACCAAATTGAATGTTATTTCTTCAGTAGAGGAGAAAACGAAATGATTTTCCGAACGACCTGATACATTAACATATTACAATAGGAGAGCTGCACAAAGCCTAAATAAAATCGATCTTAGCATTTTTATACAAAGAAACATTTATCAGTTACTTTTAAGGCTCGGTAGGTTTAGAGTGTTGAAACGTCCTCATGCAAAAAAAAAGTGTCGTAGGAGGGAAAAGAAACTTTATACTTTTCGGCTCGAGCGTTTCGGGCTACCCGAGTGCTGCGGGCTGCCCAGGGGTTTCGGGCTGCCCTGGGCTGTCCACTGCCCGGGGTGACTCGATCTCATCGCGTTCGCACGAACTTGTCCGCCTCTGTCCGAACGCGCCCGACGAAGTCGAGCCACGCCACGCTCGGGTCACCCGTCCGATGTATCACGGATAGATTTAATCCCTTAATGATTTTAATAGAGGAGATATCATGTATATATATTGACATATTCACTTTTAAAAATTTTCCAACAACTATCAATTTCATCTACACAATTTTGCTATAAATGCATAAAGATCCCAGTGTAGTCATGAAAGATCGCGCAGGCGAATCGAGCCCGCCCGACTTTCTGCGACCCGACCGACCCGACCGACCCGACGCGACGATTCGGGCGGCCCGCACATCCCCAATGGCCCTACATTTATTTCAAAACTTAAATATTGATGACAAACGAATCAAATTTTATTTCATCTATAAGCAGGACCGCGCAACATTCATATTTGTTAGACTATGGTTAAAAGCAACATCACGCGCGTGTTGGGCTCGCCAGAAAACAACGATTCTGAATTAATTAAATTAATTTTGTTACGCCGCACAGTGGTCGGAGAACGCGATTTTACTGGCCAAAATTCAATTTTCGAAATTCAATATTTTGGAAACCTTTTTTGAATATAATGTAACAACACTTCAAACCTTCAAAAGCCAAAATTCTAAGAACTCATTACAGAGCATTGTCCATCGAATAATAATACATTACTATGCGATATTACTAATCGGTTTCGGAATACTGAAATTGTCTCATCATAGAAAAAACTAGAAGTAAACATTCTGATAGTGAATGACAACATTATCTGATTCGGATGAATAAAGAATACTTGTAAACACATTGGTATGAAATATTCAAAATGTTTCTTCCATTTCTGACCTTGCATGACCTTGAAGGTCACTGTGCAGTATACAGATGAATTCGTCTAAACACACATTTTCATGGGATATAAAAAAATATACAGCATTCCATTTAAAAAATTGAAGGTTACCTTCATATCTAACAAAATAGTATAAACGTAAAAAAAACAGTACTACTTTTTCCTCTTTCATTTTTTTCTAATATTTACTATTTACAAGAAAAACGATGCTGTCGATCATTGTATAATCAAGAAATGAGAAAAAATTTTTTCCTTCAAATGTATGTCACAGTTGTTTCCAATGTCAGTGTTTGTGCTTAGGTTCTATTCCAATCTGAGATCGATGCATTAATACTGTAATGTATTTCAATACACATAGATTTTTAAAAATGACGTTACCACAATAAACGAATTATTGCCACGTCTTGGGGATTTTGCACCACTGTGCGACGTATGATAGCGTAGCAGGTTTGGGAACGTGCAATAAAGCATTTGGCGTGCAAATGGTCGGGTCATTATTGGGCGATCGACAGCAAAGCTATTTTTCAGAAAGCCTTTTTTAGCGTGTGCAATTCATAATCGTTTACTGCAAATTTAAAAATTACTTTACAGTCAATTCGTGTTGTCCGAGAAAGTGTCGATTCCAGCTCAATAGTAATGATCTATCATAGGCCTCTCCATAGAGAACAGCCCCGGGAACGGCACGTAAACAAATCGAACCTATCATCGCAAGGTCTGCCTATCCCCTCCACAGCCGAAAGAGCGAGACAAACGATTTTTTCGAATCCATATTTATTAAGCTTAAGATTTTTCAAACTAAGAAAATGAAAACACTATCCGAATACCCAAAATTTCATCGAAATCGGTTGAAGCATAAAACAGATATAGTAGTAGGCATTGAAAGATGTAAAGATACGAATTTTTGAATTTTTCTGCTTACGATTGATCTAAATCGCAGTCTCTTATAATTGTTTTAATTTTTAATTGTTTTCGAGTATCCATATTTCCATGAGCGTTAAGCTACATACAATTAATGCACATGATTTTTTTCCAAATTTGGATATGTTGCAGTCTTTAGTAAAATATGAACGTCTTTCAAAGAATTCCTTGAAATCTTGAAAATTGTTGATTTTACGGACGTGTAGTATGAGGTACCACAAGTTTTTCATTAAATTATAACGGCCAAACAAACAAAACGATGAAAATTAGTTTTGGGTGCTCATAGTGAAACCATAAGAGTATTTAATAAAAATTATTTCAGTTGAGAAAATATTTGTTTTCATAGTTCATTTTGCAATTGTTTTAAACCGGGGCATTGCTATCAATACACCAGAAAAATGAAAAAATAAAAATAATGATAATATAGGCCCAAGTGTCCTCTTTACGGACCCGTTTTTAAAAATGTGGATACTTCAAAATTGGCGACATGAAAATTATTTGAAGTGAACGCTGCACCGAAATATATCGCGCGAGGCCCGTCCCGTCGGTCGACGTCGGTCGAAGCTAGAAGGGCCTCACAGACAGGCCTACCCACACATTTGAAACGTCTGCCCGAAGCCTCTGACGTCACCACGTCGGTCGGTCGTCGGATGCACTGTACGCGTACCCTAAGCGGTAAGCGTACGAAGCGGTGAAAATGTTTAACAAATCGTTGGACAACATTGAACCTACCTACTCGTTAAAATTCACAAGAGCATTTCTAGTATCCACTGTCACGTCGACTAGCTTTCCCTCGTCCTCTGGACGGCGAAAACCTAGCGACACCGGGTATTTATGGGCCGGAAGGCCGGGCCGCGGTCGGCCGCACGAAACGCGGTCCACCCGGGACAAAAGTGATTCGTCGACTCGTCGCTTCTCGAAATCTTCGCCAAGGTGTTCGGGCGCCAGGCACTGTTTTAAGGTGCCACGCTAAGTCGCCACAGCGACGAGCACTTCGAGAAACGTTTTCACGAGCCGACGGTCACCGACAACTCGACAAAACTCTTCGCGAACGGGTTCAGGGTACTACGCGGAGTGAACGCGAGGCGTTCCCCGCGGCGGGAAGGTTTCTCACGTAATAATCTTGACTCTCAGCGAATTTCGGCTAACGAGACTTTATTACTCGACTGAATGTACAACGGGGCTGCCAGCCGTAACCGGCAGCTTTTCTAGGTTAGCCGGCGCGTGACAGGTGGTCGTCGACGGATCTTAGTCGCACGCGCTCTTCTTCGTTCGAACGTAATTCGAACTTCGCGTCGAATTCGGCAGCAACGCGATGACGGCGTTGGCGTCCGCGGAACACGCGTTCTACGCCCGAATTCCGATGGAAAACGCGTTACAATGGCTTCTCGTCGAATTAACACTTGTCTCGAGTACGACGCGAGCACGAGGCGACGTCCCACCGTGGGACGAGACGAGGCTAGCGTGAAAGAAACGACGACGCGCGGATCCTCGCAAAGAAAATAGTGCTTGGCACCCGCTAATAATTTTCCCCGCGCGTTCGTCGCTCGGCCATTACGTGCCGTTCGCGAATTAACGCTGCTTCCGGCAGCCCGTAACTACGCCGATCTTTCGCCGACGCGATCGCGAACCCAAAATGCTTCCCGAGCCAACGCGAAAGAAAGATCACTCTATAATTCGGATGAGAATCCGACAAAGGCTTACCAAATAGGTTTCTTTTGTTGAAGCCGTGGACACGGATCGCTTCTGTCCCTCGGTTCCGGCAGCTTTGTCGCACAAAGTAGTTCTACGGTTTATTACAAGGAACAATTACAAGGAACTTTACTCGACTTGAGCCAATGAAGAAGTGATCTTCTACGCGATGACTCGGGAACGCGGAAGCGAAGCGTCCCCCCCTTCCGCTCGCTTCTCCCCGCGTACGCTCGGACCTATCGCGCTCTGATTTTCGGCAGGGGCCTCGCCCTGCGTGACGGTCCCTGGGCTCCGGCGATTGGCGGCCTCTCCGGCAGCGGTGCCCGTCGATTGGCCGCTCCCTGCTGAGGTGATCGCTGTCAGCCAATCCGGCAACTGGCCAGGTTTCTCTCCGGGTGAGGCGACGGCAAGACGGCTGAGATTTCTGTCTTGGCCGTGGACTTCTTGTCGGCGCCTCCAGGTTGTTTGTCCTGAGCCACGTCGATCTCTCTGCTGTTCTCCGGCAGGGTTCTCGTCGGAGCCATCCTTGTTCCCTTTCCGTTTGCGGGAAGAAGTTCGTCAGGTCCCCCCCCTTGGGGACCTGATCACGGTCCTGCAAACTCGCGTCGCGCAAATTGGCGCGACGCTCAAAGTATCAGAGTTCGCCCATTTGTCTCGCTCGTGCCCAGGGAGAGCGTTCGCCCCTATTTTTCCGCTCTTTGCCTGCCGGAATATGACCCGGTCTTCCGATCCTATTATTCGGAAGACGTTGGCAAACAGTGCCACGTCACAACTCCTCCCCCCCCAGGGGAGACCGGGTCATGCCGAAGGCAAACCTTCGTCGGACTCTCGCGGGCTCGGTAGCGAACGCTCAACCTCGGTCGTCTCACGGTACACTACAAACCAACCATAAACCACCCTCCACCACATGACAAAGATGAATACTTACGCTCACTAGTACAGTATCTCGGGCGAGACTTCCTATCTTACCGGCAGCTAGCTGAAAAATATCGCAATAGCCTCGCATGGCTGAATTCGAGGTGGGTTCGGGGATCGAAATGTCCAACGCTTCTCTTTACAGGCTTTTTACCGGCAGCTGCCGCCTACTATATTTAGTTTACAAAAAAAAATAGCGATAGGAGGAGAGAATGGAAATACAAACTAGAAATTAACTTAAACTACTGAGTCTTTTGACGGGCCTTGTCCGCCCCGTCTCTGTGCGGCTGGCCTCCACTACTTCGACCCCGGCAGCTTCCACGGGTTATGCGGTCCGCCCTCCTTCCAGCGCGGTCCGCATTTCGGGCAGGTCTTCACCGAAAATCCGATGCGCCCGCACCGGTAACAATAATCGTTACGTGGGGTCCGGCAGTGTCGTTGGCGATGGTCGAGGGCCCCGCAGCTCCAGCACCCGTTTTGCCGGTCGAATTCGTCCGGCAGCATCTGGGTTGGTGGCGGAAGCTCTTTCGGCAGCGTCTTTCCCCTTGAACCGCGGGCTGTTGTTGCGGTCCTTGGCCTGGATGTTGGTGGCGCTGGGGTCACATATTCCAAGCGGGGTTCTTGCCCCGGGGAGTATACCCAGCATGGTATACTTCCCTTCGGCCTTTCGGCCTCCGCCTCAACTCGCCTCCGCTCGGCGGACGGACCCGGCATTGTTTCTTCCTTCTGCGCCGCGGATCGGATCGCTGCCTGGAGCGCGTCCATTCTCCTTTGCGTCGGTCCGCGCCGATCCTCCGCTACCGGCAGCTTGGCTGGCCTTTCCTTCTTTGATGGAGCGTCGGGGTGTACCGTGGCCGACACCGTCGGTTCGTTTACGGCCCTCTTCTCTTGGGGAGGTGGTGTCCCCTCTGCCCCAGTGGCCGGGCCTCGTCCTTCTCCGGCAGCTGTTGTCACCCCCGAGGCCTCTTCTATTTGGCCGGCATCTCCCACGGGGTCGTCCTCCGGCACTTCCTCCACATTCTCGAGGGTGTCGTCCAGGATGCTACCCCCCTTTCCGTGGGCCCACTGGTCGGACTCCGGCCTATCGTCAGCTGACTCGTAGCGGGACTCTTCCTCCTCCACTGACACGAATTGCCCTCTGCTGTCCGTTTGTGTGGCCACGTCCCTGCTGCCGACTCGTTCTATTTCCTTCTTATATTTTCTCCATACCTCCCCCACGACAGCTTCTCCCTCAATGGCATACGCCTCCACGAGGGCTCGCCACAGCCTCTTTTGCGGGCAAAACTCTCTCCTCTTCATTACAGGAGTTTCCCCGGCAGCTTTCTCTTGAGTGTTCTGTTGGGGAAGCTGTTACCATTAGTCGACATTCTCTGGTGCGTAAGATGGACGGTACGCCTTAAGGTCGCTGACGTGCGCTTTTCCCAAGTCCTTCCCGTCGTCTGTGGCTAGTTGGTATACCACTGGTGACAAATTCTTCGTTACCACGACGGGACCGATAAACTTGGGAGCCAGTTTCGCCGCGATATGCTGCGCCGCTGATGAGAGAACTCTTTTTCGCTTCATTACTTTATCCCCGACCTCGAATTCCGTATCCCTATGGTGCTCATTATAATAACGCGCCTGTCGATTATACGCATCCTCTAAATTTTCTACTACCCAGCTGCGCAACGTCTGCAGCTGGGCCACCCGACCTTTCCATTGTTTCGTCGGCGCTAATTCCATATCTAATGGCGGCTCGCTGCTCGCCCGCACGCATTTCGCTGGCCGCGGTTCTCGCCCGAAATTCAAGAATGCTGGAGAAGTTTTCAGTACCGAATGGTGGGCCGTGTTATACGCGAATCGGAACTTAGACAAATGCACGTCCCACTCTCGGTGGTCTCTTCCGATGTACGCGACCATCATCGTTTTTAGTATTCGATTGACTCTTTCTACCGGGTTCGCCTGCGGGTGGTACGGAGGGGTTGTACTTATACGAATTCCATATTCGTTCGCCAATTCGTGTAAGCATTTATTGGCAAACTCTGTGCCATTATCTGTGAGGAGCACATCTGGTGTTCCCCACCGCGAAAAGATAAGGTTTTCGAGGGCCTCCGCAATTTTTGGACCGGTCGCTCGTCTAAGTGGGGCACACTCGATCCATTTCGTGAATAGATCTTGAATCACGAGGAGGTACGCATGGCCGGACTTGCTAGGAGGAAACGGACCCATTATATCGGCAGCTACTACTGACCAGGGCATATCGATGCGGCGCCGACCCATCAGCCCGGAAGGGAGTGTTTGCTCCACTTTCGTCAGCTGGCAAGTGGTACAGCGTCTTACGTACTCCACGGTTGTTCTGTACATGCCCGGCCAGTAGTATCGTGTCGCGACGCGGTGATACGTCTTTTCGATACCTAAATGTCCTGCTTGAGGACCGTCATGCGCCTCCTGCAAGATCTCGGTTCTGCGTTCCTCAGGGACTACTAATTTCCATTCGTCCCCATCTTGACCTAAGGTCTCTGCAATCAGAGGATCGGTCCTCCGGCAAAACAATTCCCCATCTCGTATCGACCAGTCCTTAAATTTTTGGGGGTTTCCCTCTACCTCCGCGAATTTGCTCTCGTACCACTTCGCACGCACGGCAGCGGCTACCTCAATTTCCCCACTCACGGCCTCCCTTCCCTCATACACCCGTGAAAGGGCATCCGGCACCTTGTTCAACGCGCCTTGTCGATATACTACGTCGAAGTCGTATTCGAGGAGCTGTAAAGCCCATCGCGCCAATCGTCCTGAAGGGTTTTGTAACTTCCGCAGCCACCGTAAGCTATTGTGATCTGTGATCACTGTGAATTTGTACCCTTCCAAATAAGGCCTATATTTTTCTACCGCCCAGACTATCGCTAGACACTCTAGCTCCGTTGCCGAGTACTTTCTCTCCGGCAGCGTGAGCGCTCGACTCGCAAATGCGATCACCTTTTCGTCACCCTCGATCTCTTGGGTTAGTACAGCCCCTAACCCGACAGTACTCGCGTCGGTCTGTACCGTAAATGGTATTTCGAAGTCAGGGCATGATAGCGTAGGCGCGGTGGCAATTCTGTCGCGAAGGGCTTCGAAGGCGGATTGTTGACCGTCCTTCCAAGTCCATTCGCGATCCTTCCGAAGTAGCTCGTTTAACGGTTCCGCAAGTGTAGCGAATCCCGGGATGAACCTCCTATACCAGGATGCCATCCCTAAGAATCGCCGCACTTGCTTTACGTTCTTCGGGGCTGGATACGTTAATATCGGCTGGATCTTTTCCGGATCCACGGTTAACCCTTCTCTACTGACAATGAAACCCAGATAACGTACCTCCGCGCGGCAAAATTCACATTTTTCCGGGTTTATTATTAGACCGGCAGCTTTTACTTTATCTAGGACGCATTTTAACCATTCCAGGTGTTCATTGAAGGTTTTCGTTACTATAATTATGTCGTCTAGATAAGCAAACGCGTGGGGCTCCATCTCCGGCCCAATCAGACGGTCTAATAAACGTTGGAATGTAGCCGGGGCTCCCGTCAGCCCGTATGGCATTCTACAAAATTGAAAGAGCCCCTTACCCGGCACCGTGAAGGCTGTTATTTCGCGACTCTTTTGTTCTAACGGAATCTGGAAATAAGCCTGACTAAGATCGAGGGTCGAAATGTACTTGGCTGATCGCAACTTGTCTAAAATTTGTGTCATGAGCGGTAACGGGTACGCGTCTTTCCTCGAGACCTCGTTCACCTTACGAAAGTCTAAACAGAATCGATATTTTCCGTTGGGCTTCTTAACCATCACAATAGGACTTGACCATCCACTTTGCGACGGCTCTATTATGCCGTCGGCCAACAAGGTATCCACCTCCTTATAAATTGCCTCCTGTATTTTGGGAGAGACGGCATAATAGCGTTGTTTAATGGGTGGTTGGTCGCCCACGTCTATCCGGTGGCTGATCAAGTCGGTTTTGCCCGTCATCCTTTCGAATTCCGGCAGCTCGGCCTCGAGGAATTTCGCCAAACGATGTTGTTCGTCATCGTTTAATAATTGTAACCCACAGCACACGGTGGCTGGGGGAGCGTCCTCGAAGGGAAATTTCTCATTCGGATGAGACGCAAAATACCAAATCGCGTTGTGGTATTCCGCCACAATCCCGAAGAGTGCAATCGAATCTGTACCCAATAGGAGAGGGGTGACGAGACTGTCTAATACGCGTGCCGAGATCCGGTGTTCCCTTTTCCCTATTCTCACTGAGAAATGGGCCCGTTCGACTGCTCGATCGATGGTCCCCGTGGCCAGGAGAAAATAGCAGGGCTTTTCGGTATTTTCTATTGTTACGGCCCCGTCGCGAATTCGATCTACTACGTCCCGACTGACAAAAGTGATCGATGACCCCGAATCCACTAGCGCGCGAACCGGCAATTCTCCGACCAGTACTTCGATCGTTAATAGAGGCGGTCTCTTTTTCTCCCCGTAAGTTAATATTCGGGCCGATATTATGTCGAGCGAAGTCCCTCTGGCCCCCTCGAGCGACTTCTCCCCCCATTTCCCGGTGACCTACTGCAGTTCCGGCAGCTATTTATCGTTACCCCCCTGCGCCCCGCAGCTGAAGCAATGTATTCGTGGTGCTTCCCGGCAATCCCGCGATCTATGCCCGTCTTTTTGGCAATTCCAACATTTGAACGGCCGACCCTTGGACGCGCGTTGATTGTCGCGCGGCCGTTTCGTCCACCGATCAGTATTCGCGGTTTCTTCCGGCTTTCGCTGCGCGTTACTATCTGACCGATCCCTTGAGTCGGTCCGGTCTCCCGATTCTCTTCGCCCGGCAGCTGAATAAACTTTCGCGCACGGTGCTAAAGAGTCTCGTTTGCCCGGGCCGGGTCGGTATTCTTCGTGTGTGTGGGTGGAGGTCCGGTCGCCCTCTTCGCCACCCCCGGCAGTGATCGCGTTCGCGTACTCTACGTGCACGGTCCTCCCTCTCCCCGGTTGTTTGCGAGAGGCGTGGCGATTGGGGTCATACGCGAAAATCGGATGAGCCATTTCTGACTGCTTCGGATTCCGTTTTAATTTCTCTATATCTGTTTCGCGTTCTGCCTCTATTAACGCCTTCTCCAATTGGCCTAGCCGGGTTATCGTCGCATACGCGATCGCGTTTCGGAGGGATGGTTTCGCCCCTCAATAGGTTCGTGTCATCCTCTTCTCCTCCGGCCACGGAGTGTCTAATCGGTCGAACATTCCCCCCATACTTGTGAGATAGTCGCGGACGGGTTCGTGTTCCCCCTGGGAACGATCTTTTATATTCCGCGTTAGGGTGTCGTAGTAATCAGGGTCCACGAAATACTCCCGAAATTCGCGCTCGAAGTCGCTCCAGGTTTTTATCTGGGCTTCCCTCTGCTTGTACCAGTGCAATGCCGTGCTCTCTAGACAAACCGTCATGCAACGAAGCAAGTATCGGTCTGGGATGTTATTATGCTTGCGGCGTTCTACGAGGCGTTCGAGGAAGGTTACTGAATCTTCCCCGGGCGCCCCGGCAAATGTCGTACGCCACCGTCTCATTATTTCAGACAATGGCGTTCCCCGGCAATACATTTCGCCACTGATACTAGGAGAGGGTTCACCCGAGATACCCGGGGTAGCCTCTGACGGCTGTTCTCCCCATTCTCGCTTCGGGGGCGTTCGCGGAGGGTATTCCCACTTTCCGGGTAACGGTACCTGCAGAGTAAAGTCGCGGGGTGGCGACCTTGCCTCTGCGTCCCGCTCCTCATCCGAAGTTACCGCGTCGGGATTATAGGGGTCGTCCTCGTCCTCATTTTCATTATAAGCAGAGAGGTAGTCCCAGTCGTCCCCCCCTTCGCGGTCCAGTTGTAGCATGTTTACCGGCAGCTCGAAATTCCGTACCCGATTGACACCCTAATACCGTCCTAAATTGCCCCGGCAATAAACACCGTTTGTTTGTTTTGCCGGTCGTACCCCGGCAAGGTTATCTCGGTTCCGGCCTTACGACGCGCCAACAAAGGGAACTTGATCTCGACCGCGTCCCGATATAAACAAGCGTCTCGTTGTCGACAAGCGCTTACGAAAAAAAATTTTCCTCGAATTCCTCGAGTGGTCTACCGGGTGACCGAGAACGGTTTCCTACTCCGGCAGCGCAAATTTTCCCTGAATTCGTACTGCGTCCTCCCCCAGCAATTCTTGTCGTACTACTCTCGCAACCGAAATATCTCGTAACTCGTTACAAAAAAAAACGAATGAAAGAAAACTAATCGGTTCGCGAGATCGTCCCTAAACGATTCTGCTCGGCAGTTTGTCGCAACCGGCCGTAACAATATTCCGTCGTAACTAAATTCACCATTCGGTGATCGCAAATACTAATTCACCCGCAGGTGATCGCAAGGGCAGCGCCTTCCGGCAGCTATTCTCCCGTATCGCAAAAAGTGAGCGTAATATTCCAAAACTAATCGAACGACACGTGACGTTACTCTCTACGACGGCACAGCTTCTTAATACGCCCCGTCCATCACCAAATTTATAAAGGAGTTCACCCGTTCTGGGTGCACCCCGCAGAAGCAACACAAAAAAAAACAGGAAAAAACAAAACCAATACACAATAAATATATGGGGTCTTTCCTGTGCCAACCTGGGGTTTCGAACCCGTCGAAACCGCAGTTCTCCAAAAAAAAAGAAAACTAACGGAACAAGTTTAATAAATTAGCACTGAACTCGAAACAAAATAAATATTACACGACGAAAAGGAAATAAATTAATAGACTCAATAAATTACAGAAAAGATAAATAGAATATCACAGCAAAAAAAAATTTTACTAGAAATTAACGAGGGAGAATAACGAGGAATTTACAGTGCGAGGAAGAATAGAGCGTAGAGAGAAAAGAAAAGGTGAGAAGAGAAGAAAGAAAGAAAAGGAAAGAAAAGCAGAGAGTACGCGGACTCGCTATTCTCTCTCAAAATTAGAAAACAAGAATATTTACAATTTACACGTGAAAGCACGAAAGAAAATAATGGTAATAAATAAAGAGAAAAACCAACATGAATAAATAACGAAAATAAATACCGAAAAATACATATTAAAGTTGAATAAATAATCGAACGATAAGTACACGAATAGCACAGGAAAGGCAGAATCAATCAATATATGGCATAATAATCTCATTTCAATACATGATAAATCAATTTCGAAACCGAACATCATGGAAATCAATAGATGCATTTCAACGATATCACAGTTTCAATTCGGTCTACGAGAAAATAGCGTAATACTTTCCGTTCAACCGAATCCAGTCTGCGAAGTCGCATCTCACATCAGGATCGTTCTCCGTTCGATTCGAAATTCAGAAAAAAAATACATGAAATAGCATACACAATTCATAAATAAAAATCAGTTCAATTCAATAGAAAATTGGCAAAATAATGCATCAAAAATTCAAGACAAAATATCACAATTTATAAATCAATTCCGGCAGCTTTGATCTGAAATCAATTTCGGACATTTACATCCGAAATTCAATCCAGCCGCTGCCACAACAAAACAAATAAATTCCAATCAATAACAGGTCATATAAGAAATGTGCTCGCTTCGTTGGCTCTGCGAAAGTCGTAGGAATTTCACGGTCGTAACGGGTGTTTGTTTTCGACGCCGCGACGGCCACGTTCGCACCCGGACCTTGTTCGTTCGACGAGAAAAATTCGACGAGAAAAAAAAATTCGAGATTTTCGTGAGAGCCTCACGTCGTTCCGCGGATCTCCTTTCGAAACAGCCCTTATACAAGTCGCTCTTTCAGCGAGATGTCCCTGTTCGGGCGCCAAATTTGTCACGTCGACTAGCTTTCCCTCGTCCTCTGGACGGCGAAAACCTAGCGACACCGGGTATTTATGGGCCGGAAGGCCGGGCCGCGGTCGGCCGCACGAAACGCGGTCCACCCGGGACAAAAGTGATTCGTCGACTCGTCGCTTCTCGAAATCTTCGCCAAGGTGTTCGGGCGCCAGGCACTGTTTTAAGGTGCCACGCTAAGTCGCCACAGCGACGAGCACTTCGAGAAACGTTTTCACGAGCCGACGGTCACCGACAACTCGACAAAACTCTTCGCGAACGGGTTCAGGGTACTACGCGGAGTGAACGCGAGGCGTTCCCCGCGGCGGGAAGGTTTCTCACGTAATAATCTTGACTCTCAGCGAATTTCGGCTAACGAGACTTTATTACTCGACTGAATGTACAACGGGGCTGCCAGCCGTAACCGGCAGCTTTTCTAGGTTAGCCGGCGCGTGACAGGTGGTCGTCGACGGATCTTAGTCGCACGCGCTCTTCTTCGTTCGAACGTAATTCGAACTTCGCGTCGAATTCGGCAGCAACGCGATGACGGCGTTGGCGTCCGCGGAACACGCGTTCTACGCCCGAATTCCGATGGAAAACGCGTTACAATGGCTTCTCGTCGAATTAACACTTGTCTCGAGTACGACGCGAGCACGAGGCGACGTCCCACCGTGGGACGAGACGAGGCTAGCGTGAAAGAAACGACGACGCGCGGATCCTCGCAAAGAAAATAGTGCTTGGCACCCGCTAATAATTTTCCCCGCGCGTTCGTCGCTCGGCCATTACGTGCCGTTCGCGAATTAACGCTGCTTCCGGCAGCCCGTAACTACGCCGATCTTTCGCCGACGCGATCGCGAACCCAAAATGCTTCCCGAGCCAACGCGAAAGAAAGATCACTCTATAATTCGGATGAGAATCCGACAAAGGCTTACCAAATAGGTTTCTTTTGTTGAAGCCGTGGACACGGATCGCTTCTGTCCCTCGGTTCCGGCAGCTTTGTCGCACAAAGTAGTTCTACGGTTTATTACAAGGAACAATTACAAGGAACTTTACTCGACTTGAGCCAATGAAGAAGTGATCTTCTACGCGATGACTCGGGAACGCGGAAGCGAAGCGTCCCCCCCTTCCGCTCGCTTCTCCCCGCGTACGCTCGGACCTATCGCGCTCTGATTTTCGGCAGGGGCCTCGCCCTGCGTGACGGTCCCTGGGCTCCGGCGATTGGCGGCCTCTCCGGCAGCGGTGCCCGTCGATTGGCCGCTCCCTGCTGAGGTGATCGCTGTCAGCCAATCCGGCAACTGGCCAGGTTTCTCTCCGGGTGAGGCGACGGCAAGACGGCTGAGATTTCTGTCTTGGCCGTGGACTTCTTGTCGGCGCCTCCAGGTTGTTTGTCCTGAGCCACGTCGATCTCTCTGCTGTTCTCCGGCAGGGTTCTCGTCGGAGCCATCCTTGTTCCCTTTCCGTTTGCGGGAAGAAGTTCGTCAGGTCCCCCCCCTTGGGGACCTGATCACGGTCCTGCAAACTCGCGTCGCGCAAATTGGCGCGACGCTCAAAGTATCAGAGTTCGCCCATTTGTCTCGCTCGTGCCCAGGGAGAGCGTTCGCCCCTATTTTTCCGCTCTTTGCCTGCCGGAATATGACCCGGTCTTCCGATCCTATTATTCGGAAGACGTTGGCAAACAGTGCCACGTCACACCACCCTATGGAATTATCGAGTAGAAGGGGCCAATGACCTTTCTCTTTCAAATTGTTCTCACACATATCCATAAATCCTTATCCTGCACTATAATTGTTCATAACTTCTTTATTATGAGTCTTCGTCTTCCTCGGTTGCCCCGGTAACTTTCTTCTCCTCCTTCCCTGGACAGCATTGCATTTTTCCTCGGATTTCAATAGATTTCCACATTACCACGGAGGTACTATTGTTAATGCGTTTTTTTTTTAGTGGTGTCCCCAGTAGGCCTATTCCACTTTGTCGCTGTATTTCCCTCCAGGAATATGCGAACCTAAGAAAAATAATAAACATTAATTTACATATTAACAGATTAGATATACTCATATTTATTATACTTTTCTTATAATACATATACTTACGTCCCCTCCATTTCACGGTGGCGGGGCCACGTTGGTGGTAGATGCGGTGGTGGTGGCTGTGGTAGTGGTGGCTGTGGTGGTGGCAGCTGCGGTGGTGGTAGCTGCGGTGGTGGTAGCAGCGGCGGAGAACGCCTTCCGGTTCCGTTGCTTCGCCGCTTTCAGCGCGAGTTGTGCTTTCGTCCCGAACTCCTTCTCTGTCGGCGGGGGGAACGAACGGCTCCGCGCCATTGCGGCTGTAACATTCATTCAAAGTAAGATAAACAATGAATTGAGAATGAAATTAAACTATGTCAATGATGTGCAATGCTTACCGTAGATGGCTCGTATAATCCGCGTGTTGTGCAGCGGTCGCGATTGATACGCACCCAGCCACGTGTACGAGGCTGCGGTGCGGTCGGTCAGGGCCTGCTTAAAGCAGGTACTGACCGCCTCTTTCAAGGTCGATCCTCCCCATCTGGTGAAGTACCGAACCTGAATAAAAAATAAATATTAGTTTGCATATTGATAAATTTGATATGCGTACTCTTTTATTATTTCTGTGTTCCAATATATTTACTACACTGTAGAAATCCTCTGCAGGACCTACCCCAAAGCTCTCTACCTCTTCTACGGAGCGTAGAGGCAGAAATTGCGGCCGCTCCACCTGCACCCCGTGTTCAATGGCCATGGGCCATGAAGTTGCCCCCTGTTGACTGTAGAAGGAAAGAAAGATTAGTAAATGAAACATCTTTTCGACAAACATATAATTTTAACTAATTCTGATGATGACTCACTCCAGATTGTCGCTCAATGTGACCATGTTCCGCAGCAGTTGGGCCTGGACCTGCTTGTCTTCGGCATTGCGCTGCCGAAGATCGTCCAACTGCTCCGTAACTTTGGCCGCGTGCTCCGTTAATCGGTCCATGCGTTGCAGCATGAGGTCCTGCAGTTCCCGCAATTCCTCCAAACCAATTTGGCCGCTAAAACAAATGCAACATTACACCGTGTACTACAAAATTCAATTATAATTATTGCTGAATTTAAAAATATGTACAGTAAATTCTCTATAATCGCAAACAGGGCATGTACGATAATCGCAAATGAAATATCCCCTCCAACTCAATACACTGATCTCGGCTCGGTATATCGGTGTGAACCACTACTAACGCGACGCGGAGAGTCGCAGTCGTCGGCACAGTTCAAACGCCCGTGAGTCATCATAACGTTATACCAAAATTCTATCTTCTTTATTTTCCATTATTTTTTCATGGGACTTTCGCCAACATATTCCTGGCATTTTTCTAATGCAAAATGGTACCAAACACGATATAATTTGAACTGAATTTAGTGGTTTAATTGACGATGAGAGTTTCGAACGCAAGGAAGGACAGCGTATATGAAAGAAAGAGACGCGGACAGGTGCCGTCGCATCGACGGTTGCCGTGGTGTCTCTTTACACGCGCTGTCCTTCTCTACGTTCGGCTCGGCCTTTGGTTCCTTCTCTACGTTCGGCTCGGCCTTTGAAGCTCGAAAAAAGTAGGCCCAAGATCTATAAATGCAAACAGGTGCCGTCGCATCGACGGTTGCCGTGATGTCTGTTTACACGCGCTGTCCTTCTCTACGTTCGGCTCGGCCTTTGAAGCTCGAAAAAAGTAGGACCAAGATCTATAAATGCAAACAAATCCCCCCGAGGCATTTGCGATTATAGAGAATTTACTGTATACAACTTATTACTTTTGCCAGTGTTGAGCGCTTCCTGCCTCTTTGGGAGGAGGCAACGAACGAGTAGGAGATTCCCCCTCCGGCTCGTTCTGTAGCTCCTTCAACCTCCTCTGCATGGCGTCGTAATCGCTTTCCTCCAACGAATGAGTCGGAGATTCCGCCGCCGGCTCGTTCTGCAGCGCTTCCGACCTCTCGCGCATGGCGTCGTACTCATTTTCTGCTGCTCGGGGGGCTTCCTTCTCTTGGCCGGAGGGTCGTCATCGGAGGATGTCGTTAGATACCTCTTCGGTTTCGGCGCGTTTCTTTTCGGGCATTCCTTCTGAAATGTATGAAACGTATTTTTCTATTTTAAACAAATATTGTGATATTATTATAAAAGATAACACAATAAATAAAATAACAATTACTAATAGGTGAATTCGATTATCCACCCCAAATAAAAACATAATCTCTAATTAAGCAAAGGCTATACCCGGGTTTGGTAGTGAAATTCGCCCCCGGCGGGATTTTAATCGAGCTTGCACCATTCGATAGCCTACCAAAACAGACCCGGCTCTGCCAAGTTTCAGCCCCATATCTCATCTGTAAGGGTAGTTATTGAGAAAAATCGAAAAACCAGTTTTTGGCCCATTTTCCGTATTTATTGACAATTAAAAATTCTGAAAAAAATCTGACACATTTAGAATACTAAGCCACATATTAGGTATCATTTCCAGATTTTTCCGTTGCAAACTCTGGTTGTAAAAAATGAAAAACACGAAAAATATCGAAAAAATGCAGGTTTCATATAGAAATCTAAAAGGTACTACTACAGATTTAATTTAGCAATGAGATATTACCGTAAGTATTATGCTCAATTTTTTTCAAATTCCTGAGAGTGGTGGAACATAGTTAAAAAAAATAAAAACCATTTTTTTCGGCGTTTTTTCTAAGTTATACTTATCTTTTCTGAATCTAAAAAATATATTATGTAATATTAAACGTTCCTACGTTCAGAGAAACATCTCCCAGACTTTAAAACTTGCGTAGTACAAAAAATGAAATTAATACTATGTACATATATTTAAATATGTCAAAGGTGATTTCAACGGCGCTGGTTGGTGCAGCGGCTATGGTCTCCGACTGCGGAACCGCTGAAGATTTTTTGGACCAGGTACGAATCCTCGGTCAGGTCAATTCTTTTTTCTATGTTAATCAGATGTTTTTTCGGTTCCTAACCATATGATTGTTGTTAACCCATTGTGAAAATATTTTTTAACTATGTTTAGACTATTGCAAAATAATTTTTTGGAAAAATATTCTTGCAGTACTTTCGGCTTCTAGTCATTTATACATACAGTCCGTAAATGACTAGAAGCCGAAAGTACTGCAAGAATATTTTTCCAAAAAATTATTTTGCAATAGTCTAAACATAGTTAAAAAATATTTTCACAATGGGTTAACAACAATCATATGGTTAGGAACCGAAAAAACATCTGATTAACATAGAAAAAAGAATTGACCTGACCGAGGATTCGTACCTGGTCCAAAAAATCTTCAGCGGTTCCGCAGTCGGAGACCATAGCCGCTGCACCAACCAGCGCCGTTGAAATCACCTTTGACATATTTAAATATATGTACATAGTATTAATTTCATTTTTTGTACTACGCAAGTTTTAAAGTCTGGGAGATGTTTCTCTGAACGTAGGAACGTTTAATATTACATAATATATTTTTTAGATTCAGAAAAGATAAGTATAACTTAGAAAAAACGCCGAAAAAAATGGTTTTTATTTTTTTTAACTATGTTCCACCACTCTCAGGAATTTGAAAAAAATTGAGCATAATACTTACGGTAATATCTCATTGCTAAATTAAATCTGTAGTAGTACCTTTTAGATTTCTATATGAAACCTGCATTTTTTCGATATTTTTCGTGTTTTTCATTTTTTACAACCAGAGTTTGCAACGGAAAAATCTGGAAATGATACCTAATATGTGGCTTAGTATTCTAAATGTGTCAGATTTTTTTCAGAATTTTTAATTGTCAATAAATACGGAAAATGGGCCAAAAACTGGTTTTTCGATTTTTCTCAATAACTACCCTTACAGATGAGATATGGGGCTGAAACTTGGCAGAGCCGGGTCTGTTTTGGTAGGCTATCGAATGGTGCAAGCTCGATTAAAATCCCGCCGGGGGCGAATTTCACTACCAAACCCGGGTATAGCCTTTAACGTTTAACCGCTTCGTTCTCATGGACGTGTTATGTCGCTACGTCGAAACTGTTCGTATAAGGCCACTGACGGTTTAAGACGCGATGCTAGATTAATCTAATAATCACGCGAGATATATCGTCAGTAGCACCGCGCTAACGGTATTGCGTCGCGTCTCAAGCTGTCAGTGACCTTGTACGAGGGTCATTCCATGCCAAATCGATCACTTTTTGCAGGCATCGTCGTCGATTTTGTTATAAATGAAACATGTTGTAGAAACATGTGAAATTAGAGGGAGGGGAGTTTAATGTTATATGTTTATGATTATTGTTCAATACAAGGCTAGATAAATCGAGTCTGGTTGAGTGTAACGTCACTTTATTTATTCCCGGAGGAATTCGTCTTATCACAACACTTGTACAAACTTGAAAGTGTAAACACTACGCGAGCGCGTGGTGTTTCCTTGATAATAAATGCTTTAACTACAGACAGTTCGTTTTAACACCTTCCCGGAAAGCTCCGCGAAAGTGGAGGTATATTTCTCCGTATTGACCGGTCAATAGACGCTTGTACTAAACGATGACTCGAAGGATAGATTCCTGTCGTGTATCGGACGATTGATAGCGGACGATAGTTAACGGACTGGCGATCGATCGATCAGCTGGCGGTTAGCCGTCACCTAGGCGCGTTCGATTGGGGGATCGCTAGCGCGATCCGCCAATCGGAGAGCGCTCCGCGGTCGATAATCGATCATTCTCGATCTCGACGGGCCGGCCAATGACTCCTCCGGCTGATTATCGATCGCAGATATCGCTTCTGCTAAGCGATTAGCCAATGGCAAGTAGGCGACGTTCGTCGTTACGTTGACGCAGTCGACACACTCAGCCAATCCCGAACAATTATATTCCCTGAAGTTTCCTCTTTAAAATGAACCCTTGGAAAAGATGGAGCCATAAAAATGGGTGTCACAATGACCTGGTAAAGTACGCCGTGTACCTCCGTTTCAGGTAGAGGCGAGTCGAGCGCGCCGCTATTATGGTTCGTTGTCTATATTGCTGGTCCCGAGAAAACACCAGCAGACTGTATACGACTAAATGACCCTATTTATACCTGCACAACAATATTACTGGTGGCCAACGACACCTTTTCAAGTAAAAGGTAAAAACCCGGAAATACTCGGTTCGAATGGAATAAAATCATATATCTCGTTAGGTTCTAGAAAACATGCATAAAGTTTGGGCATTGTGAAAAACAAATTATCTATTTACTTCATAGCGACAGAGGGTCATTGGTAAAAGAACCGTTCGCAAGCAAACCAGCTTACAACGTGATTATATCGTTGGAGCGCAGAGTTTATACTAGGGATACCCATTTCACGTGTATTGAAAATACACATGTAGACGTGTAATTAATATATCCGTGCAGAAGTTCGGATACTATTTAATACACGGATACACGTGTTCACGTGTATCAAAATATACGGATAATACACGTGTACCCATGTGTTATCTGTATATTTCGATATACACGTGTACACGTTTACTTCAGTGCCCGTGTATCCGTGTATAAAGAAGTACACGGATTAAAATACGAATATATATTAGTAGACGTGAACACGTGAATATGTGTATCCTCAATACACGTCCAAAACCGTGATCTCTAGTTTATACTTAGCACAAACAAAAGACTTGCTAGATCACGGAGAATTTGTTGGCATGGGCGACTTTTCGGAAAACTATAGTTTTGTTATACAGGATGAAGTGCAAAATTACCATGGGAGTAATAAGCAAGTCACTCTTCATCCTTTCGTTATATACATATACAAAAGAACATAGTCATAATTTTGTTATAATTTCTGAAAGTTTAGAACATAATACAGCTGTCGTTCATATTTTTCAAAAAAAGGTAATGGAATATTTGAAACATATTTATGTGGAAAAAATATTTCGTAATAGCCCAATCCTTTCCGAATAACACAAAAAAAATGTAGCTCAATCGGACAAATTGTTCCTGACAAGGGAACATATTCAGATGAGAAAATCCGATTTTGATGAAACTTATGTGTGAGCTATAGTTCTTCGAAAAATATTTGACACGTGTTTCTTTTATCGGCAACCATCCACTTTGAAGGGGTGAAAACAGCCCTCAAAGTTGGAGTTCAAAACCATATTTTTTGAGATATCTCGGAAACCAGAGGTCGAAAAAATTTGAATTTTTTTTTAAATTGTGTGTTTTTCAATGGGGAACGTAGTCGTGCACGAAAATTTTAACAAAAGTTTTTTGTTTAAACAATATATTAAAAATTTGATATTTTTTGCAGTTTCTCTTATTTATTGTTAGTTCATTTTAATGTAAACTCGGGTGTGTGATCTATGATCCAAAATAGGAGATACATGTTCCAGGATTTTCCTTTTTTTTGCCATTTAACAATAATTATGCATAATGGATGATAGTCTTGCACCTGGCGTGTGGAGAAATTCTGGCTTGTTTTATAGAAATATAAGCATTTAGTATAAACGTGTATAGTATTTTAAACAATATCACTGGATTATATGTCGTTTATTGTTTTATCAGTAGCTAAAGAAGGTGGCGCAGGTATTAGCAGCCTGACACTAAAGACGTTTCAACACTCTAAACCCAGCGCTCGGATTTGTTTCATCGCGAGGAACTCGAATCCAAGCCTACGCCTCCTCGACCCGGCCGCGCGTCTCGCTCCCCGTCGCGGCCGTAGTGCTCGGAACTGCTCAGGCGCGTACCATTTCATAGGCGCTGTTCGTGGCGCAACAGGACGACACTCGCGTCACTGTCGCCAGATTGAGGTTGAATCGGAGCTCCCGTACTCCCCTACTAACCCCTTCCAGTGTCGCCAGATTGCGGTGGACACGAATCTCCCGTACTCCCCTACTTTCCCCTTCCACTATTCTATTCGCACGCGCGCATAGAATATCTCGCATTCGCCCCACTCATTCCCCGTCATCAGAGAGGGGGTACATCATTTCATCATCCCTCCCTCAGTCTGGCTTCACTGACTCGTGTCAATAGGTTTCCGCGTTACCATTGAGGTACTATTGTCAATGCGTTTTTTTTTGTTAGTGGTATTTGAATAATAGAAAATTGATAACTATTTTTAAAATTTATCTTACGAATTTATATTTCTAATTTATTTTTATAATTATAATAATCTACAGCTGTTATGTCCGAAATTATCATGCGTGATAGTGGAGTAGGCCTACAGGGGATACCACTAACGAAAAAAACGCATTGGCAATAGTATGTACCTCGATGGTAATGCGGAAACCTATTGACATGAGTGTCGTCCTGATGCGCCACGAATAGCGCCTATGAAATGGTACGCGCCTGAGCAGTACCGAGCACTATGGCCGCGACGGGGAGCGAGACGCGCGGCCGGGTCGAGGAGGCGTAGGCTTCGATTCGAGCTCCTCGCGATGAAACAAATCCGAGCGCTGCTCTAAACCTATCGAGCCTTAAAAGTAACTGATAAATGTTTCTTTGTATAAAAATGCTAAGATCGATTTTATTTAGGCTTTATGCAGCTCTCCTATTGTAATATGTTAATGTATTAGGTCGTTCGGAAAATCATTTCGTTTTCTCCTCTACTGAAGAAATAACATTCAATTTGGTTTCTATTTCTTGCAGTCGATGTATTCGATTTTTATTTTGCAGAAATATCCGCAGTCTAGTAATGACAAACGGAAGTATTGCCATCCCTACACGAAAAACGAAATTACTTTCCGAACGACCTAATATATAGTATGTGTAGTATGTAATTTAAATAAATATTAATTTTGTCGGTAAAAAAGAAGAGCGCTGCTGCTGCTGCCACACATTTGTACAATGGAGATGGGGTGAAAGGTTAAGTGGTCAACACGTGTGAGCCCACTCTCACACGTGGAAGGAATCCCGGCACTCCCGATCACGTAGCGAACAAACACGTATATTTACAGAATGTAATGTACAGCCGGAGAGTATCCGATGAAGCTCTGCTGAGCTATACAGTAACGTAGTTAACGTCGTAGATCCTCGAAAACCAACAATGGTGGATCAATCAGAAAAGAGCAGCACGGATGGTCAACCACGACCATATCGTTCGAGAGTTACAAGGGAAGAGAGCGATCGACACGATCCGCGCGTCGACCAACGTAGCGAGTACGTTGTGCGCAGGCTCAGCGACTCCCCACTACGCAGCAAGTGCGGAGTGGTAAGCGCGACCCCACACACTCCCCCCCTAGTGCGTTACTGCCAGAAACGCATGATACAGGAAATGCATGCAGCAGCTGCACTCGGAAACGGGTGACGCACTAGGAGTGAGCAAGAAGGCTCATCTCCCCACAACAGTTAATAAATGCTTTCCCGTTTGAGCAAGAAGAAAGCTGCGGCGAACGCAAATTATTAATTTTTCTTCGCGAAAGAAACGCAACACATAAATTATATACATTTTTCTTCGCGAAAGGAACGCAACACATAAATCAAATACGTCCTCCTTCACGAAGGAAGGGAAAACGCGACGAACGCGGACTAACGATTCTCCTTCTCAAGGGACGGAAAACGCAACGAATGCGCAATATTGTCCCTCCTTTGCGAAGGAAGGCGTGTGCAAAGAGTATACCATGTGCATATTTACAATGAAATGAATTCACTACGAGTGAATCGTGACGTTACAGCAACGATACGCGCGATGTCACCGACATAAGAATGCAGAAAGCATTCTATTTGGTGCGAACAGCAATTAGTACTGTCGCGTGTTAGGTCTTGTGAGCGACCTGTTTTCTCGTGTACGTTCTCAACGGGGGGGGGGGGGGGCAGAGCTACAACCCGCTGAGCCATCAGAACCAATTGATTCGTCCAAATCCTGCGAAATTGTATATGCGGGCTTTAATAATTCCACAGGTACATTGCGGGAGGTCCCGTTCACCTCGATCTGGAAGACTCTATCGCTGATGCGAGATAGGACCTTATGCGGACCTGTATACGGCCTTTCAAGGGCCTTCTTGGCCATATTGCGCATAAATACGTGGGAGCATTCCCTGAGGTCCTTAATGACGAACGCTTTACGAGAATTGCGGTGCGCCGCGGGAACAGGACGAATCTGTCGCATGAACTCGCGGTGCTCTTCCAAGAAAATGTTCGGATCCGGCGAGAAGTCGTCAGGGAGGAAAAATTCTCCCGGGAGGCGCAGTGACGTCCCGAACATGAACTCCGCCGGAGAGGCGTTCGTGTCCGAGCGGACATGCGACCTCAGACCCAGAAGGACCGACGAAAGCGACTTTGTCCAATCAGCATCCCTATGACACATCAACGCAGCTTTTAAAGGGCGGTGCCAGCGCTCGATCAATCCGTTCGAAGACGGATGGTAGGCCGTGGTCCTGACTCTCTCACTTCCTGTAAGCGACAGGAGTGCGGAAAATAGCCGCGATTCGAATTGCGCGGCTTGGTCCGTCGTCACGATTTTCGGAGAACCGTAACGCGATATCCAATTGTCGAAAAACGCACGCGCAATCGTCTGGGCGGAGGTTTCCTTCAGAGGAATAGCCTCGACCCTGCGAGAGAATCTGTCAATCATGGTCAGCAGGTACTGAAAACCATCACGGACAGGCAGTGGGCCTACGATATCGATATGCACATGGTCGAAACGACCATCGGGAGCAATGATTTTATCTGGAATCATTTTAACATGACGCGATGTCTTTGACTGTTGACAGTCAAGGCATTCCCTACACCAACGTTGAATATCGCGATGCATATCGGGCCACACATACCTATGTCTGATTAGCTTGTCAGTGACCTGCGGACCAGGATGTGCGGGCGCATGAAATATTTTATACGCAGTTCGACGTAAACTCGTCGGAATGTACGGCCAAATGGCTTCTCCCGATATCTCACAGAAGATTGAAGTATGCTCAGGGCCCCAAGATATAGACTTGAGAGTCAAGGAGTGATTAGACGACTTGCGGAGTTCCGCCAGTTGTTCGTCATCCTTCTGAGCATTTGCCAGATCAGAGAGACTGATCTCACAAGGGAGTCGAAGTGACTCAATCCGAGAAAGGGCATCAGCCACAACATTCTCCGGGCCCTTCACATATTCAATGTTCGTGGTGAATTGCGCAATCAGAGTAAGCTGGCGCAATTGCCGCGGAGAGGCTTTCTCGGGGCGCTGCTTGAACGCATAGATTAACGGTTTATGATCCGTTAGCACCTTAAATTCGCGCCCTTCTAATAGATAGGAAAAGTAACGGATCGCTTCGTAAATAGCGGTGAGCTCCCTGTCATAGGCGCTGTAATTCAGCTGAGAGGGAGTCAATTTCCTCGAAAAGAACGCGAGGGGTTCCCAAGTCGCGGTCGACGCCTTGAGCACGAGACTCCTTTGTTCCAACACTGCGCCTATTGCGCGATCGGACGCGTCGGTTACTAAGCGTAACTCAGCCCCGGACCTTGGATGAACCAAGAGAGTAGCTTTCGCAAAATCCTGTCTAATCTTGTCGAAGGCCAGCTCGGCCTCGCGGGACCGATCTCCTTTTTATCGTTCTTTTTAGAATCGATGAAATAAGCATTCAGGGGAGCCTGAGAGGCAGCTGTATTAGGAAGATTCCTATGATAGAAATTTATCATACCCAAAAAGCGTCGCAATTCGACCACTGTTTTAGGTTTAGCAAACCCCAAAATGGCTTCCACCTTGCTGGCCAAAGGGCGAATGCCCTCGGCACTAATAGAATACCCTAAAAATTCTAATTCGTGGGCTGCAAAATTGCATTTGCCAACGTTGCGGCGAAGGTGATAATCCTTCAGCCTCTGAAATACAATCCGTAGGTGTTCCATGTGCTCCTCCCGAGTGAAAGAAGCGACAAGGATATCATCGATGTATAAAAATACAAAGTCCAAATCTCCCAGCGCACGATTAATGTAACGCTGGAACGATTGACTTGCGTTCCGAAGACCGAAGGTCATGTATTCGAATTCATACAACCCGAAAGGGGTTGTGATGGCAGTTTTCTGCACATCCTCAGGCGCAACCGGAATTTGGTTGAACGCCTTGTGCAAATCCAGCTACGAAAAAATCTTTTTTCCCGCTAAATTATTGCAACAATCGTACAAGTGGGGCGTCGGATACTTGTCCGGAATGGTCACAGCATTTAACTGTCTATAGTCCCCACAGACCCGCCAGGTCCCGTCTTTCTTCTGCACCATGTGCATAGGACTGACCCAAGGACTGCTTGACGGTCTGCAGATGCCGGCCTCGCACCACTGCTTGAACTCCTGCTTCGCAGCAAGGATTTTGTCCGGCGCTAAGCGACACGGACGAGAAGAAATCGGAGGGCCCTTTGTAAGGATGTGGTGAAACACCTCCTTCGATTTGGGCAAGGTTGGAAACGAAGTTCCAGTGATCTCCGGAAATTCGGAGAGAATGTTGGCACATTCCGTGCCTGAGGCAGCGATGTGCACTGAATGAACTTGAACTTTCTTCAGTTCGCCAGACGAGGCTATGCCTGAAACTCTATCAACCAGGCTACGCTTGCGGATATCTACAACGAGGCCATAATGCCACAGAAAGTCTGCCCCAATAATGGGATGAGGGACATTGGCAATGCAAAAATGCCATTTGAATGCCTATCGAGGAGTCGTTAGCGGCGACCAATTTGAGCCGACCCGGCTTGCCTCGAATCCTAGCATCTGCAGGAAGCAGGGACACATCCGCGCCGGTGTCTATTCGGAAGATCTGACCGGAAGTCCGATCTGTAATATGGAGACGTCTGGAATCACCTGTACCTACCACAACCGTCTCCGCGACGGCAGGTGATCTTAGTTTTTTGCAGCTTTCCATTCGGAAAATTTGCTGCACCCCTCCCTACATGAGGTAGGGATCCCAGGGTAGCGCTTGTGCGCTAAGCACAATGATTGCGCTTCATCAGAAGGTTTTCTGGTTTTCGAACGAGAGCGCGAAAGAGACTGCGAGCCCGATCTGGATGTTGCGGAGAGCAACGATTTTTGGTTGGAAACCAAAGTCTTAAGAAGAGACTCAATGCGACTCAATTTTGCCGAGAATGCGGCAGTGCTGTCAACCGAAGGCACAGCAGAAGAAGAACAAGAAGCTCTTTTGGCATGGGCAGAACAAGATTGCTTATCGCACTCGACCGAATTGACGTTGGGTTTAGGACCATGAACGGCAACCAACTTATCTGCAATCTCTGCCAGGATGTCCAGGTCTTTGCTTTCCGACACCACCAGGATCTCCTGTTAGTTATCGGTCAACTGTTCTAAGAAGATAGACCTCAACACAGAGTCACTGCAGTTACATCTCTCGTTAAGATAACGGAGCTGACAAAGGATTTGGGACAGTTTACAGTCCACGTCAACCTGTCCTCTTAATAACCTTCTCAAAGTCTACTCGTCTGTCGGTGCAAAAACCGTGTGCAGACGTTTTTTCGCCTTAGGGTACATATCGGGATAGGGAGGTTGTTTGGTAGTGATATCGCTTAGATTTGCTCAGGAATCCTCGTCTAACGCCATCACCAGGTAATCAAACTTGGTGAGCTCGTGAGTTACCCCCGAGCGACGTAACGATGCCTCTAACTGGCAGAACCACAACACTGGACGCTTTCTAGAAAAGGATGGAATCTTGGGGACCCGCGCGACCGCGACTTGGGAAACATCCCCGTGCTCCTGACGAGCTTCCCTATCCACTCTTTCCTCTAACTGCTGACGAATGTCGTCGATCTCTTGCCGAATCGCCTCGAAGGCGTCGAGGTCGAGCTGCGGCACAACGGGCTCCGGATCCGCCATACTTGTAGGGGCTGAATCTACTGCTAGCCTACGCAAATGCGTTTACACGCTAACCTAATTCACGCACAGGCGTGTCACAGGGACTGTGCACGAGTTTACCCGCGATCAGAAATTCAATGTTTCGGAAAACAACAGGGTTTTTACTTGGCGCGCCCTTGAGTTCATGCGACAGATTCGCGAACGCGACGCGGAGCAACGAACGCACGCACCAAAACAGTGTTTTTGTGTCTATTGAGCACAACACCGAAAGCACCGTTGCCGATGAGGATAACAGGCTCCGATGACGACGATGGCCAAAACATCAGCGTGACCTCGGGCACGAGGTAAACAACACGCTGATACAGGAATGGAATGTCGTCCTTCAGCGTGACCTCAGAACACGAGGTAACAGCATGCCGGCCGGACAACAGGCCGATTGGGCTAGATACGCCGGTACAGGAAGAAAAAATCGTCCTTCAATGTGACCTCGGGCGGACCAGGCCACGAGGTAAACAGCATACCAGCTTCGCAGCAAATCGCCTCGTTAACGAGACGTTACCGCCAATCCCTCTCGTACCTCCAGAGAAGAAGATGAATTCTTCCCCGATACAACACCGGTAGTCCAGATCTGGCTTAGGCAGCTCTGGAAAGTCTGTACGCCGACACGAAGTTTCGTCCTTGTCAAAGATGGCCGATTGGTCCGTTGGCCCGTTCAAAATGCGGCGCCGCCATCTTGACGTATCGTGCAGATATGGGTTGCACGTGTCCCGCTCCTCCTCAGCTCGAAACGATTGTCCCGGCTCCTTGGTGAACGATGTCCAAACGTCGGGGTCACCAATTATGGGGTGAAAAGGTTCAATGGTCAACACGTGTGAGCCCCACTCTCACACGTGGAAGGAATCCAGACACTCCCGATTACGCAGAGAACAAACACGTATATTTACAGTATGTAATGTACAACCGGAGAGTATCCGATGAAGCTCTGCTGAGCTATACAGTAACGTAGTTAACATCGTAGATCCTCGAAAACCAACACTGGTGGATCAATCAGAAAAGAGCAGCACGGATGGTCAAGCACGACCATATCGTTCGAGAGTTACAACGGAAGAGCACGATCGACACGATCCGCGCGTCGACCAACGTAGCGAGTACGTTGTGCGCAGGCTCAGCGACTCCCCACTACGCAGCAAGCGCGGAGTGGTAAGCGCGACCCCACATGGACATTTACTTTACCGCCATCTATCACATTAGCGCGAGCTGCTCTTGTACGGCATTTTACACATTAGCGCGACCGTGTTGCCCTCTTACGGCGAGGCAGAATCCAAGACCGATGCCCTGCAGCTTGCGGCAGCAGACCTCTAAAACGCGACATGGCTGCCGCGTAGTAGAGCTGCAGATCGGAGCAGTTGGTTATCTGGGTACATATTTATGAATATTATATATTACTTACATATGAAAATATAAAAGTACGATCACAGGACAATAATGATAAAACAATAGACTACTTATTACTGACGTAAATAATAGAACAACAATGTACTTGTGTTTTGCGTGTAAGTAGTGTTTGAATAAGCGATATAGTAGCTCCGCGAGATGAAGTAAAGCATGAATAAGAGTGCCGTCCCACGGTGAGAAACACGAGTTGCAGCGCCGCTTCACGGTGAGAAACACAAGTTGCAGCGCCGCCCCACGGCAAGAAACTGTGGGCTCGGCTTTATCCCCGACATTGGTGGGGTGCCGCGCCTGCGCACTCACGGCATTCCTGCCGACATTGCTGAGCGTTGCGAAGAGCTCGCTCTCTTCTGTCACGAACTCTCGACCAAGCATCATGTGATCTTTGGTACTGTACGCGTTCCATCGCGAACCACGTTGTGATTGACTCGGCCTCTTTACTCATTTAATGTAATTCTGACATGACTGAAATATAATGTATTCAGTTCATCGTGCAAGGGTGAACGTTCATTTACGTAAATATCCTTTCGGAGTTGAGAGTGTGTAGGCTCTCTTTATTACCTACACTGGTGACCCCGTATATATCCTTATCTCCATGCGGAGATACTATAGCGTTGGCCAATAGAAGATACTCCCATTCTTCTAGTGAATCTCCTATCTGGAGATTCACATAAATGCCACAAAACGGGGGTGTCCCACTTGGACTCCGACCGATTGGACACGTCCCGATTGGACTGTCCCGATTGGACGCGTTCCTTTTGGACTCCGTGCCGATTCGACTCGTGCCGTTTGGACGCCGTGCCGATTGAACTCGTACCGTTTGGACGCCGTGCCGATTGAACTCGTACCGTTTGGACGCCGTGGCGGTTGGATTCGTAACGTTTGGACGCCGGAAATTTTATAATCGTTGGATGCCGCGAATTTTATAATCATTGCTTTTCGAAGTCTACATATGGTGATATTGTACTGGGAAATATATGGTTAAATATGATTTGGAATCTATTAAATTTGGATCTGAATTTAAATTTTTATGTGGTTTTTTATGTGTTTCTTGTGTGTGAGGATATAACGTGTTTTTACAAAAGAGAATAACTAATCCAACCGCCACGGCGTCCAAACGGTACGAGTTCAATCGGAACGGCGTCCAAACGGTACGAGTTCAATCGGCACGGCGTCCAAACGGCACGAGTCGAATCGGCACGGAGTCCAAAAGGAACGCGTCCAATCGGGACAGTCCAATCGGGACGTGTCCAATCGGTCGGAGTCCAAGTGGGCATCACTCCACAAAACACAAGTTGCAGCGCCGCCCCACGGCGAGAAACACAAGTTGCAGCGCCGGCGTGAACGTGTTAAACCTAGAGCCTCGTAACGCCTCCACGTATTCATTAGATGTTCAATCGCAATATTCTTTTCTGCTAAGGACAATACATTTTTATATCTCGGATCTAAGTAAACCGATGCCAATAGACATTTATTGCTTACGAGTTCAGATTCACGGTTTATTATTGAATTTAATAGCCATGTCGCAAAAGTATTATTTATTTTCGATAAATTTATTTTACATTGCAGCCAGACAACATAAAAGTCTCCCATCAATAACTGCTCACATTGCATTTTCTTTGTTGCTATTTTTGCGGGTTCAAGAGCGTTCATTATTTCCCTAATCGTGCTCCATTCACTTTCGGATAACGTCGCATCTCTTATTTCTAAACAAAAATCTTGTAATGTTAATAATCTTTCTAACATATCATATGTTGAACTCCATGTAGTTGGGCAATTTAGAATGGGTTTACGTAATTTTAAATTGTTCAAAAGGATCGTTACCGTAGGACTGCGGAGTTTTCGCACGAGCTCGCGAATTTTTTGAATTAAATTTTCTACATTAAACTTTTCAATAGCATCTTGAACAGCAAGTTGCAACGTATGTGCAACACACCGCACCCCCATTAAATTAAGATTCGTATCCTCTAACTGAAATAAATGTTCACCCTCCAAGTAAAATTCTTGTTGAGGATCGTCCGAAAAATCTTCAAAATCGTCGGGAGTTTCTTCTTCGCTTAAGAGACGAACCATCTTCAGCATATTTGAGCCATTGTCCGTCGTGATTGAATAAATATTTCTCGCGGTAAGATCATATTCTTGTAATACGTCCAGGACTAAATTCTTCAAATTTTCGCTAGTATGCCTAACAAAGATTTCCTTTAAAGCTAACGTTCTTACAATCAATTTCTTATGTTTTACATATTGTGCATTTATTCCAATAAACCAGGGATAGGCATTTTTCCTCAATTGAGGCAAAGCCGTCCCCACCGTAGCGCCTACTGTCCCCCACCAGCTTCCGTAGTTACTATGAAAGAAAGACGCGCTTCGTCCATCGCAAGCAGTGCGCAGGCCTCGTGCATCGGAGCCGCGAGGAGCGCCACGGAAAGGAAGCTTGGTGGGGGAAGCAGGCGTTTGAGGGGCCTCACCCGTGCCCATCCCTGCAATAAACGATCTAAATTGACGGGTTGCCCCGTCAATTTTAATAGGAACTAAACTATTTTTAATTGCCGCTTTTATTAAGTTTCGCACTTCGCGTGCCCGATTTATTATTGCCTCCCGAACATTGTCTCTATTATTAGTAATTTGGGGTTCAACTGTCTCTAATATCGGGTCAATTATTTTACGAAAACCCGAATCCTCCACGATACCTAATGGTCGACCATTTTTGGTGGTTAATTCGACGCAAGCGTCCATCAGCAGGAAAAATAGTAGTCTATTAGCTGTAAATATAAATATACGCTACGGTAAAGGAAATAACAGCAACTATTGACGGTGAAGCCGACCGCCAGGACTGCGATTTATTATTAGTGAACTCTAACAAGGGGGGTTACCTAATCGTAACATGCCGATTTTAATGAAATTTCGGTATGATATAGAACTCAAAAAAATTTATGACACGTATTTTTTTATTGCGGCCGACATTCATGTTGAGGGGGTGAAAATAGCTCTCAAAATTGGGGTGGAAAAAATCCTATTTTATTGAATATCTCCGAAAATATTAGGGCTAGACAAAAATTTCAAAATACAATTTGTGCGTCTTTGAATGGGGAATCTTATCATGTAAACTGATTAAAAAATAATAATTTGTTTTAAAAATATGTTAAAAATTAACTTTTTTTGCAACATTTTTCGATAAAACATTCCAATCAGGAAAATTTGTATACACAGTCTACATACCTTGATAAAAATATGAAGAAAAAAGTGATTTAGTTCCGCGATCATAATAGTCATATTATGTTCCAACGCTTATGCCAGGTACGGTGGCAACCGTAATGGAAAATTTGTTCTATATTGGGCTACGATAAATTATTTTATATCTTTCAATCCGTCTTAAAAACGTGGTATATTAAAAATTTTGGTAATTATTTACAAAGAGGCACTTTTCACCGATCTTGATGAAATTTAATTGCGTACATATGTTATAGATTTCGTCATCTTCAACAACTTTTTCCTTTTCCAATATAGGGAGGTCGCCATTTTCATTACTTTTTGCTGGTAAATACGTACATCCTATACTATACAGTTTAATTAATGCATAAACCCAAATTTTTTGAAATTGTGAAATACGGCGTTTTTCCTGATAACCACAGATATAAGGTGAGCTTTCAATTTGGAAAGACTACTCCAGTCTGACCTCTCCGCCTCCTCCACTACATAACCGCAACTCATTCTATTTGGATAATTTTTCCAGTGTAACTGTCACCCAGAATTTGAATTAGTAATGGAAAAATCATGCGAATAGAATGAGTTGTGGTTAGATGGTGGAAGGGGCGGAGCCGTTAGGCCGACCCGACCACGAAAACGAAAATTTATATAATATGTATATGTGTGACCAGAGTGAGTCCCTGTTTTCTCTCTCATATCCACAGCGTGTTTACCAAGAAAATGTAAACAGACGTCGCGCCGCAGCAGGCTTACGTTGCCACGGAGCGTTCAAGAATGCGGAAAATTCAATACTGTAATAGCAATAGTTTCTTGCGAATATCTCGAAAACTAAGAAAGCGACCCCCCTATATTGGAAAAGGAAAAATTTGTTAAAAATGTCGAAATCTATAACATATGTACGTATTTCAATTTCATCAAAATCGGAGAGGAGTGCCTCTTTGTACATTATTACCAAACTTTTTTTTATTTACACGAACAGACAGACAAGAAAGCGAGTTAATAAAAACGTGGTAAAAATGAAGGTCACCTTCGTTTCGAGAAAAATATCAAAAATAAAAAAAAGTTACGTTATCATATTGCTAGTAAAATATACTACAATTTCCTCTTCGGTTTTTTTCCAATGTTTACCGTTTACGAATAAAACGCTGGTACAAATTATCGCGAACACCCTGTTGATCTGCACAACGTGCTTTTCAAATTTTCAACAGGGTCCACCTAAAACAGTCGCGAAGTACAACTTTTAGTATTTTCTCTGCAATTCCGTCCGATTGCAATGTTCTACAACATTTTTTTCGCGTCACGCAGTCAATTAATTGTTCCAACTTTTCAAAAAAAAAGCCGAGTCGCAGGGTCGAATCTTAAACGAACAAGCCATCGCACAGTGATGGTTGTAGAAACGTCTGCGACTCTTCTCGCCCGGGAAATTCCACCCTCATCCCTGACGTCATTGAGTAGGGATTGCCGGGAAGGTATTTAAGGGACTGCAAAGCCAGATTTCAGCACCATTTTTGGCCTGCCTCTCACAAGATTACCACCCGCGCGTTACTTTCGAGACGATGGATCTTATTGTTAGTCGTGAGCTGCTTGCAGCCTTTGCCGTTTACGTGGACGTGGGACAAATCGCGTTGAACCTTGCTCACCGGGAGCAGGAGGAAGCAGAGAGTGCAATAAGAAGAAGAAGACGTCGCTACAGCGTCCATCCCCTCTGGAGGAACCGGGAAACAGAAGGAGAATTGACTTTGTTTCGGCAGATGTCGATGGATTTCGAAAAGAAATTCTACGGATATTTCCACATGAGCAGGGGCTGCTTCGCGGCGTTATTAAGCAAAATCGAAGACAAGCTGGTGAAACAAGAAACGCACTGGAAGAAGCCAATTTCACCAAAGGATCGACTGGCAGTTTGCCTGCGGTAAGTGATTTTTCAACTAATTAATTGCTATCAACACTGTTATATTTATAAGAAGGGGTATCCGCCCCCTGCTCGCTTCGCATGTAGCTGTTGTCTACTTTTGAATCATGCAAATTACACCTGGCAAACGAAAAAATGAGATTTTAAATGGGATTATATG
The DNA here is from genome assembly GCA_963966675.1 of Lasioglossum calceatum. Classification (NCBI taxonomy): domain Eukaryota; kingdom Metazoa; phylum Arthropoda; class Insecta; order Hymenoptera; family Halictidae; genus Lasioglossum; species Lasioglossum calceatum. Next base: position 14,587,497 of record OZ016545.1, on the reverse strand, counting down.
TCACTATACATAAATAACAATGAGTGCATGTGTGTGTGTGTGTGTGTGCTTTGTAATTCGCTTTATTTGTTTGCTGTACATCGAAACTATACATTGTCGCTACGCCCACGCTCGTCCTCGAGGCATTGTTCTCTGTTTAATTTGCCTGCTAACTCCAACATCTTTTCTTTGAAGAGTTGTTTGCGGGCCCGGTTCAACCGGCCGATCGCCAACTCCATACTTCTAAAGAAGAGACCGTCCTCCGAAACGTTGGTACTATTGACTATTGCCGTTTTTATAAGGCTCCTTGTTTGTTGCAATGTTTCCACCAAACTCGCCATCTCATTCTTTTTTTGTTTCTTTCGCGGGGGGGGGGGGGGGGTATAATCGTCTTCGGTGTCGTTTGCTTCCTCGTCGGAAATGCTGCCCGAATTTTCGGCGGGCGTTATCTCCTGGCTGGTGCTGGTTGAGGCTTCCTGCAGACAATCACGCACGCTCGAGAGCATTTCTCTCTCTTGAAAATGGGGGGCGAAAAACTGCAGAATGACTGCATATTTGTATGGTGTTTTTCGTGTCTCTTCTGCTCCCTGCCCGCTCTTGGTTTTCATGCGGGCGAGATATCTCCGGAATGTGTCCCTTATGTTATACTGTTACGACCCGCGGCCAGAAACTCCGGCGAACAAATACGAATCGTAACGGGAATTTTAATATGACGATCTTCGATCCACGTGGTCCGTACGCCCACGTCTGATCGGGACCGATACCGGTGTCTGCCGAGAGTGCCGCGGGAAATTATAGTTCGCACGATGCGACCGCGGCGCGTATAGGGCGCGTTCGGGCGCGGAGGTGTGTGTGGTACGGTGGTGGTCACGAAGTTCACCTGTCGCGTTGGGAGGATTCGGAGTCGCCGAGTCTGTGTTCCCCGTACCGAGCGACCTGGTGGGCTCAGACGTACGCGGAGGAACACAGAGGTCACAGGGGCACGATCGTTAGCTGGAGCTGCCGAGCCCGCGTTCCCTGTACCGAGCGACCTGGCGGGCTCAGACGTACAACGAAGGAACACAGGAATCTAGGCTGCGCGCACCACCGAATTACCACGCACACTTAATAGTACCACCTCAAAGTGAGGGCCCTCCTCGTGGCGTAGCGGTCGTAACGCGGGTCGTCTACGCAGATATCCTCTAACCGAGGGAGATTTGGTACGAAGGAGACAGGAACGAGTTTCCACGGTTTGGGGCCCTCTGCCTCTTCCTCAGCCGGAGGTCTTGGCCTCGCGAGTTCGTCGGCTGGCTTCACTATCCGAACCGACCCGAAGAAGGGGGTATCGCGGACGACTCTCACTCCCTTGAGGACTCCTAGGAACTCGCTATACGTGGTGCCCGGCCCTTCGTGGGCGTGTTCCCGTACCAACTTTCTGAGCTGGTATTTACGGCCGGCGCGTCGCGGCATGTGAGACCGACTAAAAGGGGGTCAAAGAGCGCGATCAAAATTTCCACAAGTCGCGACGGCGGCCTTCCTTCGTACCGAGCAGCCTGGTGGGCTCAGACGTACGACGAAATGCCGGGTTCTAGAATGACACGAACAACACTGACGGGTCTCACACACACGCGAATACGACGGCACTGACGCGGTATAGCACTGAATGATGGAAGGTGGTGAACAGAACGGACGATGGTGTAGTGTAAAGAAAGAGATATAATTGTACGAAAATGTACAGGCAAGATAATGTAGAAGAACAGAACGTGATGCAGCACGAAACGCGATAGAACAAAATAACGAAATAATAAGGAAACCAAATAAACGTAACTGCAGCACGAGGCGCGAAAGAATAAGATAAACGAAATAATAAAGAAACCGAATAAACGTAACTGCAGCACGAGGCGCGAAAGGATAAAATGAAATAATTTGAGAATCGCCGAAAGGTACTGGCAAGGATAAGCGCGAAGCGATTAGAACGTGGTAAAGAAGTATACGACCTGAATAGTACGAATTTTGAATTGGAACTGAGAGAGCGAGGCCCTGATCCTTGCCTTATTTATAGGTCGAGCGCGGACCATACGAATTTGGGTAACACGTGCAATTAGTCACGTACGCCACGACTGTTTTGCGCGTTTTTAGGAAGAGTCAATTTGGAATTTACTTCTTTATTATTGTCAATAAGGACGAGTAAGGTTGCGGCGCTCGTCCCTGCCTGTTGCTAGGCCGGCGTACGCTCGCACCGGCTACCGTGTTACCGTTCGTATGGTCGCGCTCGTAGGAGATGTGTGTGTATGTGACATGCGCTGCGTGTTTACGCGTTTCGCTCGCTCGCTTATTTGACGCGGTTACGGTTCGAATATAGGTGTATACGAGCGCGGGCTTGTACGCGCCTATTTGAAATTTTGAACCAATTCCAAGATGTCGGTACGACGTCACAATACCATCTTTTTTTGCATGTGTCAGCTGCAAAGCAAAATATTTGATAATTAATGATGTGTCTACAATGTGCATAGTGTCAATGGGCCAAATATCTGGCAAGAATATTTTTTTTCAAAGGTCATTTTTTCGAAGTTATCAAGGTCATCGATGTTTTTTGACACACAACTACATTTTGTTTCATTGCTTCGGGTAACTGATCGAAAAATACATTCAGATATGTACAGTAAATTCTCTATAATCGCAAATGCCTCGGGGGGATTTGTTTGCATTTATCGATCTTGGTCCTACTTTTTTCGAGCTTCAAAGGCCGAGCCGAACGTAGAGAAGGAACCAAAGGCCGAGCCGAACGTAGAGAAGGACAGCGCGTGTAAACAGACATCACGGCAACCGTCGATGCGACGGCACCTGTTTGCATTTATAGATCTTGGGCCTACTTTTTTCGAGCTTCAAAGGCCGAGCCGAACGTAGAGAAGGACAGCGCGTGTAACGCGAGACCACGCGCGCGCCTTCGAGCTGTGCCGGCGACTGCGACTCTCCGCGTCTCTTTCTTTCATATACGCTGTCCTTCCTTGCGTTCGAAACTCTCATCGTCAATTAAACCACTAAATTCAGTTCAAATTATATCGTGTTTGGTATCATTTTGCATTAGAAAAATGCCAGGAATATGTTGGTGAAAGTCCCATGAAAAAATAATGGAAAATAAAGAAGATAGAATTTTGGTATAACGTTATGATGACTCACGGGCGTTTGAACTGTGCCGACGAATATCTTGTCTAACTAGCGAGTACTAATAATAATATATATTTATTAAGAATGTCGAGTTGCATCGATGAGTGTGCAAAATATTGTTGCTGCATGCCATATGATAGTTATCTGAGCCAAATTTCAACATCGGGTGAGATAACTTGTATTATTTGAGCCCTTGTTTTCGAAAGTGGTATACGTCCACTCATATAACTAATAAAATAAACTCATTTTTCCAACAATTTTTTCCACTTTCGAAACCAACATGCACACCTGCACGCAGCGTATTTAATATTCGGGCACTCTTCAAAGGACGATTGGTCCACATTGTACATTTTCTTTGCGGATCCGATCACTTGCGAGTTTTTATAACCTTTTTTTACTACTTAACTTCCAAATTATAACCTCTAGCTTCTCCAAGAATATCCACGTCGCAGAGTCCAACATTACAAATATTGTCGTCTTTCTAAGAGCGTCCGAATATTCAAATAGGAGTCGCTTTAACTAGTAATGTAAACATTTCTATTACATTGTGCATAAACGCTGCCCGGGTAGCTCTGTTATACGAAAATATCTCTATTGCAGCTGTTTCATGTTTGGTTATTCCACGCGAAATCGGAGTACTTACAAGTACTTAGGAGTACTGTATCGGATTTTGTTTAAATTTTGATATGTTGTAATCTTCACACACACAGTGACCTTTCAGCGATTCTCAAAGGATTTATCGATATCTTATAAATGGTTGATTGAAAAGAGATGTAAAAAATAGTGTGTCAACCTTTTTTCACACGCACATTACATTCCAAGTTTAGAACTAACAAACTGATGGAGATGGGGTTTTAGGAGTTTATAGCGAAAATATGCGAGTATCTACTAAGAATGTTGTCAGTTGAAAAAAAGGTTCTTTCCGTATCTATTCTACGAGTTTTTATAACTTTTTAAACGGTTGCAAAACAGATGCTGAAAAGTTTTTTCACTGATGACATTCCTAGTACATACTCGCATGTTTCCACTACAAGTTCCTAAAAACTCATTTCGAAAAAGGTTGGGTATGCCTTTTTTTATTTTTGTATGTACCCTTGTAAATTGTAATTTTAGGAACATTTTTGTGCATACCATTTCGTAAACCAATGGTTCTAATTGATTATAAAAAATCGGGTCGTTTGGTATAATTATAAAAAAAGGTATTCTATTTTACAAGGTGTACGAACACTTTGTACACCCACTGTAATATCTCGAAGATATCGAGAAATCCTTTGAGAATCGCTCACAGATCACTGAAGACAACGACATATTCAAATTTGAACGAAATCCGAATCTGTAATTCGAAAAGTACTTCGACTCCATGTGGAATGACCATCAGGAATGTGTAAACTAAGTCGTGACCAAAGTTTAGTATAGTGACAACGCTTGGGGTGGCAATTACACTGTAATTCAATCACGCAATTAAATTACATTGTATTTCAATTATACAGTATACAGTAATTCAACTACGTCTTAACTGAATTACATAGCTCAAACCTTTCAATTCATTCAATTAGTAAGTATTTTAATGAGATGTGTAATTGAAATACAATATAAATTAAAATACAGCTCTCCAAATTATAGCCCAGACCTTCGAAGAAGTGCGATATATTTTGATGTTTTCCTTTCATATACTTCTTTGCTATCTGTACGTCGCACAGTACGGCCGCCTATGAACAAAAGTCGAAAATGCAACTATCCTCCACACCTTGTTTGGCTTTACTAATCCCTTCAGATTTGTCTCTAGTATATGAAACAAATGCCGGGAATCTAAAATTAGCACAACAAATGCCAGGAATCACGTTTGCATAAGTGGCAAAGAGATCGTTAGACAGCTCATCGGAGAAATCACGCGAGACCTGGCCCAATCAATTACTGACTTTCTGTCATCAAGAACGTTGTTTTGTGCCCTTTCTTTAAATTTTGAATATGGAAGGCATCGAAGAAGGTGAGGAATATCCACTTTTCCTGTTTCATTAACCGTTAAAATAGTTTCGTAGCAATAATAAAACACTAAGTTAGAAGTAAGTTTTATAGACGTTAATATCTTCAGATAAGCTTTTCTTAATAACGGGTCAAATCATCCTGGGGTTTTGATATATTTCGATTTCACAACTATTATACTTCACAAATATGTAAACATTTCTGGCTTCAAACTGCTTTGAACGGCTCTGTGATCTTCTTTACCACGCGTATGCGTCAAATCTTGTAATCGAATTGTAAGCCTCTTCCCATAGACCAATCCTACTGAAATTTTATATACACACTTGCTTCCGATGACAATAGAAGTAGAAAATAAAATATATATAAAAAACTTTTTAAAAACCACGCTTATATTAAAATGGACTAAAAAAGAGAAAATAATTTTTTTCCTGGTTCTCCATAAAATACCGAATCCAGTTAAATGATTAATAATATTTTTCCCCAAACTTTTATTTTTTATTGTAATTTTAATTTTATTTTAATTTTTATACCATGTATTAGGGGTCACTGAATGGAGTTTAACCGTTTTTTCACGGAAAAACACTCGAAAAACTTCGAAAAAAACGGTATTTTGCGGAAAAACTGTTAACCTCTACTCAGAGACCCTTAAGATATGGTATATTCGTGATCAGCGCGAAATTTCCTATAAGAATTCGTCAAGAACAGACTTTTGTCCCGTCCGCCCATAAGAACGCCGCACTGTGCGTCGTAGGTTCTATTCCTCGTCCTCGTTCATAATACGTAACGCTATTTCATGTTTATGTTTGAAATTTAAAAAATGTCTAACGCAGAAGTTATTTCTGTTCAGATATTATAAATTGATAAATAATAAATTCCTTCTGTTTGAAACCCTCACATAGAGTTTTCAATCTCGTCTTACCCATTAATTTATTATTCTTTAATTTTCAATTTTAATTTAATTACATCGTAATTCGTAAATAATGTAATTTAATTACAATGTATTTTATAATTGTACTCCAATTGCAATTACGAATTACATTGTAATGTAATTGAATGAAGATCTGAATTATAAATTACAATGTCATTCAATTAATCTGTTATTATAATCCATGGAGTAATTTAATCGTAATTCTGCACAACTCTGGGTAGGGGCGTATGGTGAGGGGGAGGGTGGTAATACGAAACCGAAAGAATTGTTTTGCGGAAATGAACGAATGAAAAAGTTGTTCTAAATGTGTAACTGCATAACATATTTCAATGTCATGAAAATTGGAGAGGAGAGTACCTCTTTGTAAATAATTGCCCTAGTTTATTACGAATATCTCGATAACCGTTCATTTCCTCAAAACAATTCTTTCGGGGATTCGTATTACCCCCTCCCTCTCACTACACGCACGTTGCACCCCTTTCCCTTTCCTTTTTCCTTTTTCACCATACTACACCGCCGTCTAAGTTGTTATTAAAATATAGTGAATACTGACCTGTCTTATCCACCTCCTCGGCTATGTCCCCCCATGCGATGGCTTTATACGTCGGGTCCTTATACTTTGGGTGCGACAAGTTGTACAAAAACTCGCGACTTCGCACGGCTTCAATGAGCTTTTCGTCCTGCATACTTGAGCTGTGTGTACTGATCAGCAGTCAAAGTAGAAAGATCCCTGTGACGACCTTTCGTCCAAAAAGCAACCTCGCAATTACCCTTCGCGTGGGGGTAAAAAACCGTTATCCGAAATATTCTTAGGGTGGGGAAACACTTAACTTTGCAGGTATGTAGAAACAGAACTCGGTGTGCCCACAAATTACTTTACAGTAAACACGTGTTGTCCTCTTCCCGCTCAATAGTGATTACCTGTCATAAACCTTCCTGTACAGAGCAGCCTCCGGGGACGAAAAAGCTCTCGGCAAAAAGAAACATCTGTTTCCAACTGAAACAACTTGAAGCTCCGAAAATGTCATCTGTTTGGTTTGTTAGTGGAGCCGTTGCAATTCAATGAAAAAAGGTTGATATTTCACTTTGCAGGTATCTAGAAACAGTGAACATTTATGACAGGGATGACTGCGTGCTATTTAATAGATTTGTCGGATATAGCATTTTTATTACGCCGGAGAACCCGGAATGCCTAAAAATTACTTTACACCAAACACGTGTTGGCCGAAAGTGCCCATTTCCCGCTCAATAGTATAGTGAACTGTCATAAACCCTCCATGCAGAGCAGCCCTCGGGAACGGCACCTATACAAATCGCGCCTGCCATAAGGTCCTCCTATCCCTACTACAGCCGCGGCCGTAGTCCCAATGTGTTGACTTCGACGTTGCAGGCTACATGGTATGTGTGGCCGCTGTAACCAATATTTCGACACAGCCGAAAATGCGTGTGAAACGAGGCCTGCCTCCTCCGCTCTGATCCAATCGGCCGCGCATTCGTACATAGAGACACGTCACCGTAGTCCTGCCTGTGAACCTTCTTCTCAAGCTCGCATCAATACAAATTCACCAGTTCGAACCCATACGAGATGGCGTTTTGCCGCGCTCTTCAATCGCGTAGTAGTGGGCGCGGTAACGGTTTATAATATCTTAACTGCTCTGTTCCCCTATCGCTCGTACTTACGGGGCAGTGTAAAGGACTACTTGTTGTCCATAAATAAATTAAAAATGTTTTTCACTACGTGGAAGGTGTAATGAAAAGACAAACGCTGTCGACCCTTATTTCAGAATGTCTAAAGAATATTCAGCAATTTTATGGACTCGAAATAACAAACAATTGAAACCTAACAGCTATTTGTAGTTACTGGAGTATTTCACATCTTATTATGTGTGCCGTATGAAATTTGTATATGGTGTGGGCGAAATCGTAGTGGGCGAAATGACACTGTTGGTTTCCCTAAAATGAACATTTTATTATTTTCCGATATGTATCCGAAATAATTTTTGTTCTGTCGCATTTTAAATAAGCATGTAATTTTGCTTGTACATCGGAAACATATGTTGCTAATTAGTCATCGGAGTACGGGAATTGACAGGTTACGTGAATGATGGCAACAGGTTGTTACAAATAATGAAAAAAAACAAGGTATTTCAAAGTTAAAGAATCTTAGAGAGCATACGACTGTAACGGGTCCGGTTTTCCGCGTGTGGTCTCCTGGTCGTGGTGTCCCTCGTTGCTGAATGGCTCGCCGAGCCAGGGTCCTGTACGGCGAGGGACGTGTTCGATGTGAGGAGCGGGGTCGTAGCGGGGTGAATAAGTGAGACCGGTGTTTTGTGACACAATAGTGCCCGCTGCCTTAGAGCGCGTAAGATACGCGGTTGGTAGAGTGTCGTGGTGCGCGATCTCGAGGATACGAACGCGGTGGTGCGGCTTGGAGAGGTCGCAGGTGGAGGACGGATTCGAGGCGAGCGGGGGACGGGATTCGATCGTGGCTGTCGCCGTGATCGCCCTTCCTAGGCCTGGTTTTGGCGAGTCCCCGACGTCGGCGACGCACCGATCGTCGAGTCTCCTCCGGACGGTCCAGGGGTGAGTTTCGGCCAGGTGACGCACCTAGTTTCCACTCAACCGTCCTCGTGGACGACTCGTCTGACGAGGCGCGGGCGGTATACCGTGCGTTCTGGACTCGCTAGGTGGTTATGCGGTGAAGTCGAAGGGTGACGCACCTCTTTTCGTTCGTCCGGCCTCGCCGACGACTCGTCGTACGAGGCTGCCGGTGACGCACCGGGGTAGCTACAGTTCTTACTGGCAGGATGCAGGTTGCAGGACAGGGGTTCGACGGCTTTGAAGGGTGACGCACCGCTTCTCGTCCTGTCGCTCTCGTAGACGACGCGTCGTACGAAAGATACCGGTGACGCACCGGGGTAACTACGGTAGAACACGGTTCTCACCGGTAGGATGCAGGTTGCAGGACAGGGGCCGACGGATTTGAGGGGTGACGCACCGCCTCTCGTCCTGTCGCTCTCGTAGACGACGCGTCGTACGCGAGATACCGGTGACGCACCGGGGATGACCGGGGGAGCACGGCTCGCTCTGGAGGAAGGTTTAGGACGGGAGGTTCCTCGGCGGAGTCGTAGGGTGACGCACCACTTCTTATCCGTCGGTTCTCGGAGACGACGCGGCTCGCGAAAAGTTACCGGTGACTCACCGGAAATTTCCCTCGATGGAACACGGTTCTCACCAGGGTGAACCAGGGTGCCGTTGACAGGGGTTTGCACGGCAAACGAGCCCGTAATCGACGGTCGGGAACTAGGATACTGGGTACTCGTAGAATACTTACAGCTGGTCTACGGGAATGCTCTGTCTTCCAGGAAACTCACTGGTAAACTCCGGTGATTTTAGTTGATTTCGGGCGCCTTTTATAGGGATAGTTTGGCGGCGAGGGGCGGTGGTGCGGCGAGGAAATTAGTTGGTGACGTATCCCTTTTTCTATTTCGTATTTTGGTTTTTGGTTTTGGGTTCCCGTTGGGGATACGTCTCTAGGTGCGGGACTGGTGCGGTACGGGCGGTGTTATTATTGTGACAGGAACGTCGGTGGTACGTTACGCGGTTCGGGATCGCGTGTTCGACGGGTGGAGGTTTGACAGGGGTTTGCTTCGTAACAGATCTGCGTTATGCAGGTCTGTTACACGACTATATTTTTAAACATTTTTTCACACTTGAACCAGTGGAAACATTTGCAGAATAAAGATATGTCTAATGTAGTTTCCAATCATTATTTTAAATCATTATTTATTAAGAAGAATTCACCAAGTGGCAGGAACGTTTCCTATTTCCATTATGTTGTAAAGGAGAGCTACCCAAGGAGTAGTGGAGCCCATAAAAACCTATTTTTTGTGCCACGCACAGCGGGGAGCCGTCAACCCGCTCGAGAGTTATGGCCCCTACGACTCACAGTACAACTATTGTATCCACGGCGCTCAGACTTCGTCGTTTGTGGACGGTGTCGCTTAAACCTGGGTTAGAATATTTCGTCGCACGATCGAGTCGTGCGTGTATGAATCGACCTTTAACCGGGTTAACCGGGTTCTCCTAACCCGAGTAACCCGCCTAACCGGGTTACAGAAGAATTCTGTAGTCCGAGTAACCCGTCTAACCCGGTTACAGGAGATTTCTGTAACCCGGTTAGGCGGGTTAAGGATGGTTCAGTTCGCCCCGCCCGGCCGGCACCGGCGCCGTCCCGCGGGGGGACAGCATTTAATTTGGGCCACGCCGGCCGGTCAATAATTTTAGACCTTTTCCGAGGCTCGCACAAAGGCCAAACGCCGGTGATCGTGTCTAACCCCAGGGGTCCCCCGGCGCACCACAGGGGTTCCCCAGAACCTTTTTTCCTCTTCTACTCCCCTCTACACCTCAGGAGATGCCTATGCAAGAGCCGTGCCGGTCGCCGGAAAAATTCTGTTCCATTTGAAATTTTGCCGGTCGCCGGAACCGGCTCTATCTCATAGGAAGAATATAACACGCTGTAACTATTTAAAAAGCTATCAACTAGAAGTTTTCAGAGTTCGTCGTGCCAATGGCGAATACGTTGTTAAGGAATTTAAACGTTGTAACAAAATATAACAATAGGTTTTTGATTTCATAATGTTACAGCTGACGATAATAAGCAAATTCAACGACCTACTACATTATTACGTTGAGCCTTTGAATAACGCCAAAATAATTTTTCCCGACATTTCGGGCTAAACACCCCACTAACCGGTGGCTTGTTTAACATTGGACCCCGCGAGTTTAATATTCTGAAAAGTGAGTACAATTAATTGACCACATGACGTGTAGAAAGGTTGGTGGAATATTGCAATTGGTCGGAATTGCAGAGGAAATACTAACAGTTGCATTTCGCATTTGTTTGGGGTGGTCCTTTATTGAAAATTTGAAGAGCACGTTGTGTGGATCTACTACAGGGTGTTCACACTATTATAAATTATTAGAGAAACATGAAAAAGGAAAAAGTAGTACATACTGTTTTTTATACGCAACGCAACGGCATATGTAATTTTTTCGTGTTTATGATATTTTGTTAGTGTTTAACATGTGAACATTATATTTCGTGGTAACGAGCGATACAACGACGCCCGGCGCGGCGTTGACATCTTTCGCTCACGCGAGATTTTGTTTAACCTGGGCTCCCTATCGCAACAGGTGGGGATGCGACCCACCCATGTGTATCGATCCGATCCTTCGGATCGGCAATCGTCGTTTGTCGTGATTCAAATGACAAAAAATGAAGATCTTGTTGACGATTTAGCATTTATTGAAGCTACTTTTTCCAGTTTTTAGGAATAAAACATTCAATTAAATTAGTTACAGATTTTGCTCAAAATCTAGATAATGTTCGTATTTACCTATTGGCTGCAGAGAAAAAGTGAGAGCAGAATATAAATGCTTTCCAGAAAAATCTACGGTTTGAAAGATTGTTCAAACTTAATAATAGTTTCAATGATTCAAATATCAACGGCACGAAGGAAATGAAAGCACGATATTAGAAAAAGTATAAATATGCCCCATCACATCTTGTGATATTGAAAGGACATTTACAGCATGCACATTAATTTTATGTAATAAAAGGCACCAATTGTGACACTTTGACTGTTGAAAATTTGGAAAACATTATCGTCACATATTGTAATGCCAATTACAAGCAGTAATAAATATTATACAACTACTCCACATATATCATATTATACTATATTCGACTGTTACATTCGTTACTCATACAATTATTCGGGGCGACCATTTCGCACATTGCTTACATAAATTATGCATGACATTTGCATATATTTTGCATATTCTGAAATAAAATTTGCATATTCTGACATAAAATTTGCATACACTGACCGCAGTCTAATTCTTGCTTATTGTTACTGTGAAATAATATTATTTATTTATTTACTTGTTGCACTGTTACGTGATCTGCATATTTATTTAATATTGAGATTCCGTGCCGCCCAAGAGAAACGCTTGCGACTCTTCTCGCTCGGGAAATTCCGCCCTCTCCCTTGACGTCGTTGAGTTGGGGGGCGGTAGTGTATTTAAGGGACTGCAAGGCCACTTTTCAGCATCATTTCTGGCCTATCCTTGTACCCTAGTACTAAAGTTTTCACGTGCGTGCTACTTTTAAAAACATGAATCGGAATCAACGGCTAGCGGTAATTGTTAACGCTCAGGTGAACGCCCTTTACTTCCGGGAACTCGAGCTCCGAGAGCAAGAGGAAGCAGGGCATAGTGCAAGAAGAAGACGTTGTTACAACGTTCATCCCCTTTGGACAACTCGAGAGACCCAAGGCGAATTGACGCTAATTCGCCAAATGTCTATGGATTGCGAGGAAAAATTTTACGGATATTTTCGAATGAGCAGGGGCTGCTTTGCCATGTTGCTCGGCAAAGTCGGCGAACATCTAGCAAAAAAACACACGCACTTCAAATGTCCGATTCCCCCGAAGGACCGATTGGCAGTTTGCCTGCGGTAAGTGATTTTTCACCTAATTCATTGTTGTTAACACTTCCATATGTATAACTAGGGGGCTCCGCCCCACCAGTGTTCCAAAACGCCGAAAGCTGACCACACAAGCATTACAACCACTAGAGGAATATTAAAAACCTTTCTAAGAGTACTGTGCACAGAGGTTTGTCGGGTCGCTGATCACGAATGTGTTGTTAGATTTGCATTTTAATTAACCGTTCGTGAAGAAATAATTAAATTTCAATTTTAAAAAATTATATTTTCTGTTTATGTATGAATAGAAACGTTTCTTTATTAAACCGTGTATTTCAAACTCTATACCTGCTCGTTCTTTACTTCGATAAATGGTCTTACCTTACGGCCAGCTTTTCGGCGTTTTCGGACACTGCGCGCCACCCAGCTTGCTTCGCTCGTGAACCTATTCTTTATTTCTTATTTAACACTGCTATTGCATTTCTTTATTTTTTTTTAAATTTATTTAAACAGGGTGAATCACCTAACGTTGCCACGTCAAATATCTTTGTTGTTTTTAAAGATATGTCAAATGTCTGATGGAGACAGTTGAATGATAAAACGGGGCACGTACGATACCAAAAAATGTTTCTTTTTATGTAATTATTTTTATGCCTCGTACAGACTTGCGTCGCGCGGCGACCGCGCGCATTTCGGCAAACATTTCGGCGCGCCGAACGGTGAACGGCAAAGGGAACGGATTTGTGATATTTCCATAATTTCTTCCAAACAACTATGGGAGCTACAACGGCGTATACTACACAAAGAAATACAGAAAATGTTGGCAGTTTATTGAGTGAATTAAAGTTTCAAACTGAATTGTTCAGGTCTGTACGAAGCATTGAAGATTCGGATTCGAGATTAAATGAATTGAGATGTTATGACAGTTCGACGAACATTTCGACGAACGGCGCGCATTTCGGCGTGCATTTCGGCGCGCATTCGTGCGCGCGGTGTATCCATCAGCTATGGGAAACACGGCGCGCATTTCGGCGCGCACGAACGCGAACGGGTGGCACTTGCAAATCTGTTTGCACGATAGATATCATATCCTAAACATTCATAATATAAAGAATAAATGTCAAGAAATAGAAAGGAATTTATAAACAGACATCGGTGATTTAAATTATCTGAAAAAACTGTATCTCTACTTCCTAATTTGTTTCAAATTATTAAAGAGGCTGATTAATAATTTTAATTGCTATGAAAACTTTGCAGTTTTGGGATCGGGACAGAATCCCGAGAATTTCGGGAAAACCCTGGATTTTTTGGATCCCGTCCCGACATGATACGAGGTTTCCCATCCCGTTGCCGGCATCGGAATTCGGGAATACCCGGGTTCCCGGACACCTCTAGTATTTACATATCAAAAGACGTGTGCAATTTACACAATTTACAATTAGAACGCTCAGCCGAACCGAAAAGGGCTCGATGTGTGACCAACCTTGTAGTTGTTTACGGAACGCGCTCTCGGAACTTAACCCTTCCGTTTTTATTCAGAATATGTATCGTAGAATCATATAAAGGCGAAAACTCATCATGTTGCAACATCTCCAAAAATCCAAGTCATTTATTCTCGGATCTGATGTCTTAAATGCTTCGTACAGACCTGAACATTTCACTTTGAAACTTTAATTCACTCAATAAACTGCCAACATTTTCTGTATTTCTTTGTGTAGTATACGCCGTTGCAGCTCCCACAGTTGTTTGCAAGAAATTCTGGAAATAGCACAAATCCGTTCCGTTAGCCGTTCGCCGTTCGGCGCGCCGAAATGTTCGTCGAAATGTTTGCCGAAATGCGCGCGGTTCGCCGCGCGGTTCGCCACGCGGCGCAAGTCGAGGCATTAGAGGTACGAAGGTCACCTTCATTTTTTTAAATGGAATGAGTTATTTTTTAATACATCAATCGATGCAGCTGGACATTCTATATGCAAAAACTATACGCGCGGACTATACCAAAACTATACCCTATCACACGGTTTCCTTCCGGGTCTCAGAGGGAGAGGCGGAAAGGAAGCGTTTTCGGGTCTTTATAGGCCTTTTGGCCGGGCTGGGTCCGGCCGTGTGGGACACAGTCCGCCCGTGATAATCGGTGTTCCCCTCGACTTTAATACGTGCGCGAAAAGAATCTATCGTTCGGATTTCGGGCGCCAGGCATCCGAAGATGCCACGCGAATGATAGAAGCCGAGGCGAACACGGTCGCGAAGATGGAATAGGGATCGGATGAGACGTTCCCCACGGCGGGAAGGGTCCTCGTAATAATCTCCACTCGTGTAACGGGAAGAAAGATGTATAATTTACTATTGATGTGCTTCTACCAATGATACTGTACACACTGTCGGGTGAATACCCGGCAGCGAAAAATATGAATAACAACGAAGAGTTAACAGAGTAAATTATGATCAACAGAATGCGGTGTAACCAGTGTAAAATATAGCGGACAATCAACGTGCTCGGCAGAAGGCCGGCACGTGCGCGGATTCGCTGTTTCAAGACGGCCGCGTCGGAATCGGTATGGCGTCGGTCGGTCGTACGCGTTCACAGCGAAAATGTACTACCCATCCCCTATGGAATACGCGCTCCTCGGAATAGAGAATTTAACCCGTGTCGGCAGCCGTCCGAGATTGAGGCCGTCACGGGGTCACGATGACTTTGACGAACTATTAATTTTGACTGTGCGCGGCAGCAAATAATTAGAATCGCGAACACGTGTAGATCGAAGAATTTCTCGCTCGCTCGCTTCTCACTGGGGACTCGCTCAAGGAACGCAAACAGGCAGCCGTGAATACGGCGTACACGAAACACGTGGTCGTCTGAAGTACGGCCCACGTGCAACCGAGTATATTTCACGAAAACGCTGCTCGAGCCACTATCAAAAGATTCACAAAATATAAGACGGTAACCTGATTGGCACTTACCACCGGCAGCGATGATAATTTTCTGTAGCTGATTTACGGCAGCTTACAATCTGAATTACTACTTAGTACTACGCACACGCGGTTACAATATTCGATGGTACGCGACTAGATGGTACGGAAGCCTACGCAGCAGTGCCTTGGATTTTCGGTGGCTCGAGGATGCGGAAGCGTCCCCCACTCTTTCGGTTTTTCGCCCGCCAATTACTGTCGCTCGCGGTGTCGCCACTAATCAGGGACGGCGCTCGCTAGGAGGGCCCCGGACCTAGCCATTTTCCGTTTCCTTAAGGGGGTAGGATACTGAGAATTGTAACTAGAAAGGAACTAGAATCTTACTAGAATAAGAGTGGAAATAAGGGTTTGCGGGAATGCGTTTGTTGTCCTTATTTGAGCAAATTTTGGGCTGGGTGAGGGCTCAATCTAAAGAGGAAGGTCCATCACATCCGGGGCTGGTCATGAGGCTAACGAGATTATGCTTATATATAATAATATGAGTGTCCAAAGTGGAGGAAAAATCGAGAAAAAATACCCGCAGATTCCAATGTATTTTTCCGACACTAAAGACTTTTCTGACTGCTGTGATGACCAGCCCCGGATGTGATGGACCTTCCTCTATCAAATGAACCTTTGTGCAGCTCAAAATATGCTCAAATAAGAACAACAAACGTATTCCCGTGATTGCAATTCACATTAGCAGAATTTCCCCATATTACATTCATCCAGAACGAGCTAGAGCCAATTTTAGTTCGGCCAGTTTAGACGAGATGGCGCCTAGTCAGGAGGGCTAATGCGTTACTGTCGTTACTGAAGGGCGCGCGTGGTGTAGGAAATTGATTGATGTTACCAATTGTGAGTTGGTAAAAGGTTCAATGATCAACACGTGTGAGCCTACTCTCACACGTGGAAGAAACTTTACACTCCCGATGACGCAGGAACAACACGTATATTTAAACTGCGTATATATTTACAATCGGAGAGTACAAATAAGACTCCAATGAGTCACAGCAACGAGAACAACGTTGAGTACGCGAGATCACCAACACTGGTGATAAGATCAGATAAAGCGAAGCACGGTGGTCAAGCACGACCATATCGTTCGAAAGACCGAGATCAAGAGAGCGATCTCCGCGCTCCGCGCGTCGACCAACGTCGCGAGAACGTTGTGCGCAGGCTCGGCGACTCCCCACTACGCAGCAAGCGCGGAGTGGTAAGCGCGACCCCACACACTCCTCCCCTAGTGCGTTACTGCTAGAAACGCATGATACACAAACGGCATGCAGCAGCTGCACTCCGAAACGGGTGGCTAGACGTGGGCAAGAATGCTCATTTCTCACGACAAAATGCATGCTTTCCCCTTCGAGCAGGGAGGAAGCTGCGACGAACGCAATTGTAAAATCTTCTCCGCGAAAGAAACGCAACGCATGAGTTCTATGTACATTTTTCTTCGCGGAAGAAACGCAACGCTTGAATTATATACAATGTGCATATTTACAATGACAATGAAATGCATTCACAGTGGTGAGTCGTGACGTTTCAGCACGATGTCACCAACATGAGAATGCCGAAGGCATTCTGTGTGGTGCGAACGGCGATAAGCGCTGTCGCTTGTTAGGTCTTACCAGCGACCTGTTTTCTCGAATACGTTCTCAACGGGGGAGCAGAGCTGCAACCCGCCGAGCCATCAGAATCGATTGAGTCGTCCAAATGTTGCGAAATTGTATATGCGGGCTTTAACAATTCCACAGATACATTGCGGGAGGTCCCGTTCACCTCGATCTGGAAGACTCTATCGCTGATACGAGATAGGACCTTATGCGGACCTGTATACGGCCTTTCAAGGGCCTTCTTGGCCATGTTACGCATAAATACATGGGAACATTCCCTAAGGTCCTTAAAGACGAACGCCTTACGAGAGTTGCGGTGAGCCGCGGGAACCGGACGAATCTGTCGCATGAACTCGCGGTGCTCTTCCAAGAATATATTCGGATCCGGCGAGAAGTCGTCAGGGAGGAAGAATTCTCCCGGGAGGCGCAGTGTCGTCCCGAACATGAACTCCGCCGGAGAGGCGTTCGTGTCCGAGCGGACATGCGACCTCAGACCCAGAAGGACTGTCGAGAGCGACTTTGTCCAATCAGCATCCCTATGACACATTAACGCAGCCTTTAAAGGGCGGTGCCAGCGCTCGATCAATCCGTTCGAAGACGGATGGTAGGCCGTAGTCCTGACTCTCTCACTACCTGTAAGCGACAGGAGTGCGGAAAATAGCCGCGATTCAAATTGCGCGGCTTGGTCCGTCGTCACGATTTTCGGCGAACCGTAACGCGATATTCAATTGTCAAAGAACGAACGCGCAATCGTCTGGGCGGAGGTTTCCTTGAGCGGAATAGCCTCGACCCAGCGAGAGAATCTGTCAATCATGGTCAGCAGGTACTGAAAACCATCACGGACAGGCAGTGGGCCTACAATGTCGATATGCACATGGTCGAAACGACCATCGGGAGCGATGATTTTATCTGGAATCATCTTAACATGACGCGATGTCTTTGACTGTTGACAGTCAAGGCATTCCCTACACCAACGTTGAATATCGCGATGCATATCGGGCCACACATACCTGTGTCTGATAAGCTTGTCAGTGACCTGCGGACCAGGATGTGCGGGCGCATGAAATATTTGAAATGCGGTTCGACGTAAACTCGTCGGAATGTACGGCCGAATGGCCTCTCCCGATATCTCACAGAAGATTGAAGTGTGCTCAGGGCCCCAAGAGATAGACTTGAGAGTCAAGGAATGATTGGACGACTTGCGGAGTTCCGCCAGCTGTTCGTCATCCTTCTGAGCATTTGCCAGATCAGAGAGACTGATCTCACAAGGGAGTCGAAGTGACTCAATCCGAGAAAGGGCATCAGCCACAACATTCTCCGGGCCCTTCACATATTCAATATTCGTAGTGAATTGCGCAATCAGAGTAAGCTGGCGCAATTGCCGCGGAGAGGCTTTCTCGGGGCGCTGTTTGAACGCGTAGATTAACGGTTTGTGATCCGTTAGAACTTTGAATTCGCGCCCTTCTAAGAGATAGGAGAAGTAACGGATTGCTTCATAAATAGCGGTGAGCTCCCTGTCATAGGCGCTGTAATTCAGCTGAGAGGGAGTCAACTTCCGTGAAAAGAACGCGAGGGGTTCCCAAGTCGCGGCCGACGCTTTGAGCACGAGACTCCTTTGCTCCAATACTGCGCCTATTGCGCGATCGGACGCGTCGGTTACTAAACGTAACTCCGCCCCGGACCTTGGATGAACCAAGAGAGTGGCTATCGCAAAATCCTGTCTAATTTTGTCGAACGCCAGCTCGGCCTCGCGGGACCAAATGATTTCCCTTTTATCGTTCTTTTTAGAATCCGTGAAATACGCATTCAAGGGAGCCTGAGAGGCAGCTGTGTTAGGAAGATTCCTGTGATAAAAATTTATCATACCTAAAAAGCGTCGCAACTCGACCACTGTTTTAGGTTTAGCAAACCCCAGAATGGCTTCAACCTTGCTTGCCAAAGGGCGAATGCCCTCGGCACTAATAGAATACCCTAAGAATTCTAATTCTTGGGCTGCAAAGTTGCATTTGGCAACATTGAGGCGAAGGTGATAATCCTTCAGCCTCTGAAAGACAATTCGTAAATGTTCCATGTGCTCGTCCCTTGTGGAAGAAGCGACAAGGATGTCATCAATGTATAAAAATACAAAGTCTAAATCTCCCAGCGCACGATTAATGTAACGCTGGAACGATTGACTTGCATTCCGAAGACCGAATGTCATATATTCGAATTCGTAAAGCCCGAAAGGGGTTGTAATAGCAGTTTTTTGCACATCTTCAGGCGCAACCGGAATTTGGTTGAACGCCTTGTGCAAATCCAGCGACGAAAAGATCTTTTTTCCCGCCAAATTATTGCAACAGTCATATAAGTGGGGCGTCGGATACTTGTCCGGAATGGTCACGGCATTCAACTGCCTATAGTCCCCACAGACCCGCCAAGTCCCGTCTTTCTTCTGCACCATGTGCATAGGACTGGCCCAAGGACTGCTTGATGGTCTGCAGATGCCGGCCTCGCACCACTGTTTGAACTCCTGCTTCGCCGCAAGGAGTTTGTCCGGCGCTAAGCGACGCGGACGAGAAGAAATTGGAGGGCCCTTTGTAAGGATGTGGTGAAACACCTCCTTCGATTTGGGCAAGGTTGGACACGAAGTTCCAGTGATCTCCGGAAATTCAGAGAGAATTTCGGCACATTCCGTGCCTGAGGCAGCAATGTGCACTGAATGAATTTGAACATTTTTCAATTCTCCAGACGAGGCTATGCCTGAAACTCTATCTACCAGGCTACGCTTGCGGATATCGACCACGAGGCCATAATGCCAAATAAAGTCTGCCCCAATAATGGGATGAGGAACATTGGCAATGCAGAAATGCCAATTGAAATTCCTACGCAATCCTAAGTCAAGCGTGCGAAAGGATTCGCCAAATGTATCTATCGAGGAGTCGTTAGCGGCGACCAATTTGAGCCGACCCGGCTTGCCTCGAATCCTAGCATCTGCAGGAAGCAGGGATACATCTGCACCGGTATCTACCAGAAAGATCTGACCAGAAGTCCGATCTCTAATGTGGAGACGTCTGGAATCACCTGTACCTACCACAACCGTCTCCGCGAGGGCAGGTGATTTTAGTTTTTTGCAGCTTTCCATTCGGAAAATTTGCTGCACCCCTCCCTACAAGAGATAGGGTTACTCGGGTAGCGCTTGTGCGCTAAGCACAATGTTTGCGCTTCACTAGAAGGTTTTTTGCTCTTTGAACGAGAGCGCAAAGTAGACTGCGAACCATTATTGGATGTCGCAGAGAGCAACGACTTCTGGTTGGAGACCAGAGTCTTGAGAAGAGACTCGATGCGATTCAGTTTTGCCGAGAATGCGGCAGTACAATCTCCCGAAGGTACAGCAGTAGAAAAAGAAGAAGAAGACGCTTTCTTAGCGTGGACAGCATGAGATGGCTTGTCAAACTCGATCGAGTTGACGTTGGGTTTAGAACCATGAACGGCAACCAACTTGTCTGCCATCTCAGCCAGTATGTCCAGGTCCTTGCTTGCCGATACCACCAGGATTTCCTGTTGGTGCTCGGTCAACTGCTCTAGGAAGATAGACCTTAAAACATAATCACTGCAATTGCATCTCTCGTTGAGATAGCGGAGCTGACGAAGGATCTGGGAAGGTTTACAGTCAACGTCAACCTGTCCTCTTAGTAACCTCCTCAGAGTCTCCTCGTCTGTCGGTGCAAAAACCGAGAGCAGACGTGATTTTGCCCTCGAGTACATGTCAGGAAAGGGAGGTTGTTTGGTTATGTCACTTAGATTGGCTAAGGAATCTTCGTCTAACGCCATCACCAAGTAATCGAACTTGGTGAGCTCGTGAGTTACCCCCGAGCGACGTAACGATGCCTCTAACTGACAGAACCACAACACTGGACCCTTTCTAGAGAAGGGTGGAATCTTGGGAACTCGCGCGACCGCGACCTGGGAGACATCCCCGAGCTCTTGACGAGCTTCCCTATCAACCCTATCCTCTAATTGCTGACGAATCTCGTCCAGCTCTTGTCGAATCGCCTCGAAGGCGTCGAGGTCGAGCTGTGGCCCTATAGGCACCGGATCCGCCATACTTGTAGGGGCTGAATCTACACTAGCCTACGCAAATGCGTTTACACACTAACCTAAATCACGCACAGGCGTGTCACAGGGACTGTGCATGAATTTATCCGCGACCAGATTTTTAATATTCCGGAAAGCAACAGGGTTCCTACTTGGCGCGACCTTGAGTACACGCGACAGATTCGCGAACGCGACGCGGAAGCACGAACGCACGCACCAACAATGTTTTTGTGTCTATAAAGCACAATACCGAAAGCACCGTTGCCGATGAGGATGACAGGCTCCGATGACGACGCTGGCCAAAACATCAACGTGACCTCAGGCACGAGGTAAACAGCACACTGATGCCGTACCGAAATGTCGTCCTTCAGCGTGACCTCAGTAAACGAGGTAAACAGCACACTGATGCCGTACAGGAATGTCGTCCTTCAGCGTGACCTCAGTAAACGAGGTAAACAGCACGCTGCTGCCGGAATGGAATGTCGTCCTTCAGCTTGGCCTCAACTCGAGATAAACAGCGCTCTGCTGCCGGAATGGAATGTCGTCCTTCAGCGTAACCTCAGAACACGAGGTAAACAAAGCGCTGATGCCGGACAACAGGCCGGTAGGGCTGGATACGCCGGTATAGGAAGAAAAAATCGTCTTTCAATGTAACCTCGGGCGGACCAAGCCACGAGGTAAACAGGATACCAGCTTCGCAGCAAATCGCCTCGTTAGCGATCGAGCAAAGAGATATCTGCGCCCGTGTCGATAAGGAACATTTGACCCGAGATCCTGTCTTTGATATGAAGACGCCTAGATTCCCTTGCTCCACTTCCCACGGTCTCCGAGCGGGAGGGAGCTTCTAGTTTTTTGCCGCGGAAAATTCCGCGTACTTTGGACAACTTGGCTTGCATGATCTGGAATTGAGAGGATATCGAGAGTGTGCATAGCACAGTTTGGAAGTCCTACTGGAGGAGTTCGAAGCCGAAGGAGCAGGAGACACGCTCCTGAGTTGTCGCGGTGATCGCGACGTAGACGATGAACGCCGCATTCCCCTAACCTGTCCGGAAGGGGCATTCAACCTTGAAGCAATTGACTTCAATAGTGATTCTATGCGTTGAAATTGCGCATTTAGAGGGTTGAGAGAGTCAGAAGGCGTGGTCGCGGTAGAATCGCTGGAAGCAGCGCATACCCTAGAAGGACCACCTGAAGTCGCAGCTAATTTGTCAGCGATCTCTGCAACCTTGTCTAAGTCGTCAAACTCAGTGGCTATGAGGACCTCACGATGATGCTCAGAGAGCTGTTCTAGGAAAATCTGTCTCAGGACCGAATCAGTGCATCGACAGGCAGCGTTCAAATCACGCAATTGCCTTAGGATTTGAGATGGGCGACAGTCAACATTGACCTGTCCCCTGAGAAGTTTACGAAGGTTTTCTTCATCTGTGGAAGCATAGACTTTGATCAGTCTAGCCTTCGCCCTAGAATACATATCAGGATATGGAGGATCCTGCACTACGATGTCACTGATATTCGCCATAGCGTCATCATCAAGAGAGGTTGCCAGATAATCAAATTTTGATGTCTCGGAAGAGACACTGGCACGGCGTAGAGACGCCTCAATCTGGTGGAACCAGAGCACCGGGTTTTTCCTCGAGAATGGAGGAATTTTAGGAATTTTCGCCACTGCGACCTGAGTCACCCCTGCGGAACTGCTGCTGCTGGCCGATAAGTTTGCCATAGCAGCCCTAATAAGCGCAAGTTCGCGACGCGTCTCATCGAGCTGCGCAGCGAGCGCAGCATTAGTATTGACGTTGTCGTCTGGTCTCGACATGTCGCAGTTTCACTCGAACAGGAGTTCACACCCGTATTCCGGTGTGATCTAGGTAATCTACCCTTACGCTGACGCGTAGCACACGTATCAACCTGCAGTCACGCACAGGCGCGTTACAATTTCTCTTCCTAGTCCTTACGCGACTCAAAAGCAAACAGCTGTCACATACGACCACTGCATTTGTGACATACACTATAAAGTGAAACTGCGCAATCGCGAAATCCTGGCGCGGTTTGAAAATATTCTCAAATCCCGAGCTATGACGCGAGCAGTACGCACTACGGAGTAGGAAGAAACGCGAAAGAATGTACGCAACTTTACTATAAAAAGCACGCTCCTCACGATTACGCGTGAGGGAAACGTGAGGATACACGCAAGTGAATCGAAAACGCGAACCGGGTGGTCACGCAACACGCGCGACTGTCAAAACGACGCACCCTAACCTCAAAAGAGCACCGCGAGCACACGCACGCGCAAAAGCACTTATCGGTAACACGCACGCACCGCGCGCAGGTCCGCGAGACCTTGAAAAAGTGTCTTTCAATTTTGATGAACACCAAAACAACAGGCACCGATGACGATGCTCGCCCCGATACCTCCTTCAAGGTCGAATCTGCCCGGCGACAGGCAACGATGCGATCAACTTCAGCTTCGTTGACCTTGACCAGGACTGCTTGGCAACAGGCGATGAGAATCCGTAAACACCGCGTTGTCCTCTGCCACGGCCAAAAGTGTTTTGGCCACAGGCGGCGAGAGTCCGTCAACAACAGCGTTGTCCTCTGCAGCAGCAAAAACTGCTTGGCAACAGGCGGCGAGAGTTCGTCAACAGGATTGTCCTCTGCAGCAGCAAAAACTGCTTGGCAACAGCGAAACTGGTGCAGAACGTCAACAACGTTGACCTCTCCTAGCACGTTCGCAGGACACAGGCAGCAACGCAAAATGGCTGCCAAAATCCTTTGTCTCTCGCAATGCCTGAAACACCTTTTTGCCAAGAATACGGCAACCGTCTCACCCAATTATGCAGCTGGAGACGTGCCGACTGCTCTTCCACCGTCTTGCTCCTCTCAGCAACTCGTGCCAAGGGCCGTTGTTAGCTCCTTCCTCGCCAGCCAGAATGAACCGGCAGGAAAATCCGTCCTCTAGGTCCTTGATTGCAGGAAAACGTAGGCAGCTGGCTGCCGCCGAAGACGTCCAGGAGCACCGTTCCCTGCTGTCCGGAATCCCACGCCGAACGGCGTGTTGACGACTCTTAATTAGAGCCACGCGAGCACCTTCCGTTGAATGAAAAAGGTGATCACGTCGGGGTCACCAATGTGGAATCTATGACTCCGTGGAAAAACTCTATTTTCCCTAGTCCACTAAACTATCACGGACAATGGTAAGGACGGAGGATACTTGGTAAAGCAATGATCCACCCTTGCTCGGTGAACAATTTATTAAATGCTTGAAACTTGCTAGTACAACTGCGGAGCTACGCTAAATGCGACTGTTCGTCAAGACGACTCTGGCGGAAGAGAGCGAACTCGTCGCATCGCTTCGAACAAGGCAAGATTGCCTTCGGTGCGCAGGCGCAATACCCCACCAACGGTCGGGGATAAAGCCGAGCCCACAGTGGGACTCCAACTAGCGCCATCTGCTACTACAGGTGCTTGAAAGTGCTGCCTCTATCAATCTATCGGCGTAGAGGTGAACTACGGATGAAGTCGGACAAGGATAAAGATATGTACTTGTCTCTTTTGCAAAGCTGCGACGGAGAGGGAGATATGTCGCTCGCAGGAGAGACGTAGACAGACAGTAACCGAGCAGTTTGAATTTTCGATGAACGCTATCCCATTTCCTGAAGCCGAAAAGCAATATTTTTGGATGCTCTTTGCGTTGAAATGTTCTCCGTGTTATTTCGGATTGTAGTACAGAGCCCTTTTTGGAAAAAGTGTACTGAAAAAATTTTCTTCTATAAAAACGTACACTATTATTGTTTATAAAGTTTCAAGAGACAAATTGCAAAAAAGTGCTCTTTACTACGATCCGAAATAACACGGAGAACATTTCAACGCAAAGAGCATCTAAAAATATTGCTTCCTCGCTTCAGGAAATTGGATAGAGTTCATCGTTATAATATTGAACAATTCGTATTTCAAGATGGCTGCTTCGCTACGCGCTCTTCGACGTCCCGCCCGCGCGTTTCGCTCCCCTTAGCGGCCTTAGTGCTCCGAGCACGAGATTGGCCGCCACGGGGAGCGAGACGCGCGGGCGGGCAAGAGTGGGGGTATCTCTGGGGCTTCTTCTCTGAGCGTAACTGACCTACGATTGAAGCAGCAGAAGGATAGAGAGATCGTCGTCTCTCCTTGCGGGGAGGAACTTTTTCCAAAAAAGGTCTTTGAGCTAATACTATTATTATGGGACAGAGGGTGTATATATTATAAGTAGACTGCGGATCTTTATGCATTTATAGGAAAATCGTGTAGATGAAACTTTATAAATAAGAAATTTAAAAAATTCAATTAATTAATATACCTTTATTACTAATAAAATAATGGACAAGTTTTATTTTGCATAAAGATCCGCAGTCTAATTATAAGACTCGCGTTTCCAGGATTGCAAGGGTGGGGAACGTGAAACATAAAAACCATATTTACAGTAATAAACAAACAATTTATTAATCATGTGTGTGTGTGTGTGTGTGTGTGTATAAATCAATTTTTGAATATATATACATTTCCTCCTCCTCTTCTTCTTTCTCCTCCTCCTCCTCCTCCTCCTCCTCCTCCTCCTCCTCCTCGTCCTCCTCCTCGTCCTCCTCTTCCTCCTCTTCCTCCTCTTCCTCCTCTTCCTCCTCTTCCACCCCTCTCCAAGAAGCGGAGCATCTTGACTTCTTTCTTTAATTTGTGGAGCTGTAATACAAAAAAGAATATTAAATTATTTACAGTTTTTGGAAATTGAAAATTTACAAAAATTTTTATGCATATACGTACTCTCTGTATTTCCCTCCTCACCATCTGCAATGTGTCAAGCTCCCTCGGTCTTCTCGGCGACCCTGCGGTCGCCAGTCGCGAAATCCTCGATAGAGATCGTCGGTGCGATCGTCGGTGCGATCGTCGGTTCGACCGCGATCGTCTGTTCGACCGCGATCGCCTGTTCGACCGCGATCGCCGGTGCGACCGCGACCGCGATCGTCGCTTCGATCGCGATCGTCGGTGCGACCGTGATCGTCGCTCCGACGGCGATCGCTGCGTCGACCGCCATTGTGATCGCGGGGATAAGACCAGGGCGGCTACCCCGCGGTCAATCGCATTCGTTTGTTCGGGCATCTGAAAAAAATAATTGTATAAATTATTGTATAATAGTGTTACGACCCGCGGCCGGAAACTCCGGCGAACAACTACGAATCGTAACGGAGAATTTTAATATGACGATCTTCGATCCACGTGGTCCGTACGCCCACGTCTGATCAGGACCGATACCGGTGTCTGCCGAGAGTGCCGCGGAAATATATATAGTTGCACGACGCAACAACAATTATGCAGCTGGAGACGTGCCGACTGCTCTTCCACCGTCTTGCTCCTCTCAGCAACTCGTGCCAAGGGCCGTTGTTAGCTCCTTCCTCGCCAGCCAGAACGAACCGGCAGGAAAATCCGTCCTCTAGGTCCTTGCTTGCAGGAAAACGTAGGCAGCTGGCTGCCGCCGAAGACGTCCAGGAGCACCGTTCCCTGCTGTCCGGAATCCCACGCCGAACGGCGTGTTGACGACTCTTAATTAGAGCCACGCGAGCACCTTCCGTTGAATGAAAAAGGTGATCACGTCGGGGTCACCAATGTGGAATCTATGACTCCGTGGAAAAACTCTATTTTCCCTAGTCCACTAAACTATCACGGACAATGGTAAGGACGGAGGATACTTGGTAAAGCAATGATCCACCCTTGCTCGGTGAACAATTTATTAAATGCTTGAAACTTGCTAGTACAACTGCGGAGCTACGCTAAATGCGACTGTTCGTCAAGACGACTCTGGCGGAAGAGAGCGAACTCGTCGCATCGCTTCGAACAAGGCAAGATTGCCTTCGGTGCGCAGGCGCAATACCCCACCAACGGTCGGGGATAAAGCCGAGCCCACAGTGGGACTCCAACTAGCGCCATCTGCTACTACAGGTGCTTGAAAGTGCTGCCTCTATCAATCTATCGGCGTAGAGGTGAACTACGGATGAAGTCGGACAAGGATAAAGATATGTACTTGTCTCTTTTGCAAAGCTGCGACGGAGAGGGAGATATGTCGCTCGCAGGAGAGACGTAGACAGACAGTAACCGAGCAGTTTGAATTTTCGATGAACGCTATCCCATTTCCTGAAGCCGAAAAGCAATATTTTTGGATGCTCTCTGCGTTGAAATGTTCTCCGTGTTATTTCGGATTGTAGTACAGAGCCCTTTTTGGAAAAAGTGTACTGAAAAAATTTTCTTCTATAAAAACGTACACTATTATTGTTTATAAAGTTTCAAGAGACAAATTGCAAAAAAGTGCTCTTTACTACGATCCGAAATAACACGGAGAACATTTCAACGCAAAGAGCATCTAAAAATATTGCTTCCTCGCTTCAGGAAATTGGATAGAGTTCATCGTTATAATATTGAACAATTCGTATTTCAAGATGGCTGCTTCGCTACGCGCTCTTCGACGTCCCGCCCGCGCGTTTCGCTCCCCTTAGCGGCCTTAGTGCTCCGAGCACGAGATTGGCCGCCACGGGGAGCGAGACGCGCGGGCGGGCAAGAGTGGGGGTATCTCTGGGGCTTCTTCTCTGAGCGTAACTGACCTACGATTGAAGCAGCAGAAGGATAGAGAGATCGTCGTCTCTCCTTGCGGGGAGGAACTTTTTCCAAAAAAGGTCTTTGAGCTAATACTATTATTATGGGACAGAGGGTGTATATATTATAAGTAGACTGCGGATCTTTATGCATTTATAGGAAAATCGTGTAGATGAAACTTTATAAATAAGAAATTTAAAAAATTCAATTAATTAATATACCTTTATTACTAATAAAATAATGGACAAGTTTTATTTTGCATAAAGATCCGCAGTCTAATTATAAGACTCGCGTTTCCAGGATTGCAAGGGTGGGGAACGTGAAACATAAAAACCATATTTACAGTAATAAACAAACAATTTATTAATCATGTGTGTGTGTGTGTGTGTGTGTGTGTATAAATCAATTTTTGAATATATATACATTTCCTCCTCCTCTTCTTCTTTCTCCTCCTCCTCCTCCTCCTCCTCCTCCTCCTCCTCGTCCTCCTCCTCGTCCTCCTCTTCCTCCTCTTCCTCCTCTTCCTCCTCTTCCTCCTCTTCCACCCCTCTCCAAGAAGCGGAGCATCTTGACTTCTTTCTTTAATTTGTGGAGCTGTAATACAAAAAAGAATATTAAATTATTTACAGTTTTTGGAAATTGAAAATTTACAAAAATTTTTATGCATATACGTACTCTCTGTATTTCCCTCCTCACCATCTGCAAAGTGTCAGTTTCCCTCGGTCTTCTCGGCGACCCTGCGGTCGCCAGTCGCGAAATCCTTGATAGAGATCGTCGGTGCGATTGTCGGTGCGATCGTTGCCTCGACCGCGGCCTTGACCGCACATCCCTTAGGCCTTAGGCTGTCATATATACCTACTATCTGCCACCAGCTTTACAGTTCGTTGATCCGACCCGTACGTCCCTTAGCTTTCGGTACTGTCGTATACCTGAGGACCTTTGTGTAGTTCGTCACCAAGTGACCCAGTGACACACATTTCGAAACAGCATAATTGTATGGGCGGCTGAATAAGTGAGTTTTCAAGTTAATCGGTTTCTGTTCCTTCCCTTTTTTTACAATTATCTCGTAAACTAAAGCCGTCCGCAAAAAACTGTAAAGAAAAATGTTGTTCGGAATGATGGTCTTGACAACATCCAAAGCTCATCGAAATCGGAGAAGATTCACGTGTCATCGAGAAACTCTTGTTCGTTACGACGCGCAGTGGTCTGAAACCCCCGTTTTCGTGCCCAAAATTCAATTTTTCAACTTTAACATATTGAAAAAATTCTTCTCCTGCAAAGTAACAACCTTTGGAAGCTCCCAAATCCAAAATAATTCGTATCAAATAATTCTGTGATGAGATACAGCATTCTAAAGACAAAGTCAGAAAATTCAAAGTAAAATGTGTACATAATACGTTTCAGATTACAATCATCGAATATCAGAAAATAGATTTTAATGATGGTTATACATATATGTACATGTTAGTGAGCGCATTTCCAATATTTAATCCATTTTTCAGCATTTTTTGGTCCATTCGCGAATAACGTAAATTAATAGCATTTCATACTTTGAAAAGACTAAGTGCTAAGCATCGGACTTGTTCTAAATGAAAGCTTAAACATTTCTTTGAAATATCAGAGTCGAATTATTTTACCCGATACGCCACACTCAAGGTGTAGGAGTTCCTAAAATATTCCTACAATAATTAACCTGAAATGAAACCATCGAGTTTTATTGGTTTCCCTCATATCTTTAGAAGAGGATAAGAGAAAACAGTTCAAAACGTTCAGAGACCGTTGGCGAAGGCGAATCTATTTTTTGTTAGTTGCGGCAGGCATAGCATAATGCCTCGTACGGACTTGCGCCGCGAACGCGCGCATTTCAGCAAACATTCCGACGAACATTTCGGCGCGCCGAACGGCGAACGGCAAACGGAACGGATTTGTGCTATTTCCAGAATTTTTTGCAAACAACTATGGGAGCTGCAACGGCGTATGCTACACAAAGAAATACAGAAAATATTGGCAGTTTATTGAGTGAATTAAAGTTTCAAGTTTCAAAGTGAAGTGTTCAGGTCTGTACGAAGCATTAAAGACATCAGATTCGAGATTAAATGACTTGAATTTTTGGAGATGTTGCAACATGATGAATTTTCGTCTTTATATGATTCTACGATACATATTCTGAATAAAAACAGAAGGGTTAGGTTCCGAGAGCGCGTTCCGTAAACAACAACAAGGTTGGTCACACATCGAGCCCTTTTTGGTTTGGCTGAGCGTTCTAATTGTAACTTGTGAAAATTGCACACGTCTTTTTGATATGTAAATACTAGAGGTGTCCGGGAACCCGGGACTTCCCGAATTCCGATGCCGGGAACGGGATGGGAAGCCTCGTATCATGTCGGGACGGGATCCAGAAAATCCAGGGTTTTCCGAAATTCTCGGGATTCTGTCCCGATCCCAAAACTGCAAAGTTTTCATAGCAATTAAAATTATTAATTAGCCTGTTTAATAATTTGAAACAAATTAGGAAGTAGAGATATAATTTTTTCAGAGAATTTAAATCACCGATGTCTGTTTATAAATTTCTTTCTATTTCCTGACATTTATTCTTTATATTATGAATGTTTAGGATATGATATCTATCCTGCAAACATATTTGCAAGTGCCACCCATTCGCGTTCGTGCGCGCCGAAATGCGCGCCGTGTTTCCCACAGCTGATGGATACGCCGCGCGCACGAATGCGCGCCGAAATCCACGCCGAAATGCGCGCGGCAGCGTTCGGTAGCAGTGGTCAAGTGGTGTGCAATAAACACGGCCGCGCAACCCGACGCGACGCCCAGTCAGGTATACCGGTGCGTAATAATTCAATTGCAAAACTTGTTTATTTTTCATAATTTTTTCATGCAAGTGGCGCCAGCATGTACTTCGCGGCGTTCCTCCGATTAAAATGACACTAAACTCGATGGAATTTGGACTGCGCCTAGTAGTTTTATTCGTGAAATTATTCAAAGACTTCGAAGACCTCTAAGACCACTAAAACCACGGACTTCGTCGGCCTGACAGAAAATTATTCGAAGGATTGATCCGAAGACTTTCCACGAATAACGTTACCCACTCTATTCCAAATTTTTATTTGAATAAAATTTGTGCCCATCTCTGTTGAAAAGGTTCGGCAAATTGGCGGGTCATTATTAATGGACGACCGACAGCGAAGTTAGTTTTTAGAAAGCCGTTTTATATTTCAGAAAAAGCCGTTTTACATTTCATCGTTTCTTTTAAAATGTGGGACACGCTGGGGTTCCTGAGAGGTACAGCTAGTGTCCCAGATGTTTTTTATTACTAATGCAGTCTCGGAAAGGTACGGCTGGCAAACCAGATGTTTTTTATGACTAATGCAGTTAGGTCCAAGTCCTTTTTGCAAACACGTGTACTTCTCCAAGGTTGTCCTCGCTCAATAGCAATTGACGTATCATAAACCTTGAGCTGCGAACCGTGAGCCGTGAGGTATTACGGACCGCGCGACCCCCGCCCGCCCCGTCCCACAGTGCCCCTTTCAGCGATTCAGCTGGCCAAAAGTCGATTTCAAGAATTTTACCTAAAGTGTGAAATTTTTGTTGCTTGCTACAGTTTAATATATGAAGGACAATGTACTAATATTTTTTTTATCATTCAGGCACCCATGAAGTGCCGTACTTCATCGAAAGTTAAAAGATTTTCGTAGTACGTGTCTTGCTGCTAATATTCGATGAGACAGTTTTTATATGTTTCAAGTAAGTTGTACACATTTCTTTCCAGTATGAAAGTTTTGCAAGTAAGTATGGGCTATACTTTCAACAATTTTGTATCTTTTTATTGCATATCTTTTAGTAATTATTTACATTTCAAAACGACTGGTATGTAAATAAGATTTGTTACGGTTGTAACACTTTATGAGTAATAATGTTGTACATCAGGGTACGTCCGGGAATTTTTTTAAGCGCGGTTGTAATTATCAAAGGTTTGGGCTTACAGCAAAACAAAAATTAGTAGCCAGAGTCTGCCCGCGTTCATTTCACAGCATTTTGTTTATCGCGCTTAGCGGCCCTTGCGTTTCGGGCGCGCACGCTTTCCAGACGTAAACACTGGCTGGCGACAAAGACAAAATGAAACGATCTATGTTTCATAAACTCCATTTATCATATAAAATTCCAATTAAAAAATGGATTATAAGAAAGACGGACCTTACTGGATAAAATATTATTGAAGAGCAAAAATTGAAAATACAAAAAGGCAGAAATTAGGTTTACTTGTAAACGTTCCAAAACCCGATTTCGAAAACACCAATGATGGGAACACCAGCAGAAGATTTTTCGCCAATCCAGATTTAGCGGCAGAAATAACAGGAATGGACAGAAACCTCATATATCGCCTAGCAGTAATTTCAGAAACTATATCAAGTGGCCATGAAATAAACGTGGAAAAATTGGAAAAATATACATTGGATACTGCCAAATTATATGTAAATTTATATGGTTGGTATCCAATGACACCAACCATGCACAAGATTTCAATGCATAGTGCAATAGTAGTCAAACATTCTCCACTTGCGATCGGTCAACTATCAGAGGAAGCAGCCGAAGCCCGCAATAAGCATTTTCGTTTATATCGCCAAAATTATGCCTGAAAGTTCTCCAGAGAAATATGCAATTTGGATGTACTAAATAGATTATTATTAACATCCGACCCCCTTTTGAGTGGAATAAGAAAAATACCCAGGAAAAAAACAAAACCGTTTTCAAGTGAAACCATGGACATGCTTTTACCACCAGAAATTCACATTACAACATCAGATTCCGAGCAAAATACATCTGGTTCTGAACAATCTTCAACTGAAGATTTTGATACAACAACTTCCGATTCTACTCTATAAGCTTCAGAAACAGTTGTAAGTACCTTATTATTAATTTCTATTGTTTAATTCAACAATATGTTGCTTTTTACTTAAAAACGTACCCAAAAATATTGAAAAAGTATTAGAAAAATTGCTTCTCTTTGATGCGATGCCCATACCGTTATACGTATTTCAAAAAGCAAACCTGGTTTAGCATTTCTTTTGTAATCTCGGACGCTTGGGTCCCTACATTATTACTCCGGTTTTTTTTTACTACATAATCCGGCAATCCAGATCTTTGATTACTATTGCAGTCAGGCCCGAGGTTTGTCACTTTTTGTAAACACGATCACCGTGGCAGAGAATGGTTGCTGATATTCTTCTCGAGGTATAAATAGGCTAATTTAGTCGTATACAGTTTGCTGGTATTTCCCCGAGACTAGCCGTATGGACAAAGGACCATAATGGCGGTGCGCCCGACTCGCCCCTACCTGAAACGGGGCTGCACGGCGACCGTTACCCGCTCATTGTCGCGCCAATTTTTACAGCTCCATTCTTTGAGGGGAAAACTTCTAATCACTCTGGCCTCTCTCATGGTAGAAACGGAAAAACAGAATTTGTTTAAATTTCTCGACATTACAAAGTTGACTGTCGAGGGTGAAATCAGGGTTTCATCATTTCCAATTTTCAAGTATTCACAGTGCAAAAAGACACGGTTTTTACGCGGCGAATCGGTTTTTACGCGGTATATATTCTGCGTACATGGTTCGCTTCTTTGAACATTTTTATTCCGCCCTGTTCCTTTACATTGCACGGCCTTTTGACACGGGACGTATTCAAGTATTCACAATGCAAAAAGACACCCACGTGTATCTGATCTTGTAACCTTGACCAACCATACGTTGTCGCTGTTAATTTTTATAACTCGAAAAATGTTCAACTTTCTTTCGTTTTCTTTTCAACAATGGATTCCAAGATTTGCATTCGGCTCGGAAGGTTAGAAAATCGGATACACGTGGGTGTCTTTTTGCATTGTGAATACTTGAATACGTCCCGCGTAAAAAGGCGCGCAATGCAAAGAAACAGGGCGGAATAAAAATGAAATACCTGTTTTAAAAAAAAGGCACCATGTACGCAGAATATACCGTGTGAAAACAGATTCGCAGAAAAATAGAAATCATGAAACAAAGGCCAAGGGTGAAATCAGGGTTTCATCATTTCCCTTGAAATGTGGGATGCTTGTGTGCCTACATTTTTACTCATGTACTACTGGTGTTCCAGATGTTTTTGTATTACTATTGCCCAAGGTTCGTCTTTTTTGTAAACACGTGCTCCTCGAAGGTTGTTCCCGCTAAATCGCGATCGACGCATCATAAACCCCCACATAAGAACCGCCAGGGGCATTACGGACCGCGAAGCCCCCGTCACACAGTGGCCTGATAATCCCGTTTTCGTAGCCAAAATTCAATTTTTCAACCAATGAAAACATTTCCTCTCCTATAAAGTAAAAACCCCTCAAAGCTCTTAAATACAAAATATTATTTATTTTAGATTATTCTGTGATAAGATACAGCGTTGCATATGTTGCATATGTTTCCTCTGCGCCAGACAGAGACCCCAAAAACCCCTCATTACCAGATTCCGTATAATTCCTATGAAGAATTCAAACTTTGCTATTTTCCCGCAATTTCTAGACAATAGTATGCATTGTTAACACGAATTTTCAAATATTTCCGATGATCTGACCAAAAATGTTTCCGACGAAAGTTGAGTATTCACTTTTCCACAAACTTCAATACAAAAAACTAAAGAGAACTCTCTTACTACAAAAAATGAAGGTCACCTCAATTTTTTACATTATATTATATCGCCTCATCTTGACATCAGATCCATACATGAGCACTATTAGACACCCATTGAACGGGCAAATTAAAAAAAAAGGACACAAGTATAACATAACAATAATAATAAAAAGGTAGACTGATTACTAGACTGCGGATGCTTATGCAAATATATATTTCGATATGCAAACATTATCTTGCATACTGCAAATGTGTTTTACCATGCACATATATAGTACATATTTATTGTATATGACTTCACTATTTTTTACTGCGATTTGTTCGACTCTAATATTTTATGCCGAAAATTGTAATAAAACTAGAGATTCGACCACGCTTTTCTCTCAACATCCGCAAACAGTAAAATCATTAATTCACAAGCTTGATTTTGTTTATGTAAATAGACAGTTGAAGATTTTGACGAAGATAATTTAGTTCTAATTTCAACAGCTCGGAATGTGTTACAACAGACATATGTAAGTTGCACAAAATTTAACGTCTGGAACCTCTGCAAAAATTACTAGCAATGTATTACAACGCAAATTATGATGTTTCCGTACAGATATTATAAATTGTTAATTAAAACATTACCGATAAATATCTCTTTGCTTTTACACGCATAAAGATCCGCAGTCTACTGATTACAGTAACACCCATTCGGACGCTCGCGCTCTCAAAAAGCGATAACTTTTCTAATATCGGACCAAACGATTCGAACTTTCTTGAGAAGTTAGACCAATTAGTTTACTACATGCTACGAAAACTGCAATTTCTACCATCGCATAGAACTCTCATAAAAAAATTCATACAATACAAAGACAGTGATTGATGTACAGTGAGCCACGAAAGTATTCGAACGCCCTTTAAAATAGATTGACTTTTTTATAATTGCACAAAACGACCTGTTTTTTATAATCAATTAGAAGCATTGGTCCATGAAATGATATGCAAAGGATTTTCCAAAAATTGTAATTTTCAGGGTTACATGCAAAAATAAAAAAGGCATTTTTCAAAACTTTTTCATTCGGGCCCTTAATGAAAATCTAAAATATATATTGTCTAGTTCTATGTTAGTTATACATATAATGAAAATTTCATTGAAATTGGGTGACTCGGGAAAACACGACACCCCTCGAAAAATGTACTATGTTTTACCCTATGACTTCTTATGACGCAAACCAATGTGCGCCTTATGTAGCAAACCAATTGTTCTAAGTTCTCAAAAATGTTCAAATCGTATGGTCCAATATTAACCCTTGACACTCGGTTATCCCCGCTGAGGCACCACTAAAAATTGCCGTACCCTCAATCAAAATATTGTTTACATTATGAAATATATCGGTCTCTAATCAATTACTAAACATTTACTCATTGTATGAGGTATTAAACCAATTTCATATCTATAAAATTTCAAAAAACCATAGGGAATGGTAGTATTCTAGATCGGAAGAAATGTTTAATTGTCCAGTTAAAATAGCTCCGAGTTCAAAGGGTCATAAAAGTTATCCCAAATATTAGTGGGAGTCACTGTATGTTCCGTTTAGGTTTATTTTTAGTACGATAAAACTAACTTACCTTTCGCGACGCTTTTTGCTTCTGGACAAACGCTTTGCAGCTAACTTAGGGTACTTGCTTTTCCCACGCTTGAGATTCGCATCTTCGGATCCACTTCTTCTTCCTCCCATCGCCATAACACGCGCACAATCAAACACACGCACAATCAAACACACGCACAATCAAACACACAATTATCACCACTAAACTCGCTGTGTCGTCACCGTAGCGGTGTTGACAAAAAAGTGCTCAGAAATGTACACAGCGCATGCTGCGTGTTTTCAAAAATTCGCACCCTCAAACTTTTACGCGGGCAGATGACGCGTCGTTCATTGGTGGGAATAAAACTCGATCTGTTGAGTGGGGGAGAACGGCAACTTGGAGCCCAAGTCTTGGGCCAGTTCCGCCAGATCGAGAAAACCGAGGGGAATACAAGTACCCCCTCTCTCATGACCAGACCAGTCTACGGCACGGGCACGTGGCCTACGGTCTTCGTGAGGGGGTGTTGGAGTGTGCGCATGGTGCTGGAATGGGATAGTGGGAGGGAAAAAGGAGGAGCCGGGCCTGGCCGGGCCGCTCCTTCTCCAGCTCGATCGTCAGAAACAACGCGTCAATTGGAGAGGAAAGATCGTAAGTACCTTCATATCAACATCTTTATATTGTCAATTGATTTTCTAAAAGTTTGCTTTTGTTTCATAAAAGTTTCCTATTTTTCTACTAAGCAGTTTTCACACGGTGTATTCCGCGTACACGGTTCCTTTTTTTTTCAACTTGTAATATTTTTAAACAATGCATCTTTATTTTGTCAATCGATTTTCCAAAAGTTTGCCTTTGTGTAATACAAGTTTCCTTTTTTTCTGCTAAGCAGTCTTCACACGGTGTATTCCGCGTACACGGTTCCTTTTTTTTTTAACAAGGTTTTCAATTTTATTCCGCTCTGTTTCGTTATATTGCGCGGCCTTTTGACACGGGACGTATTCAAGTATTCACAGTGCAAAAAGACACCGTCGTGTATCTGATCGTGCGACCTTGACTAAGCATGCATTGTCGCTGTTAATTTTTACAAATCAAACAAATTTTTAACTTTCTTTCAAGTTTTCTATTTTTCTGCTAATCGGTTTCTACGCGGTATATATTCTGCGTACGTGGTTCGCTTCTTTGAACAGGTTTTCCATTTTTATTCCGCCCTGTTTCTTTATCTTGCGCGTTTCATACAAGATTTCTCTTTTTCTGCCAATCTGTTTTCACACGGTATATTCCGCGTACACGGTTCCTTTTTTTTTTAACAGGTTTTTCATTTTTATTCCGCCCTGTTTCGTTATACATATTGCGCGGCCTTTTTACGCGGGACGTATTCAAGTATTCACAATGCAAAAAGACACCCACGTGTGTCTGATCTTGTAACCTTGACCAAGCATACGTTGTCGCTGTTAATTTTTAGAAATCGAAAAAATGTTCAACTTTCTTCTTGCATTGTGAATACTTGAACACGTCCCGCGTAAAAAGGCCGCGCAATGTAAAGAAACAGGGCGGAATAAAAATGGAAAACCTGCTAAAAGAAAAAGGCAACATGTACGCGGAAAATATACCGTGTGAAAACAGATTGGCAGGAAAAGAGAAATCTTGTATGAAACAAAGGCAAACTCTAGGAAAACCATTTGAAAATATGAAGTATCATAGTAATGATTATTTGAACCAGTTACGCTGCTATCTGTAGAAAATTGTTCTCAATATTTGTCCTGTATTCTAATTTACTGTGGAAATATGTTTATGAACTTGAAATATTTTTAAACAATGCATCTTTATTTTGTCAATTGATTTTCCTAGAGTTTGCCTTTGTTTAATACGAGTTTCCTCTTTTTCTGCTAAGCAGTCTTCACACGGTGTATTCCGCGTACACGGTTTCCTTTTTTTTTGAACAGGTTTTTCATTTTTATTCCGCCCTGTGTCTTTTTGCATTGTGAATACTTGAACACGTCCCGCGTAAAAAGGCCGCGCAATGTAAAGAAACAGGGCGGAATAAAAATGGAAAACCTGCTAAAAGAAAAAGGCACCATGTACGCGGAAAATATACCGTGTGAAAACAGATTAGCAGAAAAATAGAAATCTTGTATGAAACGAAGGCACACTATAGAAAAACGAATTCACAAAATGATGATGCATTCAAAAAAATATTTCAGTTTATAAACACTAATTACAATATACTAATTACAATACTATTGTGACGTCGTACCGACATCTTGGAACTAGCTTCAAAATTCAAATAGGCGCGTACAAGCCCGCGCTCGTATTCACCTATATTCGAACCGTAACCGCGTCAAATGAGCGAGCGAGCGAAACGCGTAAACACGCAGAGCATGTCACGTACACACACATCTCCTACGAGCGCGACCATACGAACGGTAACACGGTAGCCGGTGCGAGCGTACGCCGGCCTAGCAACAGGCAGGGACGAGCGCCGCAACCTTACTCGTCCTTATTGACAATAACAAAGAAGTATATTCCAAATTGACTCTTTCTAAAAACGCGCAATACAGTCGTGGCGTACGTGACTAATTGCACGTGTTACCCAAATTCGTATGGTCCGCGCTCGACCTATAAATAAGGCAAGGATCAGGGCCTCGTCCTCTCAGTTCCAATTCAAAATTCGTACTATTCAGGTCGTATACCTCCGTATCATATTCTAACTCACTTCGCGCTCTCTCAGTTCGAGTTCAGTTCTCATTCTAATCAGGTCGTATAGCTCCTTATCATTTTCTTATTTTCTAATTCTACTCCGCGCTTATCCTTGCCATTCCATCTTATTTCGTTCACTTCGTCATTACCATTATCTCTTTTATTCTGTTACATCTTGTCATTTTCTGCGCCTACGATTGCGTAGCCTCTCGTTTATCTTATTATTATATTGTTTAATTTATTTCGCTCTTTTCGCGCCTCGTGCCGCATCACGCGTTTTGTTTCATTTTCTTATTACTTTGTTTCATTTTATTCTTTCGCGCCTCGTGCTGCATAGCGTTCTGTTTCACTTTCTGTTATTTCATTTGTACATTTTCGTACAATTATATCTCTTTCTTTACGCTATACCATCGTCCGTTCTGTTCACCACCTTCCATCATTCAGTGCTATACCGCGTCAGTGCCGTCGTGTTCACTAGTGCGTGAGACTCTTCAGTGTCACCGCGTTTCTCACAAGAACCTGTATTCCGTCGTACGACTGAGCCCACCAGGTCGCTCGGTACGAGGGAAGACAGGCCTTACTTATCCGGAAATCGATCTAATCGATCATTAGTGCTAGCTCTCATTGTGCAGATCACCCTGACCGACAGTAGTGTCAGTGGCGGCACGTTCGCGAGTGTGTGATATCTCGGCCGTGCACGTAATCGCGTTCTCAACGGCTCCTGTGTTCCTCCGCGTACGTCTGAGCCCACCAGGTCGCTCGGTACGGGGAACCCAGGCACGGTAACTCCAAATAACAATCGTGTCCCCAGCGATTTCTGTGTTCCTCCGCGTACGTCTGAGCCCACCAGGTCGCTCGGTACGGGGAACACAGACCCGGTCGCTCTAAACTCCCTCCGGGCGATAGGTGAAATCCGGGAAAATCACCGTATCACACACCGCGACGTTCCGAGCGCATCCTATACGCGTCGCGGTCGCGTCGTGCAACTATATATATTTCCGCGGCACTCTCGGCAGACACCGGTATCGGTCCTGATCAGACGTGGGCGTACGGGCCACGTGGATCGAAGATCGTCGTATTAAAATTCTCCGTTACGATTCGTAGTTGTTCGCCGGAGTTTCCGGCCGCGGGTCGTAACACTATTATACAATAATTTATACAATTATTTTTTTCAGATGCCCGAACAAACGAATGCGATTGACCGCGGGGTAGCCGCCCTGGTCTTATCCCCGCGATCACAATGGCGGTCGACGCAGCGATCGCCGTCGGAGCGACGATCACGGTCGCACCGACGATCGCGATCGAACCGACGATCGCGGTCGCGGTCGCACCGGCGATCGCGGTCGAACAGGCGATCGCGGTCGAACAGACGATCGCGGTCGAACCGACGATCGCACCGACGATCGCACCGACGATCTTTATCGAGGATTTCGCGACTGGCGACCGCAGGCTCGCCGAGAAGACCGAGGGAGCTTGACACATTGCAGATGGTGAGGAGGGAAATACAGAGAGTACGTATATGCATAAAAATTTTTGTAAATTTTCAATTTCCAAAAACTGTAAATAATTTAATATTCTTTTTTGTATTACAGCTCCACAAATTAAAGAAAGAAGTCAAGATGCTCCGCTTCTTGGAGAGGGGTGGAAGAGGAGGAAGAGGAGGAAGAGGAGGAAGAGGAGGACGAGGAGGAGGACGAGGAGGAGGAGGAGGAGGAGGAGGAGGAGTAGGAGGAGAAAGAAGAAGAGGAGGAGGAAATGTATATATATTCAAAAATTGATTTATACACACACACACACACACACACACACACACACACACACACACATATGATTAATAAATTGTTTGTTTATTACTGTAAATATGGTTTTTATGTTTCACGTTCCCCACCCTTGCAATCCTGGAAACGCGAGTCTTATAATTAGACTGCGGATCTTTATGCAAAATAAAACTTGTCCATTATTTTATTAGTAATAAAGGTATATTAATTAATTGAATTTTTTAAATTTCTTATTTATAAAGTTTCATCTACTCGATTTTCCTATAAATGCATAAAGATCCGCAGTCTACTTATAATATATACACCCTCTGTCCCATAATAATAGTATTAGCTCAAAGACCTTTTTTGGAAAAAGTTCCTCCCCGCAAGGAGAGACGACGATCTCTCTATCCTTCTGCTGCTTCAATCGTAGGTCAGTTACGCTCAGAGAAGAAGCCCCAGAGATACCACCACTCTTGCCCGCCCGCGCGTCTCGCTCCCCGTGGCGGCCAATCTCGTGCTCGGAGCACTAAGGCCGCTAAGGGGAGCGAAACGCGCGGGCGGGATGTCGAAGAGCGCGTAGCGAAGCAGCCATCTTGAAATACGAATTGTTCAGTATTATAACGATGAACTCTATCCAATTTCCTGAAGCGAGGAAGCAATATTTTTAGATGCTCTTTGCGTTGAAATGTTCTCCGTGTTATTTCGGATCGTAGTAAAGAGCTCTTTTTTGCAATTTGTCTCTTGAAACTTTATAAACAATAATAGTGTACGTTTTTATAGAAGAAAATTTTTTCAGTACACTTTTTCCAAAAAGAGCTCTGTACTACAATCCGAAATAACACGGAGAACATTTCAACGCAAAGAGCATCCAAAAATATTGCTTTTCGGCTTCAGGAAATGGGATAGCGTTCATCGAAAATTCAAACTGCTCGGTTACTGTCTGTCTACGTCTCTCCTGCGAGCGACATATCTCCCTCTCCGTCGCAGCTTTGCAAAAGAGACAAGTACATATCTTTATCCTTGTCCGACTTCATCCGTAGTTCACCTCTACGCCGATAGATTGATAGAGGCAGCACTTTCAAGCACCTGTAGTAGCAGATGGCGCTAGTTGGAGTCCCACGCGCACCCTTCAGTAACGACAGTAACGCATTAGCCCTCCTGACTAGGCGCCATCTCGTCTAAACTGGCCGAACTAAAATTGGCTCTAGCTCGTTCTGGATGAATGTAATATGGGGAAATTCTGCTAATGTGAATTGCAATCACGGGAATACGTTTGTTGTTCTTATTTGAGCATATTTTGAGCTGCACAAAGGTTCATTTGATAGAGGAAGGTCCATCACATCCAGGGCTGGTCATCACAGCAGTCAGAAAAGTCCTTAGTGTCGGAAAAATACATTGGAATCTGCGGGTATTTTTTCTCGATTTTTCCTCCACTTTGGACACTCATATTATTATATATAAGCATAATCTCGTTAGCCTCATGACCAGCCCCGGATGTGATGGACCTTCCTCTTTAGATTGAGCCCTCACCCAGCCCAAAATTTGCTCAAATAAGGACAACAAACGCATTCCCGCAAACCCTTATTTCCACCCTTATTCTAGTAAGATTCTAGTTCCTTTCTAGTAACAATGTTCAGTATCCTACCCCCTTAAGGGGGTAGGATACTGAGAATTGTAACTAGAAACTTACTAGATTAAGGGTGGAAATAAGGGTTTGCGGGAATCGATTTGTTTTTCTTATTTGAGCAAATTTTGGGCTGGGTGAGGGTTCAATCTAAAGAGGAAGGTTCAGTGCAGGGTGCTCTGGTCATGAGGCTAATGAGATTATGCTTATATATAACAATATGAGTGTCCAAAGTAGAGGAAAAATCGAGAAAAAATACCCGCAGATTCCAATGTATTTTTCTGCCACCAAAGACTTTTTTGACTGCTGTAATAACCAGAGCACCATGCGCTGAACCTTCCTCTTTAGATTGAGCCCTCACCCAGCCCAAAATTTGCTCAAATAAGAAAAACAAATCGATTCCCGTGATTGCATTCACATTAGCAGAGATTTCCCCATATTACATTCATCCAGAACGAGCTAGAGCCAATTTTAATTCGGCCGGTTTAGACGAGATGGCGCCTAGTCAGGAGGGTATAATAGAACGTTTAGTGCTATCTGACCCAGCTGAATAGAATTTCGAAATAGCAAGCAACGCCGTCTCGTGTTCATCAGGCAAGGCGTGTTTACCAAACTCTTTTTTTGCACAGAGGTTGGTCATACTGATTTTCTAGTTACAGTGTTCAGTATCCTACCCCCTTAAGGGGGTAGGATACTCAGAATTGTAACTAGAAACTTACTAGAATAAGGGTGGAAATAAGGGTTTGCGGGAATCGATTTGTTTTTCTTATTTGAGCAAATTTTGGGCTGGGTGAGGGCTCAATCTAAAGAGGAAGGTTCAGTGCAGGGTGCTCTGGTCATGAGGCTAATGAGATTATGCTTATATATAACAATATGAGTGTCCAAAGTAGAGGAAAAATCGAGAAAAAATACCCGCAAATTCCAATGTATTTTTCTGCCACCAAAGACTTTTTTGACTGCTGTAATAACCAGAGCACCCTGCGCTGAACCTTCCTCTTTAGATTGAGCCCTCACCCAGCCCAAAATATGCTCAAATAAGGAAAACAAATCGATTCCCGTGATTGCATTCACATTAGCAGAGATTTCCCCATATTACATTCATCCAGAACGAGCTAGAGCCAATTTTAGTTCGGCCGGTTTAGACGAGATGGCGCCTAGTCAGGAGAGTACAATAGAACGTCTAGTGCTATCTGACCCAGCTGAATAGAATTTCGAAATAGCAAGCAACGCCATCTGGAGTTCATCAGGCAAGGCAGTGTTACCAAACTCTTTTTTTGCACAGAGGTTGGTCATACTGATTTTCTAGTTACAGTGTTCAGTATCCTACCCCCTTAAGGATGCGCCGGACCCAGACCATCAGCGACACCAGCGCCCTGATCAAGTCAATCGGCGGTAGTGGTGAACTACAAGTGCCAGAATGTGGTGCCTCTATCGGCGTAGAGGTGAACTACGGATGAAGTAGGACAAGGATAAAGAGATTCTTGTCTCTCCTGCGGGGCTGTGACAGAGAGAGGGAAACATGTGGCTCGCAGGAGAGACAAAGACAGAGATCACCACGCAGCTTGATTTCTCGATGAACTTACAACTACTTTCTGCAGCGAAGAAGCAATATTTTTTTATGCTCTTTGTGTTGAAATATTCTCTGAACTATCGCGGGGTCCCCAACAGACCCCTTTTTTGAGAAAAGTGTACAGGAAAAAAGTTCTTCTATAAAAACGAACACTTTTGTTGTTTATAAAGTTTCAAGTGCCAAATTGCAAAAAAGGGCTCTGTACGG
This sequence comes from Lasioglossum calceatum, assembly GCA_963966675.1. Taxonomy (NCBI): domain Eukaryota; kingdom Metazoa; phylum Arthropoda; class Insecta; order Hymenoptera; family Halictidae; genus Lasioglossum; species Lasioglossum calceatum. Next base: position 14,543,643 of record OZ016545.1, on the reverse strand, counting down.
GACCCCGCGCTAGTTCAGGGAATATTTCAACGCAAAGAGCATAAAAAAATATTGCTTCTTCGCTAAATGGAATCCAAACGGGAATTCGTTATAAAACTGAACAATTCGTATTCCAACATGGCTGCTACGCTATCGCGCTTTCCGACTTGTCCCGCCCGCGCGTCTCGCTCCCCGTGGCGGCCATAGTGCTCTGAGCACTACATAGTCCGGTCGCCACGGGGAGCGAGACGCGCGGGCGGGAAAGTGGGAGTGGGGGTATCTCTTGAGAATGCCTCCGCTCGAGGCTCGAGCTACGCTACGAATTGATCATGCCTGGGCTGCTAGCTTCTACTCTGATCGTGAGCGTAACTGACCTACGATTGAAGTAGGAGAAGGATAGAAGGATCCTCGTCTCTCCTGCGGGGCTGTGACAGAGAGAGGGAGATATGTCGCTCGCAGGAGAGACAAAGACAGAGATCACCACGCAGCTTGATTTCTCGATGAACTTTCTGAAGCGAGGAAGCAATATTTTTTTATGCTCTTCGTGTTGAAATATTCTCCGTATTATGTATTGCAGTGTCTCGTACAGTGCCCTTTTTTGGGATTAGTGTACAGAAAAAAATTTCTTCTGTAAAAACGTACACTTTTGTTGTTTATAAAGCTTCAAGAGACAAATTGCAAAAAAGCGCTCTATACGGGACACCGGAATAATAGAGAGGCTAAGAGCGGCGAGAAGAGGAAGGAGGAAAAGGGTATAGCCGGATAAGATAGTCAAAAATGCCCTTGAACCAAATTGTATCGACGATGCGTCATTCGATAGGGCACCAAGAAAAAACATACTGTGCAAAGTTTCAACCCTGTATGTCGATCCGGAGGGTAGTTATGGGGTAAAATCGAAAAATCAGTTTTTGGCCTATTTTCCCTAGTTAATGATGTCTAGAAATTCTGAAAAAAATCTGACACATGTCAAGAATCCAAATACATACTTTGCAATTGGTTTCAGATTTTTAAAGTGAAAATCCTACTTGTAAAAAATCAAAAACCTCAAAAAAATCGAAAAAATACAGATTTCACATGGAAGTTCTAGATTGGCAAGATTTATATTTTTACAGTAGCGGTATATTGTTACAGGTATTGTTCATGAATTTTTTCAGATTTTTTGGTTTGGTGCGCCGTTGTTAAAAAAGATAAAAACCGATTTTTTCGACGTTTTTTCCGCAAAGAACTAAGCTAACCTTAAAATTATTACGTTCTGTTTATTCTGTAAGTGTATCAGGCATTAATAAACCTTGAACATTGTACAGAAGTAATGAAAATATGAAATCAACTTAATTGATAATTCTATAGTATAAACATTACATCTAGAAATATTAATCATGTTTCCAACAGATCAGTTGGCTCAATGCGTTAGGCGTTCGACTGACAACCTGCCTATAGTAGGTTCGCTCCCGCGTCGTAGGTCTATTTTTTTTATTTCATTATAAACAACAAAAGTGTACGTTTTTACAGAAGAAATTTTTTTCTGTACACTATTCCCAAAAAAGGGCACTGTACGAGACACCGCAATACATAATACGGAGAATATTTCAACACGAAGAGCATAAAAAAATATTGCTTCCTCGCTTCAGAAAGTTCATCGAGAAATCAAGCTGCGTGGTGATCTCTGTCTTTGTCTCTCCTGCGAGCGACATATCTCCCTCTCTCTGTCACAGCCCCGCAGGAGAGACGAGGATCCTTCTATCCTTCTCCTACTTCAATCGTAGGTCAGTTACGCTCACGATCAGAGTAGAAGCTAGCAGTATACCCCCACTCCCACTTTCCCGCCCGCGCGTCTCGCTCCCCGTGGCGACCGGACTATGTAGTGCTCAGAGCACTATGGCCGCCACGGGGAGCGAGACGCGCGGGCGGGACAAGTCAGAAAGCGCGATAGCGTAGCAGCCATGTTGGAATACGAATTGTTCAGTTTTATAACGAATTCCCGTTTGGATTTCATTTAGCGAAGAAGCAATATTTTTTTATGCTCTTTGCGTTGAAATATTCCCTGAACTAGCGCGGGGTCCCGTACAGAGCCCTTTTTTGCAATTTGGCACTTGAAACTTTATAAACAACAAAAGTGTTCGTTTTTATAGAAGAACTTTTTTTCTGTACACTTTTCTCAAAAAAGGGCTCTGTACGGGACCCCGCGATAGTTCGGGGAATATTTCAGCGCAAAGAGCATAAAAAAATATTGCTTCTTCGCTACATGAAATCCAAACGCGTGATCGAAGATTCAGACTGCTTGGTTATATCTGTGTCTTTGTCTTTCCTGCGAGCGACAGCGCCGCGACGGAAAGGCACAAACCGCGATAACGAAGCAGCCATGTTGGAATACGAATTGTTCAGTTTTATAACGAAATCCCGTTTGGATTTCCTGAAGCGAAGAAGCAATATTTTTTTATGCTCTTTGCGTTGAAATATTCCCTGAACTAGCGCGGGGTCCCGTACAGAGCCCTTTTTTGCAATTTGGCTCTTGAAACTTTATAAACAACAAAAGTGTTCGTTTTTATAGAAGAACTTTTTTTCTGTACACTTTTCTCAAAAAAGGGCTCTGTACGGGAACCCGCGATAGTTCGGGGAATATTTCAGCGCAAAGAGCATAAAAAAATATTGCTTCTTCGCTAAATGAAACCCAAACGCGTGATCGAAGATTCAGACTGCTTGGTTATATCTGTGTCTTTGTCTTTCCTGCGAGCGACAGCGCCGCGACGGAAAGGCACAAACCGCGATAACGAAGCAGCCATGTTGGAATACGAATTGTTCAGTTTTATAACGAAATCCCGTTTGGATTTCCTGAAGCGAAGAAGCAATATTTTTTTATGCTCTTTGCGTTGAAATATTCCCTGAAGTAGCGCGGGGTCCCGTACAGAGCCCTTTTTTGCAATTTGGCTCTTGAAACTTTATAAACAACAAAAGTGTTCGTTTTTTTAGAAGAACTTTTTTTCTGTACACTTTTCTCAAAAAAGGGCTCTGTACGGGACCCCGCGATAGTTCGGGGAATGTTTCAGCGCAAAGAGCATAAAAAAATATTGCTTCTTCGCTACATGAAATCCAAACGCGTGATCGAAGATTCAGACTGCTTGGTTATATCTCTGTCTTTGTCTTTCCTGCGAGCGACATGTTTCCTCTCCGTCACAGCTCTGCAGGAGAGACAAGGATCTCTCTATCCTTGTCCAGGAGCTTCTTGATTCTGCCGCACGTGTCGCTGGAGCCCAAAAGATATTTCTCAGTTGCTCCGGCGCACCCTTAAGGGGCCCGATCCAACTCGAGCGAGAGTGTGGTGGCACACTCACACACCGCTAGATACTGTATACGTATACAGGGTTGCAAGGGTCCAGCCCGCGTGACTAATCACGTCTCGCTAATGCACATTTGGGGGTCCTACGTAGTCAGAATCGATAGATAAAAGATCAATCTAGCGCTGGAGCTTGCGAAAGTGGTCTACTTTTGCGTTTTCGAGGCGTAATTTGCATTATTCGGCAGCTTGTAGCGCAGCGGCGAGAAGCACTGGCGGCGCGACAGTGCTGCCACTGTCAAGAGTCATACATTTTCTTAAATATCGAGAGAAGTAGGATCTTTATAGAAAAGGTTGGAAGCTCCAGCGCTAGCGGGGACACATACAATGTCAATGCAACGATTATTATGTTAAACCATACCTATTTAAAACAACAGTTCGTCACGGCGCAGAAATACACCTCAAAGGGATTCGTTCTGTGAAAGTACAGCTTCGGCATTTTTCCGCTACGAGCGCTTACGTCTGTTTCACATCATTCAGTTACGACCAGGGCTACCATATTTTTCTCTCGCCAGGCCCCTTACCCTTCCACCTCTCACCATGCCGTGCACCGTATCTCGTCTTTGCACTCTTCCCACTAACGCTGGCGACAGCGGCGACACGCTTGCGTACGGTCGCGTCAGCAACTAGTGGGAAGAGTGGGAGGCTCCCGCCAGCGTTAGTGGGAAGAGTGCAAAGACGAGGTACGGTGCACGGCATGGCGATAGGCGGAAGGGTAAGGGGCCTGGCGAGAGAAAAATATGGTAGCCCTGGTTACGACAGTCACCCGGATTCAGTCACTGTATCGGTAAAACAGAGAATGAGAAGTGTTGCCGGTAACTTATATGGTTATACGGCTGACGATGATGCTACGTTGGTGATCTCGAGTGAGAGTGTGTGGCACACACTCACCGCTCGGGCAGCGCGTACGTGTGCCTAGGCGCGTTGTGCAATGGTTCAGCCCGTGACTAATCACGTCTCGCTAATGCACATTTGGGGGCCCTACGTAGTCAGAATCGATAGATAAAAGATCAATTTAGCGCTGGAGCTTGCGAAAGTGGTCTGCTTTTGCGTTTCCGAGGCGTAATTTACATTATTCGGCAGCTTGATATCTGCCCGGGAGGCTCTGCAGGCACGACAACCGCGCCGCGCGGGGCACTCACACACTCGCCGCTCGAGCAGCGCGTACGTGTGCCTAGGCGCGTTGTGCAAGGGTCCAGCCCGTTACTAATCACGTCTCGCTAAGGCACATTTGGGGGACCTACGTAGTCAGAATCGATAGATAAAAGATCAATCTAGCGCTGGAGCTTGCGAAAGTGGTCTAATTTTGCGTTTCCGAGGCGTAATTTACATTATTCGGCAGCTTGATATCCACCCGGGAGGATCTGCAGGCACGACACCGTACCGCGCGAGGCACTCACACACTCACAGCTCGGGCAGCGCGTACGTGTGCCTAGCAGTGTCGCCAGACAACCGTGGATCCGAGGGCCTTTTCCTCCCCTACTTTTCCCCTTCCACTAGCCTATTCCACTACCATGAGCACACTCCGACGGAGTCCGACACAGTGATGCCATACGGGGGGAAGTGATAGATATATGATGTACCCCCTCTCTGATGACCAGAGCGCGACGGGGCATACGCAACGTGTCGGTGGAATAGGGAAGGTGAATAGTGGAAGGGGAAAAGGAGGAGAGTATTTCCGAGAATTTGGGTACCGATCGGTACCCATATGGCACTACTGGTCCGACATTCCCCTCAATGTCCGCAAACTGGCTACGCGATTGAGTGGGCAGTGTCGCCAGATCGAGAAAATTGGGGGGAATAGAGGTACCCTCTCTCCGATGACCGTGGCACGTTGCGCGTGCGCACGGGAATTTAGTGGGGCGAATGGGTGACACGTTGCGCGTGCGCGACGAGAATAGAGTGGGGCGAATGGGAGACACGTCTGACACGTTGCGCGTGCGCGATGGGTACGCAACAACGAGATGACATTTCGCAAGTTTTAGGTTATTGCCGCGTCCAAAACAAAGTCCATTTCTAGGCTGCGAAGCTGAAATATATACATCACACTCTTGGCGGACGGCTTCGCCGTCAATAACTCAATAATTGTTGTCATTTGAAGGTCAAATTTTAAACGCCCAGACACCAGTCATCCTTTTCCATATCCTTTCTAGCTGACAGACTATATTTTCCTACAATTTTATTTTATATTATTATATTGTGTATAATATATTCATTATATTCAGTATTCAGTTCTAAAAAGGTAGTTTCAAAACTTGCTATGTCCATTCCTTAAAAGTGTTAAAATACATATATTATATATTTTTATGACATTAATGATTTTATCTTCACTTCACATCTGAAACTCCTACATGTCACAATTCATTTTATCTATAATAATAAAGAATGTTTATTATCTCTAGAACGACTTGTATGATTCATTTCAAAGTAGGTACATACATAATAGGTACGATACGCGGCAATAACCTAAAACTTGCGAAATGTCATCTCGTTGTTGCGTCCCCATCGCGCACGCGCCGCCGTCTCTCCCATTCGCCCCACTCAATCGCGCAACCAGTTTGCGGACTTTGAGGGGAACGTCGGATGGTGGAATGGGTTAGTGGAAGGGGAAAAGGAGGAGAGTACGAGGAGCTCGTTTCAGTGCCTATCTGGCGACACTGTGAGTGGGGCGAATGGGAGAGACGGCGGCGCGTGCGCGATGGGGACGCAACAATGACATGACATTTCGCAAGTTTTAGGTTATTGCCGCGTATCGTATATATTATGTATGTACCTACTTTGAAATGAATCATACAAGTCGTTCTAGAGATTATAAATATTCTTTATTATTATAGATGAAATGAATTGTAACATGTAGGAGTTTCAGTTGTGAAGTGAAGATAAAATCATAAATGTCATAAAAATATATAATATATTTTAACACTTTTAAGGAATGGACATAGCAAGTTTTGAAACTACCTTTTCAGAACTGAATACTGAATATAATAAATATATTATACACAATACAATAATATAAAATAAAATTGTAGGAAAATATAGTCTGTCAGCTAGAAAGGATATGGGAAAGGATGACTGGTGTGTGGGCGTTTAAAATTTGAACTTCAAATAACAACAATTATTGAGTTATTGACGGCGTAGCCGTCCGCCAAGAGCGTGATGTATGTATTTCAGCTTCGCAGCCTAGAAATGGACTTGGTTTTACATATTACTATCGCACTCACTCATTTCCATACAGCACACATAGGTGTACATACGCTTGACATACCTATCTTACATCTTTAATACCTGCTATATTCCTATATTCCTATAACCCTATATACATTTTTTGTTTCACCTATCCTATCCATTGTTTTCTCTATTTGCAGAGGACCATTTGAATGATACTTTAAATATGGACAGTATATTTTTTCAATTGTCAAACGATTTTACCAAACCTTACTTACAATTTTTGCATTACATATTAACACACTTTCATCAGTATAATATCCAATTACAGTCGAAGAAAATTTTAATAAATAAAATTACTGATACATGTAAATCATTTATAAGAATATTGGCGACACAGTTCATTAAGGTAGAGTTGTTGAACGGTGATAATTTTGAAAGAGTAGATGCCAATGATCCGACTACATTATTGCCGTTTGAAGATATTTCTATTGGGGTAAAAGCATCCGGGTCCATACAGAATTTAAGAGAAACTAAGCCGGAGTTGAGCAACCAGATCACAAAATTTTATAAAGTTATACAAAGGTTCTATCAAATTGCATATGTGGAGTCGGTAAAACGACTTCCATATAATAATCAGTTTGTGGAGGCTTTAAGTTTTTTAAGTCCACGGGTAGCTTTAGATTACACTAAACACGTAGATCAAATAAAAAGTTTTATTGAAAAATTTTCATCCAAAGTGGATGGTACAAAAGTGATTGAGCAATGGTTTTTATTAGGCGCACGACCTTCCGCAGATGAAAAAGAAAGGTTGGAAAAATTAGATGTCGTTGAATTTTGGAGCACCATTAGCAATTTAAAAAATTCAGAAGATTCAGAAGATTTATTGTACGATGAAGTTGCAAAACTCGCATTAATCTGCCTGTCACTGCCGCATTCAAATGCAGATGTGGAAAGATATTTTTCCATGATAACTGGTTAGTGAGCGAATAGTCGCCGGGCTGATTCAAGTTTTAGCGGACTTGATTCACCCAAGGATAGCTGTTCTATCCTTGAAAAAGGATCAGAGTGAATGGGTGCCAAAGGATTCCTTTTCTCCGTTCGGTTGACGGGCAAAACTCCACTTTATTTCTCCAGATCGCGTCGCGATTCGTTGTTGTACAAAGGAGTCGGCGTGAAAGTGCACGCGCGGGCGATTCCGATAATGTTAACGACGAGGCGAACGTTTAAACCAAAAACCGTTGCGTTGGTAAAACGAGAAAAGACAACGTGTCGGCGATCGAGAGGATTCGAAAAATTCTGTTCGACTGGCTAAAGGTGCCCTGTCGACTTTGTTTTTATTGTCGCAGGGTATCGATGTGATGATCGATAGATCGTGTTGACGTTTTCGTCGATCGCCGTTACGATGATGTCAGAATTGAGCGACGCATGCGTTACTTAGCCGCGTGTCGAGATTGGCCGATTCGAACGAAGCCGCACACGCGCCCGGGTATTTTGATTCCGAAACATACCGCCCGCCTCGGATCTGTTGATCCGATGACCGTACAATATTCGATGGAGGTATGCTTGCTACGCGAGGGGGTGGTTGCCCTTGTCATATTGACACATACATGACCGCAATATCTTAATCTACTATACAGGGTGAGTCACCAAACGTTAGCACCTCAAATATCTTTGTTGTTTCTAAAGATTCGTAAAATATGGTAAGGACAAAGTTAATGGTACAATGGGGTTGACACGATGCAAAAAAAAAAATTTTGTTTTTATGTCATTTTTTTGGAGATATCAAGGTCACCTTGACTTTTTTAAATGGAATGTCCTATTTTTTATACCATAGATCGATAGAGTATCAAATTCTGAGTATAAAAGTGTTGACCTTCATATGACCTAAACCTAATAGTTAACGAGATATTATCCAAAGAAGAAAGACAATTGTTTCTATAATATCTCGTAAACTATTAGATTTAGGACATACGAAGGTCAATACATTTTTACTCAGAATTCGACGGTCTATCGATTTATGATACAGAAAGTAAGTGTTTCCAGTAAAAAAAATCAAGGTGATCTTGAAATGTCCTCTATGCCTCCTCCCACGCAGAAAATGTTTATGTCCCAATATGCCCCCCTCTATACCGTGCAAATTTTGTTCATAACATTTTTCCATATTATTACAAATAACGGAGATATTCAAGGTGAACATAGTTATTGCCCTACCCTGTTTACAAAACTTACACGGTACAGAGGGAGTCATATTGTGACTAACATTTTCTGCGTGGGTGGAGCCATAGAGGACATTTCAAGATCACCTTGATTTTTTTTACTGGAAACACTTACTTTCTGTATCATAAATCGATAGACCGTCGAATTCTGAGTAAAAATGTATTGACCTCCATATGTCCTAAATCTAATAGTTTACGAGATATTATCGAAACAATTGTCTTTCTTCTTTGGATAATATCTCGTTAACTATTAGGTTTAGGTCATATGAAGGTCAACACTTTTATACTCAGAATTTGATACTCTATCGATCTATGGTATAAAAAATAGGACATTCCATTTAAAAAAGTCAAGGTGACCTTGTATAATATCGTAATCACAATCAGCGGGAGACTGGGCGATTAGACAATGAATAAATATATTTATGAGACACGAACAGTTTATTGAACAAACGTAACACAGAACACAATCAATCACGCGAACGATGAGCGGACAAAACAAGCGGAGCGACCGGTTAACGGACGCGAGAACGAACGCGGTTTCAACGGTATATTAAGCGGTGCGACAAAGTATTGTTTTCGCTCGGTGAGATTACAAACGTCTGCCCTCGATCCGCCGGTGCGTGATCGACGATCGCGCGTTCGGTGGATCGCGAGGTGGGGGGTCGCGAGGATGACGTGACGTCATCCGCGCGACTAGGCGGCGATGATGACGCGGCACAGCCGACCGTTGGTCGGCCGGAACATAAAGGCACCGACGAGATACTATTAAAGACTGCCAGCGCCTGTGCTATTCAGCGTGGCAGGTAACCGGGCGCGACCGGGCGCGGGGATAACGTGGAAGTTACAGTGATCTGATGTACCACATCGCTAAAAGTTCCACCACCGACGAGATATTCGTCAAGTAGAAGAAGAATGATATAGTAGAATGCTGACATTACCCATTCTGTAATTGCCTTATCTCGTCGGTGAATTATATAGTATTAACTATATATAATTCTCTTATTGCATTCTTATTTTTCTTAGTATCACCATTGTAATAATTGTTTTACAATATAATCGATAGTTTATAGATGTAGGAAAAATGAAAGTAATTACTATACGTAATATTCTACAAATGTATCAGAATTTAAAAGTAATTTGAACATTATTGCATTATATATAAAATAGTGATTCTTAAAAAATATTCGGTAATTGTTGACAAAAGGTCTGCGTCCTCCGATTTTGATGAAATTTTAATATGTTATAGATTTCGATATTTTGAACAACTTTTTCATTTTCCAATATAGGGGGGTCGCTTTTAGTTTTCCAGATATTTGCAAAAAACTATCGCTAATACTGTATTGAATTTTTCGTATTGCTCCACGCTCCGTGGCAACGTAACCCTGTCCCGGTGCAGCGTTTGTTTACATTTTGACGCTGTGGAGATGAGAGAGTAAACAGGGTCTCAATCTAGGCATACATATGTATATAGGGTGAGCTTCCAATTTAAAAAGACTACTTCTGAATTTTCTCGTTATATAATAATATATTATGAGAGTGAGACCCTATTTTCTCTGTCATCTCCACAGCGTGTTTAGAAGCAAAGCCGGGACCGGGACCGGGACAGCCTTACGTTGCCGCAGAGCGTGCAGAAATACGAAAAATTCAATACAGTATTAGCGATAATTTTTTGCAAATATCTCGAAAACTAAAAGCGACCGCCCTATATTGGTAAAGGAAAAAGTTGTTCAAAATGTGTTGCTGCATAACATATTAAAATTTCTTGAAAATCAGCGGACGCAGACCTTTTGTCAACAATTGCCAATATTCTGTTATGTTATGCAATGACGAAATTCAATTGTTCTTATTGAAATCCTTAGTAGGAAACAGAAAATTAATTTTTTTACTTATTTATCCGATACTTATTGCAATGCTCGACAGCATTGACTGCAATTATTAAAGTAGAGGTAGTAACAAGATAAAACTATTAACTAATTAAACTAATTTTCGACGGCTCCTATCCATACAATGTTATTTAGAGGCAGTATTTCGTACAAAGATATTCTCAAAAAATAATTCTATTTGACTCTATATGAAAATTTCTTGCAACATGACGCTGTTTAAAAAGTGCGTGTAACATGATTTTATTTAATTCTGAACTGAACCACTTCCTGAAACATGATTCACTTATCAGCACATTGTGCGACGAGGCGAAGAGCTAGCAGTCGAAGTCGAAGTCGAAATATTTAAAGAATAAGGACTCTCCGCGTCTCCTTTTTTCCCGACGCTGTCCTTCTTTGTGTCCGAAACTTACGTAGTTCATTGCATAAGCAAATATCATCGGAACGATATCATATTTGGTATCATTTTCATAAAAAAAACAAAATTCACCAAATATGTTCAGAAGAATCCTATAAAAAATAATTATAAATAATTAAGTTTTGTTGTTTTTGATTAGTAGTCTCATACCGATATACCCGACCCGACCCGTATCATATTACAATGTTTCACTCCACAGTCCACGGCGACTGAATCACTGAAGCCCTCGAGACTCCTTTCCCTTTTCTCCGTTTTTTTTTTCTCTGTTTTCTCCGACAGGACATCACAGAATAGTGTCTCCTGAAAATTTGATGTCTCTGGCCAGACTCGAGTTTTCGACATTTATAGCAAGCTTGCTATAATCTTATTTTATTTGTCAAAATTTAGTTTTCTATTTAAAATATTTTGTTGTTGAAGCTCATTAATAGTTTTTAATAGTACTTGAAATATTTAAAATGATAGTGAAATATTGGAATATTACCATTTGGAATAATTGCATTTAATTGAAATTGATACTTGAGATTTTTCCCGATCTTTTGGTTAAAATGTTATTTACACAAAGTGAAAAACAGGCAAAAATTCGACAAATGCAGGTTTTTTAGAGAAATTGAAAAATAGCATTGATCATATTTTTAGACCAGCTACATATCAGAACTTCTTTTACGACAGCGCGTAAACGACAAAGAGGGACTGAGGTACATAGGACAGTTTTTTATTTTTCATTCTTTTTTTACGGAACCACCAACGTATTTGTGAGATTCTTCTAATTAAAATGAGTCTAAATATGTCATAATTTGAGCCATATTTACTTATTTAAAGTGTGATCATAACTCGCTATGATACAAGTTATTATAATAGGTTATTTAATATACCATAAAATATTTAATATAAAATATTAGGGATGTGCGGACCACCCGATGTTCGAGTTCGGGCCGGGTCGGGTCGCAGAAAGTCAGGCGGCCCGTCGCGTCGATTCGACTCCGAATTCGTCGGGCGGGTTCGAAAAGAATCGATCAAGTTCGATATCCGAGATTCAAATATGTACTCTGCGTTCTTGTGAAATAGATAATGGTAATAATGGTTTTCTTTCTTAACTTATAACGTGATTTTTAATATGCTTGGTTTTTTATAACTACATTAGGTATATTCGGCAAACGTGTGCCTGCTCTTTATTTGTATTAAAAATTGAAATAATGCACGTTTCACGTGAAAAACTTGAAAGACAATATTTCTGGCTTTTTAACGAATTTGCTCCGAATGAACATAAATATGTATCGATATATACACCTAGAAGGTATAACAATATGGTAAATTATGGCAATAATTAAAAACGAAATATAAAAATAAACATTATACATATTATATTTCGTATTTATATTTTATTCTGTATTATCTACAGGCTCTACATAATTTGTTATTTTATATGATTTTATTTTAAGTGAATTTTTATTTTATTTTATATTGTATATTATATATTATCTTTTAAGAATTTGTGTGAGATTAATGATAATTAAGTAGGTTACATAACAGTTAATAAAAACATCGCCCACTAAAAAGTTGTTATAACTTATTATCACATTGTAAATATTGTCATCTAATTTTTTCGCGTGAAACGTGCATTATTTTAAAATTTTATTATAAATAATGACCATGCACATGTGCGCCGAATATACCTAATGTAGTTATAAAAAAAATCCCAGTACATGTATTAAAAATCACATTATAAGTTATGTAACAAATACATACCATTATTATAATTATCTATTTCATAAGAACGGAGAGTTGATTCTCGAGTATCGTGATAACTCGCTCGCGCGATCTTGTTCGAGTCATCCGCCCGATGTGTCTGATGTATCGCGCACCCGATTCTTCTCTCGCCAGGCCCCTTACCCTTCCGCCTCTCGCTATCTTCGCAGCGTAGCCCGCCTGTGCTTCGTACGCCAGCGTTAGTAGGAAGAGTGCAAAGGCAAGCTACGATGCGATACTCGGCGAGAGGCGGAAGGGTAAGGGGCCTGGCGTATAGTAGAATATGGCAACTTGGCAACCCTGCACCCGGCTCGAGCCTGCTCGAGCCTCACAGCCTCGAGTCCGTCAGTGCCCCGACTTGACGATTCGTACGCCCGAAGCATGACTGCTTCGCCTGATATTTTTTAGTGCAACCTGGCTGTATTATTATCCGATTTATGCCGTGTTTGAGCTTATTTTGATCGGGAAAACATTTTCAACCGATAGGTGATGATATCATTATGATAACGTTCATATTAAGTAATATTGGCTTCAGTTAGTAATTGCCAATACGCTGTGCGTTACAATGTTGCCTCTGATGCTGAATCACGACCGTATCGAACGTCGCGTCGTGTGCCTCCTAGAAACAACAATGTAAGCATTACGCCATCACTTATTAATAGCAATAAAATGTTTGTTACGATTCATAATTCTGCCATGGAAACGTTATCAATCGATTGTTAATGGTTCGCTGATGAAAACAAGTCTAAACACGCCACAAATCAGATAAGTTAGAGGCATGCCCAACGCCCAACTCGACGGCTGGCGATGCGTAAAGCGCAAGATTTCGCTTCAGCTCGTGAGCCGGCTCCTGCGCTGGCTGGTACATACATATTAGGGACAACTGCAACAGTGTGCGTGTGAATGTGTGCTACACTGACACACTTATTGTTCGTGGGTTCCCTTTCCATACATCCGAGCCGAGTTTCGGCTCATGAGCTGGCGAGCGGCTCGCGATGCGCTCTTTGAATAAAAAATTATTCGTCATGCGTCGAAAAGAGACCATCATTATTTTTATTTAACGCGTAGTAAATAATTTTTTTATCATTCATTCGCTATTTGAAATTTTCAATTCAATAAAAATTTGTAAGCGATTCTAATTTCGAGACGTTCCAACACTTACGCTCTTCGCGAGGGGACGGCTGTATACTTTTCCTCGCGAAGAGGCTAAGCGAAACGAAATGCAGGAACAAGCTTTGGCACGTCCACGTGGAACCCCCGCCCCCCATTTTTTCCAAAAGACGTTTTTAACTCGATGAGACCGAGGCCAGCCAATCCGATCTCAATCCGACTTATACATAGAAATACAGGGTGAACATTATAAAGCGTTACAGACGAATATCTCAAAAAATATTGATTATACGCAAGAATGTTTAAGATGGAAGTTGTTCAGTACCGAGGTGGGCATCATTCGTTGGGGCTTTTATTTTTACCGGTGGACACTCCAAGGTGAAGTGAAGGTCAACTTTCTTTTTTTAAATAGAATGTCCTATTTCTCATACCATAAATCGAGAGAGTATCAAATTCTGAATATCAAAGTGTTGACCTTCATATATCCTAAACCTAATAGTTAACGAGATATTATCCAAAGAAGAAAGAAAATTTTTTCGATAATATCTCGTTAACTACTAGATTTAGGACATGTGAAGGTCAATACATTTTTACTCAGAATTCGATAGTCAATCGATTCATGATGCAGAAAGTAGGTCTTTTCATTTAAAAAAATCAAGGTGACCTTCTCCTCACCTTGGAATGTTCATCGGGAAAAATAAAAATCCCACCATATGATGTCCCCCTCGCTACTGAACAACTTTTATCCCAAACATTTTTGCGTATAATCAATATTTTCCGAGATATTCGTCTGTAACGCTTTATAATGTTCACCCTGTATATTCCATCACATAATACTTTTGGATTTCGTCGTTAAACCTCTTTTTCCCAGCTTGATCACCGATCCACTAGCCACCCATCCTACATATTAATTAATCCACTTAATTCTTTTAATCGAACTCTTTATTATTCGGAACAGCATGCGTCAAATAAAAGTTATTCCGTTTTTTTGCTTGTTTCTGTGCCCACAGATCGATTCTTGGAACAATTATGTATAAAAAAAGTGTAAGGAAATAATGCCCGTTTATGAAATATTAAGTTGGAACGAAAGTTCGTAGCCTTTTTAAATCAAAATTCAAAGATAAAATTAAGATGTGTATTCATAGGTTTATTGAATAACATGGTAAGTCACTTATAAAATGGCAACAAGTAATAGAAGAGAATGGAAAATATGTTAGTTATTGAACAAGTCTATGTATAAATATCATAATTTCATGTTTGAGTTTTAATTTAAAAACGCTACGAACTTTCGTTCTAACCCAATTTTTCGATATTACAAATTTAGGTAGCTCATATAAAATTTGAAGTAGGAATTGTTCATTCTCCTAAAATAATGCACTTACATAGGATATTTCAAGGAATTTTTTGTCTTTGATATTAGTTTTGTGATGCTAATATTTTAAACCTAAAAAATAAACACCATAACATCGTCTGAAATATCAGTTTATCTCGAACACATTCGTTGAAGAATGTAACACGAAACAGTGGTCTGCTGCACCGATGAAATGCCGTCGGTGGCCTTCTAGTTCGCACTCCAGTCAGAATCTATCCTAGAGGGCGTAAGAGAACACCGAAATATTCGTGCCACACCAACTCCCGTAAGGCTGGCAGTCTTTAATAGTATCTCGTCGGTGATAAAGGTCGTCGCACACTAGAACGCCCCGCCTGCTCTCAGGCACCACCTTACCACGTCGAGTTGACGCCGCGCTGGTCCGTTTTGCCGCACACTAGAACGCCCCAGCGCCGCGCCGCGCCGGCATTTTCAGTGGCGCTCACCACTAGCGCGGCCGTTCCTAACCCAGACCGTTCTAGTGGTGAGCGCCACTGGCGCCAATTCATGTCGAGAGAGAGAGAGAGATGCACTCACTTTAAGTTTGTAATCCAGTTTTCATAATTTTTTAATCCACATACAAATAGGGCAAACCTTCAACAATTTAAATTTTTCGAAAAGTTTAAAGAAAATATTGGTTGACCAGCCTAAATACATACTCTGCAATTGGGGTATACGTTCTGTATGTATCTACAAAACGTATTTTTAAAATTTTTAATATAGACCCACATATAAAAATTGTTAAATGCAACTTTTAATATTTCTTCTACAATTCCGATCACAATTGCAATTTTCGAAAAAAATTTTTTTCACATCCTGTAATAAATTAATTGCTATAGCTTCCCAAAATAGTTCAAATCATATAGTACAATATTGAAGTTCACTTTTTATTTTACTGTAACGACCATGACTTTACTACAGGGATGAAAAGAAAATTTTCTCTCGCATGATTAGCAGCACAAAAAAATTTCTGTTCTCGACAATGGTTACTAATATTAACAGCCAATATCAATATTAATATTAATTGTTGTAATTTATAATGGTTATTTACCAGTCAAAGATGATGTCTATATTATCGATCATGATTATGTGTTACTAGAAGACATGTAAATTAATATTTCAGAAGAAATAGATTTTCCGAATAATTTCTGCGAAAAATATGAAATTTTTAGAAATGATTTTTTGTTCTTAAATTAAAAACAACTGTTGTTTCTTTTCACATCCTGTAGTAAATTACAGCACAATCTGCCCTTAAAAAACATATTTTTCAACTTCAAACAAATTTTGTGCTGTTATTATAAAAGATGTTTAATTGTTCTTTACAGCAAAAGATTCTGTAGACTTTACCGAATACAGTGATATGCAATATTAATAGATTATGAATGTATAATCATGTTTAAACAATCGTTAAAGACGGAGAGACACCACTTTTGCACCAATTTTTGAAGATATTTTTCAGTATATCTTAAAAAATAAGGGCCCAGCGTAAAATCAAACTATATGACGCGATAGAGCAGACTTTTATCTTGAGAAACCACCCTGTGAGGTTCCAACGTTGACGTTTCCTTCGAACCAGAAAGCAAAATATCTTCGCCCGACATGAATTGGCGCCTGTGGCGCTCACCACTAGAGTTGGTCGGTGGCGGAGCGGCGGCGCGGCGGTCTAGTGTGCGCACATTTTCCGGCGCGAAGCGTAGCGTGCCGGCGCTGTGACGGCGCTGGTCTAGTGTGCGCACTCCCATTGAAACTACATAGGAGAAACCCAAAACAGCGGAGGCGGGTGGTGCCTGAGAGCAGGCGGGGCGTTCTAGTGTGCGACGACCTTTACTCCCCCCCTTGCCGAGCCGAGGGGTCGGCAATGGACGCGGGGCCTTCTACCTGTCCGTAGGTTCGGACGGTTTTTTTTTTGTCGTAAGAAGGGTCGGACGGTGTTTATTCGGACGAAGAGTCGGACGTTTTTTCTTTGACCGGCAGTCGGCACAGTTTCACAATGGGCCGCTTCAATACGGAAGTGGCCGTTCGCACGGTCACGACGCGCGTAAGGTCATCCTTGCCCGGATGGAGCTCGGTAACGCGCGCAAGAGGCCATTTGGCCGGTGGCATTCGTTCGTCTCGGATCAGAACAAGATCTCCGATTCGGACCGGTAGTGACTTCGTTCGCCACTTCGACGCCGAGAGGTATTGCTGAAGGTATTCGCGTGCCCATCGCGACCAGAAGTGCTCGAGAAGCTGACGAAGGAGTTGCCAGCGTGACAACCTTGACCGAGGAGTGTCCGCGAGCTCCGGTTCAGGAATGACGTTCAGTGCATCGCCGACCAGGAAGTGTCCCGGTGTGAGTGCGGCGAGATCCGAAGGATCGTCGGATAGTGGACAGATCGGCCGAGAGTTCAAGGAAGCTTCGATTTGTGCAAACAGTGTCGCGTATTCCTCGAACGTCAGTGAGGACTCTCCGATTACGCGGCGCATGTGAAATTTCGTTGATTTCACTGCGGCTTCCCATTTGCCACCGAAGTGTGGCGCGGAGGGAGGATTAAATATCCACTGAGTCCCGAGATCGGCGATACTGTTTGCGATCGCTGTGGCTTCTTTCGACGCACGCGTGAACATTCGACGAAGCTCGGCGTCCGCGCCGACGAAGTTTGTGCCGCAGTCGCTCGACAGTGTACGACAGATGCCGCGGCGTCCTGTGAAGCGTTTATACGCGGCGATAAACGCTTCTGCAGAGTAGTCGGACGCGAACTCGAGGTGGACTGCACCGGTGGCCATGCAGACGAACAGTGCGAGGTACCCTTTAAAGACCTTGGCTCCTCGGCCACGCGTCGTGCGCCATTGGAAGGGCCCTGCGTAATCGACACCGGTGTCTATGAATGCACGCGAGATAGTGACGCGGCGCGAAGGAAGCTGACCTATGAGTTGCGTACACTGGCGAGCGGTGTGACGAGCGCACGTGACGCAGCGCTTTATGAACGCTCTGACTGGCTGTCGCCCGCCGACAATCCAGTACGATTGCCGTATCGTCGCGAGCGTGAGCTGAGGACCGGCGTGCAAATTATGCAAGTGCGCTTTTGCAATTACGAGTGAGGTGAACGTGGCGGACCGCGGCAAGATGACTGGGTGCTTTTGATCCGCATCGAGCAGTGAATGCTGCAGTCTTCCTCCCACACGCAGGATGCCGTTCGCGTCAACGAAGGGCATCAGATTTGAGAGGCAGCTCGACTTAGGTAAGGCGCTTCCGTGCGTTATACTGCATATTTCAGGAGCGAAGTGCTCCTTCTGAGTTTGACGAATCCAAAATTGATGCGCTTTTTCTATTTCAGAGACTGTGAGGGGGTCAGCTGGACCGCGGGCCGCTCGTTTCACCTTCAACCGGCTGATCGCTCGCATGCACCATGCAGTTACGCGTAACAGTCTGGTCAGCGAGGAGAACCTGTCGATAAGGGTCCACGATGTCGTAGTCGCCGTGGTCAACGCGGACAGCTTTTCCGACCGCCTCTCAACGTCTATGCGGGGATCCGGAGAAAGGGTTTCCGCGGGCCATGCCGGAGAGAATTCTCGCAGCCACGCAGGCCCCCGCCACCAAATGGATTCGATTAGCGACCGCGGAGATACACCGCGGGATGCTAAGTCCGCCGGGTTGCATGTCCCGGGGACGTGGTGCCAGTAGGCTTGAGGAGCGGATTGATGAATGTCCGCAACGCGGTTACGAACGAAATCCTTCCATTTGGAGGGGGGGCTGCGAATCCACGCGAGCGCGACGGCCGAATCTGTCCATAGGTGGGTTGGAATTCGCTCTATTTCCAACGCTCTGCGGATGTACGCGACTTGTTTCGCGAGCAGAAGCGCGGCCGATAGTTCCAGGCGCGGAATGGTCATCGGCTTGATGGGGGCGACTCTGGACTTCGCGGAGAGGAGAGTTACGCGGAAGGTGTCATCGTCATTTCGTACCCGGAGATAGATCACGATGCCCATTGCTCGCGTTGAAGCATCGGCGAACCCGTGGATCTCGGTGCCGTGATCGGGGTCGAGCGGTCCGATCCACCGATCGATCGTTAGATTATGAATCTCCGCCAAGTCGTTGCAGAATCGCTCCCATCGGGGTGAAAACTCAGGAGGGAGCGTATCGTCCCATCCTGTTTTCTGCGTCCACAGTTCTTGCATGAGGATCTTTCCCCGCACCGTGACGGGCGCGAGCCATCCTAGCGGGTCGAATAATTGCGAAATGGTCGAGAGTACTCCCCGCTTCGAGCTGTGCGCGCGCGTGGGGGCCGTGAATGAGAACGTGAACGTATCGGAGGCGGTGTTCCACGCGAGACCGAGGGCGCGGTGCGGGGCATCGACGGACATCGATTTCTCGTTGCTTGAGTCCGGACTTCGTTCCTCCGCGGGAACTAGTTCGGCGTAGTTCGCGACCCATTTTTTCAGCGCGAAACCCCCCGCTCCCAGGAGACGCTGGAGTTGCTGAATTTTCTCCTGGGCGGAGTGCAGCGTATTCGCGCCGGACAGTACGTCGTCAACGTAGGTTTCCCGGAGAAGAATATCCTTCGCGCGCGGAAAATTATCGCCCTCATCCATCGCCAGCTGCTTCATGCATCGTAATGCGAGGAACGGCGCGCACGCGAGGCCGTAAGTGACTGTGGTGAGCGCGTATTCCTGAACCGGACGCGAGGGGTCGGAGCGCCAGACAATCCGCTGGAAGTTCTGGTCGTCGTTATGTACGCGGATTTGTCGGTACATCTTCTCAACGTCTGCTGCAAACGCGAACTGGAATCTACGCCAGCGGATAATGACGTCTGACAAGTCTACTTGCAATTTCGGACCGATGTGTAGGCAGTCGTTGAGGGATGTACCGGACGATGAGCGATGCGATCCGTTGAAGACGACGCGGATCTTCGACTCGCGGAGGACTCCGTGGCGCGGCAGTACGAAGGACGCGGGTTTCGGTTGACTGTAACGGTCGGATACAATGCGCATATGACCGAGTCGCTCGTACTCGTCGAGGAACGCGACGTATTTTTCTCGTAGTTCCGGACGCGACGCGAGGACCGTCTCGTTCCGACGCAGAATTTGAAGCGCCGCCGATCGCGAGTCCCCGAGCTCGCAGGGGTGTTTTGCGAACGGCAAGCGCACGATGTATCGCCCGGTGTTATCGCGTGAATGCGTTTGGACAAAGTGGTTCTCACAAAGCTGTTCGGAGGCCGTCAGTGCTGCTTCGATCTGCGTGTTCGGCTCTTCCTGGATCCAGAACTTCTGGATCAGCTCGTAGAGGTCCCGGTCGACGCCGCACTGGAAGCTGGAGGCCGCGCAGGATGCAGTTGATGTGAGTCCGGAGGCCGCCGGACCGGAGATTATCCAGCCCAGCTTTGTGAGCTGGGCGACTGGAGCGTCGTCATCCCCTCGCCTGATGTCGGGGCGAATGATGCGGGTGTACACGTCAACGCCAATGATGACGTCGATCGGCTGCGCCTCCAGGTAGGTGGGGTCAGCTAACTTTAACCCTCGTAGATGCGCCCAGCTAGCTTGAGGACTTGATACGCTGGGGGCATAATGCGTTAGTTGCGGCAAAATAAACGCTTTTACCTTGCAGGTGTAAGCTTCTGTACGAGAGGACAGCGTAAACGTGGAGACGCCCCGAGTGGTCACGTTGTGTCCTGCTCCGATCCCGTATATTGGCAGGTGGGCATGCTGCCTTGGAAGACGCAGCCGTTGGCAGAGGCCTTCGGAGATGAAGGATACCTCGGATCCTTGATCGAGCAGGACGCGAGCTTGAATGCGGTCTCCGGTGGCGGCGATGACATCGACCATTGCGGTTGCCAAGAGCATCGGACGGCGCAGCATGACCTTGGGCGAAGCTGGTGTACCCTGATGCACGGATGCGGACGGAGGTTCTCCGGACGGTGTTGAGTCTGCTGCCGATGAAGCGGACGCGGCGTGGGAAGCATCGTGCAGCGACGTATGGTGCATCGCCGAACATTTCAGGCAGCGTTTGGTACTGCGGCAGGTGTTGCGGGGGTGGGTCCCCAAGCAATTATAGCAACGTCGTTGCTGCGAGACGAACTGCTTCCGTTGCTCCGGACTCTTGGAGAGGTATTTCGGACAGTTGCCGAGATAGTGGCTCGCGTTGCACAGCGTGCACCGGCTCGGAGCCGCGGCGGTGGCGTGGGAGTGCGCGTTGGTCGATCGCGGCTTCTGGGTGGTCGCGGCGGCCTTGGCGTTGTCGACCGTGGCGAGCGCGCGTATGCGGTTTTGCAGGAACTTATCGAGGACTGCGAATTCCGGACACTCGGTGTATTCCGCGATGAGGAGCTCCCAGGCTTTCAGCGTCTGCGGATCCAGCCTGCGTGAAACCCAATAGATTACGATCGGTCCCCAATGTTGCACCTGACACTTTAAACCTTCGAGCGCGCTCAGAACTTGTGTCACCGTCCCGCGAATTCTCTTCAATTCCGTTGCTGTTTCCGACTTCGCTGGTGTAATCGAAAACATGGTGTCGAGCAGGTTGTCGACAAGGACGCGCGTGTTTTCGTATTGCTCGACGATGATGTTCCACGCGCGTTCGAACTGATCACCGGCGACCGGTATATTCCGCACAAGGTCGAGCGCGTCGCCGCTGAGGCTCCGGAGAAGGTAATGGAACTTCTCGGTTTGGTCTAGGCCTGCGTTGTTCAATACCAGCGACGTGAACAGCGATTTGAAGGGAGGCCAATCCTTGAATTCCCCTGAGAAGTCGGGAACGTCGATGCGTCTCAGTTTCGCCGACGAGGTGCCCGTTGGATTGGGCGCGCGTGGGCCTCCTTGAGCGTCGGAGCCGCGGGGTGCAAGATCCTTGAGCATATTGCAGAGGGTGGCCTGTGTGTCGATAACCTTCTCCTCGCATTCGCCGCGCAGATCCTTGGCGAAATACACGTGCTTTTCGAGCTCGGAATTGAACAATGCTTGCAGCTGCACGTGATTCGTTCGGAAATCGTCCCAATTGCGTAATAGTGCATCCAATCGGGCCTGGATGTACGCCTCGGTGAGGTTATTCATCCCTTTCTTTTTAGTGTTGGTGATGACTCGATCGATGCTATTGTACAGCTCGACTTGTAGCGCGAGCAGTGTTTTGGCCGTTGCCATTTCGAACGTGCTACCGAACGCGAGGTCACGAGACAAGCGGCGAGACACAAACACACGAGCGAGCGGTTTTCGACGGTTAACGAGTCGGTTTGAACGAACAATGCGAGTTCACCGGAGATTGCACACGCGTTTTCTCACGCACTTTTTCCACTGCGCTTCCCACTGATTATAATCTCGATGTACGATGCTGGGGGTCGCCGTATTATCCGGCTCGAAGGACCAAAAAATGTATAATATCGTAATCACAATCAGCGGGAGACTGGGCGATTAGACAATGAATAAATATATTTATGAGACACGAACAGTTTATTGAACAAACGTAACACAGAACACAATCAATCACGCGAACGATGAGCGGACAAAACAAGCGGAGCGACCGGTTAACGGACGCGAGAACGAACGCGGTTTCAACGGTTATATTAAGCGGTGCGACAAAGTATTGTTTTCGCTCGGTGAGATTACAAACGTCTGCCCTCGATCCGCCGGTGCGTGATCGACGATCGCGCGTTCGGTGGATCGCGAGGTGGGGGGTCGCGAGGATGACGTGACGTCATCCGCGCGACTAGGCGGCGATGATGACGCGGCACAGCCGACCGTTGGTCGGCCGGAACAGACCTTGATATCTCCAAAAAAATGACATAAAAACAAAATTTTTTTTTTGCATCGTGTCAGCCCGATTGTACCATTAACTTTGTCCTTACCATATTTTACGTATCTTTAGAAACAACAAAGATATTTGAGGTGCTAACGTTTGGTGACTCACTCTGTATACAATACATATAGAACGAACTACATACTATTTACAGCTTATAATTTAACCGCGCGTTACCGCCCGCCATGAGGCCTACGAGGCCTCTTTGTTGCCGCCCGCCGTCGACTTCAGTTCGGCTTCTTCGTGGTTTATGTCGACCGGGAGAAAGCATAACTGGGTGATCGGTCGCTTGTATTCCCCGTGAGCCGTTTTGACGGTTACGACACGCGAGACACCGTCGTGGCCGGGATGACAACGCAATATGCGACCTAGGTCCCATTTACTGGGGGGCGCGAGCGAATTTCTAATAAGAACGATGCGACCGGGTTTTGCGAGATTCGTGGATACGCGCCACTTCGGCCGTTGTTGGAGGGTGTGTAGGTAGTCCGTTGACCACGCTCGCCAAAAACTTTCCGATAACTGTCGCAAGAGTTGCCACCGTGACAATCGGTTTTCTTGCACATCCAACAACGTCGGAGCGGGAACGGCGTTGAGCGCAGACCCGATTAAGAAGTGGCCCGGCGTAATAACCGCATAGTCGTCGACATGATCGGACGCTGGAGCGAGGGGGCGCGAATTTAGACACGCTTCAATTCGACAGAGGACCGTTGTCAACTCCTCGAATGTCAACGTGTGAGACCCGATAACGCGTTTCATATGGTGTTTGGTGCTACGCACGCCCGCTTCCCAGAGTCCACCGAAATGAGGCGCTGCTGGAGGAATGAACTTCCACGATATTTGATCCGTCGCAAGTTTATTCAGGAAGTTATCATCGCGAGTAGCGGCTCGAAACGATTCTGCGATTTCTTTGTCGACGCCTTGGAACGTGGTTCCGTTGTCCGAGTACATCGTGAGCGGGAGGCCTCGACGCGAACAGAAACGGTCAAAGCATGCTAAGAAGGCGGCGGTCGAGTAGTCGCTTACGAGTTCCAGATGAATTGCGCGTGTCGTGAGACAAACAAACAGAGCGATGTACGATTTTCTCGCTTTATATCCGCGCCCTGCGGTAGTACGCACAAGAACAGGTCCCGCATAATCCACACCGGTATGGAGAAAAGCTCGCTCAGCGCGATTAACACGCGGAGCGGGAAGGTCTCCCATCAATTCGGACGCGATCGCGGCTCGCTCACGTGTGCATGGTACACAGCGATGTAGGACGGCGCGAACGATCGGTCGCGCACGGAGGAGCCAAAACTCTTGGCGAAGGGTGGATAGCGTGAGCTGATGTCCAGCATGGAGCGAACAAATATGGATGGACGAGATCAGGAGGTTGACGAGAGGGTGTGACGCAAGTACAATTGGATGCTTCGTTTTATCAAGCATCTCGGCATTCCGCAATCGTCCCCCCACGCGGATCAAGTCATCGTTCCCGAGAAATACATTCAAGGGCAGCAGAGGGCTGCCTCGCGGAAGAGGTTGCCTATTTCGCAAACAGTCCACTTCCGAGGGGTATCGACTTCGCTGAATATACTTCAACCAAAATATTCGTGCTCGTTTAATTTCCTCGGTCGTCAAGGCTCTTCGCGACGGGATGAGCGATTCCTCGTGTTTCGGGT
Organism: Lasioglossum calceatum; assembly: GCA_963966675.1. Taxonomy (NCBI): domain Eukaryota; kingdom Metazoa; phylum Arthropoda; class Insecta; order Hymenoptera; family Halictidae; genus Lasioglossum; species Lasioglossum calceatum. The sequence continues at coordinate 14,519,006 of OZ016545.1, read as the reverse complement.
TTTTACGGAGTCGGGCAATGAAGCGATACATGTATGCCGTTACGCGAATTAATTTCGACCATTGCGAGAAGCGAGTCGCGAGATCCCAAGCTTGAACCGGAGTCGCCGTGTGCGCGGAGACAGCTGGTCGTTCTTCGAGCTCAGCCGTCGCGCTTAGAGGCGGTGTTTCGCGCGGCCAGCAAGACGAAGGATCTTTGAGCCACTCTGGTCCTACCCACCAAAGCGAATGTTGGCTGAACGTGGATGCATCAAACCCGCGAGACGCACAATCAGCGGGATTATGGTCTGTCGGAACATGGTTCCATTGAGCAGTCGGAAGCTTCGACTGTATTTCCGCGACCCGGTTTGCGACAAATACCTTCCATCGCGATGGAGTTTGAGCGATCCAAGCTAGGACGATAGTTGAATCAGTCCAACAATAAACAGGACTGTTGTACAGGTCGAGTGTGGTGCGAATAAATGACATTAGACGCGCGAGTAATGTCGCTGCGCATAATTCGAGCCGTGGAATGCTCAGTGATTTCACGGGTGCGACCTTTGATTTGGCCGCGAGAAGCGAGACGGCGACCTCCCCATATTGCATTGTAACGCGTAGGTAAATGACGGCCGCGTATGCACGATTTGATGCATCGGCGAAGCCATGCAGTTCGACGGAAAGCGCACTCGATCCGAGATTGATCCATCGCGGTAAGGATATCTGACGCAAACGCGGGAGCTGCTTAAAATATGTCGTCCAGATGGCATGGATTTCGGAGGGAATACACGCGTCCCATTCACAATTCAGTCGCCAGAGTTCCTGCATCATAATCTTCGCGGTGATGACGATAGGGGTATCCCACCCGAGCGGATCGAACAGCTTCGCGATCGTGGATAGGATGGCGCGTTTTGACTGAGGGACCGTTTCTTCGAGTGTTACGTCGAAACGAAATGAATCCGTATCCGGATTCCATGCAACTCCGAGAACCTTTAGGCTGTCGTGGGGCTGCAGGGTCTTTCCGCCCGCGAGACCATGATCGGTAGGATCGATGTCGGACATCAGCACCGCAGAATTACTAGCCCATTTTCGCAAGTGAAGCCCGGCCCCTTTCAACAACGCGATTAATTGGTCGCGAGTTTGACGCGCGAGTTCTTTCTCATCGGCTCCGAATAGGCAATCGTCGACGTAGATCTGGCTTTCCAAAATCGAGCAAGCTAATGGGTATTTCGATCCATCGTCCAGGGCGAGTTGTTTAAGAACTCGAAGAGCAAGATAGGGAGCCGGAGCGGTCCCGTACGTAACCGTGCGAAGCTGATAGTGACGAAGAGGTTCCCCGTTGGAGTGGGCCGCCAAATAATTCGTTGATAATCAACGTCGCGTTCATCGACCAGTATCTGTCGATACATTTTGGCAATGTCGGCGATGTAAACATACCGATGCATTCTCCAACGTAGAACGACCGCGGGCAACTCCGTTTGAAGCTTTGGACCGACCAATAGATGATCGTTGAGCGAGGTGCCATTTGACAATTTGCACGATGCATTGAACACGACGCGAAGACGTGTGGTCGCGCTTGTATCTCGAATAACGGCATGATGCGGAATGTAGACTGTCTGCGACGAGATAGGTTCCGGATCGCGAATTTCGGTCATGTGACGGAGATCGTAGTACTCCTGCATGAAAGCCGAGTATTCTGCCGCGAGTGTCGGATTTGAATGAATCCGCTGTTCCTGACGAGACCACATAACCTTAGCCGCGGGGAAGGATGATCCGATACCGATTGGGGGTCCTTGAACGAATGGCAACCGAACGCAATATTGCCCTTTCGTCGTGCGAGTGTGCGTGGCAACGAAGTGATTTTCGCACTCCTTTTCCGCGGGCGTAAGGTGTGTTTGCGCGGGGAGCTCTTCAATCTCCCAGAATTCACGCAGCGCGATGTCTAGTGCATCGGAGGTTATGGTGTGGTGTGAGTGGACCTCGCGAAATGGTTGCGAGGAAGGATTAGGAAGAGGACCGGATAGGATCCAACCAAGAGTGGTGTTCTGCGCTACCGGTTCATTGGGATCGCCCTTCCGTATGCCGTCGAGTAATAGCGATCCGTACACGTCAGCTCCAATAATCATTTCTATCGGATTCTGACTAAAGGGTGTATCGTCCGCGAGATCAAGACCTCGAATATAATCTAAATTAAAATTACTAGTTACGCGATGTGGTAAGTAATTTGACAAGGATTTAACGATCAATGCGTTAGTGGAGTATGCGGAATCTGTTCTGCGGGTGGACGCGATTGTCAAAGTTGTCGCAGCGGTACACCGTGTCTCACCATCACCGACGCCGGTGATCGAGATGGAGACGCGAGATCGCGGGGTTCGCAATCGCTGAGCGAGATTTTCGTTGATGATCGAGACAACAGATCCTTGGTCGAGAAGGGCGCGAACGCGTTGCGTACGATTCGAACTGGAATGTACGTCGATCCGAGCGGTCGCGAGAAGAATTTGAGCCGAAAGTGCGGTTGTTTGTAGCACGGAATGCGATGGCATGCGAATAGCGTTTGCATCCGACGTGGTACTCGCGAGAGATGCCTCGCGCTCTGTTTCCGACTTCGCCGCGTTGTCAAAGTGAAGCAAGGTGTGGTGTCGCTTTTTGCAAGTGTGGCACGTATACGAGCTTGGACAGGATCGAATGTTATGTCTTGTGCTCAGGCAGTTAATGCAACGGTTTCCTTGCTGCACATATTCGAAGCGTTGCGATACGGTTTTATCCCGAAAGGCCTTACATCGGTGGAGAGGGTGATCCGCTTTGCACAATGGACAACTTCGATCGGTCTGCGTCGTCGTATGAGACGGAGCAGATCGCGTAGAACCTGATCGCGATGTTGATGACCGCGCCGACCGGACGCTGGCCTGCGAGGTGGCCAGTGACAACGCTTCGAGAGATCGAATTCGCGCTTCAAGGAAATCGTCGAGTTTTTGGAATGTGGGAAATTCCGTTGACGTTCCCAACTCAAATTCCCAATCGCGTCGCGACGTTTCAGAGATAATTGACGACGAGACAGACGAGTAATTCATCCCACGATTGAACGGAGCAACCTAGGCCCTTTAACGCTAAGACAGAGATGTTGACTCTATCGCGAATGCCGGAGAGAGCGGCTTTTTCGTTCGCGGCGCACGGGAGATTTAAGAGCGACTGTACGTGAGCGTTTATCAAACGACGCTTGTTGTCATACCGTTTTTCCAGGAGCTCCCATGGGATGCGGAAATTCGCCTCCGTGATCGCGAGATTGCGTATGTGTAGGTTGAGGTCCCCAGATGTGTGGGAGACTTCTCGCTATCGGCGCCTACTCGCCGCCTCGGCCCAGTGCCGAGGTTATGTCCGATGATCTCGCGGGACGAAGGAAAAGGTAGACAGGAAAAACTCACTGCTTTACGGACAACCGTCCAGCTCGGGCGTTCAAGCTCAAGAGAGAGAGCGGGAGCTCGGCGTTGCCAACGGCTTCCGCCGATCCCCACTCTCGCAACATGGGAGTGGGGGAACAGAGCCCCTACACACTCCCCCCCGAGTGGAACGACACAATTTATTTACAACATTTAATATTTACAATGGTATACCGGTATATACAATATGTACAGCAAGTGTGTTGATCGCAACACATAACTCATGGTCTAGCCCGTGTATCTGCTGACATAGTTGCAGTTTTTTTGGAGTACGTCCTCAATGGTGGACGAGACTGACCTGAACAGTCGGGCATAGACCTTGTATTTCCAGGCACTTCGATAACCGGAAGATCCGGTATAAAGAATGCCGGTTTTAAGAGCTCTGTTGATACTGTCTTTTCAGCACCGTTGACATCAACACTAAACTAGAGGGATATTGTTGCTCGCTCGCTCCGCTCGCTCGCGAGTGAGGTTATTGTTGCTCGCTCGCTTCGCTCGCTCGCGAATAGGGTTGTTGTTGCTCACTCGCTTCGCGAGTTCGCGGTTCGCGGGTACGACTGCTCTTGCGAGAGGGTTATTGGTACTCATGGCTAGTAGGGTCTACAGCTATTAATGTTTCATATTTGATGTGTGACTCTTGGAGAGTCACACAAAGAACTTCCCGATTCGCTAGTTGCAGGATATTATTTATTATCATTATTTAGTGTACATTTTAAGAAGATTATACGTTTTCAGGGAAGTTCAATAGTTTTCTACTTATCAAAATGTTTGCTATATGACGTCGCATTAAACCAACATCGTATGCTCGTTGCTCGCTTGGTTCCCTGTAATAGCATAGTAATGTTGCAAATTAAATCGCAAATGCTCCACAATCAAACGCATTGTTTTGATATTGTACTCTGTGAAATATATATTTTTTCTTATATTTCTACAGGGCATTCAGATAATCTATTACATCATGGTTCAAATGATTAGCATTAAAACTATCATAAATGTGTACATTTCCGTTATCATCAGATCTTGTGCAAATCCAATGTCCTACTACCTTTTTTCCAATTTCACCAGTGTATATTATTTGAATATTCGTCTCATGTTCTGGGATCTCTTGTAAATTACTCAAAAAAGCTCGAACGTAATCAGTATCTTGAGCAAAGTTGTATATTCCACGCTCGTTTAGATTTCTGTTCATAATTTCGTGAAATAAATTAATATGTTTATCTCGTAAATAACAATCAGGTTTTATGACTTCTTTACATGCGGCTGTTTCTAAACCATAGTTTAATACATCTGTACATTTGTGACGGAGATTCAATTGATGAATGTATTCTTTATCGCAATGGGTCCAAAGTCTTGTTTGACCGTTTGGATGTGTTGCCGCGTGGATAGACGATTCGTTGGTGTGGTGTTGAAGTCAACCTCGACAGGACAAATCAAAGGGTGGCCGATCAGGAAATGACCGAGCGTAAGAGCGGAAAGTTCATTTGGATCTGGCGAAAGTGATGTTAATGATCGTGAATTTAAGATAGCTTCGATTTCCATTACAAAGGTTGCGCATTGTTCGCAGGTGAACAATTCTTCGCCGACAACCCGTTTTATGTGATACTTGAATGATTTTACGGCTGCTTCCCATAATCCCCCAAAGTGGGGTGATAGCGCGGGCATGAAATGCCAGGACATTTCCTTGGCGGTAAGGAATTGTCTCAACCTTTCGTCCGTTGGTACTGCTTGATAGATTTCTCTCAATGCGTTATTCGCGCCGACAAATTCGTTCCGTTATCCGAACAGAGATTTTTGCAAATTCCACGTCGCGCGATGAACCCTTTAAGAGCCGCGATAAATGCTTCAGTCGTCAGGTCGCCTACTACTTCTAGGTGAATAGCCTTGGTGCGAAACAAACGAAAACTGCCACGTAAACCTTGACGCGGGTCCTATTTCGGAACTGCTTTCCTTTATGTGAACGGACCGCAATAATCTACCCGCTATTGATGAAAGGTCGCCCTTCGGTAACGCGGTCCGCAGGTAGATTTCCCATTGGGTATTCAGCCGTGGGCGATTTGACTCGGAAACACCTGATACATTTTCTAACTATTTGTCGACTGGTGGTTTTTCCGTCGATTGGCCAGTATGTTTGTCGTACGTTATGCAATGTGGCAACGATTCCGGTATAGTGATTCTGAACGTGCGAGTCTCGAATGATGAGTTTTGTAACATGGTGTCCTCGTGGTAGAAGTATCGGTTGTTTCTGGGCAAATGGCAATGTAGAATTGCGCAATCAACCTTCGACGCGTAAAAAACCCTCTTTCATCTAGGAATGGACACTACGGCTGCAATTTCTTAATTGATATCATTCCGGTTTCACGTCTTGAATGTCGCGCGCGCGAATGTGATCGCTTGAAGCAGCTGAATTCTTCGGTGATTGGCTTCGCTCAACTCCTGAACAGTTAAAGGGTCCGGTGACTCTAGGTTCGATCGGAAACGTAAACAATAAGCGACGATCCGCTTCAGTTTTTGGATCCAGGAGTATCGCGTAAGGAGCTCGTCGGATTGGACTATTCTGCTTGTCAAACAAATTGTTGACCTTCGCTCTGGCAGCTCGTCATACACAGAGAAATTTCCTGATGGCCATGAGGTTGAATTTAAGTTTAACTAATCTGGTCCGTGTCACCACAGCTGGTTTTTGATGAGTTCGGTGGTGGTGGTTCCGCGCGAAACAAGATCTGTTGGATTATCTGCTGAACGAACGTGTCGCCAAGACTGAATGTCTGTTTGCGTTGAATGTCGGCTACGCGGTTCGCAACAATGTTTTCAATGCAGATGGTTGGTCGTGTAACCAGTTCAGAACGATGGTTGAGTCAATCCAACAGAACGTTTCGCCGACATTATGAATCAGTGCCCTTTGTACAGATCGTAACTCTGTAGTCAGCAAGGCGGCACTGCAGCATTCTAATCGCGTGAGCGTGATTTGACTCAATGGCGCTACTCGAGATTTCGCGCATAGTAGGCTGGAACGAATGATTCCGGATTGACTGATGGTCCTTACGTATAAGCAGGCGCCGTAGGCCTTCTCGCTCGCGTCGCAAAATCCGTGCAACTCTGTTCGTTTGGCGGTTTTAAGTCGAACGAAGCGGTTGAATTCTACGTTATCTAATTGTTGCAATTCGCTTTCGAAATTGTCCCAGGCGGTGTGGATGTTGACTGGACGCGATTCATCCCATGAAAGCTTCAACATCCAGAATTGTTGCATTAGAATTTTGGCGACGATTGCAATGGGCTCGAGTAATTCCGATGGATCGTAGATTCGGGTGATGATCGACAAAATAGTTCGTTTGGTACGCGCCTCGGTGTTCTCGTTCTTCGCCAATAGCTAATTAGTGCAAGCATCTTATGGCTAGATACGGAGCTGGCGCGAGACCGAAAGTAACCGTGTTCAGCTCGAAGGTGGCGATTGCCTCGTCGGAATTTCGCCACAATATTCGTTGATACGCTCGATCTTCGGATTGAAAGGAAATTGTCGATACCCTTCTCGATGTCTCCGGTGAGAGCGTATGCGTGCATTCGGAATCGTAACAGAGAGAGAAAAAAATCGTCTTGGATGGTGGGACCGATCCGGAGCGTGTCGTTTAATGACAAATTCGTGTGGTCTTGGCCGACCCGTCGAAAACTACACGGGTTTTGGTGGTCGTGCTAGATGGTTTTATGACGGCGTGATGCGGTAAATAGTAACCTGGCGCGTGAATTGAACTTGCCGGCTGCATGTTAATACCCGTGCAGACCCTTGTGGTGAGGGTTGAATGTTTACGACAGCTTGAGGCTGCAGGTGGACACCGGCGCGTGGACTGATTCTACCTGGTTTGTGCGCTACGGCGCGAGACATTATGCTATTTCGCCAGGTACCAGTGCTTCGATTTCAAATTGCATTCGAGTTTCCGCCCGAATGATGGGAATCGGTTGATTCGAATATTCGGCAACGTCCTGCCTGTGCAGTAGCGTGCAAGTCAGGGTTCGTTCGCGATTTGATCATCGCGAATTTATCATCGTCGTTCACGTTTGTACACCCTTGTGAAGGTGATAACGAGGATTTCCGATTCGAGAATGTGCATTGCGACTTCGCGTCTACGTCTCGGTGTTCGCGACCGACGGCTCGCGGTCGGTCTTTGGATTCGTGCGTCGCGTGTTTTGGATATTTTCGTGTTCGCCATCGTTACGCACGATTTGCTTTAAGACGACATGTCACGAAAATATTGGTGGATATCCGCAGCGTTAGGTATACACGTGTCTGTTGACGTTCGATCCGACGATTGCGCGTATCGGGATTCATTCGATCGATCGCGACGTTCGCAAGCAGACGACATCGTTCGCGACACCGTCCGGCGATCGGTTGAATGTTGCAAGACTAATACGCGATTGACGGTGTTGAATTGGATCGTTTCTCGAATTCGATGACTTATTCGGCATGGCGGGTGGATTGAATGACAGCGAGGTATGACGCGAGACAAGAACGTGATTTGTCGTACGTCTGTACGTCTGTCTGATCGCGTATTTGGCCTTTCCGGAAACTGCCACTCGAATATACGTAATTATAACGTTGGAAGTTTGTTAATCTTGATTCCGCCGTCGCTGTCACCAAACCTTGCGTGGCAGGATTGATCTGATTCAACGCTTCTATAATGGCGGCGCGTTTAGTCGTTGGCAATTGTAACCGGTTGGCTAGTTCCTCTGTGATGAGGTTCGCGTTAGAACAGGTGTCGATCAGAGTGCGACATAGGATGGGTTTTTCGATTGCGATCGAAAACGAATAATTTCGCCGTTGTCAGTAGACCGCTCGTCGATTTGTCCCGAAGAAAGTATGGTTGTAGGAAAAGTGATTGTCTGTAACGTTTTGTTCTAATCATGCGTTTGATTTTACGTCGGTTGAGTTCGTGTCCCGGTGAAGTTTGGTGTTATACCGTTGACTGCAAATACGGCATTGACCTCTAGTACAATTTTCGGATTTGTGATTCGAACCCAAACAATTAGAACATAATTTTGCCGTCTTGATGATGGTCCATCTTTCTTCGATATTTCTCTTCGTCCCTACAGATTTTGCATGCTGACGTCTTGGCGTTTGTGACAAATGTACGTTTCTTCGCAACCGGCGAGGGAGAGTTTCGGTTTATCGATGTCGCGGTTCTCCATGTACGCTTCGGGTGTCGCGATCGTAATTTCGGTTTTGAGAGTTGCGTGTCCGATTCTGCGTGACCACGTCGGTTTGCGCGTGATGTTGTCGTCTCGAATTGACTTTGATGCGACGCGTTGTCAATGTATTGAAATATGTCTTCGGCGCTTGGCATGTCCGTGCCTGTTAACGTTGATTCCCAGGTTTCGCGTGTTTGTTTGTCCATGCACTCGATTGCGATGCTAGCGATGAAATCGTTCGCGATATCCTCCATGGACCGACCGAAAGACTTCAATGACCGCGTATGCGATTGCAAATGAATTTTTAGATTCTTCCGTGCGTTCGATGATCGCTCCGGCGTTGCGGGTGAATTTAGCAAGAGTGTCGCGTGTCGTGGAATCCGATCGCGTTTGTTATCGTACGTATCTACTAGTTGATCTCACGCGGCCACGTTCGTACGCCACGTAGCACATATTAATAAAACATCGATTAAAGTTGTACAAAAGAAAAAATACAGTACCACCAGAAATTAGAAAATTCGTTGACGAGAATATGTAAGTTAAAAAGATTAAATACTTACCTTACTCCCTCTGTAAATGAAATTATAATTATGAACAATAGATATCTAATTTATATTACATTACAGCGGCACAGAGTCTGCAGAAAGTGCCAGTAGCAATGACAGCGCTACGTCAAGTGATGACGAGATGTGAAGTGCTTGATGCTTCGTAAGTAACTAAAAACGTTTAATACTTCATCATCCATATATGAGAATACGATACACGTTCAAACTAGCGAGTTATCAAATCATTTCAACGAAGAAATGATTTCATTAGTATTTTGTCACAAAATCGATTTTTTGGAAAAACAAAAAATCGTTGACAAATTTTAAGACCAGATTTGAAATCAGCGTGAAAAAATCGACAGGAAATGATGTGTAGCATGTTAAGAAAAAATTTTTCCCGCACGTGGTGTTGAAAAAACCGAAATTTTCTTGAAATTGTGGAAGTTTGACGAATTTTTTCAAGGTTAAAAAACGTTCGTACCATAATCTCCCTATTTTTCCCATATTCTATCAAGTTACAGCTGTAAATAAAACAAATTTCAGCTCTCTATCTAATTTCTATCGGAAGTTCTTTGATTTTGTCTCCGAATTCGACGAAAGGTCCCACTGTGCGCTGTCGACCCATATTTCAGAATGTCTACAGAATATTCAGCAATTTTATGGACCCGAAATAACAAACAATTCAAACCTAACAGCTGTTTGTAGTTACTGGAGTGTTTCACATCTCATGTGTGCCGATATGAAATTTATACATGATGCGTACAGTTGCAAAGTATCGTAATGGACGAAATGACACTATTGGTTTCCCTAAAATGAACATTTTATTATATACCGGTGTAACTGAAATAACTTTTGATATCATTTATTAGGTTGTGAAAGGGAAGTTCTGCCGCATTTGGAATAAGCAAGTAAGTTTGCTTGTTACCTGAATGATGGCAACAAGCTGCTATAAATAATGAAAAAAAAAACGGTATTCCAAAGAGCAAGAATCGTAGAATACGACCATATATTTTTTCACAGTAGATCCGGTGGAAAAACTTGCAGAACAGAGAGAGAGATATATGTCTTCTAGTAATTATTTAAAATCATTATTTAAGAAGAATTCACCAAGTGGCAGGAACGTTTCCTACTTCCATGATGTTGTAAAGGAGAGCTACCGATAGTTTACCTAAGCAGTTGAGAAGCCCATAAAAACCTTTTTTTTGTTCCGCGCACAACGGGCAGTCCTGACCCTCGCCGAGGGAGATGTCCCGACCAGTGTAGCCAGACGGAGCGGCCCCCAGGCCCCTTACCTTTCCGTCCCACGCCTAGATGCTGCCTACGCTATCCCCACTCTTACCACTACCGCTGGCGCGACCGAGTGCTAGAATGAGGGCGGTAGCAAGTGAGCTACACTGGTCCCGACCAGGGATGCCATATGCGAGTCTCGCCAGGCCCCTTACGTCTCCGTCCCTCGCCTAGATGCATGCCTCCGCTATCCCCACTCTTACCACTACCGCTGGCGCGACCGAGTCGGTAGCATGCTACCGCTCTCATTCTAGCACTCGGTCGCGCCAGCGGTAGCGGTAAGAGTGGGGATAGCGGAGGCATGCATCTAGGCGAGGGACGGAGACGTAAGGGGCCTGCGAGCCGCTTGAGCCGCACCGTCTGGCTACACTGGTCCCGACCGGCACGGTTGGCCGGCAAAAAAAAAGTTCGTTGAGAGACCGTGCCGGCGTTTCCAATTCCGGGCTCCCTATCCTTAAGGCGGCCGATCCAACTCGAGCGAGAGTGTGGTGGCACACTCACACACCGCTAGATACTGTATACGTACACGAGGATTGCAAGGGTCCGGCATTGGCCTAATCGCGTCTCGCTAATGCACATTTGGGACCCCTACGTAGTCACAATCGCTAGATAAAAGATCAATCTAGTCCGGATGGTGTCTCATATGGCCTGTTTTTGCGTTTTTTAGGTATAATTTTCATTATTCGGCAGCATGTAGCGGAGCGGCGAGAAGCATTGGGTGGCGCGACAGTGCTGCCACTGTCAAGCCACATACATTTTCTTAAATATCGAGAGATTTAGGGTTTTTATAGCAAACAGCAGACACCATCCGTACTAGCTGGGACATACACAATGGCAATGCAACGTTTATTATGATAAACCATTATTGTTTAAACACACAGTTAGGCCAATGCCGAAATGCACCCCCAAATGGAAGGCATGTGTGAAAGTATAGTTCCGGAAATTTTCGCTACGAGCGCTAATGTCTGTTACTGATGATTCAGTCACCGACAACGCCGACTATGAGTCGGCGATTCAGTCACAGCATCGGTAAAACAGAGGATGAGAAGTGTCGCGTGTTTTCATTATTCGGCAGCAAGATGTCCGCCAGGGGGCTCTGCAAGCACGTTCGACGAGCCGCGCGGCGCCTTCGCACACATACACGCTCGGGCAGCGTGTACGTGTCCCTAGGCGGATCGCAAGGCTTCGGTAATGGACTAACCATTGCTCGACAATGCACATTTGGAACTCCTACGTAGTCACGATCGATAGATAAAAGATCAATCTAGTGCGGATGGTGTCTAATATGGCCCACTTTTCCGATTTCGAGGCGTAATTTTCATTATTCGGCAGCAAGATGTCTGTCAGGGGGCTCTGCAAGCAGGCTTGGCGAGCCGCGCGGTGCCTTCGCACATATACACGCTCGGGCAGCGTGTACGTGTGCCTAGGCGGGTCGCAAGGCTTCGGTAATGGACTAACCATTGCTCGACAATGCACATTTGGAACTCCTACGTAGTCACGATCGATAGATAAAAGATCAATCTAGTGCGGATGGTGTCTAATATGGCCCACTTTTCCGATTTCGAGGCGTAATTTTCATTATTCGGCAGCAAGATGTCCACCAGGGGGCTCTGCAAGCACGTTCGACGAGCCGCGCGGCGCCTTCGCACACAAACACGTTCCGGCAGCGTGTACGTGTAACGTTTCGGGATACCTCATACCATTTCTCGTTCTCCTCCGCATCCTGCACTGGGGATGGGATATAATAGAGCACTATGGCCGCCACGGGGAGAGAGACGCGCGGGAGGCGAAGGCCTGTAAAACGTGCTGAACGGTGCCGGGGTTGCCGGCCACTGCTTCAAACCATATGTTGTTCTTCGTCGCATCCTCCGCCGTATCTTCCACCGCATTATAAATTATTATTGTTATTCTAGATGTTAATAGGTTATAAATTAGTAGGTTGGAACGAAAGTTCGTAGCGTTTTGAAATCAAAATTCAAAGATAATTTTTAAAGATTATTTTTCGTTTTAAAGATCAAAAGACTATTTCATAACAATATATTGAGATATATATGTGGAACGCGCGCAGGGTAACAGTAGAGGAACACAAAGGAAAGTGGGGTTAATTAAAATGTACACATTCTATATAATTTATTTGTTTTTATTAACAATTACAAAAAAAGTTGTGTGGTGTTACGTCCGAAATTCGGCGTTAAGGCACCCGATCCAGATTTGACCTCGAAATTAGTTTGAGCTCCGTCCAGTAGGGGAGCTGGATACAATTTCTACAGTTGAATGTCGAGAAGTACAGCAGCGCCAACGGGACACTGCATCAGAAATGTTGCCGGTAAATCAGGTTTCATCACGCCTGCTTACAGAGCCTCCCGGGCAGATATCAAGCTGCCGAATAATGTAAATTACGCCTCGGAAACGCAAAAGTAGACCACTTTCGCAAGCTCCAGCGCTAGATTGATCTTTTATCTATCGATTCTGACTACGTAGGCCCCCCGAATGTGCATTAGCGAGACGTGATTAGTCACGCGGGCTGGACCCTTGCACAACGCGCGTAGGCACACGTACGCGCTGCCCGAGCGGTGAGTGTGTGAGTGCCTCGCGCGGCACGGAGTCGTGCCTGCAGAGCCTCCCGGGCGGATATCAAGCTGCCGAATAATGTAAATTACGCCTCGGAAACGCAAAAGTAGACCACTTTCGCAAGCTCCAGCGCTAGATTGATCTTTTATCTATCGATTCTGACTACGTAGGGCCCCCGAATGTGCATTAGCGAGACGTGATTAGTCACGGGCTGGACCATCGCACAACGCGCGTAGGCACACGTACGCGCTGCCCGAGCGGTGAGTGTGTGAGTGCCTCGCGCGGTACGGTGTCGTGCCTGCAGAGCCTCCCGGGCGGATATCAAGCTGCCGAATAATGTAAATTACGTCTCGGTAACGCAAAAGTAGACCACTTTCGCAAGCTCCAGCGCTAGATTGATCTTTTATCTATCGATTCTGACTACGTAGGGCCCCCAAATGTGCATTAGCGAGACGTGATTAGTCACGGGCTGGACCCTTGCACAACGCGCGTAGGCACACGTACGCGCTGCCCGAGCGGTGAGTGTGCGCCACACACTCTCACTCGAGATCACCAACGTAGCATCATCGTCAGCTGTATAACCATACAAGTTACCGGCAACACTTCTCATTCTCTGTTTTACCGATACAGTGACTGAATCCGGGTGACTGTCGTGACTGAATGATGTGAAACAGACGTAAGCGCTCGTAGCGGAAAAAATGCCGAAGCTGTACTTTCACAGAACGAATCCTTTTCAGGTGTATTTCTGCGGCGTGACGAACTGTTGTTTTAAATAGGTATGGTTTAACATAATAATCGTTGCATTGACATTGTATGTGTCCCCGCTAGCGCTGGAGCTTCCAACCTTTTCTATAAAGATCCTACTTCTCTCGATATTTAAGAAAATGTATGTCTCTTGACAGTGGCAGCACTGTCGCGCCGCCAGTGCTTCTCGCCGCTGCGCTACAAGCTGCCGAATAATGCAAATTACGCCTCGAAAACGCAAAAGTAGACCACTTTCGCAAGCTCCAGCGCTAGATTGATCTTTTATCTATCGATTCTGACTACGTAGGACCCCCAAATGTGCATTAGCGTGACGTGATTAGTCACGCGGGCTGGACCCTTGCAACCTTGTATACGTATACAGTATCTAGCGGTGTGTGAGTGTGCCACCACACTCTCGCTCGAGTTGGATCGGGTGCCTTAAAAGGAATAACGTGAGGATTCTTAGAATCTGTGATTTTACGTTCGCGATTCGCTGCAACGTGGAGGGAATATCGCGCCGCTTCGATCCGCGAGAGATTCCTACACTAAAGTGACCGAGAGTGACGGCTTGTTTCGGAGGTTAGAGACCGGATTTCAGGAATTCTCGGCCGGCTAGACCAAGTCCGCCTGACCGTGAATGAGGAGGGAACCCGAACGGCTAGACCAAGTCCGCCTAATTCGGGGTTGGATCGCTGGCTCGAACGGCTAGACCAAGTCCGCCTAGTTCGAGAGATGGAAAACGTCGGGTCGGGTACGCGATTATCACTTCCACTCTCGCCACTGTATTTCACGACACGCACGTTCACGTCAACCTAACAACTGCGTTGTTTCCTCGTTAAAGCCCCCCTCGCGAGTCGAAGAGAGGATTTAGGAAAAGGTTGCGTTCTCTCAGATAACGTGTACCAACTATAAATAATTTATAGCGTCCCGATTCGTTTCATCAATGAGACCTGTTCTGGAAGGAGCTCGGATCGTTGTGTAGGTTGTTTGTTGGCAGCGGAATAAATATTCTGCTGGAATTGAACGAATGTTCAATAACGATTAACTCTTGCTTGATTCCGTGCGAAGTCTCGACTAGCGCTGGATTTGTACAACCTCGATCGTAACTGAGAAATTATAAGAATGAATTCGACTGACTGGAATCTTGATCTGAACTCGACTGTGTCTTGATCGTAACTGAGAGAAGTGTCGATCGTAACTGAGAGAAGTGTCGATCGTGACTGAGAGAAGTGTCGATCGTGACTGAGAGAAATGTATGAAAATGAACTGTACTGAACTAAATCTCGATTTGAATTGCCGCGTGTCTCGATCGTAACTGATTGATTTCGATCGCTTCCCACCTAGATCTAGATCTTGGTGGGGGAAGTCGCGCGGTGGATCCTTCGGGGGGGAAACAATAGGATCGCACGCTTGAGTGAGCGGTTCCCAGAATTGTTATTCCCAAAATCGCTGGAGCTTGACGGATTTACATTCCGAAGCGATGACGTATGGATTGAAGACGTTTCTTAGAATTCACTGTTAATATTGGAATATTGTTATTGCAAAAGGCAGGAGGGAATCTGGTGACGGACGTCACACGTCACCCCTCGGGGGAAAAAAAAGAAAATGTGGTTGCGAAGCAATAAGAATTTGCTTTTTTTTTGTTCGCAAATCAAGATAGATTCCCGTGAAGGGAATAGAGAAGCGGAAAAAATAAAAATGAAAATAACGAAAAGAAACGTGGGATTGCGCAATGCTACCTGCAATTGCGGAGAACGAAACGAAAAAAATAAAATAAAATGTGGCTCGCACGATGCCGTCTGCAGTCGTGCGAGTGAACGAAAAAATAAACGAGAAGAAAAAAAAAGAAAAGAAAATGGAAAATGTGAAAAAAAGAAATTAAGTGCGTGAAGGTACAGCTAGTCTATCGTCACCACTTCCACCTCTGAACAACGTTTCACTTCGCGGGTGAGCGGTGCTGGCGTTCGCGGCCTTTTCCTTGGGCGCACGCGATTCGATCTCGGATCCCAATAATGGCCTTCCGGTATATCCGTCACCGATCGTATTCTCGGTTTTCCCCTGGGTAGCCATCGGTCGGGGTTGTCCGGTCGAACGTCCACTATTTTCAGGTCCTCCAACCTGGTTTGGCGAGTAGGGCCCATCTGCTCTCGTGGAATTTTGATCCGGAACGGTTTATATACGACGGTTCCCTGTTTCCTCTCTTCCGGGATCCCGTAGACGTTCGGATCTCCGGTGGTATCCTTCGCATAATATTCTCGCAGCATTTTTCGGAGCTGGATCTTCCTGCCCGCCCGGTGTGTCTTCTTATAGGTCTTCGCGGTGTTGTTGTTGTGATCCATGGTGATCGGTGATCGACGGACGACTGATTGATGTGCTAGTCGCTCTCATTCACGTAATTTCGTGTCAATGGGGGATGTGTCGTCGAGGTGCGATGAGAGGTATTAGGAGTAGGGGGTATGTGTTTGCTGGCTCCAGCTCCCCACATATTCTGGCGAATCTGGGAACGTGTATTTCGTCCGGACGATTGCGAAACTTATGTCGCAGGTGATGCATTCTAAGTATGGGGTGGCAGTTAATATGTTACTGCCACATTTGGAGCACTCATTTGTTAGATTTTTGTGTCCCTGGTGTCGCATGTGACGTTGTTTGGTTTCTTGCGGAGGTAATTGTTCTGCACATCTCTTGCACATCTCGTTGTTTCTTTTGTCGACATATATAGTGCCGTTGTAGCAGCTGATTCCCTGGAAGGGAAACAAATAGTCTCCCTTCTTTTCTTCAGCAGTGGTGCGGGGTCGACTTTTCAGACACATTGTTGTCTCGTGAATGAGCAGCTTCCGCGGACGATCCTGACTTGGAGCTGATGTAGGAAGGAGGGGGGGGGGGGTAATGTTTCCCTCTCCTTATCAATCTCTTCTTCCCTTTCTTTCAATTTTGGATGCTTCTATCCTGGAGACTTGATTTTCTTGCTGTGTTTGAGTGAATGATCTTTGTTCCCCTTCTCCAGGTGATTTTCAGGTTCTGTTGTGGTAGAACTTCCAGAATCGTATGTGGTCCCGTATAATTGTCTGCGAATTTTCCCTTTTTGGGTTGTTTTAGAACGAAAATTGAATCTCCGGCGTGGAAGTCGTGCGGATGAATTTGTTTATCATAGTGCTCCTTCGATTTTTCTTTTGCTTTGTGTAGGTTTGAGCGTGCTATCTTTTGTGTTTCGGAAATGACTCGGTTAAGGTTGTCGAGGTAATCGTTGTAAGTGATTATCCCCGTGTTGTCGGTTCTACTTTCCGTAGTTGGGGTCCTAGCAACTTTGCCGAAAACCAGCTGATGCGGCGTGTATCGCGTTCCTTCGTGCACGCTTGTATGGTAGGAGAAGGAGGCTAGATTTGTCCACTCGTCCCATTCTTTGTTGGCCGTTACGTACATTTTTAAGTATTCTGCAAGTACGTGATGCGATCTTTCTATAGATCCGTTGGTTTGCGGATGGAATGACGTGGATTTGAGGTGTCGGATTTTGAATCTTTTGGTGATCGTTTTTATGAAGGTGCTTACGAAATTGGTGCCTTGATCAGTGAGAATCGCTCGGGGGGTTCCGTAGCGACAAATAAATTCTTTAATGAACGCGTCCGCGACTTGAATGGACCTCACGTTTGGTAATGGAATTGCCAAGGAGAATTTTGTGAGTAGGTCTTGGATTGTGAGTATGTAGGAATTCCCTCTTCTGGTGGATGGTAAGGGTCCTACAATGTCCATGCCCACTTTATCGAATGCTGACCCCGGTGTATCGGTTATTACCATTGGTTGGCGGGTTTTCACGCGTACCAATTTCTTCCGCTGACATTCGAGACAGTTTTGGATAAAGGTTTGTATGTCCTTCTTCATGTTTTTCCAGAAGTACTGGTGACGTGTTCGACTGTATGTTTTTGTGACTCCTTTGTGGCCGGCGATGGCAGAGCAGTGGTTTTCTCTGATAATCTGTTGTCGTTCGGTTTCATCGGGGATCCTGACGGTTTGTGATGTTACTGTTATTCTGACATTGAATTCTGAGAGGTATTCTTTTAGCATTTCCAGTACTAGGTTCCAGGGCTCTGTTCCAAGCGTGGGTTGTTTTGCGATACAGATTGTTTGGAGACCCATTTCACATACGACGTCTCGCAGAGAGGAAATGCACTTGTTACGATCCGCGGCCGGAAATTCCGGCGAACAACTACGAATCGTAACGGAGAATTTATGAATGACGATCTTCGATCCACGTGGTTCGTACGCCCACGTCTGATCAGGACCGATACCGGTGTCTGCCGAGAGTCCCGCGGAAATATATATATATAACTGATGACGCGACCGCGGCACGTATAGGACGTGTTCGGGCACGGGAGTGTGTGTGATACGGAGTTCACCGGTCGCGTAGGGAGGATTCGGAGTCCGCGAGTCTGTGTTCCCCGTACCGGGCGACCTGGTGGGCTCAGACGTACGCGGAGGAACACAGAGGTCACAGGGGTGCGATCGTTAGCTGGAGCTGGCGAGCCCGCGTTCCGAGCGAATACTAACGTACAGGCGAGATAATGCGAGATGACAAACGTGATACAACACAAAGCGCGATAGAACAAATAAACGAAATAATAAAGAACCAAATAGCGAACTGCAGCACGAGGCGCGAGAGAATAAAATAACGAAATAATAAAGAACCGAATAGCGAACTGCAGCACGAGGCGCGAAAGAATAAAATAACGAAATAATAAAGAACCGAATAGCGAACTGCAGCACGAGGCGCGAAAGAATAAAGTAACGAAATAATAAAGAACCGAATAGCGAACTGCAGCACGAGGCGCGAAAGAATAAGATAAACGAATAATAAATGAAATAATAAAGAAACCGAATAGAATACGGCAAGGATGAGCGCGTAGCGATTAGAATGTGATAAAGAGATATACGACCTGGATAGTGCGAATATTGAACTTGAACTGAGAGAGAGAGGCCCTGATCCTTGCCTTATTTATAGGTCGAGCGCGGACCATACGAATTTTGGTAACACGTGCAATTAGTCACGTACGCCACGGCTGTTTTGCGTGTTTTTAGGAAGAGTCGATTTTGATGTTTATTTCTTTGTTATCGAAAATAAGGACGAGTAAGGTTGCGGTGCTCGTTCCTGCCTGTTGCTATGCCGGCGTACGCTCTCACCGGCTACCGTGTTACCGTTCGTATGGTCGCGCTCGTAGGAGATGTGTGTGCGTACACATGTACATGTGCGGCGTGTTTACGCGTTTCGCTCGCTCGCTTATTTGACGCGGTTACAGTTCGAATATACAAGTGTATATGAGCGCGGGCTTGTACGCGCCTATTTGAATCTTGAAACCGAATTCAAGACGTCGGTCCGACGTCACACCTCACCCCTTGGGGCGGGAATCTTGGCGAGGCGAAGGCGAGCGTAGTGGGTGTCGAGGGGGGGGGGGGGGTAGTGGTCGACGAAGATGATCTATATCCAAACGTCGGGACGACGTCACACCTCCTTCCCCGGAGTGGCGGCCGCTGAGGGGGGGGTCGTCTGTGGTGATGCCTAAGGCCGTCTTTGGAGATGCCGCCGTAGATCATCCACGTGCGCGCTGTCCTTGAACACGACCGCGGCGATCGTCGTGCCGACCCTGTCGGCGCAGTCACGGCAATCCAGCAGGGGCCTGTCTTGGCACAGATTCGAGCCGCAGTTCGAGCATGTGCTCTGTACTGTCAGCTTTTTATCCACCATGTGGATAGACTTGATCCTTGAGAGGCCTGGGAGGTGTCGGCTACAGTGCTCGCACGCCTGCATGCCGTCGGCGTATGTGTAGTATGTTCCTCTATAGCATGCGTAACCGCTGAAGTATGCCAAGAATCTGGCTGCCTTCTCCTCCGGAGTTGGCTTGGCGGTGAATGGTGGACACATCTTCTCGCTGTGACTGTTGCAAGGATAATGGAGCGGGTGTCGGGATCAGGAAGGTGCCTTGACGGGGGGGGTGGGTGGTGGGGGAATGGGTGGGGGTATTCATGGTCGCTGGTTTTGCGGTGGAAGGGGTTTCGCCTTTTTTAGTTTATCGGCGTGGACGATCCTGTATCCCCTATTCGTCCTCAGCTTGACGTTGTTGTTCGTCAGTATTTCGACAACTTCGTAGGTCCCAGTATATTGCGCGTCGAATTTCCCTTTTCTGGGTTCTTTCAGGAGGTATAACCTGTCTCCTGGTGCGCATGTTTGGGGATTGCTCCTTCTGTCGTAATGCTGCTTGGATTTTTCCTTGGCTGCCATGAGGTTTTGGCGAGCTTGTCCCAACGTTCTTGTCAATTTGACCTGTAACTCTCGGTAGTACTCCTGGTACGACTCTTGGTCCAGCGGTGGCTGCGTTGTGTCGGAAGTGGGCGTGCGCGCCAGTGCACCGAATACCAGTTCGTGGGGGGTGAATGTAGCCGCTGGCTCTTCGATGTCCACAATCGTCGCGGGGGTGTTGTCGCTCGGCGACCCTGATGACGACGAGCTCGCTATCGGTCCCCGTGAAAATGAGGTAGGGTGGGGGTGTACCGATCGCAGATTTCTCCTTGGGGGAGGTGTGACGGAGGAGTCGTAGTTCGCTCGCGGGGGCTCGAAGGTGGAGTCCGATGGTCGCGACGCTGGGGAGGGGACCGTTTCCTCGGACGTGTCCCAGAAGGTGGGGAGGGCTACCGGGTTGCGGGATAGCGCGTCCGCGTTCGAATTCGCTTTTCCTGGTTTGTACACGATTTTGTACTCGAATTCCGCGAGTTTCAGCCTCCATCGGAGCAGGCGCGAGGTCGGGTCTTTGACCGAGTTCATCCAGACCAAGGGGCGGTGGTCTGTGATGAGTTGAAATTGGCGGCCGTAGATGTACGGCCTGAAATATTGGACGGCGAAGATGATCGCGAGACACTCCTTCTCAATGGTGGAGTAGTTTAATTCCGCGCCGTGTAAAATTCTGGAGGCGTACGCGACGGGGCGGTCCTTCCCTATTTCGCCCTGGCTCAGTACTGCTCCGATGGCGTGACCGGAGGCGTCGCAGGTTACGTTAAACGGCTTTTGGAAGTCGGGATACTGGAGGACCGATTCGCTACATAGAGCGGAACGAAGCGTCAAAAAGGCTCGTTCCTGTTCGGGTCCCCACGCGAATTTGGTGTCCTTAGTGAGGAGTCTCGTTAATGGTTTTGAGATCTGCGCGAATTTGTGTATGAACCGCCTATAGTAACCTGCGAGGCCCAGGAATTCGCGTACGTTCCGCGCAGTTTTCGGTCTCGGGAAATTCTGTACCGCGGTGACCTCCTTGGGGCACGGTTTTACCCCTTCTTCGCTTATCTGGTGGCCCAGGTATGCCACTTCTTTATGAAGGAACCCGCATTTGGAAGGCTGGAGTTTGAGGTTCGCGTTACGGAGGCGGCGGGCTAATTTGTTAAATTTCGCGCGGTGTTCCTCCAAGGTTCGAGCGTATATTACAATATCGTCGAGGTATACGAACAACTCGTTACCTTGGAGGCCCGTAAGGATCGTGTCCATCAGTCTCTGAAACGTAGCCGGCGCGTTCCTTAATCCGAAGGGCATGCGATTAAATTGATAGTGCCCAAAAGGGGTTGAGAATGCTGTCTTAGCAGCATCCTCCTTCTCCATGCCGATTTGATGGAACCCGCTGGCTAGGTCGAAGACGCTGAAGTACTTGGCGCTGCCCAGCTGGTCGAGTATTTCGTTGATACTGGGCAACGGGTACGCGTCGGCTATCGACTTCTCGTTTAGCGCGCGGTAGTCGATTACCATGCGCCACTTTTTGTTGCCGTTTTCGTCCGGCTTCTTCGGCACGATCCACAAGGGCGAGTTGTAAGGTGAGTTCGATGGGACGACGATATCGTTTGCGAGAAGCTCGCTCATTTGTTTGTTGATTTCGTCCTTGTGGATCGGCGGGTATCGGTATTGTTTCGTGTGGACCGGGATATCGTCCGAGGTGGGGATTTTGTGGGTTACGGCGCTCGTTTTTCCCAGACGATCTCCTTGGAGGTGGAAGAGGTCGTGGTTGTCCTCCAGCAAGGACATGACGTGCCCGACCTCGTCTGAATTCAAATGTTTCATTTGAACAGTCTCGCACAATTCGTTCATGCGAGCCGTGAGATTCTGAGAGTTCGTGAGTTTCGATTCTATATGTGACGCGGAGTGGTTTTGTACGATGGTCTCGCACAAACGGTCTGTGCGAGCCTGAGAGATTTGAGAAACAGAGAGGTCGGGGTGACATTCGGAATTGAAAAGGGGGCCCTCGAACTCTTCTACCTCCAATACCGGAAGGCGGAAGGTCGCCACTTCGGCCGATGCGTTGACGCACCGTAGGCATGCCTTTCCATTTGTATTGGTGACGAGACAGTCACCTAAGAATACGAGGGGTGTGATTTCGCGACGACGGAGGTATCCGATCTCGGGACCGTGCACGTTGACGGCGATACATGCGATCGTTCTGGCCTCGATCTGGTATTCGCGCGCGTTTGCAAACGGTAATGCGATGTCTCTGTTAGTGATTTCCTTCTTATCGAAGGAGATTTCGCCTTGCCCTTGGAAGAAGGGGGCGCCGAGGATTCCGTCGATATTGGCGGGGAGGGAGTCGGGGAATACCTGGAACGGCACAGGATTTTTGCCGCCGAGTTCCGCGTCGATCCGGCCCAGGGTGCTGGTAACGCCCTCGGTGATCCCGTGGACCTGTACGATTTCGTTGGGGTTCACGCGGACTCCGGGTCTCACGCTAGAGGCCCGAATAATATTCAACTCCGAGCCGGTATCGACGAGGAAGTCGCAGGGTGCCGCGAATTGCGGCGCGGTAGCGGTCACCCGGGGGATTGGGGAGTCGGGCGCGATGTTTACCGCGGAGACGAATCGGAGGGGGCTTCGCGGTTTTCCGACGTCAGTTGGACGGCTCTGGGTATCGGTGCCTCCCGTCCGGACACTGCTTTGGGCGGGAGGCGATCCCCGTTTCCCTGCCTCATGCTATTCACGTATTCGCGCTTGCGACATTCGTGGATGTCGTGTCCGGGGTTCTTGCAGTATCTGCAGAACTTTGCAGATTCCGTGGGGTACCGTTCGCGGGAGTACTCTGTGCGAGTGCTCGGTGAAGGGCGACCGTTGCGTGAGCCCAACTCGGGTCGCGGGAAGGTTCGCGGGGGGTCGTAGCGGGAAGACGGCGACGGGGAACGTCGCCCGTCCCTGTTCTCTTCCTTTGGCTCGGGGTGGCGCCAAGAGGGGCGCTCCGGGCTATAGGCGGGTCGGTCGTCCGAGAAGTGGCGCGTGTTAGAGCGACATTGCTCGCGCCTCTCGGGTGTAGGAGAGCGCGTCTCCGCGAAGTGTACGCGACGGTACTCGTCGCGGTGGGGCTCTTGATAACGGCGTCGATCGAGTTCGAATTGCTTATATGCTGCGATAGCCTCATCAAACACCCTGTTCAGGGGTTCGTTGCGAGAGGGTCGGACATCGGCTCGTAGCGTGGGGATGAGGCCACGAATGAAGGATTCCTTCGTAAGCGCGTCGACCTCGGAACTGTTTGCTTCGTCCCGGCGACAGTCGAGGATCGCGGTGCGTAAATCTTTCACGCGTGTGATGAAGTCTAGCACGTGTTCGGAGGCGCCTTGTGAGACGCTTGCGAGCTCGCCTCGGTATTGGTCGACGAAGCGATGGGGACCTAATACGTCCTTGAGGCGGTTGCAGAGCTCGGAGACGGTGGAACAATCTTCGTCCTCCACGGCGGCGTAGGCGCGGCCGCGGAGTTTGTTGCAGATCAATTTTGTTAGCGTACGTTCCGCGTACGCGGGGATTACTTCGCGTGCGCGTTTGCACGCTCGCACAAATTGAAGCACGGTGATGTTGCTGCCGTCGAAGGCGGGGACAAATTCGACGGCTTGCTTGACCGTGAAGTTGAGGGGGTCGGGGCGAACGCTTTCGGCGAAAGGGTTCGAATTCGACCGCGGAAGGAAACGTGGGGCGGCCGAGTCCTAGCTGGATAACCGCAGGTCGCGGAGTTCGCGACGCATCGCTAATATCTCGGATTCGCGGGCGCGTTCTTCCGATTCGCGTAGCCTAGCCGCGGTTTCGAGGGCAGCGGTGCGTTCGAGGAGCGCGGCTTCCTTCTTTTCTAGTTCCTGTTGAAACGCAAAGAGGTCCTCCTCGGTGAGGGGGGAGATCGCGTTCGGATCGGGTTTGGGATTATCGTTTTCCATCGTGAGGGGAAGGAGAGGAAAAAGAAAAGGGGTGCGAATCGAAGTCGCTGAAAAGGGCGGTGAGCGGGCCTCGAGAATTTGGCAGGGACACGCCGGATTTAGTCGGCGATCGTCGTGTCCTACCGACTGCGCCAAATTTTCTCCCTGTTACGATCCGCGGCCGGAAATTCCGGCGAACAACTACGAATCGTAACGGAGAATTTATGAATGACGATCTTCGATCCACGTGGTTCGTACGCCCACGTCTGATCAGGACCGATACCGGTGTCTGCCGAGAGTCCCGCGGAAATATATATATATAACTGATGACGCGACCGCGGCACGTATAGGACGTGTTCGGGCATGGGAGTGTGTGTGATACGGAGTTCACCGGTCGCGTAGGGAGGATTCGGAGTCCGCGAGTCTGTGTTCCCCGTACCGGGCGACCTGGTGGGCTCAGACGTACGCGGAGGAACACAGAGGTCACAGGGGTGCGATCGTTAGCTGGAGCTGGCGAGCCCGCGTTCCCTGTACCGAGCGACCTGGCGGGCTCAGACGTACAACGGAGGAACACGGGAATTTAGGCTGCGCGTACCACCGAATTAACACACACACACTCTCAGTAACACCACCTCAAGGTGAGAACCCTTCTGGTGGCGTAGCGGTCGTAGCGCGGGTCGTCGACGCAGATGTCTTCGAGCCGAGGGAGATTCGGCGTGAAGGAGACCGGAACGAGCTTCCACGGTCTGGGGCACTCTGCCTCTTCCGCACTCGGAGGTGGTGGCTTCGCGGGTTCGTCGACGGGTTTCACGATTCGAACTGTTCCGAAGAAGGGGGTGTCGCGGACGATCGTTACCCCTTTGTCTACTCCGAGGGAGTCACTGTACGTGGTCCCGGGCCCTTCGTGGACGTGTTCCCTTACCAACTTTTTGAGCTGGTACTTTCGTCCGGCGCGTCGCGGCATGTGAGACCGACTAAAAGGGGTCAAAGAGCGCGATCAAAATTCCACAAATCGCGACGGCGGCCTTCCTTCGTACCGAGCGACCTGGTGGGCTCAGACGCACGACGGAACGCCGGGTACTACAACGACACGAACAACACTTACGGGTCTCACACACTCGCGAACACGACGGCACTGGCGCGGAATGACACTGGATGGTGGAGGGTGGCGAATAGAGCGGACGACGGTGTAGTGTAAAGAAATAGAATATAATTGTACTAACGTACAGGCGAGATAATGCGAGATGACAAACGTGATACAACACAAAGCGCGATAGAACAAATAAACGAAATAATAAAGAACCAAATAGCGAACTGCAGCACGAGGCGCGAGAGAATAAAATAACGAAATAATAAAGAACCGAATAGCGAACTGCAGCACGAGGCGCGAAAGAATAAAATAACGAAATAATAAAGAACCGAATAGCGAACTGCAGCACGAGGCGCGAAAGAATAAAGTAACGAAATAATAAAGAACCGAATAGCGAACTGCAGCACGAGGCGCGAAAGAATAAGATAAACGAATAATAAATGAAATAATAAAGAAACCGAATAGAATACGGCAAGGATGAGCGCGTAGCGATTAGAATGTGATAAAGAGATATACGACCTGGATAGTGCGAATATTGAACTTGAACTGAGAGAGAGAGGCCCTGATCCTTGCCTTATTTATAGGTCGAGCGCGGACCATACGAATTTTGGTAACACGTGCAATTAGTCACGTACGCCACGGCTGTTTTGCGTGTTTTTAGGAAGAGTCGATTTTGATGTTTATTTCTTTGTTATCGAAAATAAGGACGAGTAAGGTTGCGGTGCTCGTTCCTGCCTGTTGCTATGCCGGCGTACGCTCTCACCGGCTACCGTGTTACCGTTCGTATGGTCGCGCTCGTAGGAGATGTGTGTGCGTACACATGTACATGTGCGGCGTGTTTACGCGTTTCGCTCGCTCGCTTATTTGACGCGGTTACAGTTCGAATATACAAGTGTATATGAGCGCGGGCTTGTACGCGCCTATTTGAATCTTGAAACCGAATTCAAGACGTCGGTCCGACGTCACACCTCACCCCTTGGGGCGGGAATCTTGGCGAGGCGAAGGCGAGCGTAGTGGGTGTCGAGGGGGGGGGGGGGGGGTAGTGGTCGACGAAGATGATCTATATCCAAACGTCGGGACGACGTCACACACTCTTCCAGGATGGAAGTGGTATTATTTAAAATACTATACACGTTTATACTAAATGCTTATATTTCGATAAAACAAGCCAGAATTCCTTCCTACGCACGCCAGGTGCAAGACTATCTTCCATTATGCATAATTATTGTTAAATGGCAAAAACAAAAAAAATCCTGAAACATGTATCCCCTATTTTGGATCAAAGATCACACACCCAAGTTTACATTAAAATAAACTAACAATAAATAAGAGAAACTGCAAAAAAAAATCAAATTTTTAATATATTGTTTAAACAAAAAACTTTTGTTAAAATTTTTTACGCGACTACATTCCCCTTTGAAAAACACACAATTTTTAAAAAAATTCAAATTTTTTGGACCTCTGGTTTCCGAGATATCTCAAAAAATATGGTTTTGATCCCCAACTTTGAGGGCTGTTTTCACCCCTTCAGAGTGGATGGTTGCCGATAAAAAAAATACGTGTCAAATATTTTTCAAAGAACTATAAGCTCCCATAGTTTCATCAAAATCCGATTTTCGCATCTGAATATGTTCCCTTGTTAGTTGCAAGTACGAAAAGGAAATATTGAGATATCAGTCTGTTTACGTTTTTGTAATATATTTTTTATGATCTTTGTGTTGAAATATTCTCTCAATTTTATCGCGGGGTCCCGTACAAAGCCCTTTTTCGGAAAAAGTGTACTGAAAAAAATATGTTCTATAAAAATTGTTTATATATATTGTTTATATAGTTTCAACAGACAAGTTGCAAAAAAAGGCTATTCGTTCATAAGTCACTAAAGATTACAACATATTTAAAAAACGAACGCATTACCAAATTTTTTTTTATTTTTTCTTTTTGTTTTTTTAAGGATGAAGGGGAAAAATACATTTAAGTACACCCCAGAAGGGGGTAGTGTGGGACTCAGGAGATCAAGATGGACGGATCTCCCACTACCCACTAAAAAACCTTCTTCACCCGGGACACTCAATGGAGTGCCCCTCTAATCAAAAAGTTTATTGAACGGTATATCTGAATAGAAATCTATTTATTTAACCGTTCAATAAAGCTTTTCTTCTTTTAGCCACCTCCTGCGCTTCAATTACGTACTGCGGTTCCCGAATCTCCATTTGTCTTTTCTTTCTGCTATTAATTATTTCGGGAACCAAGCAGTCTTCATAGAAGCGTCGGAGCGGTTGTAACATATTATTCATCCAAAATACATCGTCACGCTCAACAAGCGCGGTCTTAATTCCACGAGGCGTCCAGACTGCAAAGATGCAATATTTTCTTTGCGTCACATGCAGTTGCCCTTGTACTTGAAAATAGTGCGCGTGGTTTACGTTTAAATAATTATCGTCGTGTTTGTCGAACATGCGATGGACATCAGAAACTTTTTGCCGAATTGCTTCATCAGGAGTCATATAGCGCGCCGCATAAGGGCATTTAATTTCAACGATGGTATCGTCACTAATAATGCCATCAGGCGACGCGCCAAAACATGGGTATTCCTGATCAATGAATAATCCACATTTTTGGATTGGAAAATCAACTGACTCTTGCAATTTTTCTATTGCGTATTTTTCGTTCTCTTTACCCCACTGAATAGCGGAAGTATTTAGGTCTTGACAGTAAAGAATATCGTTAGTCAGACGTTTGCGCGAAGTTGTATCTTGCAGTATACAAACTTTTCCGAAATTCGAAGCAGTCAGCAGGAGCTTACGTTGACGATGCCAATGCGGGTCTTCACTCTGATTTCGCGTACGACGCTCGCAGTCTTCCCAATCCTGCTGGTTGCTTCGCAAATTTCGGTAATGAACGGTCTTCAGCTGTTCGAACGTTTCAGGATCAACATCAGGCTCTTCCGCGTTTGGACCATAATCTTTATCAGGTCCATTTTTGCGAGAATATCTTGATTTACGAACAGCGAGACCCGATTCTTTTGCTACGCGAAAACGTTCATGGCGTTTTGCCTGTCGGATAATATTTCTATCTTCCAGCACGATTGCACGTGCTGGGGGCTCTTTACCTAATGCGTGACAAGCATTCCTCATCGGTGTGAAACTATTACATTGCACGACGGCTGCTTGTACACGCGTTTGGTAAGAACCTCTTTGCCCTAAATGCGTACGTTTGCCGCCAATAAGTTTGCAATAATCGCATTATCACTTTCAACAGAATTGCTGGTATAATTGTATAGCAAACTTTCCGCATTTTGTTTGATGCGTTGCATTATATTTTCTAGTTTTTCATATATCCCTGCCGCTTGTAATTGGGGAACAAGATTTGTCTCGTTTTCTTTTAGAACTCCGTCACAAAAGTACGAGGCGCAATTTCGATGTTCACCAAATACATGGTTGGGTATATTGTCAATATCTCTCATTAAACCAGCAATTTTGTCTCGCCATTCTACTGTACTGTTACGGTGATGCTCAGCAGCCTTCGTAACAGCGTTTCGAATTTTCATTACAGAATTCTTAACAATTTTTTTCAATTTTGAGTATTTTCGACCACCAACATTACCCGCATCTTGTATTTTATTTGACAGATTGCGGAGAAGATGATTTACACATTCAATCTTCTGCACATCAATGTCCGGGTATGGTGGGAAATCCTTCAATTTTTTCAATACATTGCTGTCGCCATCGCCAATGTATTGATTATAAATTAATCCATGCATTTCGATACTACATCCGAAGCCTTCGAGGATGATGTCACTTTCCATACTGGTGGAGCTCTGATTGATTCCCCAGTTCTTGTAACATACATGTTCTTTTGGTGTCGTATTCTTGTTTGCTGCTCTTGCGCAGATAACACAATATTTGTTACGTACACCAACGAACAATACTTTTTTTGTATGATAACCTATGATCATAGCCGTTCCGGATGGAGAATTGTAACCACTGCGATACGATCTCTTCATCCATGAACCGTCTGTGACCACAGGTATGTGCGGAATACCGTTCATGACATCACCTCTCTCGATTGCTAATTGTTTTTCCATTTCGCCAGCCGCTCGCATTTGTATATCAACAGCTATTTCAAAAGCTTTGGTCGCATCCTTTGCGTACTCTAAATATGTTTTACTACTCATGCATGCAATATCCATAGCAGCCAGAAGTTGTTCTAACTGCTTGTGGCCGGTCCCTGTCAATATAGTACCAAAAACGGCACTTGTATTGATATCCAATACGTTGTCGACTGGCGATTCGCTTTCGAAATTTCCTTCGAAATGACACATACGACAAAATATTTCGTCTTGAGACCGTAAGGAACCGCTTTCATTAGAACAAGATCAGTGAACCGGCATACATTGTTCAAATGATTGGCTAATCTTTGCAATTCTGCAAAAACATGCGCAAAGTTGACGATGCTCCGTCCACTGATCTCGCCAGGACGTATACGATCTACGTCGCTGTTCCCATCTTCGTGCAAAACGATATCTTCGATACCTTCGTTCGTATCGTCTTGCATTTCCGATGATGCGTTCCCTACCATGCATGGATCAACAATATTTGCAGGTAACGTAGCAGATGCTGATTGTAATGGCAATGCATGATTAAGCGGCACATGTCCTTCATCCGGAGAAACATGCGTTGCTGAACTTGCATTTTCTAGAATGCTTTGTTCATCGACTGCAACGCATGCATCGGCAGATAAATTAGATGTGCTTGCAAATGATGTAAGCACATATCCTTCATCCGCAGAAACATGCGTTGCTGAACTTGCATTTTCTAGAATGCTTTGTTCATCGACTGCAACGCATGCATCGGCAGATAAATGAGATGTGCTTGCAAATAACATTGGCACATTACAATCGTCATCTATTTCTCCTACGCGAGCCTGCCCTTCATTAAAATGAATTGACCTACTTACAGTCTGCGCCTGCTTCTGACGGCGTAAAGCTGCCATCCTGGCCTTCATAGATACATCTTGTCTGGGCCCTTTCCCTTTCCTCCACTTCATCGAAGCGTTGTTGGTGCAGTACACTACACTTCACTTCACTTATACAGTCTTTATACAGTCTTTATTTCACTTTTCGCGCACACACTCCCGGCAAATCCGCGAGGCGCCGCGGGGTTGACGGGCGAAACGATCAGGGGGCCGAGCCCCCTAAAAATAATAATTTAAAAAAATTCGAAAAATATAAAAATAAAAATAAAAAAAAATAAAAATAAAAATAAAAATAAAAATAAAAATAAAAATAAAAATAAAAATAAAAATAAAAATAAAAATAAAAATAAAAATAAAAATAAAAATAAAAATAAAAATAAAAATAAAAATAAAAATAAAAATAAAAATAAAAATAAAAATAAAAATAAAAATAAAAATAAAAATAAAAATTAAAATTAAAATAAAAATTAAAATAAAAATGAACTTCCGCGAGTCAGCAATTATTGCTGAACGCGGATACGCGGAACCGACTTTCCGCGTCGAGTAATCGGTTCGAAATAGACAGACCCTTGTAAAGCTGTCACAGTCTTGCTGAAAGTAGAAAAAGACAGACGGTGAAAGAGGAAGAGGTCCAATTCCTCACCACACAGCTTCGGGTCTCTTTTAGTCTCCGGTCCAGCCACAAGCACCAGTCGCCGTCACATTTGTATCTGTTCTTCTTACAATGTAATCGCCCCGCACTGCGGTAATGCGTTCGTGGCTGAGGCTATCGTATCATTATCCTATCATTATGTCGCGTGCATCACTAGGGAGGCTCTCATTTTCGACTTTTTAATTTCTTTTACGGCACCCCCACGGTCTCAAAAAGTCCGCGCAAAGTTCGAGCTCGGTTCTATAATACAGTATATGTATAGATTTTATTCATTTCACTACGACCGGTCAAATGACCGTTTCTAAAATTTCGATTAGAATTTCTTATATATGTACAACGTAATTGTACCGCCTTAAAATCACGACTTTTCGTACAATATACGTACCTACAATAGATTTTTCAATATTCACTTCTTTTTTTATTGTTTGTTTTCTGAGAAAAATGTGTAGTCTGTCTTACCTACCACGACCGTTCATTTGACCGGTTGAACGATTTATATCTTTTTTGTAATAGTATTCTCTCGAAGACGGTATTCTGGAACTATAAAGTCGTTACAAACGAAAGGTAATGCAGGTGTGGCATGATTTTAGCCGAAAAGTGCCTTCGAGGGACTACTTTACGACAACCCCAAATGTTTACAGTTCTCGCTCGCCTATCGGCCTCGCGGTAACATTTGCCACATGGGTATCCGCGAAGCACTCCGCGAAACCTCGGGTTTTCTTACACCGTCTTATCTACTTTGACTATAAAATAAATTGTAGATTATATTTTTAGACTGTCAAATTAGCTATTATCTTCATTCTATATTAAAAAATATAAGACCGGTCATTTGACCGGTCGCGGTAGGAATTGGTATACATGAAGTGTCGGTACGTTTACTGTTAAATATATTAATTTTTAATGCATTGCGAGGCAGAAGAAATATTAAATAGGGTAATCAGTACACCTCGAAACAAACAAGCAATTTCTGGCTGAAAAATACTGCATTCCAAATGTCTATGTTTATGGCTTCATAATAATTATAGTTTTTATGGGAAAACATTAATTTTTTCAACTTCGATGTTGATGGACATTCAGGAAGCAATACAAATTTAAGGAAGGTCATTTAGTCGCAATAAAAAGAACGCTTTGGGACCCAGGCCTGGGCGACACTGGCTTGCGGAACAGATGTGGCTGACCATTCCTTCAGCACGAGCTCGAAAAGGGATAGCAGAGCGATGTAGAATGCATTGTCCCTCAAGGACACGGAGAAAGTTTCATCCCCCAATTAACGCATCTGGGAACCATCAATGCCAAGGACCTTTTAGAAGCCTGGCATTTTGGTTCTGGCCATCATCACCATGATGACTTTTCAGTTACCTGACTTCTTAGCTCTGGCAAGTAACCCGAGACATCTGAATAATCGGGTAGCTTGATCGTTACGGGTAGCTGGAGACATTCCGATTAGATTGGCCAGACTCGGACGCGATCTTTTTATACTCGAGATTGAACATACGATTCGTAATTCGCACTAATTCTGTCCTGAATGATATACTTGCTTTTATAAGACAAAATACAGTGAGTGTAAAAAGTATTCGTACGCCCTTCAAAAAAAGAATAACTTTTTTATAAATGTACTAATTTTTTATAATTAATTAGAAGCATTGGTTTATGAAATGATATGCGAAAAAGATTTTCCCAAAATTATAATTTACGAGAAATTTCATCGAAATCGACATACAGTCAGGGACAAAAAAATAGGACACCCTATGCTTCTTTATGTTTTGATATAATAGCTGTAGAAAACATACGTTTTAGTACTTCAACTACATTCTACATATCGTCAACTGTATGCACATATACCGAAGATCGTATACAGTAGACGTTTCTAAGAAATATTATGAAGGTAAACGTAAAAATTGCTGTCCTGAGGTGGACTAAAATGATAGAACATGTCGACAGAATCGTATATCTTTCGATGCGTGTCGTTTTTTCCTGCGTCAACCGTAGTGCGTAAGAATACTTTTTACACTCACTGTATATGCAATAACTGTTATTTTTCGGTTATGGATTTCGGTTCCGGTTTCGGTTCCGATTTCGGTTATGATATTCGGCCCTGTCATTCTATATTCTGTTCGGCCTAAGAAGATACAATGTCGACCGAGTTATCGCGATAACCGAAATTCAACTTTGCGTTCTAACGAAATAGATAATGATGACAATGGTATTTCTTTCATAATTTACAATGTGATTTTTAATATTGTTGCGTCGCCAGCTACAATTTCAGTCTGGATTTACGCTACGGTCGCATTAGCTGAGATCTTTTTTGAGGAAGTCTCCTGTTGCCTCTTTAACAAATTTATTGCTTTACAACGACCACGACACAACTGGTTAGTGTTCGCGGATTTTCATGGGAAAATCAGCTCGACCGTACCGCTCTCGATGGCACGCCACGCAGGGGGCCCGTAATTTATGGGACGGTTTCGAGATACGCGAGACTTCGTGTCGTCTTCCTTGGACCGACTCCGCCAAGTGTTTACCCTCAAAACAATGTACCATCTCGTGGCCGTTGCATAATGTCGAAAACCGCCCTGAATGCGTTTATTGGTCGCCCACTAGTCGAACCCTATGCGTGGAGGGAATTTTTCTACTCAATATTTTTCCAATTCTTTTACATTTTCGTTAGATTACATTTTCCGATGATAGTGTGCCGGAATTTTTTCGGATTGTATGCGAGCGTGACGATGTAGATGTAGCAAATATAGGGGATATTGCGATTCGAGAACGAGTGAAGAATGTCGTTACCGAGTACGCGCCGCGCCGGCAGAGAAAAGTGCGATGGACGCTGAGCCTTAGTTCAGATACAGCAGAAACCGCGCGATTTTTGTTTTTGATTGTTCGACGAAGACGCGGATGCGTGTGAACGAACACATAAACGCTGATGTAAATCAGGTTTATTGTTTAATATATAGTTTATCGTTCTGTCGCGGGGTAATGACACCTAATGACACAACAAATTCGTCGAATATTACTTTATGGTGCGGACACCATCTGCGAGTTTTCACTTTCTCAATCAGCCCGTTTCTTTGCAGCAGCGTCCCTTCTTTAGCAGGCCCGGCCTGCACCCAACATGCGGTGCCTAGTAATAAAGTCATTTAGAAGGTACGGGATTTTACTTGTGTAAAAATCTGTTTTCCAGCTGGTTATACAGGGTGTTCATTTGAAAACTTTCCAGCCGAATATCTCGAAAAATATGAAGGATATTAATAAAGTGTAAAACACGTCTCCAAGGATTTCGAGGGTCACCAGTGGTTAAATAATCGCCAATGGTTAATAATTAGTAACCTTATTTATTTACATTAGCGTATATGGATTCGTTCACACGTGACCGCGCGGTCCAAAGATCCGCGCGCGGCTGCCGCCTCTGAACCGTAGGAAATCAAATCCGCGCTGTTTCCGCTATTTCGAGCTAAATCTTTGCCCCTCTCCTGCATGTCCTCACGGTTACCGCCACATCCTGAACAACTGTCAATTTTGACGCGGTCGAAAACGCGCGGATTCCGCCGTGTCTGAAGTCTGAAGTCTGAACGGGCTCTAATATTGTCGAGCCAATATTGACGGACGATCGTGGAAATTAAGAAAATAGAGGAGCAAAAGGAGTTCCAGTCGCAGTTGGATAGAGTTTACGAGGAATTTTAAACGGAGAAAGATAAGAGCAGCCAACGAAGGACCGTCTGCGACAGGTGGAGGTGCAACTGCAAAAGGCGAAAACAAAATTACGCGAGATGGAGACAAAAGGGGTTTCCAACGAAGAAAAGATTCAGATGCTGCAGGCGAACCTGAAGAGTCTGACCACTAATTGTAAGATGAAACAGAAGGAGCAGCTGATGGAAACGAAGATGAAGGACATGCAGAAGATATTTTAATGATATTATCGATACATATGTCAGTTCATTCGGAACAAAGGGTCTAGCAGACTAAGCATGGTGAATTGGCCCCACCCTGGATTTTTCCTGAAATTGTGTGAAAAACATTGGTTTTAGGTTGAAAGATAACCCCCCCCCAAAATTTCAAGTCGCTAACCCTTCATATAAGGATTATACGAGGGTAAATACCCTTAACTATATCATTTTTTTTCTCGGTTGTTAATTAAGATATTAAGATAAAAAAAATACGAAAATACTCGTACTTACGTCCTTTATATCATATATTTTTTTCACAATTGTGATCAAATTATTAAGGGTAGAAAAAAATTATTTAATTTTTTAGGGGTGGGAATTGCAAACCCTTCGAGTGACCACTTTCAAAAAATTCAACAACAATGTTCTGTTACCTATCTAATACATACCAAAGTTGCAAGATGATGGGAGCGGGGGAACATAGTTAAATATTGAAAAATAAATGAAATTACGCCATTATACATAATAGTACAATATATAGTGGCGTCTTTCTTACGACACTAATTAATAATTCTTATCAGGAGATTAAGTCCCTTCTTAATCAATTATTTCTTTTTTAACGCGAGAGACATTATGTAGGTGTAAATGAGAATTCTAGGAATCACAATATACACAGATTTATTCAATCTTCGTCACTATTTTCATCAATAACCGGTACTGTATGTGTTACATCAAATATATTCGTTAATATCTCCGATGGTTTTATAATTTTCGCTTTAAATCGCCCATGAGATAAATAATAAATAATCGTAGCGACATGAGAACAGCAACCCACTGCTCTGTTGCCGTTAGCACAGTCACATGTATATGAACATTTATTAAAACATTTTGTAAGAGGTTGCGCTTTTTCGGAATCTAACAATATTATAAGGGTGAAAGTTCGCTCGAGGCATATTAACCGTGAATGTTATCAATGCTATATTGAATATTTACCACATTCGATTAGTTATACCGCTATCACACGATATACAAAAGAAATAATTGATTAAGAAGGGACTTAATCTCCTGATAAGAATTATTAATTAGTGTCGTAAGAAAGACGACACTATATATTGTACTATTATGTATAATGGCGTAATTTCATTTATTTTTCAATATTTAACTATGTTACCCCGCTCCGATCATCTTGCAACTTTGGTATGTATTAGATAGGTAACAGAACATTGTTGTTGAAAGTGGTCACTCGAAGGGTTGTTTGCAATTCCCACCACTAAAAAATTAAATAATTTTTTTCTACCCTTAATAATTTGATCACAATTGTGGAAAAAATATATGATATAAAGGACGTAAGTACGAGTATTTTCGTATTTTTTTATCTGAATATCTTAATTAACAACCGAGAAAAAAAATGATATAGTTAAGGGTATTTACCCTCGTATAATCCTTATATGAAGGGTTAGCGACTTGAAATTTTGGGGGGTTATCTTTCAACCTAAAACCAATGTTTTTCACACAATTTCAGGAAAAGCCAGGGTGGGGCCGATTCACCATGCTTAGTCTGCTAGACCCTTTGATAGAATGCCAGAAATATTGTCTTTTAATTTTTTCACGCGAAACATGCATAGTTCGATTCTTTTCGAGCCACCCACACTTGGCCGTCGTGCAACAATGTGTGATCTCGGACATTCGTTTGACACTCGTCTTCAGTCTCGCTGTCATTAATATAGTACTAACAATCCATGGTTTTATATAATCCGCGTAGTGGCTGTCTCGTTCGGCCCTTCATGATCAGCGACTTTTTTTACCATGCAGCAATCGCCTCTCATTGCCAGCACGCGAACTACCTCATACGGGTCCAGATACTTTGCCGCGAATTTTAAATCCGGCCCAAATTGCATTGTAGCGATTCTGCACACGGGAAAGGGACTTTCCGGGCGCGAAAACTCTCCCTTCCCCAAGTACACACCGTTGTTGGTGCCTGGGCGAAAGAGGATTGGCCAGAACATTGGCCAGGTCACTAAGAAGGCCCGCAGACGCCTATATAAGCGGGCCGAGGATCAAGGCTCGAAGACAGTTGGTCTGAGACCTGTGAGACAAGGAGAATGGATTTTAATGGTACGTTTTATTTATTTCTAAATTTTTGTAGAGAAAAAAGTGCAGTCAAATCTGTTTTTGTGCGGTCTTTTTCTGTGTGATTTTTGTGTGTGCGATGTTTTTTTCTATGCGGTGTACGAATATCAGATCAGATCAACAGGATATCTCGGAAGACGTGGACGTTATCAAAAAAAGTGTTCCTACAACAGTTGTTTGGTATGACGGGCTACATTACGTAGTATTAATTGTTTTCTTGTGAGTGCAGTGGTGGAGGCCATATTACATTTAAACAAATAAAGGTGACCTTGAAATGTCCTTCACCACTCCACCCACAAGAAAACAAGAAAACAATTATGTAATACTACGTAATGTAGCCCGTCATACCAAACAACTGTTGTAGGAACACTTTTTTTATAACGACAACGTCTTCCGAGATATCCTGCTGATCTCATTTCAGCAGCACACCCTGTCTATGTATTGAATTATGTACATTTTGAAAATTTCTCCATGTTTAAAATGAGAATTTAAAATTTTTTTAAATGTTTCCATGTGTAATTTAATTATTTATTTTGGTTGGGGAGCACTTTTTCGCTATTTCGTAAAGCTTTGACATATTTTCTAAGTGAGACTTTTTTTATACGGCCCCTCGCCACCGCATAAAAAATTTTCTTTAATATGTTGTGAAAAAATATTTCTTATAGCTACTTATGAAGTTTGTAAATATTTTTTTGTGCGGTTTTTTTTCTGCGGTCCCTATCTACTGCACAAAAACAGATTTTACTGTATGTATGTATATGTTAGTAATGATCATTGATAATTTGTTTCATTTGCAGTTCCATTTATTATTTGGGAGCGGCAGTTGGGCTATGTACCAATGGGGTACATTCCACCACCGCCACCGCCACCGCCGTCACCGTCACCGTCGTGGCCGCCGCTGCCGGCGCCACAAAATGTGGTAAACAATTCACAATGTAGTAATTGATTAAACTTCGTGTTGAGACATTATGATATTTACTTCGTGTAATGAACGATGGAAGTTTCGAACGCAAGGGAGAACAGCGTATGGGAAGGCCTTTGAACTGTGGCAGCCCGGCGCGCTGCAACTCTCCGTGACTCTTTTTTTCCCATACACTGTCCTTCTTTATGTCCAAAATTATTATCCTTCATTACACAAGTAAATACAGTGACTCGGATTAATATTTGGATGCCCTAAAAAAAACGATAACATTTATAAATGTTGGACTATACGATTCAAACTTTTTTGGGAAGCTAGAGCTAGTAGTTTACTACAGGATATGTGAACAAAATTTTTTCTACATTGAAAGGAATTATAAAAAAAATACTAAAAGTTGTATTTCACAACTTTTTTATGTGGGCCTATATTAAAAATTTTAAAAATACATTTTGTAGACCTGTGTCAATTGAATATATTGTGGTGTGAAAATTTCGTCAAAATCGGTCGACGTTGCAATTAGCTACAAACGTTTAAACATGGTAAAAATTGCAGATTTTAACGATTTTCGGCCTCTAATTGCAATAAATCTAAGGATTCTTACATCTTTTAATGCTTGTCGTTTTACATAACATGCATATGTTACGGTAAATGTAATAAACTGGTATTATATACGTAACTGTGATTACACTGTCCAACAAATTTTAACTTTATTTTTGTATTTCGATTCCCACTATGCGATTCTTATAGAGTTTTTCGCGCTGATTCCGAATCTGTTTTTAATTTTTCTCCTATACGTAGAGTTTTTGAGAAAATGGAGTTTTTAAAAAAGACATATTTTTCAACTTTGAACAAATATTGTGATGTTATTATAAAAGATATTGAATTGATCTTTACAGCAACAGATTCCTTGGACCTTCCCGAATACAGTGATATATAATATTAATGCATTATGATTGTTTAAACATGTTTAAACGATCATTGAAGACGGAAAGACATCACTTTCGCACCAATTTTTGACGATATTTTTGAATTTATCTCAAAAAATAAGCGTCCAGCGGAAAATCAAACTATGCCACGCGATAGAGCAGACTTTTATCTTGAGAAAACACTCTTTCAAGTTTCGAACGTCGACGTTTTTTTCGAACCAGAAAGCAAAATATCTTCGCCCGACATGAGTTGCGGCCAGTGGCGCTCACCACTAGAACATATTTTGCTTTCCGGTTCGAAAAAAACGTCGACGTTCGAAACTGGAAAGGGTGGTTTCTCTAGATAAAAGTCTGCTCTATCGCGTGGTATAGTTCGATTTTCCGCTGGACCCTTATTTTTTGAGATAAATTCAAAAATATCGTCAAAAATTGGTGCAAAAGTGGTGTCTCTCCGTCTTTAATGATCGTTTAAACATGTTTAAACAATCATAATGTATTAATATTATATATCACTGTATTCGGGAAAGTCTAAGGAATCTTTTGCTGTAAAGATCAATTCAATATCTTTTATAATAACATCATAATATTTGTTCAAAGTTGTTCAAATTTCTCAAAAACAGTGCGTCTAGGAGAAAAATTAAAAATAGATTTGGAATCAGCGCAAAAAACTCTATAAGAATTGCATAGTGAGAATCGATATCCTTTTTGGCTGTTGGACAGTGTTATGTATAATTACCGGTTATTATATATAATCACCAATTGATTTGGTAAATGTGATAAATTATTGAATATTTATCAAATTAACCGAGGAGTTTATATAATTCCCAAGTCGTAATCATCTCTTTCTGGACCCAAATCATCTCTTTCTGGAGGTCAGAAAAGAATTAAATGAATGTGATAAAAGTCCATAACTTGGTAATTATGCATAAAGGATCCCACCTCACAGCTTTTTATAAAACACATAATTGACACAGATCTACAAAACTTTTGTTTTATTTTCGATATAGGCACACATAAAAAAGTTGTAAAATGCAACTTTTAGTATTTTTTTACAAATTTCGATCAATTGCAATTATTGAAAACATTTTTTTTCACATCCTGTAGTAAACTACTAGCTCTATAGCTTCCCAGAAAAAGTTTCTATTAGTTCAAAACATAAAGAAGCATAAGGTGTCCTATCTTTTTGTCCCTGAATGTGTGTGTGTACCTGCAAGTAATATTTTATGGTAATATTTTATGCTAATATTTTATGCTATTATGGCATTTCCAGGGAGAAGGGCGCAGACGACGGAATATGTGCCGTCGCCACCGCCTCCTTCGGGAACGGCAGGAATTAAGAGAGTTGGTGCAACAACTGCAACAACAACAACAACAGCCACAACAACTGCAACAACAACAACAACAGCCACAACCACAACCACAACCACAACCACAACCACAACCACAACCACAACCACAACCACAACCACGACCACAACCACAACCACGACCACGGCGACAACAGCTACAGCAACAGCAACAGCAACATGCACAGCATGAAGAAAGAGGAGGAAGGGGCCGTGGCCGTGGAGGTGGAGGAGGAAGGGGCCGTGGTCGTGGAGGTGGAGGAGGAAGGGGCCGCGGCCGTGGTGGCGGAAGAGGTGGCCGTGGTAACACAAGAGGTGGTGTGGCCATATATAAAAATTACATAATATATAAAAATTGAAATAATAAACTTATTTTAACATAAAGGTTTTAGAGTTACGTTCCCCCAAATCCTATCCCAGTTCTAGTAGTAAATAGGTATATTTTTGCCTTTCGGCCTTAAAATGGGGGTACATGTGTTTTGTGTGTAAGCGTGATGATTTTAATTTGTCTTTCTCCTTCCTCTTGGGCTTCTTCTCTGCTTTTTTCAAGTCCTTGCGATAATGCTACGGCCTCCCTTATAGTCCCTATTCAGGTAGTGTGCTCGCTAGCTGTCCCTAATTTGTATGTAATTTACATTGTATCTGCCCCTATTATATCCTATTACCATTTACCATTGAACCTGCTTTGCTCTGTCACTTTGTGCTAATTCTTCAGTAAACTCCCCTCCTCCCCCTCTCTCTGTTTCTATTTCCTGGATAATTATGGTGTTGAAATATTCTCCGAATTATCGCGGGGTATCGTACAGAGCCCCTTTTTGCAATTTGTCTCTTGAAGGTTTATAGACAATAATAGCGTACGTTTTTATAGAAGAAATTGTTTCCTGCACACTTTTTCCAAGAAAGGGCACTGTATGAGACACCGCAATACATAATTTGGAGAATATTTCAACACGAAGTGCATCAAAAAATATTGCTTCCTCGCTTCAGAAAGTTCATCGAGAAATCAAGCTGCGTGGTGATCTCTGTCTTTGTCTCTCCTGCGAGCGACATATCTCCCTCTCTCTGTCACAGCCCCGCAGGAGAGACGAGGATCTCTCTATCCTTCTCCTACTTCAATCGTAGGTCAGTTACGCTCACGATCAGAGTAGAAGCCCAGGCATGATCAATTCGTAGCTCGAGCGGAGGCATTCTCAAGAGATACCCCCACTCCCATTTTCCCGCCCGCGCGTCTCGCTCCCCGTGGCGACCAAACTATGTAGTGCTCAGAGCACTATGGCCGCTACGGGGAGCGAGACGCGCGGGCGGGACAAGTCGGAAAGCGCGATACCGTAGGTAGCCATGTTGGAATACGAATTGTTCAGTTTTATAACGAATTCCCGTTTGGATTTCATTTAGCGAAGAAGCAATATTTTTTTATGCTCTTTGCGTTGAAATATTCCCTGAACTAGCGCGGGGTCCCGTACAGAGCCCTTTTTTGCAATTTGGCTCTTGAAACTTTATGAACAACAAAAGTGTTCGTTTTTATAGAAGAACTTTTTTTCTGTACACTTTTCTCAAAAAAGGGCTCTGTACGGGACCCCGCGATAGTTCGGGGAATATTTCAGCGCAAAGAGCATAAAAAAATATTGCTTCTTCGCTACATGAAATCCAAACGCGTGATCGAAGATTCAGGCTGCTTGGTTATATCTCTGTCTTTGTCTTTCCTGCGAGCGACAGCGCCGCGACGGAAAGGCACAAACCGTGATAACGAAGCAGCCATGTTGGAATACGAATTGTTCAGTTTTATAACGAAATCCCGTTTGGATTTCATTTAGCGAAGAAGCAATATTTCTTTATGCTCTTTGCGTTGAAATATTCCCTGAACTAGCGCGGGGTCCCGTACAGAGCCCTTTTTTGCAATTTGGCTCTTGAAACTTTATAAACAACAAAAGTGTTCGTTTTTTTAGAAGAACTTTTTTTCTGTACACTTTTCTCAAAAAAGGGCTCTGTACGGGACCCCGCGATAGCTCGGGGAATATTTCAACGCAAAGAGCATAAAAAAATATTGCTTCTTCGCTAAATGAAACCCAAACGCGTGATCGAAGATTCAGACTGCTTGGTTATATCTCTGTCTTTGTCTTTCCTGCGAGCGACAGCGCCGCGACGGAAAGGCACAAACCGCGATAACGAAGCAGCCATGTTGGAATACGAATTGTTCAGTTTTATAACGAATTCCCGTTTGGATTTCATTTAGCGAAGAAGCAATATTTTTTTATGCTCTTTGCGTTGAAATATTCCCTGAACTAGCGCGGGGTCCCGTACAGAGCCCTTTTTTGCAATTTGGCTCTTGAAACTTTATAAACAACAAAAGTGTTCGTTTTTATAGAAGAACTTTTTTTCTGTACACTTTTCTCAAAAAAGGGCTCTGTACGGGACCCCGCGATAGTTCGGGGAATATTTCAGCGCAAAGAGCATAAAAAAATATTGCTTCTTCGCTACATGAAATCCAAACGCGTGATCGAAGATTCAGGCTGCTTGGTTATATCTCTGTCTTTGTTTTTCCTGCGAGCGACAGCGCCGCGACGGAAAGGCACAAACCGCGATAACGAAGCAGCCATGTTGGAATACGAATTGTTCAGTTTTATAACGAAATCCCGTTTGGATTTCATTTAGCGAAGAAGCAATATTTTTTTATGCTCTTTGCGTTGAAATATTCCCTGAACTAGCGCGGGGTCCCGTACAGAGCCCTTTTTTGCAATTTGGCTCTTGAAACTTTATAAACAACAAAAGTGTTCGTTTTTTTAGAAGAACTTTTTTTCTGTACACTTTTCTCAAAAAAGGGCTCTGTACGGGACCCCGCGATAGTTCGGGGAATGTTTCAGCGCAAAGAGCATAAAAAAATATTGCTTCTTCGCTACATGAAATCCAAACGCGTGATCGAAGATTCAGACTGCTTGGTTATATCTCTGTCTTTGTCTTTCCTGCGAGCGACATGTTTCCTCTCCGTCACAGCTCTGCGGATCTCTCTATCCTTGTCCAGGAGCTTCTTGATTCTGCCGCACGTGTCGCTGGAGTCCAAAAGATATTTCTCAGTTGCTCCGGCGCACCCTTAAGACTCTTTCTTGTAGCGCTAGGGCTATCAGTAGTCTATTTCTGTTGTCGAATACTCTGGCTCTCCCGAGGGTCAATTGCGTCCCTTGTGGCAAAATGTTACCGCGGTCGAGTTCTTTTGCTCCCGCGTCGCAAGGTTCTCCTTTCGTGGTGACGAAGAACACGTGGTTATCGTGGATCAAGGTTAGAGGATCGTTGGATTCGATAATTTTGAAGCCGGATTCGTTATCGGGTGCTACAGGGAGCGGCGGTTCGTCTTCTTCTTCCGATGAGGTGCTGGTTACAGAGTCTGTGTCGGTTTGCTCATCTGGCATTTCTATTGGCTGTGATTCGTTCAGAGATGTCGATGGCTCGGTGGATGGAGATTGTGTTGGCACGTAGTCACTGTCGTTTCTTATGCATTCGGGAGTCAACGTGTCCGGTGTTGTACTGGTTAGCTCTGAACGACTTGTCGATTCGTTTGATGGTGTTGACTGCCTTTGTCTCTTCGGACCGGGCTCGTCTTCGTCCGAGTCACTATCGCTGGTTGATCGGGCCCTTATAGGCAGCATTTTCGTGTGGTCGATCCGTGATAACGCATCTGCGATGTAATTTGTTCTCCCTGGTTGATAGCGGATTTCGTAGTCGTATTCTGCTAGTTTCAGTCTCCATCTGACTAGACGAGATGTTGGATCTTTTACGCTGTGTAACCATACCAGTGGTTGGTGATCGGTGAACAGAATGAATGGTTTTCCGTATAAGTAGGGCCTGAAGTGTCCCACGCAGTAGACAATGGCCAAGAGCTCTTTCTCAATCGTTGAATAGTTTTCTTCCGCCGTAGTTAGAGTTCTCGATGCGTATGATATTGGTAACTCTTTCTTTTCGACGGTCTGGCTAAGCACTCCGCCGATGGCGTTGCAGGATGCGTCCGTTGTGACGTGAAATTGTTTGGTGAAGTCAGGGAACTGTAGAATCGGTTGAGTGGTTAGCTGTTGTCGTAAATATTCAAACGATTGTTGTTCTTTAGGGCCCCAGGAGAATTTGTTCCTTTTCTTTAAGAGGTTGGTGAGAGGTTTGGCAATTTTTGAAAAATTTGGAATGAATTTCCTGTAGTATCCGACGAGTCCAAGGAACCCTTTGATTTTCTTGGGGTTGGTAGGCACCGGAAACTTTGCTACAGCCTCTATTTTCTTCGGATCTGGTCGGACTCCGTTTTCGGTGATAATATGCCCCAGATATGCCACTTCCTTCCGTAGAAATTCACATTTTCCTGGTTGCAATTTGAGATTGGCCTTGAGTAGTTTCCCAGCTAGTTTTCTGAATTTGATTTCGTGTTCCCTGATGGAACTCGCGTATATGACTATGTCGTCCAAATATACGAACATTTCAATTCCTTGGAGTCCGGAAAGGATGTGGTCCATTAGTCGTTGGAAGGTGGCTGGTGCGTTTCTCAGGCCA
This sequence comes from Lasioglossum calceatum, assembly GCA_963966675.1. Lineage (NCBI taxonomy): Eukaryota > Metazoa > Arthropoda > Insecta > Hymenoptera > Halictidae > Lasioglossum > Lasioglossum calceatum. The sequence continues at coordinate 14,474,646 of OZ016545.1, read as the reverse complement.
AACGGCATTCGTTTAAATTCGTAATGCCCGTGCGGGGTGGAAAATGCGGTTTTCTGTGTATCCGATCCGTCCATTGGGATTTGATGGAACCCTGACGCCAAGTCGAATACGGAAAAACATTTGGCACCGCCGAGCTGGTCTAGGATATCCGTAATATTAGGCAACGGATAGGCGTCGGGTATGGTTTTGGCATTCAGTAGCCGGTAGTCGATTACCATTCGCCATTTCTTTTGACCGTCTGGCCCCGGTTTCTTGGGGACTATCCAGATGGGGGAATTGTACGGTGATATCGATGGTTGTATAATATCGTTGTCGAGGAGTTCTCCGACCTGCTTGTTCATTTCCTCATTGTGAACCGGTGGGAAGCGGTACTGCTTCACGTTTATTGGCTGATCATCCGTCGTTATAATTCGGTGCGTTATTGCATCGGTGTGTCCGAGTTGGCTTTCGGGTAGGTGAAAAATGGCGTTATATTCCTCGACCAGGCTTTTCACGCTCAATTTTTCCTCTGAATTTAGATGCTCCGTATTTATGTGTTCCATAATTGCGAGGGTGCGGTCATTAGCGTACTGGTTTGTGTCGGGTGATGTAGGAGATTCAGTGTTGTGATGAAGGAGGTGGCAAGGGAATTGCGGGTTGGGATTCGGCGTATCCTCAACGGATTTTTCTTCACAGGCTTTAGAAGTAGGTAGAATCGTCTTGGATTCTTGGAAATAGAACTCCGGCATGCGAGAATTAGTAGAATTAGAATTAGAAGCGTTGAGTTCGCATGCCTCTGGAGAAGATTGAGATCTCACGCACAGCACACCTGGATTTAGTAAAGATTCAGTGAGTGGGTGCACTGTGGTGGATGAAGTAGAATTAGAAGAATTAGAAATAGAAGAGGTCTGTGAAGAAGGAATTGGAAGAGGTTCTTCGAACTCTTCGAGTTCGACGTTGGGTTCCCGCAGTATGATGTCTTTGTTAGTCGTGTTGACTGCGGGGAGGTAGGCTTTCCCTTGCTCTGATTTGATTATGGCGTGTCCTAGGTGGACTCCTTCGCCGAGGTCTTGGCGCGGCACGTAGCCTTCGTCAAGGTTTGGATTTAGGATGTGTACTGGAATGACCGTTTTGGATCTTGCCGGGAGCGTGATCTGTTCGCGATTAAGAAATGGTATCGTGGTGCCATGGAAACGGAGGCAGTTTTCCGAATATATAATGTCGACTGCTTGGTTTTGGAAAAATTCGGATCCGATAATGCCATTTTGAGGTATTGGTAGGTCGTCGGTGACGACGTGGAATGTCACCCTGTGATCGAATATGCTGATTTCGAATGTGCCGAGGGTGGTGATGGTGTGATTTGTGATGCCTGTGATGTTTATTTTTTCTCGAGTGTTAATCAACTCGGGCTTGGTCAAGGCGTCCTTCTTTACGATGTTGATTTCGGATCCGGTGTCGACCATGGCTTCTGTGGCCTCTTTTAGGTCGGCGGAGTGCAGCATTATCGCAGGTACGAGTCGACCTAGTTTTAATTGGACTGCACAGGCTCGTGTTCGTCCTGGTTCTCCCGTTCCGCGTTTATCGGGAGTGCGGAACGCGTCTGCAGTGCTGGTGCGCCACGAGGCGCGCTCGTAGTTTCTCGTGGGCGATTCTCGTTTCCCTGGAACCTTTGGTTATTGTAGGCCCGTTTCCTACACTCTGAGATTAGGTGGCCTGTCGCTTTGCAATAGGCGCAGATTTTTGTTCCTGCGCTTTGGAATGGTTGCGCGCTAGTCGCGTCGTTGCTGGCGGTGCGGCGTGGTGCGTCTGGCCAGCGAGCTGGCTGACCTCGAGGATCATGGACGGGGCCGCGAGGCGGTCCGTGGTCTCGGGGTGGTCCATAGTCGCGGCAGGCGCGGGCCTCATGCCCCGGCCTGAGGCATATTTGGCACATGACCGATGTTGCTCGTGAGGTCGGGGCTGTCGAAAATCGTCGATTATCTCGCTCCATTTCTTTTGTGACTTGGATGGCGGAGTCGAAGGTCTCGGCTAGACCGTAACAACCCTCTTGCCGAATTCGAGCTCTAATCGCGGGAGGTAGCCCGTCCAGGAAGGATTCTAGGGTGAGGTCGTTGATATCGTTGACGTGGTTGCTACTCAGCGTACCGTAACGCTCCTTTTCACCGTCGATGATAGCGGAGTTTAAATCTTTAGCTCTCGCTATGTAGTCGAGAATATGTTCCTTCGGATCTTTGATTATGTTGGCCAATTCGCCTCGGTAATGGTTAGGAGTTTTGGACGGTGAGAAAACGTATCTCAGTCTGTTGATCAGCTCGTCTACTGACTGGTGTATATGGTCTTCGACGGCCAAGGCTGCGCGTCCCTTCAGCCGATTGCGCAGTAGTTTGGCCAGTTTTGGCTCGGCTTTCGCGGGCAGCAATTCGCGAGCCCGCTTACATGCCCGTGCGAATTGGAAGACGGTGATATTCTCGCCATCGAAGTGAGGGACGGTTTCCACAGCGTCCTTCAGCGTAATTCGTCCGCATTCGCGGGACGAGTGTGCCTCTACTCTGCGAGCGATCCTGTCCAGCGGCCTTGAGGGTTCGGGTGTCGGACTGCGCTCGGATGTATGAGAGGTTGCTGGGCAGCCCAGATTCTCAATCATTTCTTGTAGCGTTTTCAATTTATCAGCCAACCCTTCGATCGCGCTGAGGTTTGCGGCGGGTTCAGGTTTGACGACGGGGACTCGCTCACGCTCCTGTACCGGATTAAACTGTGTATTATATTTCTCGAGCAGTTCCTGGTGTCTTCGTCCCATTGCTTCTAGTTGTTCCAATAGAACGCGCTCCCTCGCTGAGGCCTCATTGAGAACCGACTGTACCGATGCGGGGTTGCTTGGATTCGTGACTTGCGACATCGTGTGCGTTGCGAATTATGCGGAAAATGGCAATTGTGGGTGCTCCGTTGAGCGATTCGAATCCCACCGCTGCTGTCACCAATGTTACGTCCGAAATTCGGCGTTAAAAGGAATAACGTGAGGATTCTTAGAATCTGTGATTTTACGTTCGCGATTCGCTGCAACGTGGAGGGAATATCGCGCCGCTTCGATCCGCGAGAGATTCCTACACTAAAGTGACCGAGAGTGACGGCTTGTTTCGGAGGTTAGAGACCGGATTTCAGGAATTCTCGGCCGGCTAGACCAAGTCCGCCTGACCGTGAATGAGGAGGGAACCCGAACGGCTAGACCAAGTCCGCCTAATTCGGGGTTGGATCGCTGGCTCGAACGGCTAGACCAAGTCCGCCTAGTTCGAGAGATGGAAAACGTCGGGTCGGGTACGCGATTATCACTTCCACTCTCGCCACTGTATTTCACGACACGCACGTTCACGTCAACCTAACAACTGCGTTGTTTCCTCGTTAAAGCCCCCCTCGCGAGTCGAAGAGAGGATTTAGGAAAAGGTTGCGTTCTCTCAGATAACGTGTACCAACTATAAATAATTTATAGCGTCCCGATTCGTTTCATCAATGAGACCTGTTCTGGAAGGAGCTCGGATCGTTGTGTAGGTTGTTTGTTGGCAGCGGAATAAATATTCTGCTGGAATTGAACGAATGTTCAATAACGATTAACTCTTGCTTGATTCCGTGCGAAGTCTCGACTAGCGCTGGATTTGTACAACCTCGATCGTAACTGAGAAATTGTAAGAATGAATTCGACTGACTGGAATCTTGATCTGAACTCGACTGTGTCTTGATCGTAACTGAGAGAAGTGTCGATCGTAACTGAGAGAAGTGTCGATCGTGACTGAGAGAAGTGTCGATCGTGACTGAGAGAAATGTATGAAAATGAACTGTACTGAACTAAATCTCGATTTGAACTGCCGCGTGTCTCGATCGTAACTGATTGATTTCGATCGCTTCCCACCTAGATCTAGATCTTGGTGGGGGAAGTCGCGCGGTGGATCCTTCGGGGGGAAACAATAGGATCGCACGCTTGAGTGAGCGGTTCCCAGAATTGTTATTCCCAAAATCGCTGGAGCTTGACGGATTTACATTCCGAAGCGATGACGTATGGATTGAAGACGTTCCTTAGAATTCAATATTAATATTGGAATATTGTTATTGCAAAAGGCAGGAGAGAATCTGGTGACGGACGTCACAGTGGTCTTGTTGAAAAATTCCATGCTGCATTAGTTTGTGCTGCAACATATAAAAAAAATTAATGGTGATAAAAATAAGATAGGAGGCCTAGTAGGGACCAGGAATTGAAAACTCTTATAATATCTGTTCCGGTTCTCGAAACAGTTATGAAGAACCGAAATGATGTAACAGTTACGAGAATATCGGTTCTGCCTGGAGAACTGATATTATTTCGATTCTGTAATTTTCATTTTTGACTCCTGGATTTCGGTTCCCAGTTTCGCTTCTGTATTCTGTATTTCACCCTCTCAACACGCGTGTCAATAGTTTTCCACATCACCCATGAGGTACTATTGTAGATGCGTTTTTTTTTCCAGTGGTATCCCCTTTAGGCCTATTCCACTGTGTCGCACACTGCAACATTTTTCGACGTCGGTAAGCTTCTGGATCACATTCGATCCTTGAACCATATTATTTTATAACTTTACAATTGTGCAGTGCCAGCTGGTGAAAACAGTGGTACTGCACTTGTAAGCGGACCTCGACGTCGAACAGTTTAAACTTTTTAAATACCTTTACAATTTTGCACTGCCAGGTGGTGGAATCAGCTTCACTCGTAAGCGGACCTCGACATTGCTTCGGATAGTTGGACCTCGACGTCGGACAGTTGCAATTTTTTTTTTTTGCTTCTTTTCGTGCTTCTTGTTCTGCTTTGCAGTCTAGGATACGCTGAGGCTCCCTAATGGGCATGCGTCTCGCGTTTCTGCTGTCGACAATTTCGGGCAGCATACAATCTAAATAAAACTGCGACAATTTTGGCTCCATTTTATGTTGCCAAAATTCGTCGTCTCTGTTAACTCGAATTGACTGTATCCCTTTCCTTGTCCACACAGCAAATAGGCAGTAATTTCTGCCCGTTATGTGCAATTGGCCTTGCACTTGGTTGTGGAATTTGTGTGTCTTGCGCATTGCGCTACCCGTACTATCTGTGAATATGCTTTTGACGGCTTCTACTGTATGTAGTGCCTCTTCTGGCGTTACATTTTCCGCACTTAGTGGGCACTTTATTTCAACAATACCGTCGTCATCGATCAAACCATCCGGCGATGCTCCCAAATAGGGTATCGATGCGTCGATGAAAATGCCGCATTTTTTTATGGTTATACCCTCCATTTCCGACAATTCTTTGAGAGCAATATCTTCGTGGTCACGTCCGTATTTTATCGCAGCAACGTTTGATAGATCCTCTGGGCTGAGCACTTTCTTTACCAGACTTGCACACAGCGTTGCTTTGAGTCGGATGCACACTGCGCCAAAGTTCGACGCTGTCAAAAGTTTTGACTTCTTATACAGCCACTCTCCGTTTTCATTCTGACCAATGGTATCGCGTTCGATCTTTTCCCTATCTTGCTGCCAATCCTTTAGCATTTTCATATGCTCTTTCAGGTGCAGGTCATACATCGGTCCATCCATGTCTGCCTTTTCTGCATTCGGTCCGTAATCGGAATCCTTGACTGCACGAAACTGCCGATATGTCCTTTTGCTGCCACTCTTCCTTTCGGCACATTTCAATGCTTCCTTTTTTCGTCGTTTCTCCAAGTTCTCCAAAACTTGTGAAGGCACGTTCATAAACGATTTCTGTAGACGAGACAATATTTCTTTTGTATTGTACTGGATCACAGCAGCGGCAACTCTTGCGTTGTAGGATCCTCTTTCGCCGAGATGGAGTCTCTTTCCACCAGTGGCCTTCGCGATGATGGTATTGATACTCTCCACCGCGTTGTTGTTGCTCTGAAGGAGAAGGCTTGCAGAGTGCCTCGCTATCGACCGGACAATTTCCTGTATCTGTCGATACACTCCCATTCTTGTTAACTCGGGAACAATGTTAACTTCTCCTTCTTTCAGAGTTCTATCGCAGAAATAGCTGCTGCACTCTTTGTGTTCTCCGAAAACGTGGCTGGGCATATTGACGATGTCTTGAAACAAGCGTTTGATTTTCTCTTCTGTTGGCAAATTCTCATTCGACCAGTGTTGAGCAGCTGTCATTATATCCGTGCGCATCCGCCGATAATTTTCTACGGCTTTCCTGTACTTGCCGGCCTCAGTCTTCTTCGCAACATCTTTTATCTTGTTGCAGAAGTTGCGCAACAAATGATTTGTGCACTCGATCTTGTTCACGCGGATCAGGTTTTTGTATGGATCGCAGTCCACAATTTTTTTATACACACTGCTGTCGCCGTCAGCAATCAGTGTTGAGTACACTAATCCGCGTTTCTCCACGCTGGTGTTGAAACCTTCTGCGATGGCGTCGCACTCCATTTTTGTCGATGTCTGGTTTCTGCCCCAATTTTTGAAGCATTTGTGTTGACGCGCTTCTGTTTTATTTTGCGCCGCAAGATAGCAAATGCGGCAGTTTCTATTCTTCACTCCGGTGAATAGCACCTTCTTGGTGTGATACCCAACTATCACGCCGACACCAGACGTCGAGTCGTACTTTCCTGTTCGGTACGACCTCTTCAACCAGCTCCCGTCAGCCACAACGGGAATGTGTGGAGTTCCATTTAGCACATCGCCTCTTTCCATTGCTAGCTTTCGTTCTTCTTCAGCCGCTGCCAACATTTCTTTTTCCGCAACAACTTCCAATTTGTCCACGACCCTGTCGTGAGCTGTACGGTATTGCCGCTTCGTCATGCAGGGGACGTTGATGGTTGCCAAAAATTCCTCCATTTGTGCGTATCCGCCTCCGGTGGTCATTGTTCCGGCGACTGCACCTAGATTGATGTCTACACTGTCAATACGCTGGCTATGGACTTCGCCTATGTACTTGCACACCTTACATTCTAAAACCAGGGTCGTCTTCAGACCCAATCTCTTTGTACGTTTGATAACGAGATCCGCCGTCGAACATTCGAATTCCGTCTTATGCTTATTGCCCTGCTCTTGTATCTGCTCGAAGACGTGGTGCATGTCAACGATGCTGAACCCGTCCGAAGGGCACGATTCCGCCTGTGACGTGGTCGTTGTTTCTTTTCCCACGACGAGGTGCTCCTCTTCGTTGGTGGCAGTGTCTGTCTGCATGTCGCGATCTGACCTCTTTTCAGCATCTTCTGCCATGTTGCGCAACGTTTCTTCTTCGAGACTACTTGACGCCGGCGTTGTATTTGCTTCTTCGATTTCTTCGATTTCCATCTCTTCAAATTCGACGGCTTCTTTGGGCATTCCCACGAAGATGGTGTCGCACACCTTTTCATATTCGAGTCCACTTGACGCCAGCGCTGCATTTCCTTCTTCGATTTCTTCGATTTCCACGATTTCGGGCATTCCCACGAAGATGGTGCCGCACACCATTTAATCTTCCAGCACACTTGATGCCGGTGCTTCATTCCTTTCTTCGTTATCTTCGGCCATTGCCACGAAAGACACCGGCGCTCCATTTTCCGCAGCTGTTGACAGCTCTTCCAGGGCAAGCCTCGCTAACCGCTGCTGTCTGCAAACAGAATACAAAAAAAACCGTGTTGGGACACAACAAAAAAAGTTTGGTGGGTAGACACATACAAAAACCAAAGAACAAATGCACAGTACAAGCGCATACTCTGCAATTCGTTCAACATTTTTAGATTGAAAATCCTGCCTGATAAAAATCAAAAACCTCAAGTTTCGCATGGAAAGCTTGAGCATTTTGCAGAAATAATTAAAAACCGAAATCAACTTGATTAGCATTTCTATAGCATCAACATATTACATCTGAAAATATTAGTCGTTCGGTTACTCTAAAAGGAAATCCTCTAAAAAGGAATCCTACATACACACCTGCAACACAAAGATCAAAGATCAAAGAACAAATATACTGAATGGCCATCGGGTTGCCCGGCCACGTTTATTGCACCACTTGGCCACGGCCACGGTGACCGAGGCCTTGGCCGCCCTGGCAGAAAATAATGCGAAGAAAAGTTCCCTATTATTAATTTATTTTCAAAAAGAGTCTTAGGTCGTCCACGCACGGGTCGATCAGCGATTTGGTAGACGCGATTCCAGTCGCACCACATGCGACTCTCCCCTCGACTTCACTTCCAATTCAAATGATTGGAGAGCCGTGCACGGATCGATTCGTGGTCGACCGAAATCGGCGCGACTGGAATCGCCTCGATGCAAAATACATAGACGTTATTCGTCTATTTTACGTACACTATCGAAAAGTATAATCATTTACATTTAAAATATCTTTTTAAAATACTTATTACAAAGATTGCTGTTTTTTAAATATACAGAGTGAGTCACCTAACGTTTGCACCTCAAATATCTTTGTTGTTTCTAAAGATACGTAAAATATGGTAAGGACAAACTTGAATGGTACAATGGGGCTGACACGATGTCAAATAAATTTTGTTTTTATGTCATTTTTTTAGAGATATTAAGGTCGCCTTAACTTTTTAAAATGGAATGTCCTATTTTGTCTACCATAGATCGATAGAGTATCAAAGTCTGAGTATAAAAGTGTTGACCTTCATATGACCTAAACCTAATAGTTAACGAGATAATATCCGAAGAATATAGAAAATTACTTGGATAATATCTCGTAAACTATTAGATTTGGGACATATGGAGGTCAATACATCTGTACTAAGAATTCGACAGTCTATCGATTTATGATACAGAAAGTAAGTGTTTCCAGTAAAAAAAATCAAGGTGACCTTGAAATGTCCTCTATGCCTCCACCCACGCAGAAAATGTTTATTTTTCATCACTGAAATTAAATATCTTCATTAAGTGATATACATACTAATGTAATTTTTTCGACTTTTCAGCGTAAACTGACCGATTAAAATAACAAGGGAACATATTCAGATGCGAAAATCGGATTTTGATGAAACTATGGGAGCTTATAGTTCTTTGAAAAATATTTGACACGTATTTTTTTTATCGGCAACCATCCACTCTGAAGGGGTGAAAACAGCTTTCAAAGTTGGGGGTCAAAACCATATTTTTTGAGATATCTCGGAAACCAGAGGTCCCAAAAATTTGAATTTTTTTTTAATTGTGTGTTTTTCAAAGGGGAATGTAGTCACGGAAAAAAATTTTAACAAAAGTTTGTAACGAATGCAAGTCGGGAGAGAATGCCGGCTCAGCCGGTCGCCAAGGTTCCTTGGCCACGAATGAGTAATAGTCAGGGGTACTTAAATAAACTGGGTTTATTTGCGTCCCTTAGCCTAAATAACAGTGGTTGCCCTCGCTGGGCTGGCGTACATGTTACGCGGCGGTATACGTAGCGCGGAGTCGCGGAGACTAAGCGCGGTGGTACAGATATCGCGAAGTCGCGGAGACTAAGCGCGGCGGTACAGAGATCGCGAAGTCGCGGAGACTAAGCGCGGCGGTACAGAGATCGCGAAGTCGCGGAGACTAAGCGCGGCGGTACGGAGATCGCGAAGTCGCGGAGACTAAGCGCGGCGGTACAGAGATCGCGAAGTCGCGGAGACTAAGCGCGGCGGTACAGAGATCGCGGAGTCGCGGCGGTGTCGTGACGGGTGGTCCGGTGACCCTTAACCTAAGCGCAATATTTACAGTAGGCGGAGAGGCGAGGTCTGACGACCTACGTCTCTGCGCGGAACCGCGGAACCGCGGAGCGGAGAAATTGGTCGGAGGATCGGAGATCGGCGGGGCGGAGTGAAAGGATCTATCCTTGTTCAAAGGCGTTGGCCACAAGCGTCGAGATAGTCGGGAAAGTACCCACTGCGAGGGCGTGGGCCACACGAGTGAGACTGGCGGAGAAGGATATCCCTGAGCGTTGGCTACGGGGATCGGAACATACGGTAGTATAGGGGCGTTGGCCACGAATACTTCTCGTCGGATCGGACAGGAACGGCGGAACGGATACGGCGGTACGTCGGTAGGAAGAGTCTGGCTCTCGGTTGCTGCGTAAGACTGCGTTCGTGGAGTAGCCACTAGTAGCGGTCGATCACTACTCGGAGATCCCGACTGCCTTCTCCAGCTCCGCGGCCCGTCTTTATACCCTCGCGGGCACATCTTCACTCGCGAGAAACCCTGAGTTCGCGGCGGCCATCTCGCGGTACTTGCGAGAAAGCCGCGTGCTCGCGGTCGCCATCTCGCGGCCGACGCGCCCCGACGTCGCGGTACTTGCGAGAAAGCCGCGCTCGCGGTCACCATCTCGCGGTCGCCGCTACTCGCGGGCTTCCGAGGAGAGAGGAGTCTCGCGCCTTTGATTTATTCGTTACATCCTCCTCTTACTTCGGGGCGCGAGACTTCTCTCTCGCGGGGTACTCACTGGTTGGGTTTTTTACCCTATCTTACTCGCTATAGGAACACATACTCGCGGAACACGCGCACCTTACTTATGGGCTCAGTACCCGGCTGTACAGTCTTCTGGTCTTCAGGTGGGCCTGTATCGGGTAAATAATATGCCGTTTCTTCCCATCCGGAAGATAATCATCCCCCCGGGATTGGCATACGGATCTGTCTCCTGGGTTGGAGGAGGTCCGTCCGTATGTAATACGTCCAGGGCTCTTCCCCGGCTGCTATCGGTCCCGGTAGTTCCCGTTCCCGGGGGACCGGAACAACCGGTAATGGTTCGGCGGCCAATTCCTCTGCCCAGACTGCCCCTGGCGGTTCCGATGTTTGGTGGAGGGGGGTGGGGGGTTGTGGGGACGGTGCGGCGGACGCTGTTGTTGTCCCCGTCGTCGTTGTCTTCGCAACGGTGGTTGCTGTTGTCTCCTCCGTGGCGGCGGTTGTCGGTGTTTCCTCTGTCGCGGTGGCCGCCGCTGCCATTGCAACGGTAGTTGCTGGGCCATCCCCTGTGTGGCCGCTCCCCTGCGGGGGTTCCTCGGGCGAGGATGTTTCCGTCGGTGCTTCTGGTAGTGGGGTTTCCAGGGCCCGGATCATTTCCTGGATCGCCTTGAGCTCCCATTCGAGGTGGGTGACCCGTTTCCTGTCTCCACCCTCCGCGAGCATTCGCACCGTCTTCGGTTCGGCTTCTGGTAGCCCGGTGCGGCCAAAATTCGCCTCCCCGGTGCCCGTACTGGGGCCTGCCTGTGCCTCCACCGTGGTTGGCGGTCGTATTACTCGGTCGGACCGTATCCGCGGTATCCCCCGCGCCGCCTGCCGCAGGACGCTCCGCTGTCTTGCGCCCCTTGCCACTGTGCGTACTGGTGTACGTTGCCGGCGGGCCTGGTTTGGCCACGGGGTTCTTCCCTCCTGGATGCTCTGGCGTAGCCGAGCTTCCATTGGTCGTTCCTCGGGCCGTCTTCTCAACGGTACCGCTGTCCTCCTGATTGCTGAAGATGGTCTGGGATCGTTCGCCTTCCGCATCTTGAGCTTGAGTGAGGATTCTTTGGCTCTTGTCGCCTTTTATACCTGCGGCCGGTTCGTTTTCCGGGTATTCCCCCTCTTCTGTGCATGGTTTGACATCTTGGATGTGAACCGGGTGGTGTTTCCCTCTGTCGGCTTGGATCGTGATGACTGTTGGTCCGAGGATTTCTCGTATTGTGTATGGGCCGGAGAATTTGGGTGCTAGTTTCGCACAGAATCCGTCCGCCGCCATCGATAATGGGTGTTCCCTCTTCATTACCGTGTCACCGACTTTCGGTCGCCATTCCCTTCGGCGGAGGTTGTAATGGCGTTTCTGTGTTTCCGTCGCTTTTGCCTGCGCGGTTTTCGCCAATCGGTGTCCATCCTGCAGCTTGTTTAACCTTGTTGTTCGGTGGGTGTAGTCGTCCCGGATTGGTTCTTCCCTGGTGTGGATGCTCGGTGGCCTATCTGTCCCTCGTATTGCGAGTTCCCGGCCGTAGGTTAGGTAGGCTGGTGTCATCCCTGTGGCGCTATGTTTCGCGGTGTTGTACGCGAAGACCGCCGATGCGACTGACTGATCCCATGCCCTGTGATTCTCCTCCGTGAACTGGGCGAGGATTGTCTTGATGACCCGGTTCGTTCTTTCCACGGGATTACACTGCGGTGTGTATGGCGGTGTTTTCCGGTGTTGGATATCGTACCGCTGGAGGAGCGCGCGAAACTCTTTGCTTTCGAACTGCCTTCCGTTGTCCGTGATAGTGGTCCGCGGGCACCCGTGCCGCAGGATAACCAACTCTTCGAAAGCCTTAGTTACTGCCGGGGCGGTGGCTTGCCGTAACGGTCGTACTTCTGTCCATTTCGTGAACTTGTCCTGGATTACCATTAACGTCGTGTACCCATTGTTTGTCCGTGGTAGTGGCCCTACTAGATCGGCGGTGGCGACGTCCCACGGTCCCAGTGCCGGCGTTGTAAACATTTTCCCTGCTGGGGCTTGCTGCATTGCCTTGTATTGTAGGCAGCTGTGGCATTTGCGGACGTATTTTATGGCGTCGCGTCTCATTCGTGGCCAAAAATACCGTTGGGCGAGTCGATGCAGTGTTTTTGCCGTGCCTAAATGTCCTGCCGTTGGGTCGTCGTGCATTAGCCTTAGAATTTCTGGCCTTTCTATCGGGGGGATGCACCTTTTCCATGCCCTCTCTGGTTGTAAACCGACGGTGTCCGGAATGTATCGGTATACCTGGCCCTGGTGTTCCTTGTACTCCGGGTTTTTGCCTAATTTGGCTTTTTCACGTATACTTTCATACCACGTCTCCTCTGGTTGTTCCAGGAGGTCTGCTTTTTCTGGTTGTCGGGATAGAGCATCGGCCACGAAATTTTGTTCCCCTCGGCGGTATTTGATCGTGAAGCTGTATTGTTGGAGTTCCAGGCTCCACCGGGCTAGTCTTCCCGATGGGTTTTCTATCTTCTGTAGCCACTGTAATGCTTGATGGTCTGTGATCACGAGGAAATGGTATCCTTCTAGGTATGGGCGCATCTTCCGGATCCCTCATACGACCGCTAGGCACTCCTGCTCTGTTACGGAGTAATTTCTTTCCGCTCCGTTTAACGTGCGGCTGGCGTAGGCTATTACTCGTTCTTCTCCGTCTATTTCCTGTGATAGCACTACCCCGAGTCCGTGGTTGCTTGCATCCGTTTGCAGACAAAATGGTTTTTCGAAGTCGGGGCAGGCTAGGACGGGGGCTTGTGCTAATTGCGTTCTCAGCGTTTGGAACGCTATCTCTTCGGCGTCGTTCCATGACCACCCCCTCTTCTTCTGTAGGAGCCGGTGTAGTGGTTCTGCGATGTCCGCGAAGTGGGGTATGTACCTCCGGTACCATGATACCATTCCCAAGAATCGTCGTAACTCCTTCAAATTTTTTGGTGCGGGAATGTTGCGTATTGCCTGGACTTTCTCTGGGTCCGTATGTACCCCCTGGTTGGTCACCAGGTGCCCTAGGTAACGGAGTTCGGTGCGGCCGAATTGGCATTTCTCCGGGTTAATCCGTAGTCGTGCCCTTTGTAGCCGGTTTAGTACCTCTCGTAGGTTCCGCAGGTGTTCGTCGAATGTTTTTCCCAGGACGATAATGTCGTCCAGGTATGCGAAAGCCTTCGGTTCTAATTTTGGCCCAATTACCGTGTCAAGGAGCCGCTGGAAGGTTACGGGAGCGGAGTGTAGTCCAAACGGCATTACCTTGAATTGGTATAGCCCCCTGCCCGGTACCGTAAATGCTGTGATCGGTCGGTTCTTCGGGTCTAACGGTATTTGCCAATAACCATTTGCCAGGTCTATGGTTGAAATATACCTGGCTCCCCTTAGCTTCTCCAGCGTGGCTTGTACCTGGGGTAGGGGGTATGCATCCTTCTCTGTGACGCCGTTTACGCGTCGGAAGTCGATGCAGAATCTTGGCTTGCCGTTGGCCTTCCTTACTATCACCACCGGGGAACTCCACGGGCTTTTTGACGGCTCGATTATTCCGTCTTTTAGCATCCGGTTAACTTCTTCGTTAATGACTTCCTGTGTGGCTGGGTTGCGGGGGGTGTATCGTTGTTTTATCGGTGTCTCCGTGTTCGGCAGGATCCGGTGTGTGGCTAGGTGGGTTGTTCCCTGGAGTAGGGCGAATTTCGGTAATTCCTCGTCCAGTAGTGCTTGTAGTAGTCTCTGTTGCTCCGTTGTGCATTTTTGTAAGCCTTCCGGGCCGTTGATTATGTCGGCTTTGTCCTGGAACGTCCAGGTGTAGGGGCCTGCTGTGATTTTGGCTCCCAGGGCTCGGAGTATGTCGACTCCGATCAGCATCGGCTGTGATAGTGTTGGTAACACCGGGCATGTTACGGCCATTGAGCTCCCGCAAAGGTCGATCACGATTTCGATCTCCCCCTCTACTGGGACGGAGGAGTTGTCTGCTATCCGCACGGTCAGTTTCGTCGGGGTGGATCGTGCCCCGTTTCGTGCACACCATTCTGCTATGTCTTGGTGTATGTAAGAGCGCGTTGCTCCTGTGTCTATGAGCGCTTAAAACTTGCGCCCGTAGGCGTCTACCTGCGTGAAGACCCTATTGTCCGGGCTTATTTCCGCTGAGGCATGGTTCGGTTGCTGGGCCGGTTGGTGCCTCTCCCCCCGGCTCTGTAGTCGTTTCCCGACACTTTATTGCACGGGCAGCGTATCGTCGTTCTACCTGCGGTGCCGCAGTAAGAACAAAATAATTTTTGGGGTCTTTGACATTCTAGTCGATGGTGTCCCCTCTGTCCGCATCTCCAACAGCAGTCTACTCGGCTGTAATAGCTGTTTATGGCGTCAGCTATTTCGGTTCCTGGGGTGGGGTCTGTATTTTCCCCTTTTATTGGTCCCATTGCGGCGGCTCTGGCGGTACTGGCGGAGGATCGCGTTTTTTCTTCCTTTAGTATTTGTTCGATCTCTTCCGTGCGTTTCAGCAGTTCCTGGACTGTCATCCCTTCTTCTTGTCGGATGAGTTTACGATATTCCGTCTGCAAGTTTCGGTATATTCTTGCCATTTGTTCTTCCTCTGAGAACCCCCCATGTCGGCGCATGAGTGTCTGTATGTCCACTACATACTCCCAGGCTGCTTCTCCCGGTTTTTGTAGCCTGTTTCTGATCTCGTCCTCCATGTTAAATAAACGGTCCCGTGGTATGAACATCTTCTTAAATGCCTGCAGGAACTCCTCCCACTTTGTCCATTTGTGTTTCTCGTTCCGGTACCATAGGAGGGCTTTCCCTCTCAAGATCTCTGCCAGGCATCGTAGTGTCTGTTCTGGCTCTACTCCGTAACTTTCGTGGAGGTCATCCAGACGGTCAATGAAATCATCTGGGTTTTTCCCCTCGAAGTGCGCGCCCCATCTACTGATTGCCTTCAGTATCTCTGCTTTTTGGGGTTCCTGTGACGGTCCCGTGGCTGTGTTGCCCTTATCCATGGTTCGGATTTTCGCTGCTACCCGTGCTCGTATTTCGTCTAGTGTTCCGTCCGGATCTACTCCTAGGCGTACGGCCTCTTTTCGTAACTCTTCCTTCTTCAAGCGGTATATCCACCCTACCTGTGTATTACTCATTCGTGGTTCTCCCTTTTATCCAGACTGTTCAGGCGCCATTTGTAACGAATGCAAGTCGGGAGAGAATGCCGGCTCAGCCGGTCGCTAAGGTTCCTTGGCCACGAATGAGTAATAGTCAGGGGTACTTAAATAAACTGGGTTTATTTGCGTCCCTTAGCCTAAATAACAGTGGTTGCCCTCGCTGGGCTGGCGTACATGTTACGCGGCGGTATACGTAGCGCGGAGTCGCGGAGACTAAGCGCGGTGGTACAGATATCGCGAAGTCGCGGAGACTAAGCGCGGCGGTACAGAGATCGCGAAGTCGCGGAGACTAAGCGCGGCGGTACGGAGATCGCGAAGTCGCGGAGACTAAGCGCGGCGGTACAGAGATCGCGAAGTCGCGGAGACTAAGCGCGGCGGTACAGAGATCGCGAAGTCGCGGAGACTAAGCGCGGCGGTACAGAGATCGCGGAGTCGCGGAGACTAAGCGCGGCGGTACAGAGATCGCGAAGTCGCGGAGACTAAGCGCGGCGGTACAGAGATCGCGGAGTCGCGGCGGTGTCGCGACGGGTGGTCCGGTGACCCTTAACCTAAGCGTAATATTTACAGTGGGCGAAGTCGCGACGGGTGGTCCGGTGACCCTTAACCTAAGCGCAATATTTACAGTAGGCGGAGAGGCGAGGTCTGACGACCTACGTCTCTGCGCGGAACCGCGGAGCGGAGAAATTGGTCGGAGGATCGGAGATCGGCGGGGCGGAGTGAAAGGATCTATCCTTGTTCAAAGGCGTTGGCCACAAGCGTCGAGATAGTCGGGAAAGTACCCACTGCGAGGGCGTGGGCCACACGAGTGAGACTGGCGGAGAAGAATATCCCTGAGCGTTGGCTACGGGGATCGGAACATACGGTAGTATAGGGGCGTTGGCCACGAATACTTCTCGTCGGATCGGACAGGAACGGCGGAACGGATACGGCGGTACGTCGGTAGGAAGAGTCTGGCTCTCGGTTGCTGCGTAAGACTGCGTTCGTGGATTAGCCACTAGTAGCGGTCGATCACTGCTCGGAGATCCCGACCAGGGGGCTGAAGCTGTAATGCAAATTTTTCATCCAGTATTATGCGCCCCTGGGGCACAGGCGGCGTTGGTGTTCCCCATCACGTGATGGGGGCGCATGCGCAGAACGCTTGCTTTGCTCCGCTGACGCTAACCTGCGCTAACCAACGCTGACGCTAACCAACGCTAACCCACGCCATCACAATCCACGTATAGCGTCCATAAGTATTCCATACCGGAATTGTTCTAAATTGTTCAAAGCGAGTCGGAGTTGGTCGAAGTGAAAAGTAAATAGCTATGGTTGCGACACTGTGCGTTGTTGTTAATTGCCCCGGCAATTATAGCAGAGTATACAAATTTCCCAAGGACAGGAAATATGAAAAAAGGATTTCTAAGTGGCTCTCTGCGGCTGGGAACGAAAAATTATTGTATTTGCCAGAGAAGCTACTTTTAGAGCGGGCAATATGCAATTTACATTTTGAGGACAGATATTTTATTCGGCGAGGCCTCTCTCGGTCTGCAGTACCAACGTTATATTTGCCAGGTATTTATATATTATGTATTCATAAGTAAATATAGTTAAGAAATAATGGTATAAACATGTGCGGTAATATATCTTGTCTTTATATTCGCAGATCCTATTGAAGTTCCACTGGACCATTTTTCGCGTATTGAAACGGGAGGTGATAATGATGAAAGCAGAGCCATTGATGAACCTTCAACGAGCGGAAGTAATAATATTACTGAAGGTTAGTAGGAGCAATCTGTTCTTATTGTTTATACCAATTTGTATTAAGCTTTACAGCAACAAAAAATTTTTATTAGATGTTCAGATGCATAGAGGTATAAAGCGTTCTTTATATTCGCAGATCCTATTAATGTTCCACTGGACCATTTTTCGCGTATTGAAACGGGAGGTGATAATGATGAAAGCAGAGCCATTGATGAACCTTCAACGAGCGGAAGTAATAATATTACTGAAGGTTAGTAGGAGCAATCTGTTCTTATTGTTTATACCAATTTGTATTAAGCTTTACAGCAACAAAAAATTTTTATTAGATGTTCAGATGCATAGAGGTATAAAGCATTCTTTATATTCGCAGATCCTATTAAAGTTCCACTGGACCATTTTTCGCGTATTGAAACGGGAGGTGATAATGATGAAAGCAGAGCCATTGATGAACCTTCAACGAGCGGAAGTAATAATATTACTGAAGGTTAGTAGGAGCAATCTGTTCTTATTGTTTATACCAATTTGTATTAAGCTTTACAGCAACAAAAAATTTTTATTAGATGTTCAGATGCATAGAGGTATAAAGCTTTCTTTATATTCGCAGATCCTATTAAAGTTCCACTGGACCATTTTTCGCGTATTGAAACGGGAGGTGATAATGATGAAAGCAGAGCCATTGATGAACCTTCAACGAGCGGAAGTAATAATATTACTGAAGGTTAGTAGGAGCAATCTGTTCTTATTGTTTATACCAATTTGTATTAAGCTTTACAGCAACAAAAAATTTTTATTAGATGTTCAGATGCATAGAGGTATAAAGCATTCTTTATATTCGCAGATCCTATTAAAGTTCCACTGGACCATTTTTCGCGTATTGAAACGGGAGGTGATAATGATGAAAGCAGAGCCATTGATGAACCTTCAACGAGCGGAAGTAATAATATTACTGAAGGTTAGTAGGAGCAATCTGTTCTTATTGTTTATACCAATTTGTATTAAGCTTTACAGCAACAAAAAAATTTTATTAGATGTTCAGATGCATAGAGGTATAAAGCGTTCTTTATATTCGCAGATCCTATTAAAGTTCCACTGGACCATTTTTCGCGTATTGAAACGGGAGGTGATAATGATGAAAGCAGAGCCATTGATGAACCTTCAACGAGCGGAAGTAATAATATTACTGAAGGTTAGTAGGAGCAATCTGTTCTTATTGTTTATACCAATTTGTATTAAGCTTTACAGCAACAAAAAATTTTTATTAGATGTTCAGATGCATAGAGGTATAAAGCGTTCTTTATATTCGCAGATCCTATTAAAGTTCCACTGGACCATTTTTCGCGTATTGAAACGGGAGGTGATAATAATGAAAGCAGAGCCATTGATGAACCTTCAACGAGCGGAAGTAATAATATTACTGAAGGTTAGTAGGAGCAATCTGTTCTTATTGTTTATACCAATTTGTATTAAGCTTCATAGCAACAAAAAATTTTTATTAGATGTTCAGATGCGTAGAGGTATAAAGCGTTCCAGGGATGAGAATCAAGGAAGAGCAGTATCAAGAAAGAAACAGAGAAAAGGTAATTATGTTATTTCAAAAACTAGTATTTTATAAACGAATATGGAAATTACAAAATATTATAGTATTTTCTTATTCAAGAATATTTCTTCTGCTGCATTTCAATGAGGCAATAACTGAAGAAAAAGAATCCCTTAAGAAACAAAGTAAGAATTCTTGTGTACAGAGGTGTTTTGTGCGCAACTGCAGCATGATAGATGCTTGTATAATTTAAGCTTCATATTTCATTTTAAACAACTTTTCTTACTTTCATTCATTTTTATCAAGTTCTGTGTGCGATTATGGTAAAATATTTCATACTTAATGCTTGAATTCCCAACTTTTTTTACTTTCATTCATTTTTATCAAGTTTTGTGTGCGATTATGGTAAAATATTTCATACTTAATGCTTGAATTCCCAACTTTTCTTACTTTTATTCATTTCTATCAAGTTCTGTGTGCGATTATGATAAAATTTTCTGGATTTGTACTTTACTAAATGAATGCACAAACGGGGTGAATGCGGCGATTGTCTTTGATAACATATAATTTAAATAGCACAAATACAATAATTATATTATATTTTTCAGGGTCTGTGTTGAAAATATTCAACGTAACAGCTGTCAGCCAACTATCCAAGGATAACAAGAAGTACTACGAGGCAATGGTGGACATCCAGAGGCAGTTCAGACAGTGCAAAATACAGAACCAGAAATATAAGAAGAGGGTAGAAATTGCAAATGATTTTCTCAACCACAATTTCTGGAAAACTGTACCCGAGCACGTCAAAAATCTATTTTTATGTTATCATAGAAATGTAAATAGAAAACAGTACAAAAGATCGTTTACGTTGCGGGAAAAAATAATGGCTTTATCTATTTGGAAGAGAAGCCCCAGAAATTATAGGTTTTTCCAGAATTTGATGATATTGCCCTCTACGACAACGTTGAGAAAATTAATTGCGCAGCTGGATATTAGTCCAGGACTATGCACTACTGTTTTTAAAGCCATTGAAAAAAATATTGAATATTTCTCAGCTAAAGAAAAATATTGCGTATTAATTTTTGATGAAATGCAATTATCTGCGGGAGTGCATTACAATGCAATAAATGATAATGTAGAAGGTGTATACATTGACAGGCAGGGCAATGTACAATTTGCGGACCATGCAACTGTATGGATGCTTAAAGGCGCATATGGTGCAAAGCCTTGGAAACAAACTGTCGCTTTTACGTACAGTAATAGCAGCAGCACATATGTAGATATCACAGACATGTTCAAAGAAATTGTAATAGCAGCAGAAGACATAGGTCTTCAGGTCATTGCCTCTGTTTGTGACCAAAACTCCAATAATGTGAAAGCCATAGATGCATTGGTAGAAAATTCACATCAAACTATTCGTATTAATAATCAGGAAATAATTCCTTTGTTCGATGTCCCTCATCTAATGAAATGCATAAGGAACAATTTGCTAACAAAGGATTTACAATTCTCACTCGATGGCGTTCATCAATTAACAGCAAAGTGGGAATACATTGACAGGACGTACGAAATTGACAAAAGTAATGGACCCAATCGTCTTTTAAGTAAAATTACAGACCAGCATGTCAAGAAGGGACAAATTAAAAAAATGAAAGTTGCGTATTGTACGCAAGTTTTCAGTTTATCATTTGCAAAAATAATTCATATTTATTGCAATTATAAACCCATTCAGGGAGATGACAGTACGGTATTACCACCAGATGCAACCCATACAGCAGATTTATTACGGTTTTTTAATAATTTATTCGACAGCATCAATAATTTTTATAATGACTACTCAAACAGTAATATGAACATTTGGCACGACGCAATAAAAATAATTTCATCCATGAAATTTATTAAAAATAAACCGATGGATAAAATGCATCCTGTTGTCTTAAAAAATTGGGTACTCACGTTAAAAAATATTATTAAATTAAATTGGAGATTAAAGGCTGTGAGAATCAATTTTGCTGGCAGAAATTTTAATCAGGACGCATTGGAAAACTTTTTTAGTTTAGTCCGTAGCCACGGAGTGAGAAATGTGAATCCTACGTGTACAGCATTTGAACACTACTACAAAAGTATTTTCATTAATAATTTTGGTATGAGGATATCTTATAGAGCGAATTGTGAAGATGATAGTTCAAAATATTTTATACACACAAAGCACATTATTGAAATGTCAAGGAAACAAGATGTGGAAGTTACACATGATTTTAATAATTTAAATATAGTTTTAAACAGCGTAAATGACAAACATGTAACAGATGTATTAGCTGCTGTTGCAAAAAACTTAAATTCTGATTGCAAAGACTGCAAACTATTGTTCCGAGTTTCGGAATTGAACAAATTATTCGACACTGCCTTCCTAATTGATATCTGTCATTCAATCATCATGAACAATATTTGTGAAACTAACATAAATCAAAGAGCTGTAAAATATTTACAAGAAATTGTAATTTTTAAGACGACACATACCGAGCATGCCGCAACATTAAAACACAATGTTTTCAAAAATATATTTAATTATATTTTAAATATCTACATAAAACATGTCAACAATATATTGACCGGAAAATTAAAAAATATTCAACATTCGGAATCGCCTTTGTTTAACATAGCGCATGCATATTATACGAGGCATTGTAAAAGAAAAAAATAGATTTATAATAAATATTTATTTTTATTTCAAGCTGTGTAAATTTATACCCTTTCCAGATTAATTGTACGAGTACATATAGCTACGGTATATAGAGTTGTGTGAGTCACGCGAGTATCTGTGTGTAAGTGAGTAGCGTTTATATCTATATATACTGTTATTAGTTCACCCCTGGGGCACAGAGAGCGCTAAAATACTGGTTGAAATTTTAACACGGCAGCTTGAGCCCCCTGATCCCGACTGCCTTCTCCAATTCCGCGGCCCGTCTTTATACCCTCGCGAGCACATCTTCACTCGCGAGAAACCCTGAGTTCGCGGCGGCCATCTCGCGGTAGTCGCGGTAGTCTCGCGGCTCGGCACCGCGGTACTTGCGAGAAAGCCGCGTGCTCGCGGTCGCCATCTCGCGGCCGACGCGCCCCGACGTCGCGGTACTTGCGAGAAAGCCGCGCTCGCGGTCGCCATCTCGCGGTCGCCGCTACTCGCGGGCTTCCGAGGAGAGAGGAGTCTCGCGCCTTTGATATATTCGTTACAAGTTTTTTGTTTAAACAATATATTAAAAATTTGATTTTTTTTGCAGTTTCTCGTATTTATTGTTAGTTTATTTTAATGTAAACTTGGGTGTGTGATCTTTGATCCAAAATAGGGGATACATGTTTCAGTATTTTTTTTGTTTTTGCCATTTAACAATAATTATGTATAATGCAAGATACTCTTGCACCTGGCGTGCGTGATAGGAAGGAATTCTGGCTTGTTTTATCGAAATATAAGCATTTAGTATAAACGTGTATAGTATTTTAAATAATACCACTGGAGTAGAAAGTTGGATTAGATTGGAAAGAAGTCAAAGGACAGTTGGGACCTCGTGTACGATGAAGTGTGTTTACGGCACCTAATGTCCATATTGAAGCTTCCACATCGGGTAAACTAACGAAAGAATTATTTAGAACGTGGTTGACTGAAGTATTTCGCCCATCTGCTCCAGAAAATTCTTTTTTACTTCTTGACTCATGGAATGGATATAACGACGAGATCATACGCAACGCCCTGCCAGAGAACAAACAATTAGAGGTATTAACGACACCAAAAAATACGACGCCATTAATCCAACCAGTTGACGTGTATGAGTTCCGCATTTGGAAGAATTTTGCCCGAAAACTTTCCGATCTTGCAATATTATTAAATATTGATATCAATCTACACGCAAGAGATTATATTATTAAACTACAATCATTAATCCACAACCAATTATCAGCTGCGCGTTATAAACGGTTATTTCAATATGCTTGGTTCCGCAGTGGATATATAGAAGAACGGCCAGGAGAATTTGAAAATCCCGTAGAGTTCTGCTTTACAAAATTAGATGGTCTAACGTGTTTCCATTGTTCAAATGTAGTTGTACTTAAATGTTCTTGGTGCAAATAACATTTATGTTTTTCTCATTTTATCCTTGAGTATCATTATTGCCAGAATTATGTAGAATAATCTTTGCGGACAGCTCTTCTTTCAAAATCAGCTCTTTTCAGAGCTACCATTAACGACGAGGAAAACTCCAGCTCCGATTATTTTAAGGATCCACAGTTTACAAATGCTGCAGGTATATTTTGACCGAAGGCCCAAAGACTGCAGAAATTCACAGGCGAATTGACTATAAAAGTCGGTACCCTTACTCCGCCGCGGTCATTAGCACCGCGTCGCGCTGCTACCTGCGTCACCTTCTTTAGCTACTAATAAAACAATAAACGACACATAATCCAGTGGTATTATTAATACTATAGACGTTTATACTAAATGCTTATATTTCGATAAAACAAGCCAGAATTCCTTCCTATCACGCACGCCAGGTGCAAGAGTATCTTGCATTATACATAATTATTGTTAAATGGCAAAAACAAAAAAAATACTGAAACATGTATCCCCTATTTTGGATCAAAGATCACACACCCAAGTTTACATTAAAATAAACTAACAATAAATACGAGAAACTGCAAATAAAATCAAATTTTTAATATATTGTTTAAACAAAAAACTTTTGTTGAAATTTTTTTACGTGACTACATTCCCCTTTGAAAGACACAATTAAAAAAAATTCAAATTTTTTGGACCTCTGGTTTCCGAGATATCTCAAAAAATATGGTTTTGACCCCCAACATTGAGGGCTGTTTTCACCCCTTCAGAGTGGATGGTTGCCGATAAAAAAAAATACGTGTCAAATATTTTTCAAAGAACTATAAGCTCCCATAGTTTCATCAAAATCCGTTTTTCGCATCTGAATATGTTCCCTTGTAAATACATTAAAAAAATATAGACAAAGATTATATTTACAGTATTCTACAGTATATATGTAATGAGCGTTTATAAGTTAAACAGTGCCCTCATATATCGAATGCGAACATGCAGGATGTGAGAAATGCTGCGATTTTCGCGCGCGCGCGAAGGCCATTTTTCCGTAGAACAACTATAAAACACGGAGCAGCGTATAGTAGCAGCCGTTTTTTCTTGCATCTTAATCAGAAAACTTCCAAGAACACAATGGCACAGAAATGAACACCCGATCGCGCCCGTAGGTATAACAAAGTCATTACCAAAGTCTTAGAATTATAAAAAAGTGTCGGAATCGTTGGTTATCTTTAAATATTAATAACTAAAAAAATGTATACAGTACAAAACTGAATTTCTCTTAAAAGTATGCCTTATACTCTTAGCCACCAAAACTTTTATAGAACACAAATCTGTTAGTGTATGTAAATAAGGTAACAATTACTAATAGGTGAATTCGTTGAAGAATGAAAGAATTTCAAACTTCCGACAAACTTCAGTGCTTTATGGATACATGAATGCGAAAACGAATGATGGGAGATTGTTCCTCAGATATTCAACTAACTGAAGCCACAAAAATTTTACAATTTATGTAAAATTTAAAAATTGAGTTTTGACCGCTGAAAACGGGCATACAGCCCACTGTGCGACGCGATTACAGTCGACCCGTGTGTGGACGGCCTTTGAGTTTTGTCGCAGGTTGTACTAGCAGGTCCGCAGTGGAACGTCTAACGCATTGAGCCAACCGAGCTGCTGGGAACGTAACAGATATATCCAGATGTAGGGTTGGTGTTGTAGAAATGCTAATCAAGTTGATTTCGGTTTTTAATTATTTCTGTAAAATGGTCAGTGCCCAACAGACTTGCAGAATAAATGGAACGTAGTAATTCCAAGGTCAGCTTATTGTTCTTCACGGAAACAACGTCGAAAAAATCGGTTTTTATTTTTTTTCCACTATGGCTCACCAAGTAAAAATAAGGTATCGGTTTCAATTTTTCCGTGGCCACAGAATCAGCTTAAAAATTTAATTATTTTTACATCTGGACTAGTTTCATCAATAACTTTTGAACAGCTTAACCAATTAAAGATCCCATTATACATATTTGTTCATCATTTCAATGTCTTTCATTTGGTACTAACAACGATCAAATCGGACACATCTAGCTCCAGATATGGCTTTTGAAGTTAAAAAAGGTACAGAAATTGAAAAAAATACATCTAAAAAACTGTTCCATACAAAAAATTTTAACCTTGATTTTCGAATTCAGCGGGAGAAAATCCATAAGAAAAGTTTCCTCTCATCAAATGTACATGACATCAATTTCATTTTGTAGTAAATTAGCGTTGCATGCACTGTGAATCTTTCATTGAAATCGATTGATGAGGGAAAATACGACAGGCATTGAAAGAAGTAAAAATTCTTAGATATACACTCCGGGACGAAAAGATAGCACAATTTGAAATTAATATAATTTCTATTTATTAAACATTAGAAAGTCAATTTTTTTATACACATATTTTTAGTGTGTCTGTTTTCATATATACATTGTCACGTTAACCCCTTGCTCTCGAACGGGAAAGCTCGCAGAAAGGGGTCAACTCCGGGCCTTGCAGGCTCTGAGACCGGGCCACGTGCAGGCCGAGTACACGCGGTCCGCCCGGGACTAGACGGGGCTCGAAGATTCGACGGTTTCTCCGCGGAACACGGAAAGTTCGGGCGCCAGGCACCGCAAGGATGCCACACGAAACTCGATAAGCTACGGAAGCTCGGGGAAGCCGAGCTCGAGAGTCGAATCTTCGAGAGCCGCGGAACGAAACGTCGACGCGACGGGGCCAGTTGGTCCGAACACAGGATGACGAGGGACAGCCCTCTCGGCAGGACGGATCTCACAGGGATTCGAATGACCAACAACGTTATTGTCTCGAGCCGTTTATTGCAGCAGTCAATTTTACAAAGCCTGCGGCCACGTGGCCGCAACCCGAGAGCCCGCGCTCTTCGTACAAGCAGCGATTTGGATGTTCGGTCGCAGCGCGGTTGTCCTACAGTCTACTCGCAACGATACCGCTGTAATTTACCGTCGTTCCGTCGCTACGCGACTTCGGAAATGCGAGACGCAGATGGTCGGCGGACTGCGCGACGGCCGCGAGGTCTCCCGCACGAAATTCGCTACGACGCGTACGCTAACGGTTACGCGTTCGAACGTCGACGAGAACGATTACGATGGTCGGCGAGAACCGCAGGATTCGAGATCTGCGCGAAGTTACTGCAAAGATTGTTCCCACGAAACGCGACTCCTCCGAGGACACTCCTACGCACGCACTTCGTAGAGGAAAACTCTCCCGAAATTACTCGAACACTCAAAGTACTCCCGACACGAGTACGAGCGAATTATCGAGGACCGAACGGGAAGCGTTCGTCCTCGCGCGACGAAAGTCGAGCCGTCGGACTACGAAATATCGAAAGGATCACAGTTGCGACTTACCGTTTTCTCGTGGTCGTTTCCTCTGCTATTATCAAGGAAGCTGGCTCACGGAAGAGCGTATGGACTGGCGGGAACCCTACGGGAACTTGTCCTAACGCCACGAGACCCTCTGGACGGCACTTTACGATTCACCCCGACGATACTAGTGCGACGTAACGCGATCGGAATTCGGACACGTGCGACGTAAACGGGAGCCAGCGCGACAGTGATCCATCGATTTTCGGCCGTCTAGCGGATCGAACCTAGTTCCCCCCCACTCGACCGTACTTCCGAATTTCCCTATGGCGCATTTCTATCGCACGAACTCTCGGCATCAGGAGCGTACCCTGTAGCGTCCTAGGGCCCCGGACTATCACGGAATTGTCAAGGAGCCTTCCGCTCTCTTGCTCTGCGGAGGCGTTTCCTCCCTTGATGACGAGAACACCGTCCCCGAGTAGCTCTCTTTTACGGGGCGAGGCGGCGTCGGGATTCTGAGGGCGTCTCGATGGACGCGATGTTCGGTGGAGCTTTTGTCCCTGCGACGCCTCCGGTTGGTTCGCCGGGTGTGCTCGTACCAAGCTCTCATCTCGCAATGTTGGCCATTTGCTTTTTGTCGGGCGCTTCCTGAGCTGCGGGATGCTGTTCCGCTCCCGTGAAAATTCGGATGGTCGGTGGTTCTTTCGGCGCGTCCCATATACGGCCCTGAAACTTGCCGTTCTCGGCACGCGCGACAGATGTCATTAAAGATCCTCGATAATGTCGGAATCTCTCAGAGGAGCGCTCTCGAATCCTGTGTTTACGGTGTCGTGTGCCGTTAGAGGGCGGTCCGGTCCTCTATCGCGTACAACCCGTCTTCGAAAAACAACAGAGAAGGGACGTGGCAAAATTGCAACGTCACAACATATATGGATGAAATGAAACGAGCTTCATTAACTTATCTATTGAATAAAGTAGAATTATTAACGAAATGTAGAGGTACAAAATGACAGCACACCTTGAAATATAAAAGAATTAATCGATAAAACTCAATGCTCAATATTTTCTAGGACCTCCATTACAGCTCATTCGGTTTGGTAAATATTTGGTAAATACCGCTGCTCGGTCTGAGTTTTCGAGACGTTCTGTAGAGAGTTTTTTCAGTAAAGTCCAACTCCGCCCATACCGTTTTACATATTTCAGAAACCATACCTGGTTTATGACTTCTTTTGAAATGTGGGACGCTTGGGTCCCAACGTTTTTACTCAGATACTACTCCAGGATTCCACAGATGTCTCTTTATTATTATTGCAGTCAGGCCCAAGGTTTGTCTCTTTTTGTAAACACGAGCTCCTTGACCAAGAGGGGTTTGCTAATATTGTTCTCGACGTATAAATGGGGCTATTTAGTCGTATACAGTCTGCTGGTATTTTCTCGAGACCAGCCGCATAGGTAAATGACCATAAAATATAACGGTGCGCTCGACTCGCCCCTACCTGAAACAGGGGTGCACGGCGGCCTTTAGCAGCTCATTGTCACGCCAATTTTTATAGCTCTATTCCTTGAAGGGAAAACTTCTAATCACTCTGGCCCCTCATCGCAAAAACGTAGAAACAGAATGTGTTTAAATTTTTCAACATTATAAAGTTGATTGTCGAGCTTGAAAAAATTATAATGGCCCAATTCTTTCCGAATCAAACAAAAATAAATGTAGCTCAATCGGACAAACCGTTTCTGACATACAAATTCGTAAGTGAGGCCTGTTTTCGCCTAAATGGCAAAAATTTAAATTTTCGGTAGCCTGCCATTTCTAACCCCCCCTTTTTCACATATGGACTACAACATATTGAATTTGTACGAAAAAGTTCCATGCCTATTTGGCATACAATGACCGACGACAATGCACCATCGTGTCGGTGGTGTGCCTGAAAAAACGTTCGAGTCTTTCCACGCGAAATGAAACATCCTTTCCAATTCTCTTTGTTGAACTATCAACCCGATGACATGATGGACTTTCGGGTGATTACAGTAGAAGCATGCGAGTATGCAAGCTCAGTTTAGTAAGTAAAATCTCAGGGGTGGGCCCGACGGAGCCCGCGCGGTCCGTAATGCCCCTGGTGGTTCTCATCTGGAGGTTTATGATACGGCAATCGCTATTGAGCGACAACGACCTTCGATGAGCTCGTGTTTAC
This sequence comes from Lasioglossum calceatum, assembly GCA_963966675.1. Taxonomy (NCBI): domain Eukaryota; kingdom Metazoa; phylum Arthropoda; class Insecta; order Hymenoptera; family Halictidae; genus Lasioglossum; species Lasioglossum calceatum. Next base: position 14,446,206 of record OZ016545.1, on the reverse strand, counting down.
AAAAAAAAGACGAACCTTGGGCGTGACTGCACTAGTAATAAAAAAACATCTGGAATAACAGTTCTACCTGAATAAAAATGAGGGGACGCAAGCGTCCCACATTTTTAAACAAATGATGAAAACGTTTTGTCGATCTATGGCAATGAAACATATTCTGAAAATTTCGTCAGAATCGGTCGATGTTGGAATGAGCTACAAACGTTCTAAGATGGGGTAAAAATTACAGATTTTCCCGATTTTCCCGATTTTCCCGTCGTTTTTTCTCGCATCAACCGATTTCGATGAAACTTTCACAGTGATGCAGTTTGTATCGGTGGAAGAGTTGAAAGCTCGTATTGAACAACAACGGGCCAAAGTCAGGATCAAATAAGAAATTTATATAATTCGATACCACGACGATTAAATAATACATTCTGTATTAAACTAATTGAGCTCTAGCTCCCCAAAGAAGTTCAAATCGTACGGTACAATATTTAAAAAGTTAACGTCTTTGTCAAAGAAATTATGGTCTATCCAATGCGCGGAATTATTATAGATAATTACAAATGTATCGATTACACACTTACCTACTACGAAGAGACGTTTTTCTTCTGCTACGTCTTTTCGCTGCCGTGCGAAGTCTGTTTGATTTTGCGTTACCCTTGAATAGCCGCCATGGCACCGCCGCACAGTGGGACCTTTCGTCGATTTTGGAGACAAAATCAAAGAACTTCCGATAGAAATGAGATAGAGAGCTGAAATTTTTTTTATTTACAGCTGAAACATGACAGAATATGGGAAAAATAGGGAGATTATGGTACGAACGTTTTTTCACCTTGAAAAAATTCGTCAAACTTGCACAATTTCAAGAAAATTGCGGTTTTTTCAATCCCACGTACGGGAAAAATTTTTTTTTAACATGCTACACATCATTTCCTGTAGATTTTTTCACGCTGATTTCAAATCTGGTCTCAAAATTTGTCTACGATTTTTTTTTTTCAAAAAATCGATTTTGTGACAAAAAACTAATGAAATCATTTCTTCGTTGAAATGATTTGATAACTCACTAGTTTGAAGGAATATTGTATTCTCACATATAAAACATATTAAAAATAGTCATAATGAAGTATTTGGACGTTTACTTAACGTATATCACTTGACGAACGATCACTTGACGTATCGCTACGATTGTCGCTGGCGTGATATACGTTAAGTCAACGTCCAAATACTTCATTATGATTATTTTTAATGTGTTTTATATATGAGAATACAATGTTCCTTCAAACTAGTGGGTTACCAAATCATTTCAACGAAAAAATGATTACATTAGTTTTGTTCACAAAAATCGGAAATCACCAGAAATTAGAAATTTCGTTGAGGAGAATACGTAAGTTAAAAAGATTAAATACTTACCTTACTCCCTCTGTAAATGAAATTATAATTATGGACAATAAATATCTAATTTATAATACATTACACACAGCGGCACAGAGTCTGTAGAAAGTGCCAGTAGCAATGACAGCGCTACGTCAAGTGATGACGAGAAGTGAAGTGCTTGATGCTTCGTAAGTAACTCAAATCGTTTAAATACTTCATCATCCATATATGAGAATACGATACACGTTCAAACTAGTGAGTTATCAAATCATTTCAACGAAGAAATGATTTCATTAGTTTTTTGTCACAAAATCGATTTTTTGAAAAAAAAAAATCGTAGACAAATTTTGAGACCAGATTTGAAATCAGCGTGAAAAAATCTACAGGAAATGATGTGTAGCATGTTAAAAAAAAATTTTCCCGTACGTGGGATTGAAAAAACCGCAATTTTCTTGAAATTGTGCAAGTTTGACGAATTTTTTCAAGGTGAAAAAACGTTCGTACCATAATCTCCCTATTTTTCCCATATTCTATCATGTTTCAGCTGTAAATAAAAAAAATTTCAGCTCTCTATCTCATTTCTATCGGAAGTTCTTTGATTTTGTCTCCAAAATCGACGAAAGGTCCCACTGTGCGCCGCCGTCAGGTCTTTAGTTTTCCGCGAATTTTCACAATCCATTGTGAATGTAAACTACGGTCACACAACCCTTCGCACTATCGCACAAGTCCACAAACACGTCATGCAAACAAGTCCACAATCGCATGAACGATATCCAACACTTCTGTTCGCGCTGTGTATAAATTTACGAATAACACAGGAAACCGTTTCTTCGACACAAACGGGTTCCTGTCCACACGCAATCTGAGAAAACCTGTGGAAAACAAGGACACATTTCTCCTCCGCAAACCCTGCCAGATGTAACATGAGGCCGGCCACTTGAGAGACCGGGCCCGCCGTGGGGTATTTGGCCATTTAGCGCGCGAAAAGTCAACATTTTTTGTTAGTTCAAAATGACTAAAACTGTTTTCTTGTGTACCCGAATATATATGCGAATAATCTACAATAATATTTATCCATACACAGTACAATTTAGTAACAAATAGATACTAGAAAGTAACATATTCTCGTGACCAAGAGAAGTGTCGAAAAAAAAGTAATCTCTTCACAAATTTAGTATATACAATGGAGATAAACACGTACATGGAAGGATTTTGATTGAATAAACAATCGAAAGTGATATATTTTTTAAGAAAAATAATATATATCATGTAATAACTTTTTTTCTCCGCATAACTCCTCCCTAATTTTTCCTCTGTAGACATTGCTTGATACAATCCTTGTGCGGATAGGTGCGGAAACAAAATATATTTAGCTGTTTGTGCGATACATATCGGTATGGGAAGGAGCGACCTTACATCATATAACTGATAATGATGAAATAATTGATCTGTGACGGTAGATACTTGGAAGTAAATGTAGGAGAATGAATGTCACTATTGCTAGAATGTTTAGTTTATGTTATCGGAAGAGTGTCAGTGGCTCACCGAGGAAGAAGAGGCAGCCAGCGGAGCAGCCCGAACAATTTCAATTTTTACGGCAAAGTGAATAAAAATCAATTATATATAGAATGCGTGTATTTGTAACTGACTCACACGTTCCTTTGCGTTTCCCTGCTTTGCCTGCGCGCGAGCACATATTATTCAATAAACGTGTGATTCAATATCTTATTTTCATTACAAACGCAACGAACTTCCGTTCCAACCTAATAATTTATCGTTAAAAAATTATTTCAAAAATAGAACAATAACGAGTGCTTGTGTGCGAAGGCGCCGCGCGGCTCGCCAAGCCTGCTTGCAGAGCCCCCTGACAGACATCTTGCTGCCGAATAATGAAAATTACGCCTCGAAATCGGAAAAGTGGGCCATTTTAGACACCATCCGCACTAGATTGATCTTTTATCTATCGATTGTGACTACATAGGAGTTCCAAATGTGCATCGTCGAGCAATGGTTAGTCCATTACCGAAGCCTTGCGATCCGCCTAGGGACACGTACACGCTGCCCGAGCGTGTTTGTGTGCGAAGGCGCCGCGCGGCTCGCCAAGCCTGCTTGCAGAGCCCCCTGACAGACATCTTGCTGCCGAATAATGAAAATTACGCCTCGAAATCGGAAAAGTGGGCCATTTTAGACACCATCCGCACTAGATTGATCTTTTATCTATCGATTGTGACTACATAGGAGTTCCAAATGTGCATCGTCGAGCAATGGTTAGTCCATTACCGAAGCCTTGCGATCCGCCTAGGGAGTCCCTAGTAGGGACACGTACACGCTGCCGGAGCGTGTTTGTGTGCGAGGGCGCCGCGCGGTTAGTGTTGGGATCTGGTACCGGAAAACTCGCGCATGCGCGGCAAATCCAGGGATGTATGTGCGTATGTCCCCTCCCTATCCCCAAAATAAAGGAAGAGAGTAAGTATATTATAGATATATACACAATTAGAATATATTTACATATTATATGTACATACACATCAAATTAAATATGACATACGCATGTTAAATTTGAAAATCTAAGAAAAAAAGATTTTGCGAAGCTATGCGGGGCGACCATGGTACCCGAATTTGTACTTCGGTGACGCTACAATCGTGGCGCATGCGCGAAAATTCCGGGACGAGTTCCCAGCACTGGTGGCGAGTGGCTGCATCGTCGGACCGTCACACAGTGGTCCCAAAGCCCGAAAACGTGGCCAAAACCTCAAGACGTTGCTGGATTAATTTGAAAATTTGTGATGTAATGTTTTCAAGGTCGCTGATTACGAATCTGAACTTAGAATTCCGAAAAACAAAATGGCCGATCCAATATGGCGGACAGGTATTAGAAAAAATGATTCGATTTCTATAAAAATTGGTAACACGATGTTTTCTGGATCTCTGATTACGATTCTGAACTTAAAATTTCGAAAAACAAAATGGCCGATCCAATATGGCGGACGGGTATCAGAAAAAATGATTCGATTTCTATAAAAATTGGTAACACGATGTTTTCTGGATCTCTGATTACGATTCTGAACTTAAAATTTCGAAAAACAAAATGGCCGATCCAATATGGCGGACGGGTATCAGAAAAAATGATTCGATTTCTATAAAAATTGGTAACACGATGTTTTCTGGATCTCTGATTACAGTTCTGAACTTAAAATTTCGAAAAACAAAATGGCCGATCCAATATGGCGGACGGGTATTAGAAAAAATGATTCGATTTCTATAAAAATTGGTAACACGATGTTTTCTGGATCTCTGATTACGATTCTGAACTTAAAATTTCGAAAAACAAAATGGCCGATCCAATATGGCGGACGGGTATTAGAAAAAATGATTCGATTTCTATAAAAATTGGTAACACGATGTTTTCTGGATCTCTGATTACGAATTTAAATTTAACAATTTGATGGAACAAGAAGGTTGATTCAAATATGGCAATACTTGCAATGGAGGAATGAGGCATTGATAAATAAAACTTTAATACACTTATCATTAAATTGCGTTTATTGAATCAATCTAGTAATGATATCAGTTAAAAAGAAATTTCAATTTTCGTTACAGTCGTCATCGGCAGATTCAAAATCTTCACTGGATGCTTCAGGTATTTCTTCTGTGTTTGTATCCTTATTTATTCTTGGCGTTGCTAATAAGTCAACTGCTTCTGCAGATAGACATCTCAACTTCTTTTGCGGCAATTTTCTTATGCCAGATAAAAATGGGTCGGAGTGTAGCAGAAGACGATTAAACACATCCTCCATCGTTTTAACCCTTGAATATTTTCGAGATAAATCTTCTCGAAATCGCTTAACGAATTTATTTAGCGACTCTTGAGCATCTTCGGACATTTGCCCTATATGAAGAATCGCTGATTTTATAATTTGCGATCCGTGTATTAATAATTTGTGAACTGATGTGGGCATATAATACCACGGATAAAGGTTCACAAAGAGTCTTGCAGTATTTACTGCATATTCATGAAATTTTTCGGTTTCTATTTCATGCCCACTTGAAAGAACTTGTAGTATTATATAAAACCGTTTGACCAATGTTTCATCAACTCCGGTTATGCGTGACGATATTTCGTAGTTTTCAAAAAATTTCCGAGCCGTATTACCGTCGTTTGTGCTGCCGAATCCTGGTTTTGGACGATCTACAATTAGACCTAATTCTCTACGAAGACCTCGTTGAATTAACTGCTTTCGTTGCTCCATTTCTTGTTTCTCTTTGCTGCTGCTGCGTACTTGCCACTTTTTAATCGTAACTTTGTAGGACAAGTGCAAGCAACATTCGAAAAATCTAATCCATGCATGCAGAGTTGATAGTCCAAATCGTACATGGTCTTCATTTATATTTTTATTTAAGACCATATCTATATTATTAAATTCCTTAGACGTTGCTTCGCATAAAAAGCAACGTTGTGCAGATTTTGTGTGTGTGATTGCATTACAAACTTTACCATCTATCATTGTTAGATGTAAATCGTACCTAACGAAAATTCCTTACCTTCTACAACAATTTTGAAAGGTTTAAGATCTTTTATTTGATTTTCTATGTATGACATTTCGGATACTGTAGCATCCGCAGTTTCATGGAGAAACTGAATCCTTATAGGCCTACAGTAACGGGGGGATGAAGGTCTTGGATTCTTCCAGACAATACTTCCATCTTTAGACAGAAGCTGCAATGGAACAAGCGAAGATAAGAAAATATCCGAATCTGATTTATCTTCATCTGCAAAAGCTTGCTTGTACATGCCTTGTCCGGAGCTTCCATCGCATCCCCATTTGCATATGAGAGTCATACGCAAATTTTCCTCTGCCAAACTGTTAATTACGCTACTTTGTAATAATAATATTCTTTTGACAGAATGGTCTAACAGGCCTTGTAATTTCACTTCCGCAGTGTCTTCACTAACAGTGATATCCGTTGCGGGAGGATTACATTTCTTTTTGCAATCTAAGATAATCTTGTATGAAGGAAACAAACAACAATTATTTTCTTTCGCTAGTTTCCTTAAGTCCATATAATCACTTTTAGATAAGTGTTTTTCTATGACATACGCCAGTGCAACTTCGCCGGATAGCGTTCTTTCCCTCTTCGATTCCACAGATTTAATGTATTCCGTAGCTTTCGATGAATTTTGAGATACTTCTTGAAGAAGTTTTGACGCATCCAAATTTCCTGCTGTTCGAAAACTCATCTGTGTAGCATAGGACAGTTCTTCTACGGGAAATTTAGAACGTATCTCTTCCGTTCTCCTTCGTTTTGTCCTTTCACTAGAAGTTATGAATTCCGTAGAAGGACGGCCTCCTTTATCTCTATGTTGAGTGGCTGCAGGTACCCGATAGGCTATACTAGTATTGAGCCAATTGGCAAATTTTGCAAAAAAGACGCTCTCTTTTCGGTGTACACTCTGCCACTTTATTCGCATTACATGAAATAGTTTTTGCAATGCCACCTTCATTTCAGAATTTACTTCAATAGAACACCCATTCTGTTCTAAAACGTGTTGTTTGAAATGGTCGATTACAACATTCCACTTCTTATATAAATTAGTTTTGATAATAACGAAAACCTGTTTCCTTGTAAAACGTATATTATTATCACAGGATCCTAAAAGTAAATGAAAATAATTTATAATTAAATTATAATAATTAATTATATTTAAAACATACTACACGGTGCACAGTGTGTACAAACGGCGAAATCGTGGTCAAAACATCAACTTCTTCTTCTTCTTCTGTCTTCTAATAAGGTCTATTATTATATAACCTAACCATTAACTATTTCAGATATACTAGTAGTCAGAGACATTGTACTTACCTCCAGGAACAGCATCCATTTTACAGAATTGAAATTAAGTAAACCGTTTTCAAATGCAGTTTTCACTTTTCACTTTCACACAGTTCCTCACAACAGTTACTGGGAAGAGTAACTCTCACCTCGCTTGTCTTGATATTTATATCCTTTTTAGGAAAAGGTAACGCCTTTTCCGAAGGTGCGGGGGTGGAGTCTGTACCTCTGCAGGTCTCCGAATGGGGTTTGTTTATCTCAAAAACAACCCCCTGTTTGACGGAAGAAGGGGACTCCCGTTATTCGGTTTTACGACAAGAATGTTAAACATCTGCAACTCCGCGCGGCATTCTTTTTATATGATTTACCGTTAATCTCTAAATTACGGTCGGGAAGAGTCTCGAAAAGTCGAACGTTTAATTATTTAATTATTTTATGACCCCTTCAACGCCTGGCCCTCGCGCCATTGTCATCCTCAAGGCCCGTAAGGGTCCGAGGCACGTATTCACATCCCCTTAGGCCATCAGGTCGGACCAAAAAGCCAACGCGTTGGCCATTAAATGTTTTAGAAATCTACAATTTCTGAAGGGTACCGTACACGAGGTACCTAAGGTCCCGGATCCAAGGTCCGAGCCTGGTGGTCGTAAACTCTATGTTTGCACTGTATAAAGTAATAAGTAAGGTATTCTCCCAGCTCGGAACTGGCGATTGGAAAAATAACGCGACTTTACTGTATTACCAATTTTTATAGAAATCAAATCATACTTTCAAATACCCATCCGCCATACGGGATCGGCCATTTTGTTTTTCGAAATTTTAAGTTCAGAATCGTAATCAGAGATCCAGAAAACATCGTGTTACCAATTTTTATAGAAATCGAATCATTTTTTCTAATACCCGTCCGCCATATTGGGTCGGCCATTTTGTTTTTCGAAATTTTAAGATCAGATTCGTAATCAGCGGCCTTGAAAACATTACATCACAAATTTTAAATTTAATCCAGGAACGTAAATGTTTTCAATTACCCTTTCAAAGCTCCCAGAATACCTACTCTGCATTACAAAAAATAGTAGTACGATCAAATCTGTCAAAATCTGTCGTTCGCTTTGCTTTGGTTTGCAAGATAATACTACAAAGTAGATGCTCGAACAAGTTTTAGGGCGGGATTCTACAGGATCCATAACTTTCACTCTACATCTTTAAAATTTACGCCTTCACTTTTACGTTCTCTTTTCCATACATAGTTACCAGTTAATAATAAACATTTGGCACTAAAAACTATGCAACTTATCTTCACAAACAGCATTCATAATGCACAATTAAAATCAATACGATACAATACAATTTGTATACTGTACACTTAAAATTCGCACTGAGACTTGGAAGAGTATGAAATCACTGTCCAATGAAACTGAAGTTCGGACTGCGATTGTTGATCAGGTAATAAAATGTGACCTTCTTGCCGTTTACCCCCAAGTAGAAACACTCTTAGAATAACCAACCCCATAATTAAAACTTACATAGCTGAAAGTTAATTTTTTAGGTTTTGGCCACGTTTTCGGGCTTTGGGACCACTGTGCGTCATTCTGATTTCGACAGTCGAAAAGGTAAGTAGTATCAAAACCTCTCTTCCTCCCAATCCAGAATATCTGGCCCATAGTTTTTGTTTATCTTTCACTTTTGAATATTCATTGAGTGTGTTTGATTTATTTGTTGTTTTTTCAGATGGATTCATTCTCACACCTGTCAATTGCAACGACGCCGTCACGGTCATCGTCACCGTCACAGACATCGCCACCCTCGACGGCGGTAGCGGCAGCAGACGCCGTGCGGCGTGCAACGGCAGCCCTTGAGGCAGCCAAAGGCGCGGTCCAAAATGCGCGGTTTCCGCCGTGTCTGAACAGGCCCTCATGATTCCTCTGTTTTTACGAATTCAGTTATATTGTATACCTAGAGTTACCAACGCACATACATACATCTTCCGTTTGAATTATCATTTATCTAATAATGTTTATTCAAACAATTCTTTTAACAATAAATTGTTATTGAAATGATAATTCAAATAATGCATGTAGAGAAAAATTATAAAAATTTATGTATTTAAAAGTGGTTCAAATTATAAATAACAATAAATAACTACTTATCGGAACAATTTCCAATCCCCGGTTCCAACTAAACCTATTATGTTATTTTTATTTTTATTATCATTAATGATTTTTTATTTTTTGCAGAACCAAATGGTACGACGCATGAAGAGAAAGTACCTGCAAAAGCTTAAAAGTACGGAGGGAGCACGCGGCAGAGGCCGCCGCGGAGGGCGCGGCAGTGGCCGGGGCAGTGGCCGCGGCGGTGGCCGGGGACGCGGGAGCGGAAGCGACGCCCCAACATGCAGCCCCTATAATTTTAATTTTATTTGTAAATGAATGTGAAAATATAATTATGTGTAAATGATATATAGAATGTGTGTATATTTTACTTACCCACACCTTCATTTGCGTTCCTATCCTATTCCTCTGCGCGCGTGTACATTTTATTTAGTAAACGTTCGATCAAAAATATTTTATATTTATCTTTTAATTTTTGTTTAAAAACGCTACGAACCATTGTTCCAACCTAATAATTTTTCGTAAAAATGACTGTTTCAATTTTTTTAATACATAGAACATATAGAATAATAATAATGTAGAATGTGGCGGTATATACGGCGGGGGACGAGAAATGGTTAGTCAGTTTCCGAAGCTTTGCGATCCGCCTAGGCACACGTACACGCTGCCTAGTGATGGGCGCTATCGACTAAAAATTATCGACTAAGTCGATAGTAACTGCTACTATTTTCAGTCGACTAGTTTTACTGAACTATCGACTGAATTTCGCCGTGGTGGGGGTTACTATTTTCAGTCGACTGTTTTACTGAATTACTGAATAGCGACTGAATTTCGCCGTAGTGGGGGTTACTATTGTCAGTCGACTGTTTTACTAAACCAGAGGTTTGAGAGATTACCTCTCTGACTGAATTATCGACATATCGACTGATTTATGCAGTGGTAGAGCGGGCAGTGTCTCCACTGCTAGTACGTTCGTACTAGATCTAGTACCTTTTATAAATTTTTAGTGTTCTAGTACGTTCACCACCAGATCTAGTACTTTCATTGTGCTTCCAAATAATAATAACTCACCAGGGTAGTGTCACTCAATGTATTTTTCTGTTAGCACGAAAATCGAGCGCCATCTGCGAATGTGTTACGCACTAAACGGGTCAAACGCGGGAATTTAAAATCGATACTACCCATTCCTTGCTAATTTATAATATTTATTGTAAAATAAAAGAAATAAAAACAGTTTCATGCATTTTACATATAGTATATTGAATATTATGACAATTACAAACAGTATATGTACAACTTTTTACTTATTAATAAATTGAAACCATATTATCAAGCGCGATAACACTGTTTCATTACAAATATTGCAAGTTATACATTATTTACAAACTTTTTCATAATAAGAATACATCAAATGCATATCACAGCAATGAACTGGATCAAAGAAAAGCAAAACAATGTATAACACACATCGCATATCGCAGAACATACGTCGAGATCGTATAACACACACCCACACACATCGTATATCTCGTAACACACATCGAGATCGTATAACACACATCCACACACATCGTACATCTCGTAACACACACCGTAGATCTCGTAACACACATCGAGATCGTATAACACACATCCACACACATCGTACATCTCGTAACACACACCGTAGATCTCGTAAAACACATCGAGATCGTATAACACACATCCACAGACACCGTATATCTCGTAACACACACCATATATCTCGTAACACACATCGCATATCCCATAACACAAATCCATACACATCGTATATCTCGTAACACACACCGTAGATCTCGTAAAACACATCGAGATCGTATAACACACATCCACACACATCGTATATCTCGTAACACACATCCACACACATCGTATATCTCGTAACACACACCGTATATCACGTTATACAAATCGAGATCGTATAACACACATCCACACACATCGTATATCTCGTAACACACACCGTATACAGGGTTGCCATATTTTATCCCCTCCGGCCCCTTACCCTTCCGCCTTCTCGCCCAGTTTCGCAGCGTACCTCTTCCCACTAACGCAGGCGACAGTGGCGACACGCGACGAGTGGGAAGAGTGGGAGCAGGTAAGGAAAATAACGGGTGTACTTTTGTTCCACGCGACGCTACGGACGGCTTGGCTTGAGTGAAGTGGTTTTCGAATTCAGTTTACAGCAGTTTACAGACTTTGGTGTGCAATCTAGCAAGAATCAAAGTTTTAGAGTGCCGTTTGCAGTATTTTATACTACGCATTATTTAAAATTATTGAGAAAGCAGGTAATGTATACATTGAATTTTAGGTTATGTAATCTGCTTTCTCAATCATTTTAAATAATGCGTAGTATAAAATACTGCAAACGGCACTCTAAAACTTTGATTCTTGCTAGATTGCACACCAAAGTCTGTAAACTGCTGTAAACTGAATTCGAAAACCACTTCACTCAAGCCAAGCCGTCCGTAGCGTCGCGTGGAACAAAAGTACACCCGTTATTTTCCTTACCTGCTCCCACTCTTCCCACTCGTCGCGTGTCGCCACTGTCGCCTGCGTTAGTGGGAAGAGGTACGCTGCGAAACTGGGCGAGAAGGCGGAAGGGTAAGGGGCCGGAGGGGATAAAATATGGCAACCCTGACCGTATATCACGTTATACAAATCGAGATCGTATAACACACATCCACACACATCGTACATCTCGTAACACACACCGTAGATCTCGTAAAACACACATCCACAGACACCGTATATCTTGTAACACACACCATATATCTCGTAACACACATCGCATATCCCATAACACAAATCTATACACATCGTATATCTCGTAACACACACCGTAGATCTCGTAACACACATCGAGATCGTATAACACACATCCACACACATCGTATATCTCGTAACACACACCGTATATCACGTTATACACATCGAGATCGTATAACACACATCGCATATTCCATAACACAAATCCATACACATCGTATATCTCGTAACACACACCGTAGATCCCGTAACACACATCAAAATCGTATAACACACATCCATACACATCGTATATCTCGTAACACACATCGAGACTGTATAACACACATTGTACAGTTAGGAGCAAAACTGATCACACAAACTTTAAATCAGAATAACTTTGTTATGAATGGACCAAACGACTTGAATTTCTCTGTAAGGCTAAAAGCATTAGTTTAGTAAATGACGTGTAAGGAATATTTGGAAAAATGTATTTGGTCGGAATTGTGAAAAACAATAGTACAAATTGATTTTTACTATTGTTTTTCACAATTCCGACCAAACACATTTTTCCAAATATTCTTTAGACGTCATTTACTAAACTAATGCTTCTAGCCTTACAGAGAAATTCAAGTCGTTTGGTCCATTCATAAAAAAAGTTATTCTAATTTGAAGTGTGTGTGATCAGTTTTGTTCCTACCTGCATATATATCGCATAACGCTATTACGTAACACACAGCAGACATATTCATATATTACAAAACGCATTTTTTACATTTATAATTACATACTACTATTTACAATGTTTTCTATACTTATTATTTCTAATTGCGATGCACTGTTTTATAAGCGAACATGACGTTGGTAAAAGTCTTACGCGCTTGCCACACATTAAATCATTAAGATATGTACAGAAGTTACGAATTGCATACACAACTAAATAATCTAAGATAAAATCAATAACTACATTTTTGTGGCCGCACGTAAAACTGAAAACAACATATTTTCTTATAAAATGTTTAATTGTACTTTTTACATTACTGTGCACATTACACCTATATAAAACCAAGCGCGCTATATTATAACTTCTACATAAACACTGTAAAAAATAATCATTGAGAACAATATGTCTATTTCTACTTATCGCTGGTTTTAATATATGTAATGTACAATCTGTACAATTAAACTTTGGTATTAATTTTTGTAATACAAATCGAGAAATCAATTTCAATACAAAATTCTTCAATTGTTCATTGATGTAAGAACCGGATGCTACTATGATAATATCAATTTTTGAATTACTATTGTAACTAAGCTCATTATTGAGTTGCGCTGTATTTGGATTTAACAATTGACTTAATTGAATTAGAGTTTCATCGAATGTATCTTCGCAATTCGCGGCTAGAGATTGTTTACTGGTAATTTGTTTAATTAACAAAGCTCTATGCGATTCCTCGAATTGTATTGCACAAATTTTATTATCGCGAATGCGGTGCTGTCTCATTTGTCCAAAATGATTTTCTAAGCAATCCTGGTTGAATTGCCTTGGAGAAAAACTTATAACTCCTAGAGAAAATAGCTTTTTCCGCAAGTCAATAAAACCGCGGATTGTTAACATTAAATTCTTTAGGGACGGTGGAAAACAGCACTGTCGTGCATCGCTCTTAAAATACATACGTTTTATTTTATCTATGGCTAATTTCCAATATAGTGCGTGCGATGATCTCCTTGATACTGGTCCTGCGAGTGGTTTCAATGGTCCATGTTTCCTTCCTTGCCCATTAAGGCTATCAAAAATCTCGTCGAATTCTTTAATAATCATTGCAGTCCCACTGCTATTGCTGTCCATGAAGAACTCTCCTGTAATATCAGTTTCATCTGAAAAGAAATACATTCTTTACTTCAAATTCAATTTTTAATTATAATAAACAGTGGACTGTAATTGTAATGCTAATACTTACTATGGCGTGCCATAACATTTATAGCTGCAGCCATCGAGTAGCTAAGTACTTGGGCGGCGTACGATACTTTCATTTTTCGGATTTTTTCCGGAATTATATGAAATTCTGTAATTTTAGGGAGTAGTCTGATGTCTGATTGAGTATCTATCTTGTACGCCGCGACAATATCCCGCCATCTCGCCTCCACAATATCGTTATCTTTTTTCCATACTAAATTTTTTTTTAGTAAATTATTGCGAATACCTTTTAAAATATGAGGGACATCATACAAAGGTATGATGTCCTCTCCATCAACTAGAATCCGTCTCTTCAGAGGACGATTGTTGGCGACATCAGATGCTACTCCCTCATCCACCAAATCCTCAATTGCTGACCTATTTGCGGAACCTTGATCGCAAACGGTAGCAACTATCCGTAAACCTGAAATAATAGTGAGTTAAAAAATAGTCTTAATCCTTAATCATACTATGTTTTTTGTATTATAAATGAAACATGGTATCCTACATGCTTTCAAACATCCACAATTATCCACAAATATTGCATGAACACTGACAAAAAAATAGTAGGATTTATTTAAAAATAGTACAAACTAACGTGAGGTAATATATTTTTATTTACCATTAACTCCATTCAACTTTTTTATTAAAGTAACCAGTTGGTCTTTAATTCTGTGTGCTTTTGCGGGTCCTCTGCTGAACGAATAGCACACAGTCTGCTTCCATTTTCTCGTAATTCCTCTCAATAAAAAGACCAACGCATGGTTGACAATTTCTCCATTTGCTACACCAACCATAACATCCCGCGTGGAACTGTACTGGATACCTGGAGACAAAACAATTTCGTCAAAAACTACAACACATAATCTATCTACAGGCCTAAGTAAACGAATACTGCTATGAATATTATTTATGATGGTGTCATTGAACCCTTCCCCTATGGGGATTTTACTGAGTAGCCGTAAAATTGTTGACTTCGATGGCAAGTTGAACCATTGGGCTAAGAAGCGATACGCTGCTCCAGATGTTTTATACAATGATAAACTCATTAGTTTATCATTTGTAGAATATCGACGTCCTCTTGGTTTCGTAATTTTCCTGTTCAACTGTTGCATGCAAAATTCGAATGCTTCCCTCCTGAGCCCTGAATTATTTAAATTTTGCATGTTGCGTGCAAGGAGCAATCGCTTCTTCAAATTGAGAAGTCTTGTTTTATAAATATAACAAGAAGTTCTCAAATTTCTATTTTGCGTATATAAGCGCCTTGCCACAGGTGTCATGTTTTGGAATCTCACAGCACCTGTGTTACAACCTAAATACAAAACAAATGAGAGAAACATTAAAAATTATTAGGAAAAAATGATGACATGAAAAATTGACAAAGAAAAAGCTTTTTTGTTTCAAAAACTTGTGAATGAAAAACATATTTTGGATACCCAGGTTTGGTGGTGAAATTCGCCCTCTCGGTAAGGGGAGCCTTTCCATACTCACACACCGCTAGTATACGTACGCAAGGATGCAAGGGTCCGGTTTTTGACTTCCAATTTCTCGGTAATACAAAGACGGGGGTTTTTATTAGTTAAAACCGCTAGATGAAAGATCAATCTATCACGCTGTTTGCCTCAAAAGTCGTTCTTTCACGTTTCCGAGGAATGGTTTTGTTTGCAATATTCAGCTGCATGATGCCCGTCGCATGTTGCCTGTCAAAGGGCGCTGCAGTCGCGCCGGCGCTAGCCTCTCTGACGGGCATCATGCAGCTGAATATTGCAAAACCATTGCTCGGAAACGTAAAAGAACGACTTTTGAGGCAAACAGCGTGATAGATTGATCTTTCATCTAGCGGTTTTAACTAATAAAAACCCCCGTCTTTGCATTACCGAGAAATTGGAAGTCAAAAACCGGACCCTTGCATCCTTGCGTACGTATACGTGGTCTAGCGGTGTGTGAGAGTGCACTCTAGCGGTGTGTGAGTATGGAAAGGCTCCCCTTGATAGCCTACCCAAAAACCTATCAAAGATTTAATTTAGCAATGAGATATTGCCGTAAGTATTATGCTCAATTTTTTTCAAATTCCTGAGAGTGGGAGTTTTTGGAGTAGGTACGAATCTCGGTCAGGTCAATTTTTTTTTCTAAGTTAATCAGATTTTAAACCATTGTAAACACATTTTTTAACTATGTTTGGACGATTTTCGAACAATTTTTTGGAAAAATATTTCTGGAGTACTTTCGCCCTTTTCGACCAAAAACCCACCGGGGGCGAATTTCACCACCAAACCCGGGTATAGCCAATTTTACTTTATGCTGTAACAAATTTTCCTTTTTGGGAGTCCTATACTTTTCCGCGAGTCGCGTGAGGTCAGTGCGTAAATGCATTTCCCCACCCACCTGCCACCCACCTTAAAAAACATATAATATGTAATATATTATGTAAAGAAAAAAATTATATAATTATTAACTTGTAAAAATAAATAAAAATTATAAACTTGTACAATTTATTTTATTATTTATTCGACAAATAATACATCCAAAAATTCTTTCATAAATTAATAAATACTTTCTGCAATTTGGTATTCTACAATCAGACCAAATAAGTGCCATAAATCAGTTCTTATATATATAGCAATTTTTATTAATGCAATTTTTACAGTAATAAAACACTCCTATATAAAAAATGAATATATATTTTAAGATAGTTTTTACATTTTACTTTCTATGGGAGGCTAAAAAATGCAATTAAAGAAGTAATTAAAAATAAAAATAAAAATCGCTATACGGGGACACGAAGGCTAGCTCCAGATTGCGATTCGTATGCTAGATCGCTATGGATCGCTAGATCGCCTGGATCGCCAAATTTCAGTTTCGGTTCCGTAAAGCAACACATGGTGCTAAAAATAGATTGTGGCTCGCGCAAGCGCACAAGCAGCCATGATTCTGACGTCACAGCTCTAAGCGAAGATCGCCGACAGCGCTGTTAGAACATTATGGTAGAAAAAAGAATCTGTAAAGAAATGTGCACCAAAATGCTGTCATCAATTCCATCTAGCGGACAGTTTGAGAATTACTCTTGCAAGTAGTGACATCTTTATTTGTGTTACGGTACTAAACTCCTGCTAACAGTTCTCCTATTAGAGTGACACTACCCTGTAACTCACATGCGGAATCTCTCGCAGGATGGATTCCGATCTGAAAGTTGTATGTTCATAGGCGTTCGAGTAAGCATATGATCCATGAATATAGGAATATGAATATCAATGAATATATGTGGAATATATTGTAGCGTGACCCGTTGATCACGCGAACATAGCTACGATAACGTTACCACACTATAGGTTTGATTGATGGCGTTGAGAGGGAAATTTGAATATAAAACATAACGATTAGGTCAAAGCCGTGTATTTCATTTTACATATATTTTATTCGGGCACGATAGTTTAGTCTTAGAATATGTAGGGAAACAATAGGAGGTATTTCCACGGAGATCCTTGACGAAATTCCGAGGGGCGAGACTAATTGAGGAATTTGGGTAAAGTCACGTAATCTCTTGGAGGAGCTTCTCCGATTTCACATAAATAGACAGTCGAAGTCTGGAATCGGTCAAGGACGGGAAGTCGTAAATTCTATGTCAAGGACCCCTTGGAACTCCCTCGGACCTCTCTCTCGCTCGGTCCCACGACCCTTGTTTTGACGGGCCTTCACCCTCGCGCGTACCCCACTCTCGTGCGCGCGCTATTGGACACCTCCACCACCAATCACCATCGAGCTGCAACCAAAGACGAGCCACCCGACAAATCAACGCCCAGCTGGAAGATCTGAATTTTCCTATTGGCTAAGGAAAAGGAACCTGGAAGAAGATAAAACCTCGGGACGAGGCAAATACGAAAGAGATACATTTCTGAGATCTTAGAGTCAACAACTAGTACACTATTAAATAAAGTCTATTTTTCGTTACATTTTCTTGTTAAGAGTTTGTTCAGAAAACCTTCCACGAGCAGAGTGCTTTAGCGCTCCACGGGCATCCGAACCCAGCGTATTCCCCAAATCCCACCACACTGCGACGCAACAATATCCATGATATGAACCATGAAGTAAGAGTATCATGATATGAACACATATGAGAATTTACGCCTGTGAATATACAACTCTCAGATTGGAATCGGATTGGGCCATGCGCAGCATGGCCCAAAAATAGTCCCCTAGATATAATGTCTATTGAATGTCTATATATATTGAACTGGACTTGCTTCCTCTTCCTTACTCCATTTCACGTGATTTCACGCGCATGCGCGGCGATTAGCCTCAGTATAATAAGATTCTCGATGAAATGGGGTACCTTGAGCACCCTGCAGAATTTAAAAACATTTATATGATTTGATTCTGAGAAATGAATGTATAACAAGTGTATTTGTGTATATTTTGTAACTCGTAGTCACTCGTAGTATATGTCCTGGAGTCTTTTTGTCCCGTACAGATTGTTTCGGGCTCTGCTACCTCACATAAATACGGTACTGTTTGTCGCGCATGCGTGTGAAATGTTGCGCATTTCTGGCATCACTGCCTCTCTCTACTCACCTCTACTTCACGAACTCTTTTTTCTTGATAATAGAATAAAATAGAATTTAACAGTTTTATATTGAGTTTATTTTATACACCGGCCCAGTAGTTACGTACGGAGTGCTCGAACATCGCGTATATAAGCACTTTTTGTTCCTGCACAGTGCCATCAGAATACTGGTTTCACCTTCCCTAGTAAACGTACATTTCGATTTCACAGTTAAAGCATTGAGGAGATTTGTTTTTCATTGTAAAAAGATCTACGGCACAACCTTCACGTCGTACAATGTGCATGGTCTTATCCATTTGGCGGATGACGCAAAACGTTTCGGTACCTTAGATTCATGTTCGGCTTTTCCTTATGAAAACATGTCCAGTTTTAAAAAATATATCAGAAAGCCGGGGCAGCCTCTGCAACAGTTTGTCAATAGGATGGCTGAAATTGATCGTTATCGCAACAGTAAGGAAAGCGGCGATTCTTCTACCGCTATCCATGCGTCTATGATGTTTCGCGATAGTAGCGGCGCGGTTTCTTACCGCAAAATCAAATTTGGAAATTTATTGCTTTCAATAGATGATCGCGACAATTGCTGTACTTTACGTGACGGCTCGATTTGCATTGTTCCGTCTATTTGTCCGCATGAAAATACTTTTTAATTAGGCGTAAATCGGTTTCGGGACGTAAATCAATTTTATGATATTGTATTAAAGTCTCCCGCTGTAGAAATTTTTAAGTGTGCCACTTTGAACACTGAAGTAGTCTTTGCTAGCCTGGAACAGGTTAGGGCAAAATTTTTCCGAATGCCGTTTTTCAGTACGAGTGAAAACTACGACAGCGCATTGGGAATCTCCGAATGGGTTGTCGCAGTTCTTGCACAAGCTGAAAAAACTTAACTTTTTTGCGACATAGTGGATTAGGCCTACTGGGGATACCACTGAAAAAAAACGCATTGTCAATAGTACCTCCAGGGTAATGCGGAAATCTATTGGTACGGTTGTAAAAGGGAAAGGAGGCTGGTTTCGATTTTTCTTTTGGGACATGACAGGCCTTCGACGAGGGTTTTTAACTTTTAATTAAAAAGGTGTCATTAGGGCCAAGAGTGGTGACTAATACTGTTCTCGAGGTATGAATTATGGGTTATTTAGTCGTTTATGGTCTGCTGGTTTTTCTTCTCGAGATCAGCGGTACATACAGACAACGGATCATTATAGCGATGCGCTCGACTCGCCTCTACCTGAAACCCCGGGGTACACCGCGCGTACTTTCCTAGCCCATTGTGACGCGAATTTCCAAGTCGCTATTCAAGGGCTTATTTCGAAGGGTAAACTTCAGGTGACATGACCATATTTATTACAAAATTTCATTCACTCTGGCCCCTCGGAAAAAAATAACGTAAATACGACGAAGGCCTGCCATTTCTAAAAAAATTCGGCAAAATGGTGACTTAATCCAATTCAGTAAGGCAAACATTTAATTTTCTTCACTTACTTCTCATCAACGAATTTTTTCATTTCTGGTAGTACATTCTTTTGTTTGTATTACGACGTTAGTTCATTTTCTATTAATATCATTGCAATATTTGGTAGCACTATAATGATAAAAATTCGTTGAGATGGTAAATAAGCGAAGAAGATTAAATACTTACCTTTACTCACTGTGTAAATGAAAATCTAACTTACAAGACGGAGGAAAAATATAATGTGCTGTCCTGGGAACGATGAGAAGGAAGCTGCGGCAAACGGGGAAGAGGAAGACCTCTAATTTCTGGTGTGGTAAGTATATATAATTATGCCATTGATCACATGTATATATATAAAAAAAATACAAGGAAAATCAGTAATGTACAATATATATTTGTATTTTTTTAGGCATTGTTTGGGGAAGAAGATGCGACAACGCCATAATTTCAAGATAGAGTAAAAATTATAATAAACGCATAGGCTTTCTTAAAAATTTTTTTTTAAATATTGCATTGTCATCCGATTCTGAGCTTAAAATTTCAAGTCTCTAGCTCATCGAGAAGTTAGTTTAAAATCAATTGCAAAATAGATAGACAAACAAACAGACAGACAAGAAAGCGAGCTAATAAAAACATGGTAAAAAAGATTGAAAAGATAATAATAAACTAAAAATTACAACATTCATTGTTCCCTGTATCATTTTTTTATTATCCCTTTCACCAACCCCGTGCGGCGTAAAATTAAGTTAAAATGAGGGGTGTGCGAGATCCCGGTCGGGACGGGAATTTCTCGCGAGATCGAGACGGAATCACATGTCTTTCGGAATCTCGAAAATTCTCTTGAATCCCGGATATTCTCGGGAATCCCGAGAATTTTCTGGATTCCCGAAAATATCTGCAATTCCCGACATTTTGAAGTTTCTCCATACTTCCAATAATTACAAGAATCTGAAAGCCATTGTGTTCTCGAAGATTACATATTATCTTATTAGTCGGGAATGTTTATGTTAGTAATATTGTAGAGAGTAATTGCAAGTTTCAATAATTCTGACAATGGAGAATGCAGAATAGTCAATCAGCGATTGACTCATCTCAATGTAATTTTTTTTATCTGATTCCAAACACCGAGATCTCGTGAGTTGTTCAACGGGGGAAAATTATTATGAGATTATGAATTGTAAAAAGTAGAGAGTAGAATAAAAATAGCATATTATAAAAATAGTGGGTATAAAACAATCTATTTTAAATTTTCGTGTAGAAAAACAAGTTTTTCAACATTTTCGGACAGAAATTTAGTTCGAATAGCTATTACAACATTTCTTGCTGTAGAAAATAATCGTTTGCTATTTGCTTGCGTTGCAGGAATATTCCTTTCATACGGATTGCTGAAATGTTCAATAATAACGACACTTTTGAGAACCCCAAATATTGTATTATTCTATATGCCGAGAATTTTCGGGATTCCCGAGAATTAAAATGGTACGGCAAACCCCCTGGTTCAGAGGGAAGAAGTAACATTCAATCTTTGTTTTTGATTGTTCGACCGCGCGGATGCGTGCGAACGGGTACATAAACGCTAATCTAATACGATCCGCGCGGTTCAAATCGCCGCCGCGCCGTGTCTGAACAGGCTTTAACGGCACTCGCGCCACCGTGCTGCCATCTTACAACGGCCCGAAATCGGCCAAGATTGGGCCGAGGGCTGGTTCGGACAAAATTGGGCCGAGGTCCAAATTACGAGCCCTCACGATCGGATAGTCCCTGGTCAGAACCTAGGCCTAGTGGGCTTTGAGCCGCTTCGAGGAACCATCACACAGTACCCGTCTCGCTACCTGCTCTCGGCCCGCCGGGATCGTGATCGGCCTGGGGACAGCATGGTTGACTGGATACATAATAATACATTATTATATATAATAATTATTTATTTATTTGTATTACATTTGTCTATGTATTATAATATTTGTTTTTATGTGTGTGTTCCGTCGGTGTCGGGACGGGAAATTGCCGGTGCGAACGATGGGACGATTACGAAAGACTTTAGACGACTTTTACGAGACACACTATGTACACGTATATTTCCGATAACTATTTACAATATGTACAGGTTCGCTTTGTCGCGAATGCATTAATCGCGTCAAGGGATCGCGATTCTGGACTCTAGTTAGTCGTTCGAGTATAACGCGTAATGCTCGTGAGTTTGGAGTGTCTAGGTGCGCTTCGAATTCTCCTTCAAAACTCTACCCGCGCAACGGAGCGCGGGGTATATATCACCGCCTTCCTGACGCGGGGAAGGGGTGTCGCGGAGAACGCGTTGCCGAACGGTTTCGGCAAGATCGACGAATTCGGTTCGAATTCGCCGTGCGGGCGACCGTTTTGCCGGGCGCGCGTGTTTATTTGGGGACCGCGGCGGTCCTTTCGGTCGGTCGGTCGATGCTCCCGCTTGTTGTCGGGCGCAGCCGACGGTTGAGCCCGAACAGTGTGTAATAAATGATTTTTTGATTTTCGATTAATTGTTTTGTTTCGATTTTCTTTAATTTACCATTCCACAGTTAAATTCCGACTTCCAAAATGAACATAATTTTTACAAGTCCTAAGGAATTGTAAATTTGTACCTTATACATTTTATAGTTTGTTGTAAGTAGAGCTGAAATGTAGTTCGATCTCTTTTTTGTTTAAATAAAATTAGTTTTTCCGTACAATGTGTCTACTTCTGTGCGATCCTTTCTTTTATTTGACCTTATTAAATAATTAGTTTTTGCAGTTATTTTAATACAGGATATTTCCTTCAGTTCGTGAAAGAGAAAAAATATTTGGATAAAAATTGTTTGATACGAAAGAGAATATAATACGGGTGCAGCGAATCAAACAATATAAACTTTTCGTTCTGATCAAGGCCAAAGATGATGTAGGATCTTGTTCGGACTGAAAGTCGAAATAGGTTCTTGTCCGGTCTGAAAGTCGATATAGGTGGTTACCCGGATTGAAAGTCGAAACAGGTTCTTGTCCGGTCTGAAAGTCGATATAGGTGGTTGCCCGGATTGAAAGTCGAAACAGGTTCTTGTCCGGACTCCGGACTAAAGGATGATGGCAGCCAAAAGTGGCACGGGCAAAACCCGAGCGTGAGCACTCTCATATACTCTCTGTATGTATCTATACTTTATACAGAATGAGATGCGATGCGATAACGATTCCCCTTTCCCCTCTGCCACTTCAGCTTCGCGGTAGTGCGATTTCTCAACATACTATAGCACTTTGCCCACCAAAGTCGTCTGCTCTTGGAACATGGCAGACCTTAGACCATATCTTAGACCAGGGATGGGCATTTTTGCCTCAATTGAGGCAAAGCCGTCCCCACCGTAGCGCCTACTGTCCCCCACCAGCTTCCGTCGTTGTCGTTACTATGAAGGAAAGACGCGCTTCGTCCGTCGCAAGCAGAGCGCAGGCCTCGTGCGTCGGAGCCGCGAGGAGCGCCACGGAAAGGAAGCTTGGTGGGGGAAGCAGGCGTTTGAGGGGCCCCACCCGTGCCCACCCCTGTCTTAGACCATATATACTTATAGACCCGGCATAGGTATAGTATGTGCATACGATGTCGTGTTCCAAGATTAAAGAGTATCTGGTGCCACCAGCCTCGTTTTGAGATAATTCAAAATGGTGGATAGCGATATAAAAGCGATCGCTTTTCTATTCATCTCTTATCTCGAGATATACAAGTATATTTATGTATTATTTCGTAAATATTTGGAAAAACGGTGCAAACTAGTTGCATAAAGAATTGTAAAGAACGACAGAAGCGTGATACAAATATATCTTTTTACAAGTAAGTAAGTATTTTATATTGACTTAATATCGCATAACCTATAATAAACAGATTTATTTATTTATAGATTTCCGAAAGATCCACATTTTAAAAAAAATGGATGAAAGCAATTCATTGTGAAAATTTTGAGCCCTCTGTTCATTCAAGTGTTTGTTCTAAACATTTTGGAAGTGATTGCTTTGTTGGAAATTCTTGGAGTTCCAACCGTAACTCAATAGAAGCGATGAACATGTACAATATTAAAATAGAAAATGAAAGTGCAAGGTATAAATCTCTTTATAATCAATACTTGAACTTAGTCTGCAATAGATTAAATTTGTATAATTTCCATATAATTTGTTTTCAGCTTAAATAATGAAATTGCCGATGAAGATGATAGTTTCGAACCTGCTGCTTGTACTGATAAAGACAATTTATCATTTCCAGAGATATCTTTGAAAAGGAAATTGGTGATTTTCTCAATTCTGATACGATAACTGACCATTAGAAGCATGTACATATCATTACAACAACTTTACCAAAAGAGAACAAGCAAATTAAAGCATTACAACGAACAAACAGAAGACTGCTTTAAAAAGTTGAAGATTTAAATGAATTATTGAATGAATTACGCAGGAGAAGCGCGAATGTATCACTAAAAGAACTTTAGCTAAAAAGAACAAGCAAATTAAAACATTACAGCAAACAAACAGAAGATTTAGAGTTAGATCTTTAACTTTTTTAAGCAGTCTTTTCTTATAGGATAAGATTTAAAGTAACAAGAACTATTTCATTTTGTAATCAATAATTAAGAATAAGTATTTATTGTATTACATATATGTATTATCCATAAATAAATATTAATATTATTATTATTGTTTTATATTATATGTATTACATCAAATATAATATATGTATTGGTGGATGGAGCAACGTTGGATGTGAGATTTCAAATTTGCACATTTGGATTTTATGGGAAAATAATAAAAGCCACATTCAACATTGCTCCAGCCACCAATTCATATATTGTTCGTACTATACTTTTTTAAAAATAAAGTAAGTTGTGAGGAAATAAATACAGATTTCATATTATCAACTTCTACATCAAAATTTAACTGTTTCCAAATTATAATCGACAAAATGAGTTAGCCATATTTAAAATAGTAAGAGTAAAGTAAAAATGAACGAGTAATAAAATAAAATGCATGTATATATGTATATTACAGTTACAGTTTCCATAAATATGTATTTATACTTTATACAGAATGAGATGCGATGACGATTCCCCTTTCCCCTCTGCCACTTCAGCTTCGCGGTACTGCGATTTCTCAACATACTATAGCACTTTGCCACCAAAGTCGTCTGCTAGCCGGTTTAATCTTGGAACATGGCAAAATTATCTACACCGGGTCTATAAGTATATACAGAGAGGATATGAGAGTGCTCACGCCCGGGTCTGAGTTGCCACCACTTTTTGGCACGCTCACGCTTAGCACGGAACAGCTCCTACACCGAGGATAGAGCCCACTTTTACCACGAAACAGAGACCACACCGTTTTAGCATGAAGCAGAACCTTTACTAGCCTGTGGCATAAATCAGAACTAGCTTCAATAGATGCTTCGTGCCACCGACGAGATACTATTAAGGGGGTAGGATACTCAGAATTGTAACTAGAAACTTACTAGAATCTTACTAGAATAAGGGTGGAAATAAGGGTTTGCGGGAAAGCGTTTGTTGTCCTTATTTCAGCAAATTTTGGGCTGGGTGAGGGCTCAATCTAAAGAGGAAGGTCCATCACATCCGGGGCTGGTCATGAGGCTAACGAGATTATGCTTATATATAATAATATGAGTGTCCAAAGTGGAGGAAAAATCGAGAAAAAATACCCGCAGATTCCAATGTATTTTTCGGACACTAAAGACTTTTCTGACTGCTGTAATAACCAGTCCCGGATGTGATGGACCTTCCTCTTTAGATTGAGCCCTCACCCAGCCCAAAATTTGCTCAAATAAGAACAACAAACGTATTCCCGTGATTGCATTCACATTAGCAGAGATTTCCCCATATTACATTCATCCAGAACGAGCTAGAGCCAATTTTAGTTCGGCCGGTTTAGACGAGATGGCGCCTAGTCAGGAGGGTACAATAGAACGTCTAGTGCTATCTGACCCAGCTGAATAGAATTTCGAAATAGCAAGCAACGCCATCTCGTGTTCATCAGGCAAGGCAGTGTTACCAAACTCTTTTTTTGCACAGAGGTTGATCATACTGATTTTCTAGTTACAGTATTCAGTATCCTACCCCCTTAAGGGGGTAGGATACTCAGAATTGTAACTAGAAACTTACTAGAATCTTACTAGAATAAGGGTGGAAATAAGGGTTTGCGGGAAAGCGTTTGTTGTCCTTATTTGAGCAAATTTTGGGCTGGGTGAGGGCTCAATCTAAAGAGGAAGGTCCATCACATCCGGGGCTGGTCATGAGGCTAACGAGATTATGCTTATATATAATAATATGAGTGTCCAAAGTGGAGGAAAAATCGAGAAAAAATACCCGCAGATTCCAATGTATTTTTCGGACACTAAAGACTTTTCTGACTGCTGTAATAACCAGTCCCGGATGTGATGGACCTTCCTCTTTAGATTCAGCCCTCACCCAGCCCAAAATTTGCTCAAATAAGAACAACAAACGTATTCCCGTGATTGCATTCACATTAGCAGAGATTTCCCCATATTACATTCATCCAGAACGAGCTAGAGCCAATTTTAGTTCGGCCGGTTTAGACGAGATGGCGCCTAGTCAGGAGGGTACAATAGAACGTCTAGTGCTATCTGACCCAGCTGAATAGAATTTCGAAATAGCAAGCAACGCCATCTGGTGTTCATCGTGTTTCTCAGTGTTACCAAACTCTTTTTTTGCACAGAGGTTGGTCATACTGATTTACCCTACCCCTTAAGGGGGTAGGATACTGAATACTGTAACTAGAAAATCAGTATGACCAACCTCTGCGCAAAAAAAGAGTTTGGTAACACTGCATTGCCTGATGAACACCAGATGGCGTTGCTTGCTATTTCGAAATTCTATTCAGCTGGGTCAGATAGCCCTAGACGTTCTATTGTACCCTCCTGACTAGGCGCCATCTCGTCTAAACCGGCCGAACTAAAATTGGCTCTAGCTCGTTCTGGATGAATGTAATATGGGGAAATCTCTGCTAATGTGAATGCAATCACGGGAATCGATTTGTTTTCCTTATTTGAGCATATTTTGGGCTGGGTGAGGGCTCAATCTAAAGAGGAAGGTTCAGCGCAGGGTGCTCTGGTTATTACAGCAGTCAAAAAAGTCTTTGGCGGCAGAAAAATACATTGGAATTTGCGGGTATTTTTTCTCGACTTTTCCTCTACTTTGGACACTCATATTGTTATATATAAGCATAATCTCGTTAGCCTCATGACCAGAGCACCCTGTACTGAACCTTCCTCTTTAGATTGAGCCCTCACCCAGCCCAAAATTTGCTCAAATAAGAACAACAAATCGATTCCCGCAAACCCTTATTTCCACCCTTATTCTAGTAATATTCTAGTAAGTTTCTAGTAACAATTCTGAGTATCCTACCCCCTTAAGGGGGTAGGATACTGAACACTGTAACTAGAAAATCAGTATGACCAACCTCTGTGCAAAAAAAGAGTTTGGTAACACTGAGAAACACATGCCTTGCCTGATGAACACGAGATGGCGTTGCTTGCTATTTCGAAATTCTATTCAGCTGGGTCAGATAGCACTAGACGTTCTATTGTACCCTCCTGACTAGGCGCCATCTCGTCTAAACCGGCCGAACTAAAATTGGCTCTAGCTCGTTCTGGATGAATGTAATATGGGGAAATCTCTGCTAATGTGAATGCAATCACGGGAATACGTTTGTTGTTCTTATTTGAGCAAATTTTGGGCTGGGTGAGGGCTCAATCTAAAGAGGAAGGTCCATCACATCCGGGACTGGTTATTACAGCAGTCAGAAAAGTCTTTAGTGTCCGAAAAATACATTGGAATCTGCGGGTATTTTTTCTCGATTTTTCCTCCACTTTGGACACTCATATTATTATATATAAGCATAATCTCGTTAGCCTCATGACCAGCCCCGGATGTGATGGACCTTCCTCTTTAGATTGAGCCCTCACCCAGCCCAAAATTTGCTCAAATAAGGACAACAAACGCTTTCCCGCAAACCCTTATTTCCACCCTTATTCTAGTAATATTCTAGTAAGTTTCTAGTTACAATTCTGAGTATCCTACCCCCTTAAGGGGGTAGGATACTGAATACTGTAACTAGAAAATCAGTATGACCAACCTCTGTGCAAAAAAAGAGTTTGGTAACACTGAGAAACACAATGAACACCAGATGGCGTTGCTTGCTATTTCGAAATTCTATTCAGCTGGGTCAGATAGCACTAGACGTTCTATTGTACTCTCCTGACTAGGTGCCATCTCGTCTAAACCGGCCGAACTAAAATTGGCTCTAGCTCGTTCTGGATGAATGTAATATGGGGAAATCTCTGCTAATGTGAATGCAATCACGGGAATCGATTTGTTTTTCTTATTTGAGCATATTTTGGGCTGGGTGAGGGCTCAATCTAAAGAGGAAGGTTCAGCGCAGGGTGCTCTGGTTATTACAGCAGTCAAAAAAGTCTTTGGTGGCAGAAAAATACATTGGAATTTGCGGGTATTTTTTCTCGATTTTTCCTCTACTTTGGACACTCATATTGTTATATATAAGCATAATCTCGTTAGCCTCATGACCAGAGCACCCTGTACTGAACCTTCCTCTTTAGATTGAGCCCTCACCCAGCCCAAAATTTGCTCAAATAAGAACAACAAATCGATTCCCGCAAACCCTTATTTCCACCCTTATTCTAGTAAGATTCTAGTAAGTTTCTAGTTACAATTCTGAGTATCCTACCCCCTTAAAGACTGCCAGCCTTACGGGAGTTGGTGTGGCACGAATATTTCGGTGTTCTCTTACGCCCTCTAGGATAGATTCTGACTGGAGTGCGAACTAGAAGGCCACCGACGGCATTTCATCGGTGCAGCAGATCACTGTTTCGTGTTACGTCCTTCAACGAACGTGTTCGAGATAAACTGATATTTCAGACCAGAGATGGGCAGTATCTAAATAAAAAATTATTCAAATAAGTTCCAGATAAAATAACCTGTATCTTTTGCCTTTTATTCGAAGTCGATTGCAGCGCCACAATGTATCTGTAACTTCATCTGTCGAGCGCTCGATTTGGAGAATTTATTCGACTGTCTCTCCGACGATTTTCTGATTATCTTCCGACTTTTATTCGACTGTCGAATACAGCGCCACGATTTATCTTACGGATGTATCTGTTGTTAAATTGGTCGCCGAGTATCCGTCAGATTTAATTTGAAGAAATAGATTCGTAATCTTATGGATTATTCGAATCCCCAGATGTCGCGTGGGATTTATCTGTCATCTTTATTCGTTATTCGAAGCTCGATTTAGCGAGACGATTTATTTGACGCTTTTATTCGTGACGAGTAACGGGTAGAGATGAAAATCATATGTATCTTTATTCGTAACTTTTATTCGACATTCGAATAACTGAGATTTTGATCCGACGTTGCCACGTCGTACTGCATACATATATGTATACATAATGTAATACGTGGTACGTATTTACTTTCATTATTATTTCATATTCGGACACTCTTAGAAGGACGATAACAATTGTTTAAACAAATAGATTTTTATTATTTGGACGATTGTTTAAACAAATAGATTTTTATTATTTGGACGATTGTTTAAAGAAATAGATTTTTATTATTTGGACGATTGTTTAAACAAATACATTTCTATTATTTAAACAAATGTTTAAACCAAAAATTTCTTGTTGCTTAAACTATTGTTTAAACAAACAAATTTGTATTATTTGAACATATGTTTAAACAAATAGATTTTCATTATTTGAACGATTGTTTAAACAAATACATTTCTATTATTTAAACAAATGTTTAAACCAACAATTTCTTATTGCTTAAACGATTGTTTAAACAAACAAATTTGTATTATGTAAACAATTTTCGTCAGTTTTTGCAATGAGTAAAAGTCTGTAGAATAAATGGAAATGTCATTGGGTTTCACCACTTTCACCATCTTTAGATGACAGTATTATAAACATTGCATAGCGGACTCTATCGAAATGGAACTGTCAGGTATATATAGTGAAATACATGACATAAAAATTTGGAAAAACGGTGCAAACTAGTTGCATAAAGTATTGTAAAGAACGACAGAACCATATGGTTCTGCATTCTGCGGTTGATTATGCATAATACAAATATATCTTTTTCACAAGTAAGTATTTTATACTTAATATCGCATAACCTATATAACCTATGTAAACAAATTTATTTATAGATTTCCGCAAGATCCACAATTAGGACAAAAATGGATGAAAGCAATTGATTGTGTGTTTGTTCTAAACATTTTGGAAGTGATGGCTTTGTTGGAAATTCTTGGAGTTCCAAGCGTAATGATACCTTATGTACCTGAAGTGTCACGTATACAATATACAACCAATAGCAGTAATAAAAGTGCAAGGTATAAATCTTTTTATAATCAAAACTTGAACTTAGTTTGCAATAGATGAAATTTGTATAATTTTCATATAATTTGTTTTCAGCTTAAAAAATGAAATTGCCCGATGAAGACGATGGTTTCGCACTTTGACGTTACCTATCAATGATGTAATCATTGATATTGGAAAATTTGTAAGTACAAGATGTATTATCTAATTTATTTTAGAAGTGATATATTAGATTAGAAGTGATTTAATGTTATAAAAGTAAATAATACTTTCTTGTTTCATGTATTATTATAGATATTATTTATAGATTTCCGAAAGATCCACAATTAAGAAAAATATGGATACAAGCAATTCATTGTGAATATTTCGAGCCCTCTGCTCATTAAAATCTTTGTTCTCAACACTTTGGAAGTAATTGCTTTGTTGGAAACTCTTGGAGATCCAAGCGTAATGATACCTTGTGAATCAGAAGTACCCGACGTGCCACGTATACAACCAGTAAAAGTAATGAATGTCCCATGTATCAAAATAGAAAATGAAAGTGCAAGGTATAAATCTCTTTGTAATCAATACTTGAACTCAGCCTGCAATAGGATAAATTTGTATAATTTCCATATAATTTGTTTTCAGCTTAAATAATGAAATTGCAGATGAAGATGATAGTTTAGAATCTGCTGCTCGTACTGATGAAGACAATTTATCATTTCAAGAGATACCTTTGAAAAGGAAGAGCAAAAACAACAAACAAACAGAAGACTGCTTAAAAAACTTGAATATTTAAATGATACGTGGAACCTAAATATAACTTTTATTGATACAAACAAGAGTAAAACTTATTTATATAAATAAGAATTATTTATACAAATATGTAAAAATTATGTATTCAAATAAATAAAAATTATTAATACAAATCAGTAGAAATGATTTATATACCCTGCACAAATTATAATAAAAACTACAATTACCATGTTATTTGATGAGCAAGAATTGTTTTAAAAATTTCTAAGAAATAAACCGAATTATTTTATTAATAACATATTATTTCTTTCTATTACCAAGTCCTTATTCCCTTATACTTAATTATTGTTAGTTTAATGCATCTATGGTATGAGGTACAATTAAATATTGACAATACATCACAAACATTGACAATATTACGTACATAACCGTGGTAAATAAGCGATATAGTAGTAACAATGACAATGTTTATATTATTTCACATTTTTATATTTTTTATTTTCGAATGCTGCCACTTTCCAAAATAAATGGTTACTTATTCTCAAAGGTTCCACTTCGTTACATTTTAAATAAATTTGTTAAACCTTCAAAAATAAGAAATTTCTAGTAGCTACAAACTCCCCTTGTTCCACATTCTATGAGCTCCACAGTTTATAAACCGTTCATTTGTATATTTAGTAATACGACTTGGCAACGTCGGATCAAAATCTCAGTTATTCGAATGTCGAATAAAAATAACGAATAAAGATACAACTGATTTTTATCTATTCCAATTCTCGTCACGAATAAAACAATCGAATAAATCATCTTGCTACATCGAGCTTCGAATAAATCTTGAGGTTACGATGAAAATCGTTCCACTGAAATCCACAGATACATTTGCGTAGCCAAAATCTGACGAATAAACCGTAAGATAAATGGAGGCGCTGTCTTCGACTCTCGAATAACGGTGAAAGATAAACTGAAAATTGTCAGCTGTCATCTTACGGATAATGCCTCTCGAATAACCTCTCGCCGCTAGAGGCGTTGAATACGCATACGCAGTTACTTCGCGATTCGATAAAAAACAGATGACGAATGAAATTTCTGGAGAGTATCTTACAGATAAACTGTGTTGAATATGTATTTCAGGAAACTCAGTACAAATAAAAGATAACTTTCGTTTATCTTTTATTTGAAAATTTTAGATAAATTTTTGCCCATCTCTGTTTCAGACGATGTTATGGTGTTTATTTTTTAGGTTTAAAATATTAGCATCACAAAACTAATATCAAAGACAAAAAATTCCGTGAAATATCCTATGTAAGTGCATTATTTTAGGAAAATGAACAATTCCTACTTCAAATTTTATAGGAGATACCTAAATTTGTAATATCGAAAATTGGGTTGAAACGAAAGTTCGTAGCGTTTTTAAATTAAAACTCAAACATGAAATTATGATATTTATACATAGATTTGTTCAATAACTAACATATTTTCCATTCTCTTCTATTACTTTTTGACATTTTTTAAGTGACTTAATTACCATGTTATTCAATAAACCTATGAATACACATCTTATAATTTTATCTTTGAATTTTGATTTAAAAAGGCTACGAACTTTCGTTCCAACTTAATATTTCATAAACGGGCATTATTTCCTTACACTTTTTTATACATAATTGTTCCAAGACCGATCTGTGGGAACAGAAACAAGCAAAAAAACAGAATAACTTTTATTTGACGCATGCTGTTCCGAATAATAAAGAGTTCGACTAAAAGAATTAAGTGGATTAATTAATATGTAGGATGGGTGGCTAGTGGATCGGTGATCAAGCTGGGAAAAAGAGGTTTAACGACGAAATCCAAAAGTATTATGTGATGGAATATACAGGGTGAACATTATAAAGCGTTACAGACGAATATCTCGGAAAATATTGATTATACGCAAAAATGTTTGAGATAAAAGTTGTTCAGTAGCGAGGGGGACATCATATGGTGGGATTTTTATTTTTCCCGATGAACACTCCAAGGTGAGGAGGTCATCTTGATTTTTTTAAATGGAAAGACCTACTTTCTGCATCATGAATCGATTAACTATCGAATTCTGAGTAAAAATGTATTGACCTCCACATGTCCTAAATCTAGTAGTCAACGAGATATTATCGAAAAAATTTTCTTTCTTCGTTGGATAATATCTCGTTAACTATTAGGTTTAGGATATTTGAAGGAACACTTTTATATTCAGAATTTGATACTCTCTCGATTTATGGTATAAGAAATAGGACATTCTATTGAAAATAAGAAAGTTGACCTTCACCTCACCTTGGAGTGTCCACCGGTAAAAATAAAAGCCCCAACGAATGATGACCCCCTCGGTACTGAACAACTTCCATCTTAAACATTTTTGCGTATAATCAATATTTTTGGAGATATTCGTCTGTAACGCTTTATAATGTTCACCCTGTATTTCTATGTGTAAGTCGGATTGAGGTCGGATTGAGGTCGGATTGACTGGCCTCGGTCTCATCATATTAAAAACATCTTTTGGAAAAAATGGGGGCGGGGGTTTCACGTGGACGTGCCAAAGCTTGTTCCTACATTTCGTTTCGCTTAGCCTCTTCGTGAGGAAAAGTATACAGCCATCCCCTCGCGAAGAGCGTAAGTGTTGGAACGTCTCGAAATTAGAATCGCTTACAAATTTTTATTGAACTGAAAATTTCAAGTAGCGAATGAATGATAAAAAAATTATTTACCACGCGTTAAATAAAAATAATGATGGTTATCTCTTTCCGAAGCATGACGAATAATTTTTTATTCAAAGAGCGCCTCGTGAGCCGCTCGCCAGCTCATGAGCCGAAACTCAGCTCGGACGTATGGAAAGGGAACCCACGAACAATAAGTGTGTCAGTGTAGCACACATTCACACGCACACTGTTGCAGTTGTCCCTAGTATGTATGTACTAGCCAGCGCAGGAGCCGGCTGCCGGCTTACGAGCTGAAGCGAAATCTTGCGCTTTACGCATCGCCAGCCGTCGAGTTGGGCGTTGAGCATGCCTCTAACTTATCTGATTTGTGGCGTGTTTAGACTTGTTTTCATCAGCGAACCATTAACAATCGATTGATAACGTTTCCATGGCAGAATTATGAATCGTAACAAACATTTTATTGCTATTAATAAGTGATGGCGAAACGCTTACATTGTTGTTTCTAGGAGGCACACGACGCGACGTTCGATACGGTCGTGATTCAGCATCAGAGGCAACATTGTAAGGCACAGCGTATTGGAAATTACTAACTGAAACCAATATTACTTAATATGAACGTTATCATAATGATATCATCACCTATCGGTTGAAAATGTTTTCCCGATCAAAATAAGCTCAAACACGGCATAAATCGGATAATAATACAGCCAGGTTGCACTAAAAAATATCAGGCGAAGCAGTCATGCTTCGGGCGTACGAATCGTCAAGTCGGGGCACTGACGGACTCGAGGCTGTGAGGCTCGAGTCGGGTGCAGGGTTGCCAAGTTGCCATATTCTACTATACGCCAGGCCTCTTCTCCTTCCGCCTCTCACACTCTCACCCAGTATCGCAGCGTACCTTGCCTTTGCACTCTTCCTACTAACGCTGGCGTACGAAGCACAGGCGGGCTACGCTGCGAAGATAGCGAGAGGCGGAAGGGTAAGGGGCCTGGCGAGAGAAGAATCGGGTGCGCGATACATCAGACACATCGGGCGGATGACTCGAACAAGATCGCGCGAGCGAGCTATCACGATACTCGAGAATCAACTCTCCGTTCTTATGAAATAGATAATTATAATAATGGTATGTATTTGTTACATAACTTATAATGTGATTTTTAATACATGTACTGGGATTTTTTTAATAACTATATTAGGTATATTCCGCGCACATGTGCATGGTCATTATTTATAGTAAAATTTTAAAATAATGCACGTTTCACGCGAAAAAATTAGATGACAATATTTACAATGTGATAATAAGTTATAACAACTTTTTAGTGGGCGAAGTTTTTATTAACTGTTATGTAACCTACTTAACTATCATTAACCTTACACAAATTCTTAAAAGGTAATATATAATATACAATATAAAATAAAATCAAAATTCACTTAAAATAAAATCGTATAAAATAAAAAATTATGTAGAGCCTATAGATAATACAGAATAAAATATAAATACGAAATATAATATGTATAATGTTTATTTTTATATTTCGTTTTTAATTATTGCCATAATTTACCATATTGTTATACCTTCTAGGTGTATATATCGATACATATTTATGTTCATTCGGAGCAAATTCGTTAAAAAGCCAGAAATATTGTCTTTTAAGTTTTTCACGTGAAACGTGCATTATTTCAATTTTTAATACAAATAAAGAGCAGGCACACGTTTGCCGAATATACCTAATGTAGTTATAAAAAACCAAGTATATTAAAAATCACGTTATAAGTTAAGAAAGAAAACCATTATTACCATCATCTATTTCACAAGAACGCAGAGTACATATTTGAATCTCGAATATCGAACTTGATCGATTCTTTTCGAACCCGCCCGACGAATTCGGAGTCGAATCGACGGGCCGCCTGACTTTCTGCGACCCGACCCGGCCCGAACCCGAACACCGGGAGGCCCGCACATCCCTAATATTTTATATTAAATATTTTATGGTATATTAAATAACCTATTATAATAACTTGTATCATAGCGAGTTATGATCACACTTTAAATAAGTAAATATGGCTCAAATTATGACGTATTTAGACTCATTTTGATTAGAAGAATCTCACAAATACGTTGGTAATTCCGTAAGAAAAGAATGAAAAATAAAATGCTGTCCTATGTATTGTTGAGCGCTGACAAGAAGATCCCCGGGGGGGGGGCACAGAGGCAAGAAGGGTCCCCAGCTAGCTCCGCCCATCCCCACCTCTGACGCTCCCGTCGTCGCCGCGTGACCACGCCTTTTCGGCTGCTACGTCACACGACGCGTAGTAGTAGGATTCCCGTATTTACGGGGGGCTACGGCGTTTCACGAATTACAGCCAACATTCAATGCCGTGAATACGAGGGAGAGAGAGAGAGAGAGGGGGAGAGAGAGCGGGAGGGAAAGTGGGAGAGAGAGTGGGATAGAGAGCGCTCTCTCTCGCTCCCGCTCTCTCTCTCCCGCTCTCTCTCTCCCTCTCTCCCGCTCTCTCTCTCCCTCTCCCGCTCTCTCTCTCCCGCTCTCTCTCTCCCTCTCCCGCTCTCTCTCTCTCTCCCGCTCTCTCTCTCTCTCCCGCTCTCTCTCTCCCGCTCTCTCTCTCCCTCTCCCTCTCTCCCGCTCTCTCTCTCCCGCTCTCTCTCCCGCTCTCTCTCTCCCGCTCTCTTTCTCTCCCGCTCTCTCTCTCTGCCGCTCTCTCTCTCCCGCTCTCTCTCTCCCGCTCTCTCTCTACCCCGCTCTCTCTCTCCCGCTCTCTCTCTCTCTCCCGCTCTCTCTCTCTCTCCCGCTCTCTCTCTCTCTCTCTCTCTCTCTCTCCCCCGCTGTCTCTCTCTCCCGCTCTCGCTTCCGCTCTTCCTCTCCCGCTCTCTCTCTTTTACATCGTGACAATATCAGCAGTGTTCTGAATTTTGTGCCTACGCCGCGCCGCCCCGCCCCGTTGAAGTTCCCAGATTCGCTCGATTCTAGGAACTTGTGACTGCTACGGCCAATAGAACGCTCTAGTCGAAATGGGGTGTGAGCCTAGGCCCGCCCCCTCCAAGCCAACCAATCGGGCGCGCATTCTTGCCTACGTCACCGCATTCCTGCCAGGGATCTTCTTGTCAGCGCTCAACAATACATTGACGTAATCGGCCTTTTGAACTGTGCCGGCTGCCTCGTACCTCAGTCCCTCTTTGTCGTTTACGCGCTGTCGTAAAAAAAGTTCTGATATGTTGCTGGTCTAAAAATATGATCAATGCTATTTTTCAAATTCTCTAAAAAACCTGCATTTGTCGAATTTTGGCGAGTTTTTCACTTTGTGTAAATAACATTTTAACCAAAAGATCGGGAAAAAATCTCAAGTATCAATTTCAATTAAATGCAATTATATGATTAAATTAATGCAAGTAAATGAGGAAAATTGACCGAAAATCGAATGGCGTAACGGCTGTTTAAATATTTCGAAGGTCATTTTTGTCTACCTCGTTCAGCTAGGCCCTTCATTCCAAATTGTAATATTCCAATATCTCACTATCATTTTAAATATTTCAAGTACTATTTAAAACTATTAATGAGTTTGAACAACAAAATATTTTAAATCGAAAACTAAATTTTGACAAATAAAATAAGATTATAGCAAGCTTGCTATAAATGTCGAAAACTCGAGTCTGGCCAGAGACATTCAATTCTCAGGTGACACTATTCTGTTATGTCCTGTCGGAGAAAACACAGAAAAAAAACGGAGAAAAGGGAAAGGAGTCTCGAGGGCTTCAGTGATTCAGTCGCCGTGGACTGTGGAGTGAATCATTGTAACATGATACGGGTCGGGTCGGGTATATCGGTGTGAGACTACTAATCAAAAACAACAAAACTTAATTATTTATAATTATTTTTTATAGGATTCTTCTGAACATATTTGGTGAATATTGTTTTTTTTATGAAAATGATACCAAATATGATATAATTCCGATGATATTTGCTTGTGCAATGAACTACGTAAGTTTCGGACACAAAGAAGGACAGCGTCGGGAAAAAAGGAGACGCGGAGAGTCCTTATTCTTTAAAGATTTCGACTTCGACTTCGACTGCTAGCTCTTCGCCTCGTCGCACAATGTGCTGATAAGTGAATCATGTTTCAGGAAGTGGTTCAGTTCAGAATTAAATAAAATCATGTTACACGCACTTTTTAAACAGCGTCATGTTGCAAGATATTTTCATATAAAGTCAAATAG
This sequence comes from Lasioglossum calceatum, assembly GCA_963966675.1. Taxonomy (NCBI): domain Eukaryota; kingdom Metazoa; phylum Arthropoda; class Insecta; order Hymenoptera; family Halictidae; genus Lasioglossum; species Lasioglossum calceatum. The sequence goes on along the minus strand of OZ016545.1, from coordinate 14,408,124 downwards.
AATTATTTTTTGAGAATATCTTTGTACGAAATATTGTCTCTAAATAACATTGTATGGATAGGAGCCGTCGAAAATTAGTTTAATTAGTTAATAGTTTTATCTTGTTACTACCTCTACTTTAATAATTGCAGTCAATGCTGTCGAGGATTGCAATAAGTATCGGATAAATAAGTAAAAAAATTAATTTTCTGTTTCCTACTAAGGATTTCAATAAGAACGATTGAATTTCGTCATTGCATAACATAACAGAATATTGGTAATTGTTGACAAAAGGTCTGCGTCCTCTGATTTTTATGAAATTTTAATATGTTATGCAGCAATACATTTTGGACAACTTTTCCCTTTACCAATATAGGGGGGTCGCTTTTAGTTTTCGAGATATTTGCAAAAAAGTATCGCTAATACTGTATTGAATTTTTCGTATTTCTGCACGCTCTGCGGCAACGTAAGGCTGTCCCGGCGCGGCGTTTACATTTTGCTTCTAAACACGCTGTGGAGATGACAGAGAAAATAGGGTCTCACTCTCATAATATATTATTATATAACGAGAAAATTCAGAAGTAGTCTTCTTAAATTGGAAGCTCACCCTATATACATATGTATAACTAGATTGAGACCCTGTCTCTCTCATCTCCACAGCGTTAAAATGTAAACAAACGCTGCACCGGGACAGGGTTACGTTGCTACGGAGCGTGGAGCAATACGAAAAATTCAATACAGTATTAGCGATAGTTTTTTGCAAATATCTCGAAAACTAAAAGAAACCCCCCTATATTGGAAAATGAAAAAGTTGTTCAAAATATCGAAATCTATAACATATTAAAATTTCATCAAAATCGGAGGACGCAGACCTTTTGTCAACAATTACCGAATATTTTTTAAGAATCACTATTTTATATATAATGCAATAATGTTCAAATTACTTTTAAATTCTGATACATTTGTAGAATATTACGCATAGTAATTACTTTCATTTTTCCTACATCTATAAACTATCGATTATATTGTTGTTAAACGCGAGCAATACATTTTCGTACAACACCAGCGAGTCGTCACCTCGAAGCGAGCTCCCGTAGGTACGGTGGGGGAATCCACCGATTCCGATAAATAGGACCCCCAGCCGGCTTAACGTACGTTCGGCTATACACTCCTCTGCGAGTCATCACGAACACCGTTTCATTACCTAATCGCTACGAGCACCATTGTAAACCGCTTCGATACTCTCCTCTGCGAGAATCGAGTTGAATAATCTCCTCTGCGAGCTCTGTTCTTCGTGTCAACGCGCCTCCGTAGCTTCAGTTACAATAAAGAGTGTCTGTGAACCGTACCACGCGAGTGAACTAATTGACAATACCCTCTCACGAAAAACCAACTTCCGACTCACTACTCCTTTCCGTTCGTCACACAATCCAGTGCATTTAGTTCGCGGACTCTTAGTCTTTTTCTGAACGGGTCGGTGTAACAATTTATGGTCCTTCGAGCCGGATTTGTGAAGAAGCCTGGATCGGTCGGAAGACGTTAGAGGCGAAACAACCGTCTAATTCAAACGTGTGTCGTGTCTCGTGACTTTCAAGTCAAAAACAGACGGTGAAAATGAACACAAGTGTCACGGAGACCTTCGAAGCGGTTCTTGAGCGGCAAACCCAAGCGTTTGCTCAGCTCACCAAAATATTGACGAATACGAAGAAAAAAGGGGTCGTCAACTATACGGTGGAGTATCTGGACACCAGGCTGACCATGTACCAGGAGACCTGGACCCAGATTACTTCTTTCAACGGGTACCTCCAAGCGTACCGGAAAGCGGACCGGACGAAAGAAGACCTCCCCTACTTCAAGGCCGGAACGATGGATCGGATGGAGGACGCGTACCTTGAAGGCTGGTCCTACCTAAGGGAGCAGCTGGCCCATCTACGCCCCCCCATCACACCCCCTGCGGCGAATTCATCTATGGCGTTCCCAGCCACCACGGTAACTCGTCCCGCGCACGTCAAATTACCTCGAATCGAACTCCCGAAATTCGACGGCGACTATACGCGTTGGAAATCGTTCGAATCGCGATTCAACTCCGCGGTAATTGTGAACGAAACGTTAACGGGCGCGGAACGATTACAGTACCTGCTTAGCGCATTGTCGGGCGAAGCACTCGACGCAGTCCAACACCTAGATGTGACAGACGCGAACTTCCAGATCGGCTGGTCACGTCTCAAGGAGATTTACGATAATGAACGAGTCATAGTCCATACATTAATGCAAAAACTTTATTCACTGAAATCCATCAAATTGTCACAGCTCGACTCGCTGAATCAGTTCACAATACATTATCGTAACACCCTCGAGGCGCTGCACACGTTAGGTAGAGGCACGAAAGAGGATCATCTCGTTTATTTCGTTTCGAGCAAGTTCGACCGCGAATTAGAAACGGAGTGGAACAAGACCCTCGGAGATGCACGAACCTACCCAACATACGCGGCGATGGAAAAGTTCGTTTTAGAACAAACCGCGGCGGTTAAGATGTCCAATCAACCGACGCAACAACTTCAATCCTCCGAGGGTCCTGCGAAACCGTTGCGACAAAAAACGAACGCGCACGTGATTGAAGAAAGTAGTACGTCTCCTACTTGCTTTCTTTGCAAAGAAGCGCACGTACCCCGCGACTGTAGCGTGTTCCGTAGCCTCTCGCCACTCGCTCGATTCGAGACGCTAAAAGGTCAACACGCGTGCATAAACTGCCTCGGCGCGAATCACACCGTGTCGAATTGTCCGAGCACAAACGTGTGTAGACAGTGTGGTGAAAAGCACCACACATTACTTCACCGCGGAGAACCCAGGGCCCTCAGCAGACCCAACACGAGTGGTTACCGAAACAATGCATCTTCGGTCCAGCCCTCAAGATTAGACGCGTCTACCCCTCCGCCGAATACGGAAGAGAGCGGTAGTAACGTTGCGACACATTTCGCCGAAGCCAGTCCGAATGGCAGTCAGACTGTCCTATTGGCCACCGCAATGGTCCAAGTCTTCGCGCCCAACGGTCAGTCGCGATTAGCCCGCGCGCTATTGGATCAGGGGTCTCAATCCTCGTTCGTGTCCACCAATCTTGTACAGCAGCTACGCTTACAAAAAGTCCGATCACCGATTTCCGTGACCGGCCTCGGCGGCGAACAAACAAGCAACATAGATTATAGTGTACAACTGCGGATCGGTTCGTCCAAGCAGGAGTCACCAGCACTATCAACCCGTGCGTTTATAGTGCGCGGCATAACGCAGTACGTGCCGCCGGCGGTCCAGATAGAAAATTACAGCGCCCTATTCGATCTCGCGCTCGCGGACCCCGAGCCCGCATCTAAGCAACGTATCGAATTGCTCCTAGGCGCGGATATCTTCGCGCAAATCCTACGACCGGGCGTTCGACTCACAAGTAACCAAGGACCGATTGCGCAAAATACGATTCTCGGTTGGATCTTGTCCGGATGCATTAACACCCCGGAAACCCATCGATTCGCGGTTGCCACGCATCACGGGACAAACACGGATCCACTCGAACGTGCGTTAACTCGTTTCTGGGAAACAGAAGCGGTCCCTGAAACGCGTATCCTCACCCCCTTGGAGATAGAATGCGAGCGGCACTTCGAAAAAACATATTCGCGCGACGCTACAGGCAGATTCGTAGTGCGGTTACCGTTTCTCAAATCGGTCCCCGAGGACTTCCTCGGAGATTCACTCCGAGGAGCCACTGCGTCACTGGAACGTCTGACCCGGAAACTACGCGAAAACGAATCGGTCAGAGGCGAATATAATGCGTTCATCCGCGAGTACGAGTCGCTCGGTCACATGAACCGTCTCGATAGCGTCGACCGTGCGAGGAATTACATTCCACATCGCGCCGTTCTCCGCGAGGAAAGCTTGACTACAAAGCTCCGAGTCGTTTTTAATGCGTCGAGCCAAACGTCTAGCGGATACTCCTTAAACGACAGCCTACTTACTGGTCCGAAGTTACAATTAGAAATTACTCACATCTTACTAGCGTGGCGAATCCACAAATATGTCTTAGTGGCGGACATTGAGAAAATGTTCCGTCAAATTCTCATCCACCCACAAGATCGCAAATATCAATGCATCTTGTGGAGAAACGAATCTAACGGCAATCTCGAGGCGTTCGAATTGAATACGGTAACCTACGGAACCGCCTGCGCCCCGTACCTCTCGATGCGCGTTATACAACAAATAAACAAGTTGGAAGGTCCGGAATACCCCCTCGCGTCCCCGATTCTCCGCAACAGTGTTTACGTTGACGACGTATTCATGGGCGCGCCGGACAAACAGCTGCTCGAACAGACTAGAATACAAGTCTGTCAGCTGTTGTCTCGAGGCGGATTCAATCTGCGAAAATGGGCGGGCAACGACGCCGAATCCCTGCGAAGTATTCCCGAAACCACACATTCACATGCGTCCAAGATCCACACCACACTACCGAATGCCGTCTGGAGACACGTGCCGACGCACTGCAATCCTGCAGACCTGAATTCGCGCGGTGTAAGCGCCGAAGCACTGCTGGCATCGACGCTGTGGATCGAGGGTCCATCGTGGTTGAAGAGGGAAGAAGAAGACTGGCCCGTTCAGCAGACCTACGAAACGGAGGAGGAGAAATGTAAAACCGCCGTGCATAATACGATCACAATTAAAGATTGGGATGTTCTGTCTCGTTTCTCCAGCTGGCAACGCCTAATTCGCGTATTCTGTCACGTGCGGCGATTTATAAACATGGTGCGAAAACAAACAAGCACCGCGCTCCCCTCGTTCCTCACCGTCGCGGAGCTACGAGACTCAGAAATAACAATACTGCGAATAATCCAACGCAGCTCGTTCGCGACCGAAATCGCCGCGTTCGCGCGGAACAAACCGTTGCTCAATAACTCGTCACTTTTACCGCTCAACCCTTTCATCGACCAATACGGAGTCATACGCGTAGGTGGGAGGCTCCGAAACTCTTTTCTGCCCTGGGAAACGAAGCACCCCGCGATATTGCCGAAACATCACGTTTCCGACCTCATTATCCGGGAATCGCATCTTCTCTCCTTGCATGGCGGAACTCAAATCACGACGTACACAACACGACAAAAGTATTGGATACTAGGGTTACGTAATTCGGTCCGTCGCGTGATTCACAAATGCGTCAAATGCGCGCGTTGGCGGGCGGAAACTACAACGCAGGTAATGCAAGGCCTCGTGACGTCACGTTGCCGTCCGTCCCCTCCTTTTTCTCACATTGGAGTCGATTACGCCGGTCCCCACCAAGTACGAGACGCACCCGGGCGCGGAAAGCGAACGTATAAAAAATACATTGCAGTATTTATCTGTTTTGCTACTCACGCGGTCCATTTAGAGTTGGTTGATGATTATTCCACGGCTGCTTTCCTCGCAGCCTTCGACCGGTTAACGTCCAGACGCGGTGTTCCTCAGACGATCACTAGCGACAATGGCGCGAATTTCGTAGGCGCGTCCAACGAACTCGCTCGACACTTCGTCGAAGTCACAAATTCACCGGAATTGAAAAATCGATGCTCCACTCTCCGAATTCAGTGGAAGTTCTATCCCCCGGGCGCTCCTCACCACGGAGGAATGCAGGAAGCCGCAGTCCGGTCCACCAAGCATCATCTTCGTCGAATCATGGGGTCGTTCGCGCCAACCTCGGAAGAGATGTCCACCCTACTTTGCAAGGTGGAAGCCACGTTAAACTCGCGTCCGATTACTCGGGTACGCGACGATCCAGAGTGCCTTGAGATCCTTACGCCAGGGCACTTCTTAACTGGTAGTCCATTGAATTCACGTCCGGTTCCACCCTTGAGTGACGAGCCGACAACGCACTTATCACGATGGCAACAAGTGCAAAAATTCCACGAGCTGCTGTGGCGCGTATGGTCCCGCGAGTACTTGCAGGAACTGCAGTCGCGGTACAAATGGCAGACCGAACAGAAGGGTCTAACTGTAGGGGCGGTAGTCCTCTTAGACAACCCCCTACTACCTCCTAATAAATGGGAATTGGGGAGGGTCATAAAAACCTTCCCAGGTAAAGACGGCCGCGTACGAGTGGTGGAGGTCAAGACTGCGTCCTCCACGTATAAACGACCCATCACCCGTATTTGCCGGTTACCCGTAGACAATTGACGGCACCTACGAATCCTATTGTCGAGCGTGCGACGTCACGACCTATGTGACATAACAGTCGCGGCCGGCCGTCGGCCCAGGTGTCATCATGCGAAACATTGTAAATAGTTAGTATATGTGTGTGTGTGTATGTATGTATGGGGAGCTCTCCGAATATAGATTATTCGTTTTGTTGCGCGACCGCGCAAGGCGGGCGGTTTGTTAAACGCGAGCAATACATTTTCGTACAACACCAGCGAGTCGTCACCTCGAAGCGAGCTCCCGTAGGTACGGTGGGGGAATCCACCGATTCCGATAAATAGGACCCCCAGCCGGCTTAACGTACGTTCGGCTATACACTCCTCTGCGAGTCATCACGAACACCGTTTCATTACCTAATCGCTACGAGCACCATTGTAAACCGCTTCGATACTCTCCTCTGCGAGAATCGAGTTGAATAATCTCCTCTGCGAGCTCTGTTCTTCGTGTCAACGCGCCTCCGTAGCTTCAGTTACAATAAAGAGTGTCTGTGAACCGTACCACGCGAGTGAACTAATTGACAATACCCTCTCACGAAAAACCAACTTCCGACTCACTACTCCTTTCCGTTCGTCACACAATCCAGTGCATTTAGTTCGCGGACTCTTAGTCTTTTTCTGAACGGGTCGGTGTAACAATTGTAAAACAATTAACGCCCGGTCGCGCCCGGTTACCTGCCACGCTGAATAGCACAGGCGCTGGCAGTCTTTAATAGTATCTCGTCGGTGGCTCTACTATCGGTGTAGGATCTGATCCAGGCTAAGAGTGGGAGGGGGAAATCCGCTCTACTATCGGTGTAGGATCTGATCCAGGCTAGGATTTTGTGTGGGGGCAGCACTATACCGGTGGCATCGAAAACCCGGGCGTGAGCACTCTCATATCCTCTCTGGTATATATGGTCTAAGGACCATATCATGGACATAGGAATAAGGGGACGGAACATAAACCCTTATTTTAGGCGAGGGGTGTGAAGCCATTTCCGGGGTGCGGGGAGCACGATCACAGACGAGATATAGGAATAGACCGGACACCCAATACATTTTGGTGTCCGTCGGTATCGGTGCGCTAACGCCCCGGTACCGTCGGTATCGGTGCGCAAACGCCCCGTTACCATTCAGTGTCAACACCCAACGTTACCGATAAATCACATGTTTTGAGCATTTATTAGCAACAAGAAAAAATTGTATACTCCATTCGCATTACGTGTATTTAAACGACACTGCTTTCAATGCCTGTCGTTTTTTCCCGCATCTACCGATTTCGATGAAACTTTCACAGTGCATGTAATTGACACAGATCTACAAAATTTGTTTTTTAAATTTTCGATATAGGCCCACATAAAAAAGTTGAAAATGCGACTTTTAGTATTTTTTCAACAATTCCGATCAACTGCAATTTTTGAAAAAATTTCTTTTCGCATCCTGTAATAAACTAATTGCTCTAGCTTCCCAAAAAAGTTCAAATCGTATAGTACAATATTAAAATAGTTATCGTCTTCTTTAGAGTGCCTTTAAATTTTTGTCCACTATTGGAATGTGCATATTGCATCAGGACGTACACCGTACGCCATACGTCGTTCTTCCGCATACGATAGATCGTGAGGACCTACACCGTACGCCCTTCGGGTCGGAAGGGTTAATTTGTTGCGTATGCAAAATTCTCTCGTGTATCTTACAATTAGTACATACACAAGTTCTCGGCATAACGTAAGGAGATTTCTTTCTTATTAGCGTATTCTCTCTCTTTACGGCGAACGGGCAGAAGAGAGCCTCTTCGCGATTGCACTCTCCGATGATCTTCGTATGTGTTGAAAACTCGTAATCGGACAACGTTGCGTACTTTAGACTTGAGGACGCTGTAGACATACCGTTCGCAGATATTTTTGCTACAAAGAAGGTCATTCATTGGGTTTTATTATATTATCGTGCAAACCATAGGGCCTCCTGGCTACATTTGCTACGGGCCCCGCGCTGGATTAATCCGGCACTGGCTGTAGAAGTTTTACCAGTCGAACCCGAGTCGGATTGGTTCTAGTTCTCGAATTCACCGTTCTCAATGCGTAGAGGACGCTGAAATCACTGGCATGTGGCATTTATGTGAATCTCCAGATGGGAGATTCACTAGAAGAGTATTGTGATGGTGTCTTCTTCAAGCCAACGCTATGGTATCTCCGCATGGAGACAAGGATAGATACGGGGTCACCAGTGTAGGTAATAAGGAGAGCCTACACACTCTCAACTCCGGAAGGATATTTACGTAAATGAACGTTCACCCTTGCACGATGAACTGAATACAATATATTTCAGTCTAGTCAGAATTACATTACATGAACACAGAAGCCGAGTCAATCACAACGTGGTTCGCGATGGAACGCGTACAGTACCAGATTACATGGTGCTTGCTCGAGAGATCGAGACAGAAGAGAGCGAGCTCTTCGCAACGCTCAGTAATGTCGGCAGGAATGCCGTGAGTGCGCAGGCGCGGCACCCCACCAACGTCGGGGATAAAGCCGACCCCACAGCATTTTAAGGTGCCGGTACTACAGATTCCTATGGACGCCAAGTCCCATAAGGTGCCAGGTCTATTCCTATATCTCGTCTGTGGCACGATCACATGGTACTCTGGTGCCCCACTAGTGATTGGTTCTAGCATATATGCGCGAAATTTGAAGATTTTTAGTTTGTTAACAATGATAAATCACGATAGAATATTTTCAATAAAATAAAGAAACAAAGTGTTTTATTTATAAATGCATGTCAAAATTAAACGGTCAAAAGTTAGAATCTATAGATTTGAAAAATTTAATTTGTTTGGTATTTAATTTTACAAATACATAAAACATTGTTATTTAGAAATAGGAATAACTAGGAGATTATCTTTCACTTTTCTGCGCTTAAGAATGTGTTTTAACGAATGTGCAACAGTATACAACTTATCGCTATATAAGTATACATCGGTTAGTTTTATAATGAAATATCAAAAATGTTATAAAATGCTAATCCAATTACTTAAATATTAAATTGTACAATTGTTAATATCTATTGCATAAAAGGGATTAGGATGTATTATTAATAATTTTCGTCACAAAATTGGGTTTTGTCAATTTTATTATTTAATATATACATTATATATATATGCAACATTATTAGCCCGATTTTTAATAGCAGTTACGGCTTCTGTCATAATGCCTGGTTTCCCTTCAATGCTCTGATACCATCTACAAATTGTTTTACTATATGGTAAGCAGTTATGAAATTGTTGTCGTACGTACTCGTACGCTTTTGGCGAGTAGTAATGTAATGTCAAAGCGGATGTTCTTAGTTGCTTATTAAACTGTTTTTTTGACTTTTATATCCCTATTCTTCCGTAACTGTCTTTCAACTATTTTGCAATTTGGCCCACCTATATCTTTTAACATCTGCACTTCTTCAGTTGCTAACATATTCTTTTCCCTCAATGAGTCCAGGATTCCCTTCAAAGAGCAAATTGATTGCTTTCGTCGAAGGCTTTGCTGCAGATCTTTTATCTTTCTTTTATAAAATTTCTTTGTGTCTTGCAGTTGTTTTCGAAGGTATTCTTTTTCCAAGAAGTTTTCCTCTTTCTTTGGTGACATACTTGTAGACTGATCCACAACTAAAAAGTATTAAAAATATAATGCATAAGAAATATTAATTTTGCAGAAAATTATTAGACATATTATATTAAACACAATGAAACATTTCTTACAGCCACTGCATCCAGGGATGGGAGATGTTGCTCTATCTACTTTAGATGTATCCAATGCAGAAGTTGACGGCATAATTATATCATTTTGAATATCCTCAATTGCACGTTCTAAACAAATATATAAAAGATACTGTATAAAGCAATGCATAAGTTGAGCTGTGGATGAGCAGAGCAAAACAGATACACCATCAAAACACATATTATTTCTGACTATTCATTAAGACATACATGAAAATCACAGCACATGTACAGCTCGTTGGCCTATATAAATCTCCCTTAACATGGAATGTATCTCCCGTGTTATATGGGAATCGAATGTATTTCCTAATCCTGATAATAGTAACATTATGTCATACCTATATGTGGTAGTGCATTTGGTGCAAGCATCCTTCTACCATGTACAATTTTGAAGTCATTTTCCATAAAATGTGCGGAACAGATTCTTGCTCCATTTGGAATCGACTCCACATTTAGCTGCATTATATCTGCCCAAAACGATTTTAGTTTTTCATCCTTTGGAAACCTATTACAAAATTAATTCAGTGTGTATCTTTATATCATTTGTCTTATTTTGATAATACGATGTAATTTTTATGTACGCGAATAGAATATTTTTCTTACCGATGATATGAGAAGTTATCAGTCTTGTTAACTTCCCGATTTTATAGGGAAGTTATTGTAATCACCCCGAAAATCGAAAATCGATTTTTTAGCAGATCTTCACGTTTCATGGTCATTGGAGTCATTTTAGACTATTTTCAGCAAAATGTTCGTATGTGTGTGTGGGTGTGGGTGTGTGTGTGTGTGCGTATGGCCGTTTGTATGTTATCAAATTTTTCGTTAACGTTTTCTGAAAAAGTAACAACGCGATCAGAATAATGAATGATGCAATCGATGTGCCCCGCTGTAACTTAGAGCTGATTAGATTTTGGTCCATTTTGGTCAAGTAGTTTTTTAGTTTTTTTAGTTTTTTTAGTTTTTTTCGAAAGAAGTTCATTCAACAATGCAATTTATACGAGAGGATGGACATTTTCCACCGAATAAACAAACGTAATTATATATATTTCATTTTTAATTTTTTTTTTTAATTAAAAAAAATTTTTTTTTTCAATTATGCAACTAATGTTAACGAATCGGGAAGTTCTTTGTGTGACTCTCCAAGAGTCACACACCAAATATAAAACATTAATAGCTGTAGACCCTACTAGCCATAAGTACCAATAACCCTCTCGCAAGAGCAGTCGTACCTGCGAACCGCGAACTCGCGAAGCGAGTGAGCAACAACAACCCTACTCGCGAACGAGCGAAGCGAGCGAGCAACAATTACCCCACTCGCGAGCGAGCGAAGCGAGCGAGCAACAATATCCCTCTAGTTTACTTGTATTTCTCCCCAAATCGAACGATGTCTCGTACGATTTCTACACGTTTTCACGATACACAGCGGCATTGTATAATTTTAAAAATTTATAATTCACTTCACGTTATCACGCGTCGGCGTCAGTCGGCGTCAGCTGGTGTGGCGTAGCCTACGGCCCACTGTTTCCGGCATCACTGCAGTCAGAAGCTTCTGAGACGCGATCCGCGTGCCTTCTCAGGCTTTGCAAACTACCCTCGCGCGCGCGCGTCGATTTCCTGCTCGAGTTCTGTTTGAGTTCGTGTCCCGTTCGAGTTTGTGTTTTGTTCGAGTTCGTGTGGTTCTGTTCGGTAGTGACTCTAGTCCAGGCATGGCCAGAAATAGCCCGCGGGCTAGGGATTCTCAACGAATACCTCCACTTTTCCCGGCCGCGCGTCTCGCTCCCCTTGGCGGCTATGGTACTCGGAGCAACTACGGCCGCCAAGGGGAGCGAGACGCGCGGCCGGGAAAAGTGGGGGTATTCGTTGAGAATCCCTAGCCCGCGGGCTATTTCTGGCCATGCCTGCTCTAGACGGTGTACGGCGCAGCCACGGGATACGGAGCGGCGAACGACTATTCTAGTGGTGAGCGCCACTGGCCGCAACTCATGTCGAACGAAAATATTTTGCTTTCTGGTTCGAAAAAAACGTCGACGTTCGAAACTTGAAAGGGTGGTTGCTCAAGATAAAAGTCTGCTCTATCGTATGGTATAGTTTGATTTTCCGCTGAACGCTTATTTTTTGAGATAAATTCAAAAATATCGTCAAAAATTGGTGCGAAAGTGGTGTCTTTCCGTCTTCAATGATCGTTTAAACATGTTTAAACAATTATAATGCATTAATATTATATATCACTGTATTCGGGAAAGTCCAAGGAATCTGTTGCTGTAAAGATCAATTCAATATCTTTTATAATAACATCACAATATTTGTTGAAATTTGAAAAATATGTCTTTTTTTAAAACTCCATTTTCTCAAAAACTGTACGTATGGGAGAAAAGTTAAAAACAGATTCGGAATCAGCACGAAAAACTCTATAAGAATCGCATAGTGGGAATCGAAATACAAAAACTAGAGGGATATTGTTGCTCGCTCGCTTCGCTCGCTCGCGAGTGGGGTAATTGTTGCTCGCTCGCTTCGCTCGCTCGCGAGTAGGGTTGTTGTTGCTCACTCGCTTCGCGAGTTCGCGGTTCGCGGGTACGACTGCTCTTGCGAGAGGGTTATTGGTACTTATGGCTAGTAGGGTCTACAGCTATTAATGTTTTATATTTGGTGTGTGACTCTTGGAGAGTCACACAAAGAACTTCCCGATTCGTTAGCATTAGTTGCATAATTGAAAAAAAAAAATTTTTTTAAATTAAAAAAAAAATTAAAAATGAAATATATATAATTACGTTTGTTTATTCGGTGGAAAATGTCCATCCTCTCGTATAAATTGCATTGTTGAATGAACTTCTTTCGAAAAAAACTAAAAAAACTAAAAAAACTAAAAAACTACTTGACCAAAATGGACCAAAATCTAATCAGCTCTAAGTTACAGCGGGGCACATCGATTGCAACATTCATCATTCGGATCGCGTTGTTACTTTTTCAGAAAACGTTAACGAAAAATTTGATAACATACAAACGGCCATACGCACACACACACACACACACACACACACACACACACACACACACATACGAACATTTTGCTGAAAATAGTCTAAAATGACTACAATGACCATGAAACGTGAAGATCTGCTAAAAAATCGATTTTCGATTTTCGGGGTGATTACAATAACTTCCCTATAAAATCGGGAAGTTAATAAAGTTGAAATTTGTTGGACAGTATTATTTGAAGTTGTCTAAGAAATTGTAATATCAGACGTATACATATAACAAAAAGTGTGGAAGAGATCTGTTATGGTTTCCCGCCTTGTAAATTTTCTTGTGTGATATTCTCTAAGAGCCTGCTCAGACACGGCGGAAACCGCGCGTTTTCGACCGCGCGATTTTTGTTTTTGATTGTTCGATCGCGCGGATGCGTGTGAACGAATGCATAAACGCTAATGTAATAAGATCCACGCGGTTCAAATCGCGCGGTTTCCGCCGTGTCTGAACAGGCTCTAATAATTCGAAAGTCGTTATTCCATGGCCTCCACGGAAAATATTTCGATTGGTAGTGTAGCAGATTTTATTATGTCCGTTGCGTGAATTAATATTTTTTTTTTACGGAAGACCGTGGCCCAGCTGCAAGCCAAGGTGGAGGAAGTATAACATCCTTATGAGTATTCTTTTTAATTATTTTAAATATGTGTTGTTTATTAATTTTTCAGGGGGATAGAGGGAACAGTGGCCCCCCTACGATACGTCGGAGAGCGGCCGCAGTGCCTTCCTCTGCGGTCCGCAGAGGAGGTAACGGCGTTCGGTCCTGAAAGTGCCGAATACAACAACGTCGTAAGTACGTATAACGCATTACACCGATAATATAAGTAAGTGTATCAAATTTATGAATACGCAAACTGATGTTTATTTTTTTTCAGATTGCAGTTAAGGCATATTTCAACGATGCCCTTTCGGCGGAAATTATAAATGGGTATACGTTGGTTGGAACCAGGAGGTACGCAGGATTAAACAAGACGAAAATCCTGGAGGCCATGTATGGTAAGCATTGTGTAGATTTTTTATTTAATTTTATTTCATTATTAATTCATTGTTTAGTAATATTTATCTCGATTTAAACGAATGTTACAGCTGCTACCCGGCATTCGAGATCGTTTGACAGGCCGGACAAGAAAAGCCTCCCCCGACGCTATCGCCGCCGCGCCGCCGCAGAACACAATCTGTGGGACGTCGCCCCCCCCCCCTCTCCACCATGGAACGGTGATGCTAAGGAAGTGCGCCGTAAGTATATTATAGTGAAATTATATAATAAAAATGAGTATAGTATAAGTCTAAACAATCAATATGCAAACTAATGTTTATTTTTTTTAGGTTGGGCACTTCGTTCAGCGCTCTTGCATTGATATGGTGGAATAGGCCTACAGGGGATACCACTGGAAAAAAACGCAATCGGTTTCTCGAAGGAGGAGAAGGAGTAAGCTCTACGGCAACCGGGGAAGAGGAAGGCCTCTAATATCTGGTGTGGTGGTAAGTACAGGGTGGCGCAAAATGATCTTTATGGTTTGAATTCCTTCCAACTTTTTTATTTCATCATTCTTTCAATTTTTTGTTTCGGAATGTTGTAAACAAGACTTCTAGAATTTAATATGGAAAGCTACACAACACAGAACAACGAACAAAAATCATCGAATTTTATTTTGAAACGTCGAAGCAATTGACCGTTGGTTTCCAAAATAAAATTCGATGATTTTTGTTCGTTGTTCTGTGTTGTGTGTCTTTCCATATTAAATTCTAGAAGTCTTGTTTACAACATTCTGAAACAAAAAATTAAAAATAAATTTTTAAAAAATACCACGTTTTTAAAACGGACTAAAAAGTGTAAAATAATTTTTCCTAGCCCCATACAGGTTCCTAACCCCATACAGATTGTGAATTTTGAATAGCTATGAAAATACTTGTAAGATTTAAAACGAAAAACGTGGGGCGCAAGATAATAGTAAGGACTGTAGAGAGTAGCACTATTCATGCATCAATTAATTATCTATGGCATGCGCCCCACGTTTTTCGTTTTAAATCTTACAAGTATTTTCATAGCTATTCAAAATTCACAATCTGTATGGGGTTAGGAACCTGTATGGGGCTAGGAAAAATTATTTCACACTTTTTAGTCCGTTTTAAAAACGTGGTATTTTTTAAAAATTTATTTTGATTTAAATAATTTTTTTATCCGTTGAAAATTTCCAACTTCTTTGGTAACCCGCCAGTCTTGTCGATATCGCCGATATCGTATTTACTGAGGCTCGGGTTCGAATCCCGGTCCAGTAACTACGATTTTTCTAATTACTATCTCGTAAACGCACAGTTTTTAAAAAAAATCTTTCGGAATATTCCATTGTCATCCAGTTCTGAGCTATGTTTAAAATTTCAAGTCTCTAGCGCATCGGGAAGTTAGTTTAAAATCAATTGCAAGATTTGTACCGAACAAACAGACAAACAAGAAAGCGAGCTAATAAAAACGTGGTAAAAATTGGAAGAATGTTGAAATAAAAAAGTTCTAAAGAATTCAAACCATAAGATCATTTTGCGCCACCCTGTATATTATTATGTACATGTATGAATATATTGTATATACTAATGATTTTCCTTGTATTTTGTAGATATCCTGTGTCACCGGCTACGAGAACAAAAAAATGAAATTGTAAGATAGATTTAAGTTTAATAATAAATTTTAAGATTTAAGTCAAATAATAAAGAGAATGAATAAAGTAAACTAATAAATACAACGTTCATTATTCCCCCATTTTGCATTATCCCTTTCACCAACCACCTGCGACGGCGTAAAATTAAGATTTAGATTTCATTCAGATTTTATAGAAATATAAATTTTCATCCAGATTTTATACAAACATAAATTTTCGTTTCCCTTTTACAAAGAGGATTTTTTTTCAAAAACATGCAATCAATGCAACTGTAAAGAAAATGGTACGGCAAGGGGTTAAGAGGGAAGGAAATTAACATTCAATTTTTGTTTTTGACTGTTCGACCGCGCGGAAGCGCGGTTCAAATCGCGCGGTTTTCGCCGTGTCTGAACTGGCTCTAACGGCATTCGCCGCATCAGTGCGACCGTGCTGCCCTCTTAAAACGGCTCGAAATCGGCCCAAATTCGGCCAAAATTCGGCCGAGGGCTGGTTCGGCCAAAATTCGGCCGTGGTCCAAGTTACGAGCTCTCCCGTGCGGATCGTCCCTGGTCAGAAACAGTGCTTCGATTCGGGGCACTATTTTTCGCGCATGCGCGGCCAAAACAGTAACGTATCTATAATGAGATAGCAGAGCGGCCAGAGCCCTGTGGCAGTTATATTGGCGGGACGAGTGATAGTTATAGACGAGAGACGTGATGCGGAACTAGAGGTAAATTATTAATAATATTTTATTATAGAATGGCAGTTAATAGTGGAGAAAGCGCTGCAAAGAGGAGTAATACTCGCCAAATAAAATATTTTGTTGTTTTATTATGTATTTCGCTTAGTTATTTTAGCACTCCTTCCCTTTCCCACCCTCAAAATAAAGAATAAGTTTGAATTATATTAAATTTCAATATTTCTATGTATATTACTAATAAGTTTTTAAAATTCTGCGGGGTGTTCGAGGTACCCGATTTTGTACGCTACTGAGGCCGTCTGAGGCTAAAATCGCCGGGCATGCGCGAAAAAAGTGCCCCGAATCGAAGCACTGGTCAGAAACAGGGATTTTTGCTTACGGGGATATTATACCACACTGCGTGCGATAGAATTAGGAAAACTCATTTTTCGTTTGAATCTTTATTAAACGAAATAAATACGTAGCGAAATTTATTTCATTAAATAATTGAGTCATTTCCAAATATAAATCATGAGCTAATATCCGCTGAAGACTGTCCATCACTAAAGACTGCGTAGGAATTAAAAAGAATCGATGAGCAATTTGTTGCTAGGAGATAAACAAATGTAATATGATCTGGTCAAGAGGAGGATAAAAAATACAATGTACATAATTAAGAAGAGAGTGACTGAGAGGAAAACAGTTAAGAAGAAATCGAGCTACGAGATAAACAAATGTAATATGATCCAGCCAAGAGGAAGACGAAAAATGTAATAGACGAGAGTGACAGAGAAGAAAGCAATTAAAAGGAAATGGTGATGAAATAATCACTTGACGAAAATTAAGAACAAAGGATAGACCAACCTATAAAAGGGACAGCTCATCATCAGGAGCTCACTTCAATTACAAATCCCTCGATCACAAGTGCAGTCCGTTTCATTTACAAATCAACAGTTCAGTTTTCTCCAGTCAAAAGAGTACATAGTTTGCCAAAATTTTAATCAAAGTTATAAAAGTGTTTATTCAAGAGTTAAAAGTTCGTAAAGCGTGTTAACCCGCTGGACATTATAAATCATTATCATCATCTTCATCATCATCATCCCCGCTGCGGATCAGATCAATCATCAACCACTGCGAGCGAAACAACTGTGTATCGGTAATTATTAACAAATTTATTATAAGCTTTCAATAACTCAATGTACCCTAAATTTGTTCAATAGAATATATTCTTGTTAATTTTTATACAAAATCAAGATTTCAAATCATTTTTAAAAGAGTTTACCCAACTTCGATTTCTTCGTTCCAATTCCAAAATCAAAGTCACTTAGTAATTAAGCAAATCCTCAATTACCCGAACCGAAGCCGGTGAATGCAGGTAGGTTCAAAACTGCGTTTTATTCTATATCAAAATCTTTAAATTTAATTATCTATTTTTCAAACGTCCATCTTAGGACGTAACAATTGCAAGTTATACATTATTAGCGAACTTTTTCGTACAAAGAATTCATCAAATGCATATCACAGCAATTAACAATGAAGTGGCTCAAAGAAAAGCAAAACAATCCGTTCCAAAAGCCAATTGTCTAAGGATAATACAGTATAACACACATTGAAATCGTGTAACACACATATATCCCGTACCATACATCGAAATCGTGTAACACACATCGTATATCCCGTAACACACATCGAAATCGTGTAACACACATCGTATATCTCATAACACACATCGAAATCGTGTAACACACATCGTATATCTCATAACACACATCGAAATCGTGTAACACACATCGTATATCTCATAACACACATCGTATATCTCACAACCAGAGTAGGGCAATAATCAACTAATATTTAAAAATGACTAATAGTCTTTTTAATTTTTAAAACTTTTTGATTAGTTAGTGACAGCTCTAAGTAATCGTTAGCTATAGCTTATTAGTGAATTAGTAGTTGATGATCAGTCATCAATCTTTAGTCATTAGTCACTATTATGCGATTAACATACATTAATATTATTAATTAGTTATCACTAACTAATCAAAAAGTTTTGACTAGTGTCTATTTTGCTATGACTAACATTCAAAAAGACCATTAGGCATTTTTAAATATTGATTATTGCCCTACTCTGCTCATAACACACATCGCATATCGCAGAACATACATCGAGATTGTATAACACACATTGTATATCTTATAACTAGACTGCGGATCTTTACACAGAATAAAAATTGTCTGTGTCGATTGCGAGAAATAGAAACCAAATAGAATGCTATTTCCTCCCTTAATAATTTTAATAGATGAGGAATCATATATTGACATCATCAATTTTCAAAATTTTCCTACAATTTTGAATTTCATCTACTCAATTTTGCTATAAATGCATAAAGATCCGCAGTCTACCCATAACACACATCGACATCGTATAACACACATCGCATATCGCAAAACATACATATTCGGCCATCAGATGTTGACAAGAATGACCTGAGGACCCGAGTTGAAGCCAATCCTCGTACAACCGTTCAGTAGCTTGCTTCTGAATTGGGCGTAACGCATACAACAATCTGTAACCATCTACAGAAATTTGGGAAAACAAAAAAGCTTGATAAATGGGCTCCGCACGAATTAAATGAACATCAACAAAATCATCGTTTTGAAGTCTGCCCTCGTCTGCCCTTTCCTTGCGCAATAAAAGTGATCCATTTCTCAGACAAATTGTAACGTGCAATGAAAATTTGGATTCTTTATGACCTTTGGCGACGATCGGCTCAGTGACCAGACCACAACGAAGCTCCACAACACTTCCGATAGCCACAGTTGCACCAAAAGACGGTCATGGTGACAGTTTGGTGGTCTGTGGCTGGTTTGATTCACCACAGCTTCCTGAATCTTGGTGAAACCATTACAGCTGGTAATTACTGCCACCAAATCGACGAAATGTACGAAAAACTTCAACGTTTGTGTCCAGCACTGGTCAACAGAAATGGTCCTATTCTTCTCCACAACAACGCCCGGCCACACGTCGCCTGACTGACCCTACAAAAGTTGAACTAATTGGGCTACGAAACTCTACCTCATCCACCATACTCACCAGATCTCTCGCCCACCGATTACCACTTTTTTAAGCATCTCGACAACTTCTTGCGTGAGAAATGCTTCAAATCCCAGAGAAATGCTGACACGGCATTTAACGAGTTTGTCGCCTCCAAGACTCCAGAATTTTATTCAACCGGAATAACAAAACTTGTTTCTCGTTGACTAAAATGCATTGATTACAATGGTCTTTATTTTGATTAATAAAGTTTTGTTTCAGCTGAGATATGTGCAATTAAAGTTAATTGTTAAAAACTGCAAGAACTTTCCTTCTAACCTAATACATCGAGATCGTATATGTTTATTTACAACGAAAATGCTGTCATCAATTCCATCTGGCAGACACTTTGAGAATTACTCCTGCAAGTAGTGACATCTTTATTTTGTGTTACAGTACTAAGCTCCTGATAACAGTTCTCCTATTAGAGTGAAACCGTTTGGATTCGTATATAGTCACCAATCTAAACGTGCGCGTGTACGTTCAGTTTGGTTGTATGTGCTGTTGTATGCTGTGGCGGGAACGATGTCTATTTTATGAAAACACACTGATATAGATATACAGTGTAAAAACAACATTAGCCCTCTGGCGGATTCTAGAAGAGTCTTCGATATGTGACGAAAGAGATAGCTATAGAAAAGTAGGAAGACGTCTATTTAGTGGAAGGACGTGTGATCGTTCAGAATTATGTGAAGTTTAAAGTCGTGAACACAATCTTAGTTCCGCCTAATATACGGACGGCTTCGAACGAGATTCTGTACTTACACGTGAAAAGTGTTGCGATTTCGAGCACGTTATACTGTGTTGTTGTGAAGGGACAGATTATCGTATAGGTTATAATAATAGATAGGCATGTAAAATGTTCTAGATGTAACATTTGTAAAAGAAGAGTGGCTAATAAATGATTCTCCTGTTATATCCAATAAATGTACGTATGCCTCGTATGAGTTGCATTTTATGATTTTTTCGATAGTTCAAAAAAATCAATTCCTAAAATGTAACGATTTCCTCGTGCTACTCAGTCAACGTATCATATTAATAACTTGTAGCTGTAGTTAATCAGGTAGCAAACTGTTTTATTTCACTAAATTAGTAATTGTATTCCTTAATAATACATTTTTAAAAGACGGACGGACAATAGAAATTGTTGGTAAAAGCGCGAACTTGGAGCATTCAATTTTCACAACCACATTCTGGCCTCTGTCGATATCTACCAACATTGTCACGCGACATTCGAAAATATCCGCGCGAAATATTCATTGTAATCTGTTGTTTTGCATTATTCAGTGCGATGTGAATTTACCTGTGATAGAATTAATATGTAAAGTTAAAGAATGCGGATGTGCGAGCGGAGAGGAATAATCGAAGGTAATATGTACTGTGTTTACGAATAGATTTATCGCAATAGTTAGAGATAGAAAAGTTTTGTGAGCAATACATTCGCATATTTTCAACTGAAGGTAACAATACGGTTTGATTAAAAATATTTATTTATTATCAAGAAAAGCTTTTCCTTTGTATACGTAACTTTATATTTTGATATCGGAAAACGTTGATGTTTAATCATGTTCTACGAGAATTAAATTCAAGATATTTTATTTTTATAAATCTCTATTAATCATATTTCCTTTATGTTTTACTCTGTTTTATCAACGCGTCGAAAAGTATCACATTCGAATACCTGCGAGAAAGAGGGTCTTTTAGAGATATACATACACACACGCATAAGCAATATGTGATATTATACACGGTTATGGTGCAAATGCAATGTTACTCTAATCATTTACAACACGCTTGTAATGTGCTCAGTTTTCCTTATCCATTGGTATTTGTATTTATAGGCGGAAATAAAACAACCGAAGACAATTAGAATAAGCTTCCATGTGTAACCGTCGGAGGTGGGGGTGGAGACTGCAACGAAGATAAGATCTTTGCGAACGGTGCAACTCTTTAATTGCAGAAGTTAATTGCTGCGTGCCGCACGGTGCAATAACGATGACGACCTTAGACTCGCAGGCCGATAAAACTTTATGTCATCTCGACAAAGTGCCGAGTACAGAATTCGCGGAAATTTCGTCCGATTGTGGTTTCCACGATACGATCAGTCTATTGGAGACTCAGGTAGCCGGACATCCGTCCAATGACAAGCGGCGTACGATTGGTAAGCAACATTTTCAATTATAGCATTAGCATTGTTGATTCCGTTTTCTTATTTTTACCGAAGGTAAAGTAATTTATGTAACCTGTAAATATGAAATAATTTTTTACATGTAGTATTAGTGAACGCGTTTTTCATATGCACAGATTTTTTTATACATTAACCAGAAACACGTTTATAAGATTTATTTCGAACATTGTTCGCGTTTTTTTTAAACTTCCGCGGAGCGTTAATGTATTGAATTTGTACTTAACGCCTTGCCGTATTATTCTCTGTCCTGAACAATTTCTTAATGGAAGTATAAAATTGTCATTCGCTTTAACACTTGAACATTCATCATATTTGGTAAACATTTTTCAACATGTTCATCACGAGTTTGCCTCGTTATTGTACACTGTACACAATAGAATTGTGTGGTGTTGAACAATTAATCAAACGTAACACGCAAATCTGTCCTCATAATGTTTGTGGAATTTGTACGTTCTGATCTGAAATACATTTGGGTTTCTGTCTATGTAATCGAGTTTCTAAAAAGTATTGATATTGCTCCTAAATTTTGTAGGAATTTTCCGAAATTTTATCAGTATGCTATGGGAAATAAAAAAAATGGTCGATCTTGATTGGATATAATACATATACACATGTATATGTTAGACGAAAATATTTAAACAAAAATAAATTTTTTAAAAATACCACGTTTTTAAAACGGACGAAAAAGTATAATATAATTTAAATAAAAATAAATTTTTAAAAACGGACTAAAGAGTATAAAATAATTTTTCCTAGCTCTATACAGGTTCCTAACCCCATACAGATTGTGAATTTTTAATAGCTATGAAAAAACTTGTAAGATTTAAAACGAAAAACGTGGGGCGCAAGATAATAGTAAGGAGTGTAGAGAGTAGCTGCCGCGTCGAGAAAACTCATACAATAGTTCATATCATTTGCAGTGCAATAAAATTGTTAGTGACTTAGGTGAACTATTCATAATTATCTATTGCATACGACGCGCTATAATTCGTATTTGGTTTATCCAAAAAGAAACGAATTAATTTTTTATTACTACTTCAAATATACAGGGTGTCCCACATAAATCGGAACACCTAAATATCTTTTGTATTTACAGTCCTATCCAGGTCTATTAAAGCTATTGTTATTTAATTAATTATAACAATTACAGTATAATTCAGTTTTTTATTGTCTATCATGCTATCGTAAAAAAATATACTATTCCATTTAAAAAAACATCGGTGACCTTGAAATTTCATTAAAAAACACGACATAAACATTTTTTTTCTTCACCATTATATTTGCCCCCTGCAATAGTATCACTTTGTCCCCTGAAGTTTTCTGATAGGACTGTAAATACGAAAGATACTTAGGTGTTCCCATTTATGTGGGACACCTAATTTAATTGTATAATTTAATTTGAATATTAGAGATGAACAACATTTTTTTCGAGCAATAAATAATGAATCAAAATTGTATAATTCGATCGTTGCTTTAGATGCTTCAGTAGTACAAACAGGAATTACTTCACTTTTTAAGCGAAAGCTTTTATCTATATTTGCTTAATGATAAACAGCAAATGTTTTACCCTCATTGACTATCACTATGTATACATATGTACGTATTCTCTGTACTCTATCAGTAATATGTATAATCCTACCTTCACCGAATGAGGGATATGCATTACCCAGCCCCTTTCTAACAAGGGAAGTTACCCAACCGTAACACGCCGATTTTACTGATATAAAACTCAAAAAAATACTTGACACGTATTTTTTTTATAGCGGCCGACATTCATGTTAAGGGGGTGAAAATAGCTCTCAAAGTTGGGGTGGAAAATCCTATTTCATTGAATACCTCCGAAAGTATTAGGCCTAGACAAAAATTTCAAAATCCAATTTATGCGTCTTTGAAGGACGAATCTTTTCGTGTAAACTGCTTTAAAAAAAAATAATTTGTTTAAAAAATATGTTAGAAAATAATTATTTCTGTCTTTATTTATTTTTGTCTTTTTAACGAGAGTGCACCGATTTAATTAGTCGAGTTTTATTTGATTATTGCGTTATTTGTAATATTCAACATTATTGGGGATATTATTTATGATGACAACAACCACATCCGCGATAACATTATTGATGTATTTTTGTATATATTTTTCTAATGATTATAAATAAAAGGTGTCGTTTCTTCGAAACTGTAGTAGCTTGTGATAAGAGGGATAATATGTATGTACATGTTTAACTGATGAATGCAGTATAGCTTTTCTCGTGATCTTCTTTGTTGGTAACTGATTTGATGATGTAAGATATGGTGACCCTCAAATAAGAAAATTGAACGAGTTTGAACTATTAATACTCCGGAAATGCACAGTATGTCTAGAACGCAACCAGTATGTTCTGGCTACTGCTTGTTACGCGATTTATCAAATGGCTACTGCGACTATGGACCGGCACTTGGAAGTAGAGATCGCTATTTCACGTGTATCTAAATACACGTGTACACGTGTATTTCACGTACACGTACTTCAGTACGTGTCATTTTAAGTACACGGGTACACGTGTACTATTTCACGTGTATTTAAATACACGTGTACTATTTCACGTATATTTAAATACACGTGTATTAACGTATCCGCTTTTTAAGTCGAATTTATTTGTAGGATACAGTTACTAATATTCGAAAGGAAAGGATGGGTATATAAAATAGATAACAAAATTTAATTTGAAAACCACTCCCATTACAAAAAATGTAATCAACTAAACCTCAAGTTTATTAGAGAAGAATCTGATATGTGTTAATGTCCTGACAATAGATGACTTTTTTGGGATACCAATATTCTTAGCTGTTTGAAAAACCCCACTCCGGAGCAACTGCTATTCATGATATGTTTAAATATTTTATTACCGGTTCTACAAGTCTAAGATGTTCAGCTTTCCGCGTCTTTCGTTTGCAGTTGCAGGCTTCGAATTGTAATTCAATCTAAAATGTCTGCATAAATAATTTTTTATAATGCTTACAAATTTATTTATATATTCATTACCTAAAAATACATATTTATTATTTAAACAATTAGTGAAGTAAATTTTTATGGTGAAAATTTATATGTATACAAATTTGTTTATATACTTATTATTAATCAATTTTTTATATAAATTAATTTTGATTATTAAAACAATTTATTAAAAATTGGTTTAAAAATTATTTAAATAATAAAAATGTAAGTATTTGTTCCAAAAATGTTTTAAAATAAATAATAAATATGATATAATATACAATATAGATACATATGTATATATACAGGGTGTCTCAAAATTTCTGTTACTCGGGATATCTCTTTATCGATCGTATTTAGAAAAAAATATTTCCAATGAAATTTGTATGGTTTTCAAAGCTCTATAGAAAGATGCATTTTTTACATATTTTATTCGACGTGTTGAAGGTCATTTTAAGGTAAAGTTTACTTTTTAGAATGGAAACAAATTTTTTATTATACCAACTTATTCTATGAGAAAAATAAGTAAGTTTTATTCGAAACGTTTTTTAATTCGACATCAGCGTTTTGAGTTATTCAATCTAATTAATTGTCTGACGTCTAATGACGTCAAATCAGGAGAGCGCGCTGGCCTATTAGGCACTTTTTCTAGTGTCTTTATCATTGAATACCTTAAAAAGTTATTGTTTAAAAACACGTCAAATAAAATATGTAAAAAATGCACCTTTCTATAGAGCTTTGAAAACCATACAAATTTCATTGGAAGCATTTTTTTCTAAATACGATGGATAAAGTGATATCCCGTGTGGTAAGACTTCGGGAAATCCCCCCCCCCCCTCCAATCGACACGTGACATACGTCATTCTATTCGTTTTGACATGCTGAACATTTTATGTTGGTGTCATTTTTGGCGTACATGAATAGTTTTCGAGATATTCATGAAAAACTGCAGCTACTACACATTGCATTTTGTGTATACGTGCACGTCCGTGCTGTGCGTATGCGTGAGCATGTTGCGACCGCTCGTCAACTTTTTCTACAGATATATCACTACGATCGTCGATCGATCTATATACCGCGTGAACTTTTTAAAAAATATGATGATGAAGAATGAGTACATATTACTTATTATAACAATACCACACACACCCACCCAGTGTTTCTGAGAAGAAGGTTCTTACATTAAATAATATAAAATCAACTGAGACCAATACCAATTTGTTTTACTATTAAATGCATATTACGACAATACCACACACACCCACCCAGTGTGTCTGAGAAGAAGGTAGAGTGTAGATTATTTAACATTAATCCATTCGAAATCCTAATTATGTTTTATGTATTTATATTTGTTTAATGTGAGAACCTTCTTCTCAGAAACACTGGGTGGGTGTGTGTGGTATTGTCGTAATAAGTAATATGTACTCGTTCTTCATCGTCATATTTTTTAAATAGTTCACGCGGTATATAGATCGATCGACGATCGTAGTGATATATCTGTAGAAAAAGTTGACGAGCCGTCGCATCATGCTCACGCATACGCACAGCACGGGCCTGCACGTATACACAAAATTCAATGTGTAGTAGCTGCTGTTTTTCACGAACATCTGGAAAACTATTCATTTGCGCCAAAAATGACAACAACATAAAATGTTCAGCATGTCAAAACGAATAGGATGACGTATGTTACGTGTCGATCGGAGGGCGAGGATTTCCCAAAGTTCAGCCGTTTGTCGTCTTCATTTATTTTGATGCGAGCGTGTTTTTTCTAAATATGCTCTAGAAATAGTTGAACACATACGAATTTAGTTCATAATCGTATGTCCATGTATAAGCATCAGTTCATCTTTGAACAATTTTGTATCAAAACCGTCAATTTATTGAATAAACTTCGTTAATAAAAATGATGTTTAAATTTATTGTTGTACCAAAAACCGCGGAATTTATGAAACCATAGTCTCGATACATAAATTAATATTAGTATTAATGTTCTAAAAATTATACGAATTAAAATGAGGATGCATTAACTTAATGCGTTAACACTTTCTCATTTCTCGATAATACAAACACGGGGTTTTTCAGTAGTCAAAAACGCTAGACAAAAGTCCTATTTTTTCGTTTACGAGGCGCAATTTGCATTATTCGATAGATAGAGATAGATGCCTAGATCGATCTTTTATCTAGCGTCTATGACTACTGAAAAACCCCGTGTTTATAGTATCGAGAAATAAGAAGGCGAATTCCGCACCCATGCAATCCTGGAAAAAGGAGTCTACGTGAAATAGTACACGTGTAACCGTGTATGGTACTGAAACTGGCACTAGAACGTCCGAATATTAATCCGAGTCACTATAAATACGTGTAGTGAAATACACGTGAAATAGTACACGTGAAATAGTACACATGAAATAGTACACGTGTACCCGTGTACTTAAAACGACACGTACTGAGGTACGCGTATTTAAATACACGTGTACACATGTGTTATTAATACACGTACAAAACCACGATCTCTACGTTGGAAGGCTATGTTTTAAGCAATGTAGGTATCTGTGTCCTAATCCTAACAAAAAAAGCATAGAACTGCTTCTATGCAGAGTTGTGCAGAATTACAATTGAATTACTCCAGGAATTATAATTACAAAGTAATTGAATTACATTGTAATTTATAATTCAGATCTTCATTCATTTAAATTACAATGTAATTGGTAATTGCAATAGAGTACAATTATAAAATACATTGTAATTCAATTATATTGTAATTTATAATTCAGATCTTCATTCAATTAAATTACAATGTAATTCGTAATTGCAACTGCGTACAATTATAAAATACATTGTAATTAAATTACAATGTAATTCGTAATTGCAATGGAGTATAATTATAAAATACATTGTAATTCGATTATATTGTAATTTATAATTCAGATCTTCATTCAATTAAATTACAATGTAATTCGTAATTGCAATGGAGTACGATTATAAAATACATTGTAATTCAGTTATACTGTAATTTGTAATTCAGATCTTCATTCAATTAAATTACAATGTAATTCGTAATTGCAACTGCGTACAATTATAAAATACATTGTAATTAAATTACAGTGTAATTCGTAATTGCAAATATAGTACAATTTTAAAATACTTCGTAATTAAATTACAATGTAATTCGTAATTGTAAATACAGTACAATTTTAAAATACTTCGTAATTAAATTACATTAATTTGGTAGAGAGGTTGAAAAATCCATTTGTAGGTTTCAAATAGAAGGAATTTATTATTTATAAATTTATAATATTTGAACAGAAATAACTTCTGAGTTACACATTTTTCAAATTTCAACCATAAAGCCAACAAGTATATGAAAGAAAAACATAAAAATATATCGTACTTCTTCAAAGTTCTGGACTATAATTTGGAGAGCTGTATTTCAATTATATTATATTTCAATTACACATCTGATTAAAATACTTAGTAATTGAATTATAATGTAATTGAATTAGCACAACTCTGCTTCTATGCAATTCTCACTGTAATAATAATGTTCCTTTCACGATAGGTGGATTGAATAACCCGTTAGTCAGGAAATTTGATGTTATACAAGGTGTCCAAAACCACTCGTCCAGGGGTGTTTCTAACTTCTCAGATAAGCATATCCGGTAAAAATGTTTGCAATAAAAGTTGCGGGGATTAATGGAGGAGAAATGTCCATGACCTTGTATTTGACCTTCGGATCCATTTACAAAGTTATTTGGTCAGTACGTATTTTTTATGGCCTCTAGCAGTCATTTTAATCTAGGACATAAGTACATATCTGAACGTGAAATTTCGAGCTCTTTCAGAATCGGTAGTCAAAAGTAGGGGTTCCCATTTAAAAAATACGTACTGATCTCCAAATAACCTTGAAAATGGTTCCAATGGTCAAATACAAGGTCATGGGCAAGGTCCTCTATTAATCCCTGCAATTTTTATTCCAAACATTTTTACCGAATATGCTTATCTGAGAAGTTAACACCCCTGGACGGGTGGTTTTGGATACCCTGTATTTCCAGTAACCCATCTTATTTGATTTTGTTTTTACTGGTCCTCTTCTCAGATTTCAAGAAAACAGCATCTTTCAAGGTCATCTCATTCTGAACAACATTTCCTTTTTCAAAGTTTTTGTCGGTCGGCCTTAATTCACGAGATAATTGGACAATGAACTTACCAATGCAAATATTCCTTGAAAATATAGCTCTTGAAATACTGAAAATTCATTCGGATTAATTGATTTTGGTACTAGAATTTATTTTGAATGTACTTTAAGTAATCCGATAATTTTGTACTTGGTTTAAATATTCCAATTGAGTACGATTACGTTATGTAGAGTCCTTTCTCGGCTCTGCACTATACATATGTAGTATAATGTAGTCCACGTGTTGGACGAGAACTCGTGACGAATAGTCAACAAGTATGAATTGAATACACAGTACACAGCGTATTATCATCGGTCAATTTTAGTGTATTGACCGCAAGGTTAAGTGTTACTATTAAAGTGAATTATGAATGGCTTTCTTATAACTTGTTAATAAATCATTTTTAATTTAACGCTAACAGCACAGAGCGACGCGACGCGACGTAACAATTGTATAAAAGATCATGCTGCCTTTCAAAATTAATAAGACTGATGTTGCAATAGATAATATACGCCCAAATAAATACGTTCAATAATTTCCCATAGAAACATGTTTACAATCTAACAATAAGTAAGGTGAAATGCCCTAAGCCTGGACAGCATTTTTTCCTACCTTTAATTTTATCAGTTTAGATAAACAAAAATAACTTTTTAAGTGTTTTAACATAAAATTCAGATTTTGCAAAGTAATTTGAAAGCAAAAAATCATTGTTTAGATTAATATTTTAATTGTATTGGCAAGAATAATTCAAACCTATAATTGGAAATATTAAATCCAATCTAAACTAGCACCTTGACAGAAGGAAAAGCCTACACCGGGACAAATTGAATTTACATATAATCTGCAACAGGCACTATAGTGCTTCAAGCACTACGGCCGCCACGGGGAGCGCGACGCGCGGTCGGGAGGAGTGGGGGTATTCCTTGAGAATTCCTCCGATCGAACAAAAAGCCCATGCCTGATCTATAACATCGAACTTCATTAAATCTTTAATGATGCACACATGAATATATTATTATTGCATATTAAATTCTGCCCTGTTTAATGCTCATTTTCTGTTGCAAAGCAAGCATTTCAAGGGACAATACTTCTTTCTCCATATTCTCTAATTGAGTGCATAATTTTGCTTTCTCTTCTATAATTTCATCTTTATTATCATTAGTTGCTTCAGACCTTTTTTTTAGATTTATCATTGGATTTTAACTTTATATGTATCTTTAATTTGTTCTGTAATTATATTTTTTCTTTCGTGTAAATTATTATTGATTTCTTGTCCTTTTTTAATTTTGATTCTCTCTTTTTCCTGCTTTTTAGGTAACAGTAATTATAGTAATTTGAAATTTAGAATACACAAAAGATATTGCAATACATGAGGATAGAGACAAACTATCCTCGAAACGGTTTAGAATAGAGCGCCTGGATAAATAATTGGTGCTCTGAGAGTCGATGACGTGTGGATCGGCTACCCCCGCTACCGCGCTCCGGTCACCCCACCAGCCTGCGTGGTGATAGCCAATTCTACGTCATCGACTCTCGGAGCACCAATTGTTCAGGCGTTGTTCGGGATCAGAATATGAGACATATACATCAATGCAGAAGATTACGATGGAAACGAAAAGTAAATCGGTGATTTATTTTCGGTTTTCTTAAGTTAAAAGTTTACTTACATTTCAACGTCTTGAGGAAGTAATAATTAAATTGCGGATCTTTATACAAATTCCAATTTTCATAGGTTATTCTATAAAAAATTGTTTGTATCAACTAAAAAATGTCTTTTCGTAAACATAAGTCTCATTCATTCTTATGAATATACGCATTTATTGTGTATGTTTAAACGCAGTTTAGCGGTAACAGTAAAAGACGACGACTTTCGTGGAACGCGTTAATGTGTTTCTATTAGTTTAGTTAAGCACTTGGATAAACATTATCACGATTTTGAACGCGTTAATTTTCAACTTCAGTTTTATACAGCTTGGCCTAAGATTATGTACTAAAAAAGTATTTATCTAATCGATCTGGAAATTCGATATTATATCTCTTACGCCTTTCTGTGTATCGGTACATACATGCATCATATTTTTCTTGCTATTAGAAAGATTACAAGTATTTTTATTTGCGGCGTGTGTAATTTCTTGCCTCGAGAGTTATTTTTTAACGCAGGAATATTTCTGAATAGATTGTACAAGCATTTACTGGAATATGTTCAAGAGGCTTCTCTGTCCTTTCATAGTAAAGTTGTCTCTGGTAATATTTAAAATCAATCAATGTCTCCGACATTGTAGAAAATATAACAAAAGAGAGGGATTCCTTTAAATATATAATATTTATGTAATATGTTTTCGCGTAGCAATGGTTGCTCTCAATTATAACATATTAAATGCTTTATTCGAAAATTGTAAAAATA
This sequence comes from Lasioglossum calceatum, assembly GCA_963966675.1. Classification (NCBI taxonomy): domain Eukaryota; kingdom Metazoa; phylum Arthropoda; class Insecta; order Hymenoptera; family Halictidae; genus Lasioglossum; species Lasioglossum calceatum. Next base: position 14,377,032 of record OZ016545.1, on the reverse strand, counting down.
TATATGAGAGCGTGTAATAAGTTTGTATCGATAAAGATATACATTTCAAGAAATGTTCCTTAAAATGATTGTTTATGTTAACTGCCAGAAAAACTGTTATGAATGGTACCTATAGGGATGCTTCATTATCAGTACCAGCCAATTCTTTCGAAGTTTTGTTAGAATGAACTATTGACTTACCAACAAATGTTACTAACCATTTAAAAGTGGATCAATAAGATTCCAATCGTGAGGACTAAACGCAATAATTGAACAATTTCCAAGATATGCAATAAAAGAGGTTTCTGATGCTTCAAATAAATCAATTTTATTTATTTTATTATCTACATTTAAAAAAGCATGACTGATACATGATTATGACGATTAATTTTTGCATTCACTCAAATGTCTTTTTTATTCTTGATAACTCCCGACCGCAGCACGAGCCGCGGACATGTTTAACAACGCAACGAAAGACATTGTTATCTAGTTAGGATGTTTTACCTGACCAATCGTTGGTGTCGAGTAGAAAACTACGAACGCAATTGTTACACAATCTGTGCGTCATAGACACCATTACTTTACGACTTCAGATATATCGATGAAGGTCAAATGCAATACAGGGTGTCCCACGCAACTGGAACAGGCTGTACCTCCTAAACGGTTGGGAATAGAGGAAAATGTTATAAGAAAAAGTTGAATGGCATCAGACGGTGCATACTACGCAACTAATTTTATGCACTTTTGTGCATCGGTGCATCAGAAAAATGCAACTGCACTTTCTTTTTAAATGGAAACTTACATTTTTGACTGCACCAATCGATGCAGTTTGTTGTGCTCTACATAAAAGTACTAACATACTTATGCCCTAAACTTATTCGTTAAGAAGTTATCGAAGCTAAAAACTTAGAAGAATGATTTCGGTCTCCCGGCAAGTGTCCCGGAGTACCTACGTTATGTTCCATTATAACTTTTAGCTTCGATAACTTCTTAACGAATAAGTTTAGGGCATAAGTATGTTAGTACTTTTATGTAGAGCACAACAAACTGCATCGATTGGTGCAGTCAAAAATGTAGGTTTCCATTTAAAAAGAAAGTGCAGTTGCATTTTTCTGATGCATTGATGCACAAAAGTGCATAAAATTAGTTGCGTAGTATGCACCGTCTAATGCCATTCATCTTTTTTGTTTAGTATGTATACAGTATACATAAGTACATACAGGCAGTGTCGCCAGAAGATGCCCAAATGGACATATCTCTTTCCTCTCCTCCTTTTCCCTTTCCACTATCCCATTCCAGCACCATGCGCACACTCCAACGTCCCCCACTAAGACTGTAGACCACGGTGCCCCAGTGATGCCAGAGTCGTGGTACCGTGGTACTAAACCATACCCCCATTATGATGAACTGTTGCCCCTACTTTTCTTTTCCAACGCCCTCGCGCGTTACACGCACCAGCGCACCATGTCACATAGTAGAGCAGGGGGGGCAATCTCCCATGTATAATGTATGGACCTTAGCACCGCCATCTATCCTAATTCCCTCAACTAAAACCTATATATATAGCTATACTATTTTATAACACATATACACTGATATACACATACACCAACATACACACACATATACCTACTGTACAGCACTGCACAGTACGATTACTTTAACGTTAGAAGTAAAAGGACATAACATGTTTTGTAACAATAGTTCATTTTAACAATATTTTATTATATAATAATACATATATACATAATACAGAATAATATTATAATGATATTAGATGTTTCAATTTTTATACTTGCTGCTGCACTCCACATCTGTACCTCACTATCCTTTAAAAAAATGTATTATTATGCACAAAGTAAAGTTCGAAAAATAAGTTCTAATGAAATAAGTTCACTGAGTGTCGCTCAATTTTGAAAAATTATTTCTACAATTGATTTGACACTCAGCAAACTTCCTTTTTTGAAGCTTATTAATCAAATTTTCAACACAACATGAAAGAATATAAAAACAATATAAAAATGTCTTCTATAAATTGAAAAATCGTAGTCCGCAACAATGGTCAAGACTCTGTGATTGACAATTGACAGTGATTTTGGAGGTTATAATCAAACACATGCAGTAAGAACTTCATGATCAAATAGTAGCGACCAATAGCGCCAGGGATTCAACATCAGTCATGTCCAATCATGGTTAATCACGTGATGTGCTGTGATCGTGGTGCCATCTATCCTAATTCCCTCAACTAAATCCAAGCAGTCCAAGGTCATACATAAGAGTTTTCTCCCCCTGTAGTAGAGCAGGCATGGGCAGAAATAGCACGCGTGCTACCGACTCGATCGCGTCAATGGTAGTGGTAAGAGTGGGGAAAGCGAAGGCAGGCTTTACGCAGCATCTAGGCGAGGGACGGAAATGTAAGGGGCCTGGCGGCCGCACAGTGGGACGAAACGGGCGATTCCCTGGACATGGCTTTTTCACCCAGTTATTTCTTTATAAAAATTTAAATGTGGGTCATACTCTATGTATTTTTTCGTGCTGAATCGAATGGTAAAGTCCGTTTGGCGATAGGAATGATGCGAAAGAAGCTACAGCACATTTTAATACATCAATCGATGCAGCTAGACATTCGTTATAAGAAAGTACTAACCTATGTACATAAGTCGAAAACTTAGTAGTTCAGGAGATATTTCAATTTAACTAACTCTAAAACACCAGTACTGTCGTACTAAGTAAGACGTTAGCGTTTACTTACTAGTGTAACGTCTTAGTACGACAGTAATGATGTTTTAGAATTATTTAAATAGAAATATCTTCTGAACTACTAACTTTTCGACATACATAGGTTAGTACTTTTTTATAACGAATGTCCAGCTGCGTCGATTGATGTATTAAAAAATACCTCATTCCATTTAAAAAAATGAAGTTGACCTTCATATCTCCTTGGCGTCTCCGCCTATAAAAAAATTAATGACATCAGATTACGAGCACCTCGATATCAAGTCAGTTTGGTCTGATGTATTTTCTTCTATCTTCAAAAGCACGCGAGTTATTCAGGTGACCTGTTAGAGTGCCCCACCCTGTATATTGTTTCATTGTCTTCCTTATTTATATTATTTCGTTATCTTTGTTGTTAAGCATTCTACACAGAACACTACAGTTATATGTAAATCTTGTAACAAGTCATAGAAAAATGGAATAAATACCCTTTTTTTATAATTTACAATCTTTATTCGTTCGTATCCACGCAATGGTAATCCACAATTCCAACAGTTTCAAAAACTGAGAACTGATACTGAACGATAAGAGCAGAATTAAGAATACATAGTCAACAAACACTGCGTTGTGCTGGACTTTGACCCTAGAAACCACAAGTTTAAACATGATTTCCGGGAAAAATCGGACGAAGTCGGATATGATTTCTGCGTCTTTCTCTCACTAGATACCAACGGTAAACACCTGTAGAGTCCGTTTTTCGGAATAAATCGGAAATTTTTTGTAACCCGACAAAATGTACGCAAAATGCCCACAACGTTACTAAACGTAAAGTGTTAAACATATATATATATATATATAAATACAACCATTTTTTATTTAATTTATATTTTTCTCAGCTCAAATACACCTCATAAGTAGGAAAAAATTATACAACAACATTACCAAAAGATGGAAACTATTGGGAACAATTAAATAGAAAGATACGGTTTCATGAAAATTCAAGTCTCGAGCTGTCGATTTTAGATACATATGCCGGCAACATGGCGTTATCACTGACATGTCCGGGAATGTCCCCACATTTTACTTGTTCCAAAAAGCCTAGAAAACGATCCTATGAGCTCTCTTACTGGGAAAAAGAAGTTTGAATTTTTCGTCCATGTCGGGGATTTTACGTAAGTCGTCCCACTGTGGGCCGGCCCGTATGGCAAGCCTGCTGGCGACACTGCATATGTATAAGTTCATGTGGCGGCATTATAGTGAATTGCAGCTAGTTTTTAAACAAGTTTTCGGTATAAAGTATAAAATACAACACTGGTTATTAACTTTTCAGCAATCGTTCTAATGTTTTACTATTATTAAAATTCTCGTTATTCTAATTTTTCAATAAATTATTAAACTTCTATCACAAAGTTCGTGTAAAAGTATGCAAACTATGTAAACGTTTGTTATTTGTATAAATGGACTTATCCGTATATTTCTTCTTTGTTTCCTGTACCTTTGAAAAAATTCAAGTACCTACTTGAGTACTTTGTACCTACAAAGGGTTTGCTTCTCGAATTCAGAAATAATTATAAACTAAATTTAGTATGATCCAAAAAGAAATTTAATTTAATTTAAGATATTACATTCTAGAAGTAATTGCCAATGTCACATAACACATACCACGTTGGAGTGATATGCAATTATGGTGGAATTGAGATTTTAAACAGAACTAAAAAGAAAGTTTCAGTTTGCAATTCTTTGTATATTATATTATATCATTAAACTGTTTTCGTGCGAAGATTCGTAATCTAGTTATTAGGCTCTGGCTATCATTCACATCATCCTTCTTCAAGTATTCTTGGAAACTACTGCCGACTGAATATATTTATATCTTGCATTAACCAATTGACCTTCTTTGTACAGCTAAATTGTACCTGCATTTCGGAGTTGGTTGCTTCTGGTGTTAGCTAATTTTGCACTATCTTGACCTTCGGCTTTTAATCTCCTTTTATTCTTTACCTCTACAGTACTCTACACTTTCCTTCATATCTTTCACATATTCTGTTTTCGTCGTCTCGTTGATCAACTTGTACACTTTCTCCTAATATGTACGTTGATAATCTAATTTCGAAGTTTACTCTTTATTTCTCCCTTTGAATGTTATTTTTGTTTTAAAAGGGTATAGCCGGATAAAGGTCGCCGCACAATAGGACGCCCCGCCGCCTGACCGCCTCCGCTGTTTTGACTTTCTTCTATACAGGGTGTCCCAAAATTCCTTCAACAACCGGAAATGGAAGGTTCCTGAGATCACTTGAAGCAACATTCTCCTTTTCAAAAATGTTATCCGCGGCTTTGTTTAGAAGTTATTAACGAAAAACACGGACCAATCAGAGCGCGACCTAGACGCGAGTTGGCACAGTCGGCCCGGCCCGCCAACTGTCTATTGGTCGACGGTGCCAACTCGCGTCTAGGTCGCGCTCTGATTGGTCCGTGCTTTTCGTTAATAACTCCTAAACAAAGCCGCGGATAACATTTTTGCAAAGGAAAATGATGCTTCAAATGATCTCAGGCACCTCCCATTTCCGTCTGTTGAAGGAATTTTGGGACACCCTGTATAGTTCATAGTTGTATGTTTTACATAACGCATGGGCAAATTTTTGCTCGATCGGAGGCATTTTCAAGAGATACAGCACTACGGCCGCCACGGGGAGCGAGACGCGCGGCCGGGAGAAATGGGGATATCCCTTGAAAATGCCTCTGATCGAGTAAGAATTTGCCCATGCGTGATGTAAAACATAGAACTGAACTACATAGAAGAAACCCAAAACAGCGGAGGTGCGCGGTGCCTACCAGGCGGGGGGGCGTTTAGTGTGCGACGACCTTAAGGTAGTCAAAAATGCCCTTGAACCGAATTATATCGACGATGGAGCATTCCATAGGACATCAAGAAAAAACATACTGTGCAAAGTTTCAACCCTGTATCTCGATCCGGAGGGTAGTTACGGGGTAAAATCGAAAAATCAGTTTTTGGCCTATTTTCCCTAGTTAATGATGTTTAGAAATTTTGAAAAAAATCTGACGTATGTCAACAACTCAAATACATACTTTGCAATTGGTTTCAGTATACTTTTTTTTTACTTGATTATTTCTTTTTGTTATGTCTAACTATACAGGGTGGGTCACCTCATTTTGCCACCTTAAATATCTTTGTTGTTTTCAAAGATATGCCAAATGTCTGAAGGACAAAGTTGAATGGTAAAATGGGACTCGTACGATACCAAAAATTTTTGTTTTTATGTAATTTTTTTTAGAGATATGAAGGTTACCTTCATTTTTTTAAATGGAGTGAGGTATTTTTTAATACATCAATCGATGCAGCTGGACATTCGTTGTAAAAAAGTACTAACCTATGTATGTCGAAAAGTTAGTAGTTCAGGAGATATTTCAATTTAAATAACTCTAAAACACCATTACTCTCGTACTAAGCCGTCGGCGTTTACTTACTTGTGTAACGTCTTTTAGTACGAGACTAATAGTGTTTTAGAGTTATTTAAATTGAAATATCTCCTGAACTACTAACTTTTCGACATACATAGGTTAGTACTTTTTTATAACGAATGTCCAGCTGCATCGATTGATGTATTAAAAAATACCTCACTCCATTTAAAAAAATGAAGGTGACCTTCATATCTCTAAAAAAAATTACATAAAAACAAAAATTTTTTTGGTATCGTATGAGCCCCATTTTACCATTCAACTTTGTCCTTCAGACATTTGACGTATCTTTGAAAACAACAAAGATATTTGAGGTGGCGAAATGAGGTGACCCACCCTGTATAATAATCAATGGTATTTTTGTAGATTTCTTTTAGTATCAATATTTAAATTATGTAAAGTATGTATTTGAGTTGTTGACATGTGTCAGATTTTTTTCAGAATTTCTAAACATCATTAACTAGGGAAAATAGGCCAAAAACTGATTTTTCGATTTTATCCCATAACTAGCCGCCGGATCGAGATACAGGGTTGAAACTTTGCACAGTATGTTTTTTCCTGGTGTCCTATGGAATGACTCATCGTCGATGTAATTCGGTTCAAGGGCATTTTTGACTACCTTATCCGGCTGTACCCTTTAATATTCCCCTGCCTTGTATATCGTTAAGCCATTCATAGTACACTACCATCCTTTGAAAGGGGTCAGGTCATTTGAAGTAACTTTTCCCCTTGAGAAAATGTTCTCCGCGGCTTTGTTAAGGACTTATTAATAAAAAAAAATTTTTCATTTTGCACAAAGATCCGCTGCGTTTCAACTTGATGATTATTATAACAAGTTTTCGTTGAACATGTTATAGGTATGCTACGTAGGCCGGATGGGCGAGTGCTTAAACCTGTTGTTAAACCTTTGCTTGGTAAACGGGAGATCGCATTCTACGAGAATTTAGAAGAATCCGAAGATCCTGTTATGATGCAGTTGAAGAATTTTGTGCCGAAATATTACGGCACGACAGAGTTGCAAATATTTGGCAAACGTAAGACATTAGATGTATCAAATTTCTACGATCCGTTGATATCTCATCTAAATAACTGTTTATCTTGTATCAGTTTCTGCATGGATTTCCTTTCGCTTGAGGCTTGCGTATTTAGTTGAAAACGCCGATCTTGAATTATAATTGATAATATCGTGTTTTTCTATGATGTTCAAGGAGTTACATTCCTTACGCTGAAAGATATCATCGATGGTATGGCCGAACCGTGTGTGATGGATATAAAGATTGGTAGACGAACATGGGATCCTCTTGCCACGCCGCAAAAAAGGGCCACGGAAGAATTAAAGTATGCCGAGTCGAAGCGCACTTATGGTTTTTGCATAACTGGATTTCAAGTCTATTGTCTCCCTTCTGGCCAGTTAAAAAAGTTTGGCAAACACTATGGCAAAACGCTTGATGCCAAGGGTGTTGTGGAAGGTACATTATAAACTTCAACTATTTTATTATTTAGAACTGTGGCGCACCCAGGATGTAATCTTGGGAGGAGGGGGTGGAGTTGAACCCAGCCCTAGGTTTTGCGTGACTTTTTTTTTTAGTCAAAATATCTGTCAACGGTACCCAGGGCTATTCCGCGATTTTAATTTTGGAAGCTAAACATTTTATTCTTGGGGGGGGGCATGGTCCCCTAGCTCCCCCCCTGGGTGCGCCACTGATTTAGAACTATGAACGCATAAATTCTTACTTACTAATACACGCACGTCCCGTATAACACGGAAGCGTCTTCCCAAAAAATTGACGCGTTTGGCGAGTTCGTGCAATAAAAAAAACTAAAAAGCAGTACACAAAACAAAGTTTGGTTTAAAAAATGCTACTACATATTTTGCTTCCATAAATAGAAAAAGTGACTGCATTAAATGTACCAATAAACGTCCTTTGCTATACATAATATTTATTCGAATGAATAAGTTTATTCAATAATAATTTTCTATATAGAACATTCCTCTTTACAATCTGAATAATTATAGAATAAAAAAATCTGAAATTAATCATTTTGACGCGTCCAATAGTTTTAGTGACAAATAATACCATTTTCTTCGTTGATAAATATTCATTTTGAGCAAATCTGTCAGCAGCATTTTCTAAGAAATCTGTTAATTTTATTTATTTACATTTCGAATATACGGTAAGGAGCAAAACTGAACCAATAACCACAAGTTTTGTATAAATCATTATTTATTGCTAGGAATATAGAAAAATAACAAAAAATCAACATTATAATTATTTTTATCATAGTTAGAAGTAACTTAAGACATCTTTTTCAATAATTAATGTCTCCTCGTTTAGCAATGATAACCAAAATAGATTGACTCGGTTTTGCACCACGTCCAATACTTGACAATATTTAATATATTATTTATTTTTAATATTTCATCCACAACCCTTGTGCTTGTAAAACTGCATTAATTCGTTTTGGCATACTTTCTACTAATTTTTTGCAATAATCCGGAGATATTTGTTCCCACTGTTCTTGAATTCTATCATACAAATCCATGATTGAAGTAGGTTGGGAGTCATATGAATCCCGAAGTCGTCTTTTTAGTAAACCCCATAGATTCTCTATGGAGTTGAGGTTGGGGCTCTGTGCAGGCTAAAGGACGGTTCAGCTTGCTCAGGAAAGCACCGGTCACCAATGCTTAAGGATAGGGAGCCCGGTCACGGAAATTCGGGCCGGATTTCTCAACGGAATTTATTTTTCGCCAGGCCTTTCCTGGCACCGACATCTCTCTCGACGAGGGTCAGGGCTGCCTGCTGTGCGCGGTACAAAAAACAGAAAAATAAATTCCGTTGAGAAATCCGGCCCGAATTTCCGTGACCGGGCTCCCTATCCTTAAGCATTGGTGACCGGTGCTTTCCTGAGCAAGCTGTACCGTCCTTAATTCAGAACAAAAAATTTTTTAATACTGAGCCAATTTTTACACTTTTAGCAGTGTGCTTAGGGTCTCGGTTATGCATGAAAATTACATTTTTTTCTTCAAAAGGCATATTTACAACAGCATCTATGAGATGATCTTGTAAAATATCCTTGTACATCAGGGATGGACACGGGTGAGGCCCCTCAAACGCCTACTTCCCCCACCAAGCTTCCTTTCCGTGGCGCTCCTCGCGGCTCCGATGCACGAGGCCTGCGCACTGTTTGCGACGGACAAAGCGCATCTTTCTTTCATAGTATCGATGGAAGCTGGTGGGGGACAGTAGGTGCTACGGTGGGGACGGCTTTGCCTCAATTGAGGCAAAAATGCCCATCCCTGTTGTACATGTACTGATTCATGATGCCATTAATTCGGCGCAGTGATCCAACACCAAATGCTGTTAGGCACCCCCAGAACATTAGGGATCCGCCTCCATGCTTTAACGTTTGTTTCACATGTGGTTTAAGCCTTTCATTTTTACGAATCCGGCACCAAGATATGCCATCTGAACAAATTCTGTTAATTTTGGACTCGTCTGACCAAATAACCCGTTCCCAGTCAGTAGTTGTCCAGTTTTGATATTTTGTAGCAAATTCCAAACGACGTTTAATATCTTTTTTCGATAACATTGGCTTCTTTTTTTTCTTAATGCTTCTAAACTCAGCTCCTTTTTGAGGGTTCATCGTTGCTGTCTACTGACTTGTTTGTATATTCGTATCTTCTTTTAATAATTTTGCATATTCCTTCGTTCATCCTGCGGTGATAATATTTTTGGCCTTCCTCCAACATTTAATAATATACTTTTACAGTATTCTTTTCTTATTCTCTGCACTGTCGATTGACTAACACTGCAAGTTTTCGCCGTCATACGCGTTGACAAGCCGTCATTCAAAAGAGAAATTACTTTTTTTACACAATTGGGAGCAATTGACTTGATATTTATTCTTACTTCACTTGCATGCTTTTCCGTTCGACTGATTGCGAAGAACCGAGTGTTAAGACGTAGACTAATAGCTTCTAAACATACCAAAGAGCTAGATGTAAACATACTACTAGAACATTCCACGTAAACATTTCTTGTAGGGACCGGTGCAAAACCGAATCAATCTATTTTTGTTATCATTGCTAAACGAGGAGACATTAATTATTGAAAAAGATGTCTTTAGTTACTTCTATCTATGATAAAAATAATTATAATGTTGATTTTTTGTTATTCTTCCATATTCCTAGGAATAAATAATGATTTATACAAAACTTGTGGTTATTGGTTCAGTTTTGCTCCTTACTGTATATACAGGGTACGTCATCTTTTATGTCGGTATGTGAATATTAAATAACTTTAAAAAAAAAACAACCGATTTCCATATATGAGGTATTTTTATTTAATTTGGTTCTTTACAATTTATTTGGACTAGTCTTTGAATACAACATCAATTAAGTGGCCGCCTTTATTGGCTAAAGCAAAATGTGCCTTTTTTGCTGCGTTTTCCATCACTTTTTGAGCATCTTGGGCGGTATAGCGATGATTGTGGCACGAATGTTTGCCTTGAGCTCGTCAATGGTCTGAGGCTTGCTGGCGTACACTTTGCTTTTCAAATAACCCCACAAAAGGAAGTCTGGAGGGATCAAATCTGGAGATCTAGGTGGCCAGTCAATGTCGCCATTTTTTGACACCACGCGTTCAGGGAATTTTCGTTGCAGAAACTGCATTGTTTGATTTGCAGTGTGGCATGGCGCACCGTCTTGTTGAAACCAGTAACCGTCCATGGTTAAAATTGTACTGAATTGACGTTTCAAAAACATGTTCACTCAAATCAATCGGTTGATAAATGTTAAAGTTATTCAATCTTTACATACCAACATAAAAGATGGCGCACCCTGTATATATACAGGGTGTCCTAAAACTCCTTCAAGTCCGAGAAATGGGAGGTTCCTTAGGTCATTGGAAGCGACATTTCCCTTTGCAAAAATTACCGCCGCGGCTTTGTTTAGGAGTTATTAACGAAAAACACGGACCAATGAGAGCGCGACTTGGCACAGTCGGCCAATAGACAGTTGGCGCGCCGGGCCCACAGTGCCAGCTTGTGTCTAGGTCGCGCTCTGATTGGTGAGATTGGTCTGTGTTTTTCGCTAATAACTCCTAAACAAAGCCGCTGCGCCATTTTTGCAAAGGAAAATGTCGCTTCAAATGACCTAAGGAACCTCCCATTTCCCGGACTTGAAGGAGTTTTGGGACACCCTGTATATATATATACAGGGTGGTACACGTAAGTCAGGCCACCTAAATATCTCCTCTAATTGTGGGGATTCAAAAAATATTTTGTATGCTATTTGAATGGTTTGAAAAAACCATTCTATTGCAAAAAATGTTTTTTTTCTAGGGTAATTTTTTCGGAGTTTTCAAGGTTATCGATGTTTTTTGCGTACAATTGTATAATTTTTTTATTGCATCGTGTAACTGATTGAAAAATACATTCAGATATTTATAAAAACATGACGTTGAAATGACCTTGATCATCGAAAATTGGCGTTCCTTTACGTGGTCCATCTCTTCAGGTTATTGAGATGCAAAAAATATTGCTTACGTAATGTGCATAGTGTCAATGGGCCAAATATCTGGCCATAATGTTTTTTTCGAAGGTCATTTTTTTCGAAGTTATCAAGGTCATCGATGTTTTTTGACACACAATTCCATTTTATTTTATTGCTTCGGGTAACTGATCGAAAAATACATTCAGGTATGTATAATAACATAACATTGACCTTGATCTGAAGGTAAAACGTCAATTTTCGAAGATCAAGATCATTTCAAGGTCAGGTTATTTTACATATCTGAATGTATTTTTCGATCAGTTACCCGAAGTAATAAAACAAAATGTAATTGTGTGTCAAAAAACATCGATGACTTTGATAACTTCGAAAAAAATGACCTTTGAAAAAAACATTCTGGCCAGATATTTGGCCCATTGACACTATGCACATTACGTAAGCAATATTTTTTGCATCTCATTAACCTGAAGAGATGGACCACGTAAAGGAACGCCAATTTCCGAAGATCAAGGTCATTTCAAGGTCATGTTTTTATAAATATCTGAATGTATTTTTCAATCAGTTACACGATGCAATAAAAAAATTATACAATTGTACGCAAAAAAACATCGATAACCTTGAAAACTCCGAAAAAAATTACCCTAGAAAAAAAACATTTTTTGCAATAGAATGGTTTTTTCAAACCATTCAAATAGCATACAAAATATTTTTTGAATCCCCACAATTAGAGGAGATATTTAGGTGGCCTGACTTACGTGGACCACCCTGTATATATCCGTTAAGTTATGTCACCATTTTGAGGCATTTCCAGTAGTGCAATTAAAAACTGTTTTAGACAAAAGTTTCTCAGTACTTGATGAGCTACATGTTCGCATATTCTTACATCTGAAAAAATGCTTTTTACGTAAGAAAGTAAAGGTCACCTTAACTTTTTTAAATGGCACTATATGAAAAATTATTTCTTACAATAAAAGTCAATTTACATCAGATGTTCGAACTGCGATCCATCTTCTACGATACAGAGCTCCGCTCTTTCTATTAGACTTTTCGTTGTTGCCATAATTAGGGCGTCTCTGTACAATCTTTCCGCTGTGCGTGCACTTTTTCCACATTCATTGAAAACAGATAACATATCACATCTTTCTGCATTTGAAAACTTGTTCTAAAAGATCAAATCGTGATATACTAAACTACGACTGAAGGAATACTGTCTATAAGCTGATTAGATCGATGACACGATGACACACTGATGATTCTGAACCGTAAGTGATGAATGCAAACATAATATGGGAAGCGACGAGAGTAAACATAAACCGAGACGCCCTAATTATGGCAACAACGAAAAGTCTAATAGAAAGAGCGGAGCTCTGTATCGTAGAAGATGGATCGCAGTTCGAACATCTGATGTAAATTGACTTATATTGTAAGAAATAATTTTTCATTAAAATTACGTTTGCACAAAATTTCCGAGTTTGAGGTCATTTCAAGGTCATAGTATAATACACTGTTAAATTCCTCTCAACGTCAGAAACAATCCTATGATGTCCAAAACGTATAGTGCCATTTAAAAAAAGTCAAGGTGACCTTTACTTTTTCACGTAAAAAGCATTTTTTCAGATGTAAGAATATGCGAACATGTAGCTCATCAAGTACTGAGAAACTTTTCTCTAAAACAGTTTTTAATTGCACTACTGGAAATGCCTAAAAAATGGTGACATAACTTAACGGATACACCTTGTATAGGTGTGTATGTATACGGATGAATTTGTATAGAATGAAATTTCGTAATAGTCCCTTTTATTTCCTGCGCAGCGCTGAAATTGTTCCTGAACATAAGCCCAGAAAGACCGCCCTGCCGTCAATTGATCGTGCAACTTCTCTCTTTCCTGTGGAAGATCTTGCTATTCTTTCGTACCCAGCGGCTGTTCCGCTTTTATTCCAGTTCGTTGTTGGTGGCATATGACGCGAAAAGACTGCGGCATTACCTACATCCGAATAACCTGAACACCACCGACGGAACAACGCCGACCGGTCATGTAGCCAATTCATTTTCCACCGCGAGCGATCACGCGACCGCGACCGCGACGAATGTGTTCAAAGACGCGAGCAAAGGTACTACCCGTGACTCTGGAACGAGCCGGACCGTCGGAACTGGCCGAAATCTGACGGTCGAGAGGGTACACTGCATCAAACGGAGTATCAGTTTGAGTAGCGAATGCGAGTCGACGGACAAAGAAAAGGCCGTGAACAGAAGCGGATCCTGCAGTTCCGATTTCAGAGGGGATCGGCTTTGTCGCACGCATTCCTACGGTAACAACTACGATGACGACATTATTCAGATGAAGAAAGATTACGATGCCCTCCTCAGCGAACTCAGTAGTTCATCGGAAGAGAAGCTGAACTGGGTTAGGATTAATATGATCGACTTCACGCATGTCTTCCCGACCGAGGATCGAAACACGCTCGATGTAAATTATTTGGAGGGTATCGAGAATTTGATCAAACTCGTCGAGATGTTCTTGACTCCCAAGGATAACGCCGCATAATCATGCTTATGTATTTTATATTCTGTAATAAAGCTTAGATCGTTTATCGTTAGAAAGTCAGTTAGCATCGCGGCGAACAGGTGCTCGTGATCCGTGTTACCGTCCATCGTTGCCGTGTGATTGACATAGCGAACGTTTCGCCGGAAGCTCGTTCAGGGGCGCCAGAGGGAGCACGAATTAAGGGATACAGGCGATGACAGTTAGATCGCGACTTTACCGTACTGCTGTTCAGCTTCCACGCTTGCGGAAAATAATTCGAGTTAAGGGGCTAGACTCCCGTTTCCAGGATTGCAGCGGTGCGGGATGCTTCTTCTCGTTTCTTGATAACGCAAAGATTGGCATTCCAGTAATTAAAGCGGTAGTTGAAAGATCAAGTTAGGCCGTGGTCGCCCTCAACATTCGGAACCATAAAGCCGCGACAGCTACATGCTGTCAAATAATGCAAATTACGCCTCGTAAACGTAAAACTAGGACTTTCGAGGGCGATCGCGGTCTATACTCGCCGCCACGAGAGAACCGTACCGCGTGAAGATCAGTTTTCGTTCGTCGCTGCGCATCATCGCCCTAATTGGTTCAAGAAAGTGGGGAGTGGGTAGTGGAGTGAGATATGATAGGCTCGCTGCGCCCCCACCATCTTCCAAGCAGCGCGAAACGGTACGGTTCTCTCTTGGCGGCATATGTAGACTGATCTTTCGTCTAGCGCTTTCGACTACTGAAAAACCCCATCGCATGCATTAACGAGAAATGCGAAGCCGCATCTCGCACTCTTGCGATCCTGAAAAAACGAGTCCTATCCCGTTAAAGGGGGAAAGTTATACCCTCTCTCTGCCACGCGTCACGTGACTGGGCCATGACGGGAGCGTGGGGAATAGCATCGTGGCAGGGGAAGCTAGATTGGGGTCACAAGTCTTAATCTGGCGACTCTGAGCTCTGAGCTCGTCGAATGGCATATCTACATACAGGGTCCGTCCGGAAAGTAATGCGACCACATTGTTTTAAAAAAATCTATTGAACATATAAGTACAAACCTTTACAATTCGTCAAAGTAGGACTCTTTAGCATCGACACATTTTTTCCAGCGCAATTTCCATGCTTCGTATCAGAGTGACCAGATTGCATCCAAACGGGTGCACGGTAGTGCCCTACTTACCCCTTCCACTATCCTATTCCAGCAATGCGCACACTCCAACGTCCCCCACTAAGACCGTAGACTGGTAGCGCAACTGCTCTGGTCATCAGAGAGGGGGTATACATTTTTGCGTGACTCCCCTCATCTGGTCACACTGCTTCGTATGCTACCTGTAGGCGTTTTGAAGTGCTCCAAAGACTCAAACAAAGGGTCAATCGCGTCAGAAAAGAGATCGCCGCCAACTGGGTGCTTCACTACGACAACGCCTCCAGCCACACCTGCCTGCGAGTCCGCGAATATCTGGCAAAAAATAACATCACGACACTTCCTCAACCCCCGTACAGTCCTGACTTGTCTCCCGCCGACTTCTTCTCGTTTCCAAAAATTAAAAATGTGCTGGAAGGATGCTATTTTGAAAGCGTGGAACGCGTCAAAGAGGCTGCGACGAGGGTACTGCGAGAGGTTCCAGAAAACGCCTTCCAGGGAGCATACGAAGCATGGAAATCGTGTTGGAAAAAATGTGTCGACGCTCAAGAGTCCTATTTTGAAGAATTGTAAAGGTTTGTACTTCTATGTTGAATAGATTTTTCTTTTAAAATGTGGTCGCATTACTTTCCGGACAGACCCTGTATAGTAGTGCAATGACAAGAAGGTCCCTGGCAGCAGTGTCGCCAGATGAGAGGAGGGAGAGCAGGAATTCAGAGGGAAAGTGCCACGGACCTAAAGGACTGAGCGTAAAGTAGGGTTTTAGGTGAGAGGGGGGTCCAAGCGAGCGGGGAGGGATGGTTGACTGCGGCCATTTTTTGTCGAACCGTATGTGGTCCGCTCTATAGGCGATTTTAAATACTCTGTACACTGATATATATTCTATGGATAGGAGAAGCCTGATGATCAATTGAAGGAGATTTTGCCAGTTTGCAAGAGTCGCCCTCAAATTTCAGAATATGAACTATACTTCCCTTCGCACCCCGCGATCACCCGTGGAGCTCTACGCTTTGCCTCACTTCGCCACGCGCAGACGCACCACTGATATATATATATATATATATATATATATATATATATATATACATCAGTGAGACGTACACTAAAATAATATCAGTGTTCCGGCATGGATATTTCGTGGCGCTAGCATCGAAAAGTGCCTTCTTCAATTGGTTTCAACGGCTGCACGACTGGCTTATGGGAATCTTCTATCCAGTATATATATATCAGTGACTCTGTACTACATTTTTAGCATGGAACAGAACCTTTCACAATACACACTGGCATTTTTATAAATTAATGTTTATCAGCGCTCAGAAAACACAAAGCCACGACGATTCACCAACTTCACCGCACGTGTACCGGGCACAAAATGGTTCTGGCGTACCGCGATCGCGTGTATTGTACAGACCACGTGCTACAGACGCTATACCAGTATTTAAAGTCGCCTATAGAGCGCACCACATATGGTTCGACAACAAATGGCCGACAAGTTGATACCCCTTCCGTCATTCCTGACGCCCCCGCAGGCTTATGCTCAGTCCTTTAGGTCCGTGCTCTTTGCCAGCAGTGTTGGGATGTTGGGCGGGTTGCTCGCGCATGCGCGACGATTCTAGTGTCAGTGAAGTACAAAGTTGAGCTACCTTGGTCACCCCGCATAATTTTGCAACCTGTTTTTTTCATGTAAAGGTCCCAGAAGCGCAGGGTCTTTGGGGAATAGCAATTACAGTTGTTCGGTATTATCCACGAAGGCCAAGGTATTAAGGTCGTCGCACACTAGAACGCCCCGCCGCCTTTCCGGCACCGCGCGCCTCCGCTGTTTTGGATTTCTTCTATGTAGTTCATAGTTATTTGTTTTACATCACGCATGGGCAAATTTTTGCTCGATCAGAGGCATTTTCAAGGGATATCCCCACTTCTCCCGGCCGCGCGTCTCGCTCCCCGTGGCAGCCGTAGTGCCGTATGGCCATGGACCTAAGGACTAATTAACTATTAAATAATAATATCTGGTCGGTGGTTGAAGCTAGTATTGATCCATGTTACAGATTTAACAACAGTAAAGTGGGTTCTGTTTCCTGGTAAAGATGATATAGGTTCTGTGCCATGCTAAAGATGTTGTACAGACGCTGACAGACGCTAAACTAGTATTTAAAGTCGCCTATAGAGCGCACCACAGTGCTGCCATCAAAGATGGCCGCAGTCAACCATCCCTCCCCGCTCGCGGGACACCCCGTCTCACCCATAAATCTACTTTACACTCAGTCCTTAGGTCCGTGCGTATGTCTTGAAATGCCTCCGATCGAACAAAAATTTGCCCATGCGTGATATAAAACATACAACAATGAACTACATAGAAGAAACCCAAACAGGGGAGGCGCGCGGTGCCGGAGAGGCGGCGCACAGTGTGACGTTTCGAACATTTAGGAGCATTAAATTCTTAATGATGTTGTTTCTTTTTTTTATCATGTATTTTGTTAAAACTACTCAAAATATGGTGATTTCTAATTACTTTAACATGACTTTTATTGTATTGACCGAAAATACGTATTTTAACTCTTGCAAATTAGTATTTGAAAGGGTATTTAATTTAAATGATATAAGGAAGTTGTAAATACACTCTTACATAAATATATTCAGAGTTTTAATAAACCAAATTAATATAGAGAACAAGCTTTTCATTAACAATACAATATACATATGTGTATCACCTATTAATTTTCAGTGTAAGAACAGGAGTCGACTTCATCGTATTCAGACGAACTTTCATTATCGTCTTTTGTATTATTTAATCACAACTTCGATATTCAATGAAGAATGAAATTCATATTCGCTATACAATGAAAAGTGTTCTTCATTTTTATATAGTAATTGTTTTTTACTAGTCATAAATTATGCAGGGTCACTAAAGCATATACCAGATTTTTAAACCAAAAATATTGGAAACTTACCTTAAGGAGTGAAAATAAACAACATGTCAAATAAATATGTCATAAGTCAATATGCCAAAATAAACAATAGGTCAAATAAATAATACTAAACAAAAGACAAAAACTATCAAATGTAACAACAATTGAACACAACAACAGTTAAACAATAACAAATAAAAACAATAACAATTTAATGCAGTAACAATCAAAGTGCAGGTTTGTGAATATCAACAGACACGTTCTTGCTCGGATAAATTTTGTTAGACGACTGCATGAGGTGACAGCGTAAGGCTGTTGAAAACAAATGAAAACTCCCACAGACGCAGGCGGACGCAAAAAATTGTTTTCATAGCTGACTAGACAAGGCTTCAATGTATACATTCAGTGTAATCTCAGGACCATATTCGTTCATATAATAAAGTTTTACTCTGTAGAACATTGGTAAATACTGAAAAGTTCTTCGATTTTGTATTGTAACAGACCTGTAACGTACAGGCCTGTTACCACTAATCACTTACCGACGCTGCCGTCCGGAACTAGGAAACAACCACCGCGTCGGTAACTAGCCGAGAAACAAACTCACATTCACGTCAACACCTTTAACCGCCGTTACCGCGTTACCCCTCACCTAGGAAGCGCATTTGGCGAGAACCGGATGCGAAATTCGGACAATTACGCCAGGTACCGGAAACTCGACGTCACCAAACACACCTTCCCGCACTACCGCCCCTACCACCAACCTGTCCCTATAAAAGGCGCTACAGACGCAGAGCAGCTCTCTGATCCGGCCTGGGCAGCAACCCAGGAACACCTTCCTAGCAGAGGACCTAGTAAGTATCTTTCCTAGTCACCGCTACCGATCCCGTTCCGACCTAGTTCTCCCACGCTCTCGACGTCGACTTGTCCGCAGCCACGGTCTCCTCGACTTCGTGGGAAATCCTGGTTCCCGCCGGTGTGGCAGCTTCCACGCCAAACAGAGAGGGCCGCCTCCTTCTCTGTCCGTCTAGGCCGCTTCCTAGACAAACGCCTCGGGCAGCACCCTGAGATCTCCGACAGCGTCCGGAGCCGGTACACGAGGAGACAGCGTACTCCTCGCGCACCGTATAACCACCACGGGGACCGCTAGCTCCGTGGTAGGGGTACCACGTTCCGTCCTACCAACTCGCACTCCGCTATCCTCGAAGTCTAGGAAGTCGCGTCCGCGCCGCGCACCGTCGTCGCGAGATAATCACCACGGGTGATCCGAGGTTTAGCAGCCGACGTTAGGCTGCCCGCGTTCCGCGAGACGTGCGCACAGTGAGGCCCGGAAAATACCAATCCGTCGTCGTTATTTCACGCCCCGAGCACCAAGTCTATTTTCAGCTTCAACCGATGTTCTCATCGACCATCGAACCTCGGCTCGACGAACTTATTCAGCAGGAGAAGATACCCCCGCGGAACGAGCCGCGCAGCCCGGAAGCAGAAAAGCTTCAGTTTTCAGCTGTCAGAACAGAGATGTTCATATGGGCATCTTCTGGCGACACTGTTCACTGGCCAGTATCGGACTCGTGCACGACAGAGACGAAATTTTTCATTGCGTGACCGCGCCACGGCGCAAGCGTGGGAATAGCGTCGTAGAAGGGGAAGGTATAGTGTGGGGACACAAGCCGGACTTGCACCGGGGATCTTCTTGTCATTTCACCACAGTACCTACTTTCGTACTCGCTCGAACAGGGTAATGTTTATCGACGTTTTATTGGGCTTCCGCGGATCATTTCCGGTACCTGAAGTTAGCACGATGCCGACGAAACACCTGCGAGCCAAGTGTTAATTGTTTCGCACCAGATGTAATTGTCTGCGTAACGCTCACGTTCCTTCGATGTACCTCATTTACCGCGGTTTGCGCACTATTAACTTTGACGGCCAGTGTGTCATGTATGCGTGACCTCTCGTTTAACACTTTTGCAACATCTTTTCGTGGCACCGTTTGAGTCCTTTACCGTGCGTGTGTTTGCAGAGTGCCTCCGAAAATATTGTAAATACTCATCATACGACATTGGAATTGACGATGATGGTTCGACTAGTATCTAAACATCAAGTGTGTGTGTATTCCAGTAGGGATCATGACAAGTGTTTGCAGCAACTGGCGGCGGTATGCGAAACGATTTTGCGGATAATCTCGGCCGTCAAAGTGTCAACGTCTACACTCGTTGATTTTATTCGAGCGAACATTAACACACGTCCATGATTGTCATTTATGCAAGAATTCTTGTAGACGATCGACCGTTCGTACTACATACATATTTCCTATGTGATGTTTGTGCAAGTATAATATAATACGAAAATAAAAGAGTTATGTAAACCGAAATGGTTTTATTGGCATCCCTATTCCCTATGGACTTATACATACATACAGTGGGTAACGAAAGTTTTCGAACGCCCTTTAAAACAAAATAACTTTTTCGTAATTGTACCAAACGACCTGATTTTTTATAATCAATTAGATGTATTGGATTATGAAATGATGTGCAAAAAAGATTTTCCAAAAATCATAATTTACAAGGTTACATGCAAAAATAAAAAAGGCCGTTTTTAAAACTTTTCCATTTAGGCCCTTAAAGAGAATTTAAAATATATGTTTTGTAGATCTATGTTAGTTATACACATGCTGAAAATTTTATCGAAATCGTTTGACGCAGAAAAAAACGACATGCATCGAAAGATGTACGATTTTGTGGATTTTAAGCAGAAACTGATTAAAAGTCGTGTAAAACTACGAGTTTCAACATTTTTAATCGCTTGTAGCTCGTGTGTATGTTAATCGATTTCGATGAAATTTTCAACATGTGTATAACTAACATAGATCTACAAAACGTGTATTTTAAATTTTTTTATGGGCCCTAATAAAAACTATACGCGTGGAAACCACGCGCGGCCAAAGTGAAACTTCTTGCAGTGTAATAATGTTTAAAAGTAAATTAAGATTGGAAACGGTAAAAAAAATAATTAAGTGACAACAAGATCAGGAACAACTAATACAAAAAATATCATAGAAAAATTATCATTTCAAAAATAATGAACGATCAAACTTTGCGACGCAAAGAAGGAGAGCGTATGGGAAAGGATTTATACGCATAGCATTTATCATACGCTCTCCTTCTTTGCGTCGCAAAGTTTGATCGTTCATTATTTTTGAAATGAAAATTTTTCTATGATATTTTTTGTATTAGTTGTTCCTGATCTTGTTATCACTTCATTATTTTGTTTACCGTTTCCAATCTTAAGTTACTTCTAAACATTATTACACTGCAAGAAGTTTCACTTCGGCCGCGCGTGGTTTTCCACGCGAATAGTTATTTTTGCGGTAGGACGCACCGTTCCCGAGATACAGCCATTTTATTCATTGCCATATATACCAAAATTTTCCATATAATATATATCCATATAATATAATTCGAAAATCGTTGGTTGTCCAAGCGGTTAAGAAGTTGGACTACCAAACGGAAAGCACCCGGGTTCGGATCCCGGCGGGGTAAAAAATTGTTTTTCTTCGTTTTTCTCCGAAAATCATAACCCCCATAAAGAAGTTTCACTTCAAAAAGTTTTAAAAATGCCTTTTTATTTTTGCATGTAGCCTTGTAAATTATAATTTTTTGGAAAATCCTATTTGCATATCATTACATAAACCAATGCTTCTACTTGATTATAAAAAGTAAGGTCGTTCGGTACAATTATAAAAAAGTTATTCTGTTTTAAAGGGCGTTCGAATACTTTCGTTACCCACTGTATGTATAAATATGAGGATTAATAGATGTGTTTCATTTTTGGGAACAATGTATATTATTTCTAGACTGTGGATGTTTATGCAATTTTCAATTTTTATATACAAATGTGGGCGAAGTTTCCGATTACGTCCATGCTCAGAATTCGATGAAATTTTGGAAATAGGTTCTTTTTTGACTAACATGATGATTGTCAGAAGGATTTTTGGCGACTCGAAAAAAAATTTTTTGCCATTTTAATGTCACTCTGTACCTCACCGACACTACTCCAGGATTTTCGTTCGCGTGGACGGCCCCCCACCACATAACCCGAACTCATGCTGATCGCATAATCTTCTTATTGTAGATATTCAATTAATTGGTTTAACAATTGGAATTTTGGAAACATTTCATATTAATCTCCAGAATATACATATTTAATATCTTCAACTAATTGCAACAATGGATCATTACCAGCTTTGTTGACCTAATAGCGCACCATATCTCATCACAGATGACAATCACACCTACGACTTTGTCAGTAAGGTAGAGAGTGACATTGAAATATTTAAAAAATATTGTCGGTAAGATAGGGACTGACATTGAAATGGTAAAAAATTTTTTTCGAGTCGCCAAAAATTCTTCTGACAATCATCATTTTAGTCAAAAAGGAACCCATTTCCAAAATTTCACGCAATTCTGTGCATGGACGTAATCGGAAATACAGCCCAAATTTGAAGAAAGCCAAGTATAATAAAATCTTATTTTTCATGGGAACAGCCTTTGCAGATGCAAAACAAATAAAAATCGTTCTAAATTCTATCGAATTTTATATCGAGTTTTATATTATAGTATACCATATTTTCGAAAATTTTCATAAGCCTTAAATTAATGTATAAAGATCTGCACTCTAATTATTACTTTACCTATTGGAAGCATCTATTAATTCGCTTGCATTATAATCTGAGACAAAATTATCAGACGACATTACTGGGCCGATTTGGTGATTAACAACCCTTTAGCCATGGACAGACCATAGACTTTTAAAATTACTTTTTTTTAAACATCAAGTGGACACTCAAAGTTTTCTGGTAAGATTAAATATATCAGTTTTATTAATCGTCTGTTTTATTAAACGGTAGCACCACAAAACTTGTATAACAAAGAGCAGTATAAATTAATCAAATAATAATCGATCGCTAGTCGATAAAAGGAAACGAAGTAAACCGCGAAACGGAGGAGTCGAATGTCAAGATAATCTCTTCCTTTGTACATACATGTAATAATATTTTTTGGCCGTGTGCCGCGTTCGACGACAACCGTGAATTATAATGGGAGGCGTGCGCCGTTAAAAGGGACATAAATTAATATCTCCGCGATCAAAGAGGTCACGGAACTCGGCTCGGTGTCGAGGACAACAAAGTGTATGCTTTAAGAACGACCTACGCGTGAACGCCGTTTCAATGCTTGCTGCCTAAATTTCACCGACAAAGAAAGACCTCGAGTAGAGGAATTACAACGCTGAATTCTGACAATTGTTCCTAAGTCGTGTTAAATTGGCCTCCCCCGCGGAGCGGCGGGTCGAGCACCGGCTGCATAATTCATCGGATCTTAAAAAAACGTTCTCATCAATTCATCACACTGTGCTCTTGCTTCGATCATGCATACATACCTACATGAATATGTACCCGGAAAAAAGATAGCACATCGTCTATTTTTTTCTCATTTGGTAGAATAAACTGAAGAAAATGAATATTTTAATATGTCAACATATTCTGACATGCCTCTATGTATAATGTACTGAATATCATCGACAATATTTACTTCAACAGCATCCTAGAAATGAAAACGTAAATGTTATGATTCGCAAGTGGGACAAAATGATAGCACGTGTAGTAAATCTACGCTTTCCAGTTACACTGAAGCTCGCGAATTGCGAACATCAACCTCGGAACATAGTTAATAAAGTCCGTAATATTATCTCGTGTTGTATATCTGTTTAAAAAAGGCAAAATGTTATCAAAAATGGGTCGCGGAAAGAGATTGAACGCGTGTGAAATTAACACTATAATAAAATTGGAAGAAGAACAATATCCAGTTACAAAAATAGCAAAAATTATTAATAGAAGTCGAAAAGTAATAATTAGACTGCGGATTTTTATGCAAAATAAAAAATGTGTGCATTGATTGCATGACACAGGAGTGAAATAAAAATTTCTTTCTTCTTTTAATTATCTGATTAAGCTGAAACCAATACGCAGATGTCCTTAAATCTTTTTAATATGTCCACTGCTTTAAATTGTGCTCACCCATTTTTGTCATAAATGCATAAAATCCGCAGTATAGTAATAATGAATTTCTTGAGAAATCCGGAAAACTGTAGTAAAAAGAAGAGTTGTGGACGTCCGCAAAGTCTAAGTGCCCGGGAACGTCGTGCAACACTAAGCAGCATCCAATCCTAAGACGACAGCAAGGCAAATTGCTCAAAGTGTTGGTATAGACACTAATATAAGGAATGTGAAACGTGTTTTACAAAAATGCAAATACATACAACGAAGAAAATTAAAGAAAAAGCCTCGGTTAACTGTGCGACATAAGAACGATCGGTTACACTTTGCGGAAAAGAATATTCATATGCAAAAGAAGTGGTGAAGAATAATATTTACGGATGAAAAGAGGTTTAACTTAGATGGACCAGCTGGTCTGAGTTACTATTTTCACGATATGCGAAACGAGGAACAGTTTTTGAGTCGTCGGCAAATGGGAGGTGGTAGTGTGATGATTTGGTGCGGTATCGGGTACTATGGCAAAATGGAAATCAAATTTATAACAGAAGAAATGAATAGTAAAATGTATTTGGAAATGAGTAAGGAACAAATAAACAAGTACGCAACCAGAATTGCTGGAGAGAAGTATACTTTTCAGCAGGATAATGCCGCAGAACACACTGCAAAAGTAGTAAAAGAGTACTTTTCTCGAGAAAAAGTTCGCGTTTTAGATTGGCCAGCAAGATCTCCCGACATTAACATTATTGAAAATTGTTTGGGAAATCTTGCCCGAGCTGTATATAGAAATGGCAGACAATTTGGAAATATTGCCGAATTAAAAAAATGTATTCAAGATGAGTGGGAGCAATTAGAGCAAAAAACCATTAAAAAACGCTATAAATCTTTGCCAAAGAGAATGATGGCTGTTATTAAATGTAATGGAGGAGCCACAAAATATTAAGCAATAATTATCATTCGTTGATTTACTGTTACACATAATTTTAAGTTAAATGTGCTATCATTTTGTCACACCATGTTTCCTTAAAAATTCTTTTTTTAAAATAAAATTGTATAGACTGGCGAAATTCAATTCAATTTCATTTGTGTCTGTTTATAGAGATATTTTGCAAGACTGTGTAAAAATAAAACCTTGGTTGTAATGTTAAATAAATAAATATTACGTTAATTTTAAAGTGTGCTATCTTTTTGTCCCGGAGTGTATGTAGATACGACAGCGCGGACTTTCGTATCGAACCGATTAACGCTTACTTTTCGTCTCGAATCAGCTAGTTACTTTTAGTGCGACAATCATCGCAAGTTCACAAGCAAACTTCTCCAATCCGAAAATTCCGAAAATCTTTCTTTTTGGTATTTGTTGATCAGAGCGAAAATATTCCTTAACCCCTTGCAGTGTTACTTTCTTTACAAGTGCAATGAGCTTCTTTGTCCTTGATCAGTTTCTAGCAGAAAAAGAAAATCTACCTATCATTGAACTCGTCTCGACATCAGCTACAACACTATCAAGTTAAAAATATATCGCGCCATTTAAAAATCATTGATGACCTTCAAAAGTTGTTGAAAACGACAACAATTAGAACACCTTTTTTATATCACCGTATTTGCCTCCTTTAACAGTACATACTTTTCTCTCTAACATTTCCTTGGCATACCATGGGTTCGTCGACAACTCATTTCACCGACACTGTTTTCATCGACACGATTTGACCGACAGTAAATTTCGTCGACACTATGTTTTCATCTACATGGTGAAATCATGGACAAATGATTTGACCGACTCTATATTTTCATCGACACGGTCAAATTTTCAACATATGTTTTCATCGACAGTCCGTGTTTTGCGACAGGTATGAGTTCATTCGTTTCCACGAACTGATAGCTATATAAAAAATTGTTGTTATATTATACACCTCGATTGAATGCGATAAAATCTATATTTCCTCATGCAAAATTGAAAGCATGCTTTTTCATTTGGGTCAAAATGTTTACAGAAAAATTCAAGGAAGTGGATTGGTGAAAAAATACGGTTCGGATGAAACATTTAGTCTTCTTGTGAGGCAAATTCCATGCCTAGCATACTTGCGACCGAAACAAATTCCAAATGCATTCAGTAACTTAAAACAATTATTCCCATCGGAACATACATCACTTATAGAATGGTTTGGAAAATATTATGTTTATCATAGGGTAATACGTCAGTCTAATGGAAAAGTGTCTATTTGTCTTCCACTTTTCCAAGAAGACGTATGGTCCGTTTATGACAATTAAGTACACGATTTTCAACGTATACAAAATACTGTCGAAGCTTGGCATCGACCATGGCAGTCTATGTTCAATCACCATAAAGTTGGTTTATATCAGATAATCACGGAAATTCAAAAAGAACAAGCAGTTGTAGAAAATTTAATACAGAAAATATTACGAGGTGAAACAATGCCGAAGCAAAAAAGAAAAGATCGTTTAAAAGAACGTATTACAAAAATAGTAGAGATCCGAGAAATGTACAGTGATATGGATCTTTTAAAGGCTTTAGCACAAAATAGATCGCTTTAATTTCATTACTTCATATTTGTGTAATTATTGTATCATTTTGTTATGTTTTGCAATGTATATATGTATATTCGTAGCATTCGTTCTGTTTATTCAAATTTTGTACATGTATTTACACAATTATGTTTGAAATTAAATGAAATATTATGATTTTTGTTCATTTGTGTGTACCTATTAATAAAGTTTGTGTATTTGGAGAAATGCTTTGTACTTCTCTTTATTATTTATTACACAAGCAACTAAAGCAATCCAAGCGTCGTGGGCAGTGTTACCATATTTTATCCCTTCCGGCCCCTTACCCTTCCGCCTCCTCACCCAGTTTCGCAGCGTGGCTTTTCCCACTAGTCGCTGACGCGTACCGTACACCAGCGTGTCGCCACTGTCGCCAGCGTTAGTGGGAAAAGCTACGCTGCGAAACTGGGCGAGGAGGCGGAAGGGTAGGGGCCGGAAGGGATAAAATATGGTAACACGAGTCACTCGTGGGTAGAGCGCTCGACTGCGGACTGCGGACTCCGTGGTCGCGGGTTCGACCCCCGACCCCGACGCCGGCACCTCTGGAAATTCCATATGCTATTTAAACTGTGGTGCCCAAGGTGGTTCGGAACCCACCTTATAAAAACTGTAGGTCCCGTCGCGAAATAACCCTGGCAGTTAACAAAGCGACGTAAAACTAATAAAAAAAAAAACTAAATGCGTCTAGAACATAACAGTGATAATAATGATTATTCAACATTAGATACTCAACGTTAAACACGAATCAAACCTGTCGCTAAACACGGACTGTCGATGAAAGCATACGTCGACAATTTGACTGTGTCGGTCAAATCATTTGTCGACGATTTCACAATGTCGATGAAAACATAGTGTCGACGAAAGTTACTGTCGGTCAAATCGTGTCCATGAAAACAGTTTCGGTGAAATGAGTTGTCGACGAACCCATGGTAACCCTTTAACAGTACATACTTTTCTCTCAAACATTTCCTTCTATCTTCAAGCCTGACAGAGCTGGTAATGTTAATCATTAACAACAAGAATCAATGTCTACATAGTAGAGTGTGCTTGAACTCTTCGTCACGAGTCTCGTTATCATACTGGAAGGGGTTAAAGATTAACGCGAACTGACCTATTTTCTTTTACATTTTCAAAAACGCAACGAATACAAAGACACTGCTAGAATGAAAATTTTATAAATCCCAATGTTCCATAAAAATGGTCGAAACAATTTTTCACTTAAATAGTTTCAACAATTTCATTGGGTAATATTTATAAATGAAGTGGAAACTTCTAAAGTTTTCTATTAAGATTTCCTACCATGGCAAACTATTCCAAAATTTGGAATATTCGGAGAGCTGAAGTTCTCTTTAGATTCGTCAATAACTGAATCATTAAATTCGCCATAATCCTCATCGAACACGTCTGTTCTATCAGCAGCTTTTTCGCGGCAATAGAGAAGTACACGTATACGTAAGAGAAGAGGGTTGGGGGAGCATGATAAGGAGTATCGTTCGTTTGTACAATAGAAAGAAAGTAAAGCCGCCGCCGATAGTTTCACGGAAGTTTCATTCAGCGACGCGATTAATTTAATGTTGATCGCGCGGGTCGACGGACTAGCTTCTTCCGCATAACTTCTATCGTTTACAATTAACCTACGAGCAAACATATTATACATACATGCTTGTCGATAGAAAAACAAAAGCTACTCGATTCCTCGGCTCCGCCATTGCAAAGCTCGCTTTACATTCGAACCGTCTGGACTTGTTCCAAGTTTACGATTGGTCAACATGCACTAGAGCTCCAGAGGAAATTGGATTTCGCTTCAAGGTCTCGAACGAGAGGCTATAGCCGGTACACAATGTTGTAGCTCGCGTTCCCTCAAGCCTCAAGTGATCTTCCAGCAGAAAAAAAATGTTGAAGGAGGAACGGAAGGTCGCACGCACCCTGACACAATTGTTTTCGTTATTTTTTTTCTTTCTTTTATTAGCATGAATGCCCTGTACACTCGTATTTATAGATGGCTCGTTCGCTTTCTCTCTCTCTCTCTCACACTCTCTCTTTCTCTCTCTCCCTCTCGCTCCTTCTGTCGGGCGTGAGATGACACGACGCGACGCTACGGCCGGGAATATTCAAAAAGGCACTAACCCTCAATGATCCGACAAATCGAATGTATACAATCAGTGCGGCCGCCGAGGCGCCGAATCAACGCATTGCGAAACTCACCGACAGGCTTCTGTTTCGCTAGTTCCCCCCAATTTTTACTTTCTTTTTTCATATTTCTTACGTCTAATCGCTCTAGCTGGAAAGCAAACCGCCAAAGTCGAGGTCCGCTTTGAAGCTCGGACGTCTAAAGATCTGGTCACTCCTTTAAATCACCGATGATCATTTCATCGACCTGATGTCACCGACAATCTTTATTTATGTACGAATCACCGACTGATCTTCACAATTATTTCATCGACATCGTCTTTTCACTTGTAGAAGTCTCAGTGGCGTAGCTACCGCCCGCAGCAGTCCGAGCAAGCTGCGCAAGAATCGTGAGAGCATAAAGTTAGGGTATCTTGTTGTTGCAATGTCTTGAACCTCAAATAAATTGTTATCAAGTTAGGTCTTAAATCGAAATAGTTACATAATTAAATTTTGAGAGACCTCTTCCGAGGAACACGGGGATGCTGAATATGTACAGTGACTCCCAAAAATATTCGGACACTAGCTATAACTAACTTTACGACTTGATAATTCGTTTGTTGATAAAGCAATCGTCCTGGGAATTGTTTCTAGCAATAAAACATCTATTAATGTTGATAAACATAAATAATTTACTTGAAAATTATACATACATTTCATAATAAATATTGTTAAAAGAAATAATGTAACATTTGTGGCTCATAAAAATATTCGGACAAAATTAATTTTTCTATTTGGATATGTTTTCCCTTTTTCTCGATGAAAAATTGCAAGCTGTCGCACATTGAAACTCGTATTCTTTCCTTCGCGACCCATTTTGAACGAATTCACGTTTACTACTGACAGTAGTGAGGTGGCATGGACATCTAATGGTCCACGAGATTCTGTTTGTAAACGAACGATTTCGCGTTCTTGGAATATCGCGTTCCCAGAAGGCGATCGCCAGAGAAATATAATACGTGTCCGAATATTTTTGTGAGCCACAAATGGTGCATTATTTCGTTCAATAATTTTTATTATGAAACGTATGTATATTTTTCAAATAAATTATATATGTTTATCAACATTAATAAATGTTTTATTGCTAGAAACAATTCTCAGGGCGATTGCTTTATCAACAAACGAATTATCAAATCATAAAGTTAGTTATACCTAGTGTCCGAATATTTTTGGGAGTCACTGTACATACAGTCAGCGGCAATATTAAGTGGACACTCTTAAAAATCGCATAACTTCTTAAAAATTGGTCCAAAAGACTTGAATTTTTTAAAGATGTTAGACCGACTAGTTCTCTAGAGAATAAGTAAACAAAAATTTATTAAGATTGCAATTGGTAGGAATCATGCAAAATTTTAAAAATTATGTTTTGTCAACTTTTTTATCTGGGCCTGCAACGATAATTTAAAAGATGCGTTTTATAGATTTCGGTAACTTATATGCATACTGAAAATTTCATCGAAATCGGTCAACATTGCAATGAGCTACATACGGGTGAAAGTCGCAGATTTTCAGCCTTGCCAGGGCATTTCGTCCTTACGTGATCATCTTTAAACGTTTGTAGCTCATTGGAATGTAGACCGATTTCGATGAAATTTTCAATATGTGTATAAGTAACCGAAATCTATAAAAAGCATTGTTTAAGTTATCGTTACAGGCTCAGATAAAAAAGTTGACAAAACATCATTTTTTAAATTTTGCATGATTCCTACTAATTGCAATCTTAATAAGAATTATATAATTTTTCTTTACTCACATTCTCTAGCAAACTAGCCGGTCTAACATCTTAAAAAAAATTCAAGTCCTTTGGACCAATTTTTAAAAAGTTATGCGATTTTTAAGAGCGTCCAGTTAATATTGCCGCTGACTGTAGCTGCGCCACTGAACAGACTTTAGACTTTAGAGACGGCCGTGGTCCGACAAGTGTACTGTTGTTATATGTATCGTGTTGACAAACTGGATGTCGCTGAAATCATGTCGACGACAACAATACCGGTGATTGTCGGTGATTCAAAGGTGACCCCTAAAAATGTTGACGCGCCGTTCGTTTCAACTCCACGAGTCACCGTACGTTTTCGCAGTCAACGTTGCACCCCTTTCATTTTGGCACTTCAAGTATCTAAATGTATAATACAAGTATAAATAGAGTAGAACGTCGATTATTCGAGCATTAGATACACTTTAACTTTAACACATTCATTGCCCGGACATGTAAGTTCTGAACTCACAGAAACGCAATGACTTTCTTAAGAGCAATAATGAATAGTCGTTTGTTTTTTTTTTCTTTTTTCAACCATCGTTCGCTGCGTTCGAATCAATCGTATAATCAATTGTACATTACAATAATCAATTGTAATAGGAAATATAAAATTTAATGGAATTTAATAATTTGGTTCTACATTACTTTTGATCTACCAAAATTATTGTAACCAATATAAATTAATTCAACATTTTCTCTTAAACATTTTTCAATGGTTTTGAAATGCTTGGGATCATTATATGAATGTGTAATACTAGCAAGGTTCAACTGGCTTGTATGTTAATCGTGATTTGTAGTATGCACTCATTTATCAGTCCAGTAAACTTATTAACATTTTATTTATATAAATTCGCCATATTACAGCCATCATGGTATACAAGTTTAAAAAATTATTTATTCAACATAATATTTAAATGTACACTACAACAAGTAATTGTATGTCTTCAGAATTTTCATCTTTCACAATTTCGCATATTACATATTGGCAGGTATCGTAATTCCCAATTTAAATACCGTAGAATGAAGGACGTATTAAAACACGTAATTGTGTAACAGTATTGTGCAGTTAAAAATGGGGCGGGGGGACTTTGAGACAATTCATATAATATTACATATTTAATATGTAATGATTCTATATTTTACAAAATTATAAGGTTGTTATACATACAAGACCGGCAAAATTTTGCGCATATGCGAACAAAAGTATTGCAGAATTATATACACGATAATTAAAATAAGATCAATTTAACATGAACATTCTTATATCGGCTGCTCGTTTAGATCTGTTTGGTCTTGAATGATAACATTGCGAGAACATGAATATATGTTACTATCAAATATTGCTCTTAGAATGCCATTCAATTTATATAAATAAATTCTAGGATCAGAACTATCCTAGATAATAAATATCAAAATAAATCCTAGAAATGAATTCTAGGGTTTATTTCTGCTCACTAATCCGAACACATCGAGTCCGTTTCCATTCAAAAGAGTTGTCCAAGTCGTAATATACCCTTAAAAATATTCTTCTCCGTTCGCGTCCAATTTTTTCACCCCCCTTCCGCCGTTTCTCCAAAAGTTTGATTGTCCGAAACGCTTCGTCCTTTCGTTGTTTCAAATAATCGACATTTTACCGTAAGTCTAGCATGTACATAAACGCATCGAATGTAATTAACGTAGAAACAACAATTAACATGAATTCGAAAGCACGACGTCTCTACATTCCATAAACATCAGCAAAATATTATGGCACTGGACTTGACCGTTATCGATTCAATTTAGGCGCGTTTCATTCTTTTCGTAAATGTTTTCAAACTCCAGATGAAAAATACACAGTGTACAGTAATCCCCGCTTGATAGACGCAATTCCACTTCTCTAATTTTTAATTGTTTTCCACACTCTCAAGGAGCGAGTGAACCAACAAAATTAACAAAAATAAAAGAACAAATTTTATAACCGGATGGTTGAAGCAAGAGAAAAATAATTATATTCCGGTTTTTTAACGAGACATATTCGATGCAGATACTCGTTGAGAAATTATTCTTTCTTCCCCTTTCATTTGCGCGATATTATTGATTCGCGGTGGCCTGTTGTTGCTAATTTTGCAACTTATACTATAAAAAATTAAGAACAACTATGATTCATTGGAGATTTAGGGCGACTTGACGATGGAGATGTATCATATCCTTGACGCGACGTAACAACTAAAGATGAAGAAAAATTGTAATACAATAACACTCTATACTCTATAATATTCTAACTCTATCGACTATTTAGGATTACAAAATGTTGCTTACGGCCCCAAATCTGCGTCTATTAAACGGGTATGTACTGTATTACATGTAGATTATAGTATGCTCTTGAAGTAGTCAAATCATTAATGCGATCGACCACAAATTCCAGCTTTCTTTCAACGGTTAGACGTCCAAGGTTTAGCAAAGTTCTCGTTCCGCTTCGAGTAAATTTCGCGTACTTGCATACGTTCCAATACAATTTCCCACGACGTAGCAAGTATGTACTCCGCATATACATACATATACATGGTATTCGAAGAGTTACAAAAAAGAAAAACAGTTGAAAAATCGGTAATGCACGGTATTCGATGGTACGCGTGAAATGGAAAGCACAGTGTAATATTTTAGCAAAATCTAGGATATACATACATACATTATACTGTAATTTAATTAACGGTTCGTATGCGTCACGGCGCACTATAAGCCGGTAAGAGAGAGTGTCCTTTTTACTAGAAAATATAAATATTCCTCTAAAGAACGGCCGAGAAATCAATACAATTTAAACGTACAATACAACTTTTCACATACAACACACAACCATCCGCATCGGCATTTGTCTGTTAAATCGTTTTACACAATATTAATATATTTTTTTAGTTTTAAGCTAGACACCTAGATTACAGAAAGCACAGAATTTTTTTCTGGAATGGCTATGCAAATTCATTAACCGATTTTCGACGAAAACAAAATAAAAAAAATGGAATCTAATGCAAAACTTCCCTCCTGTTTTATAAAGATTACACTGGAACAGCATCTTGTCGCGTCAATCATATATTACGTTGACAAACTTTCTCGATGTGCCGCCGTCGTATCGCGTCAAATATCGAAGGGTGCGGTTGAAATCTTTCCAGAGGTTTGCCTTCGTCGAAAGGCTGGCAAAGTTCGGACCATTTTATTTACAAACTAGAAAGAGTTGTACAATATTATGTAATCGTGACTGGGTTACACGTTCAGTGTCGTCGTTTCGAAATGGTTATAAAGCTATCGATGTTACAATGATAAACGTGTGTTGCGTATTCAACGAGTTAAAGACATCGAACAAGCCGATATTCCAAGTTTCATTTACGACATTCCTTATTTTGAGGTTCTGTTCGGATTGCCAGTGGTACATATTCTGTTAATCGAAATCGCACTGCGCCATGGACCTAAGGACTGTGCTAAACCCAGGAGGGGGGGGGAGGGTGTGGTTCGAAAGACGGAAGGGGTATTAACATTAACTTATCGGCCATCCTGGATGGCAGCACTGTGGTGCGCTCTATAGGCGACTTTAGATACTAGTGTAGCGTCTGTAGTACGTGGCCTTCTGTTTCTCTGGCTGGAGCCAGAATATGTCCTAGAGGGCGTAAGAGAACACTGAAAATTCGCGTCTCACCAACTCCCGTAAGGCTGGCAGTCTTTAATATTAGGCTTTAGTATCTCGTCGGTGATACTGATCCATGCCACAGATTTAATAACAGTAAAGTGGGTTCTGTTTCCTGCTAAAGATGATGTAGATTCTGTTCCATGCTAAAGATGTTGTACAGACGCTGACAGACACTACACTAGTATTTAAAGTCGCCTATGGAGCGCACCACAGTGCTGCCATCAAAGATGGCCGCAGTCAACCATCCCTCCCCGCTCGCGGGACACCCCACTCACCCATAAATCTCCTTTACACTCAGTCCTTAGGTCCGTGCACTGCGCATCCACCTAGGTTGCTAAAATGTTACACTGTGCGCAGGTTTGGCCTTCTCTTCGGAGAAAGATCGCGGATCGGTCGTTGAAAGCGGTCGGAGTTGTGATCGTTTCGACGCGAATACGTTATTATCGCGACGCTACGCCCGACATGTCCGTTGTTGACGAACACCTGCGCCTCGACGACTGCCGCGGCCGTGTCTCCGAAAGAAACCGGCGCGGCGCGGCGTGCGTCGAGTTCGAGACGGGAATGACGGGATACGTGCTGCATGCGGTATGCATCAGTCGTGTAATCGGCGTTTTGGCAGTTAGCTTTTCGGTATGGCATGCGGACGCGATATATCACTGACGAGGACAGCCCTCGTCGTTAGTCCGTGTATCGACGTCGACGGCGAAATACACGCGTCGCCGTGAACCTGAAATGGTTGACGCGTTGACGAAGAATGTCGCAAGACGCCAGGCACAATAGTCGAAGCTGTACCCTGCTTATGGTCTTCCCAGATGATACGAAGACGCGGCGTAAATGCGAAAAGTCCCTTCACGGTGCCGCTGGCAGTGTTGATGGGCTTGCTAACCGATACTTTCAAACGAGAAAGACACTTACAATTAGATTTCAGGCTGTACGGAAACTACATGTTTTCTTTTTTGTGTGCGCGTAGACGCGACGCGTCTGTTTGGTGAGATAATTTCTAATGTTGTATCTTTCGTTTCTATCTGCAACTTTTGCTCTTCCCTAGCAGTGTCGCCAGAAGATGCCCAAATGGACATCTCTTTCCTTTCCTCCTTCCCCCTTCCACTATTCCATTCCCGCACCATGCGCACACTCCAACGTCCCCCACTGAGGCCGTAGACCACTGTGCCCGTGCCGTAAACTAGTCTGATCATCAAAGAGGGGGTACTTGTATTCCCCTCGATTTTCTCGATCTGGCGACACTGTTCCCTAGATGTATCCGCTGTCTCTTGTTGCCCATGATCGAATAACGATCATCGGCTTTGAGACACGTGGACGCTCCTTCCGTCTCTAACAACCTTTGTGCCACGGAATCACGTTGCCTGCGGCAAGTCGCGTAGTTGATCGATCGCACAACCGTTGATGATTCGAAGATTATACAACTGGTGTTCCCCCGACTGTTACGGTTACTTTCATTTTACTATTGCCGATAATCATTTGGATATACCAATACAACACCGACAGTTCTCCACCTATGCGCGTTGTCCAAGTGTACCCGTTGAAGAGGTACAAGAAGAGGGGTGGCCTCGATCTGGTGCAAAGCGTGGGAAAGCAGCAGCTTTCAGCCCGTGGCCGAGTGCGTCGTCGTACCATGATCCGTAGACGGTGTCAGGACGTCCTCGTCGTAGGGGATGCACGAAATTGCGCGTTCCGTGTGACGCATACCAGTGCCAAACGTTGGAACGAAATGTTCAGGACTACTGGCGCTTGGTACTGCCAAGTTGTGTTCAACGACGTTACGTCGTCATTCGCTAAGGCATTCGATGAATTCGGGTGCGCAAGGTTACGATTATAGACCCGATCACGTTACAATTGTCGAAGGATTATATGCCGGCGCGGCGGTTTACTTGACCAACAAGGGTTCCGGTTCATATCACGCTGCCGGTGAAACGTCCTGGTTCAAGACTCTCGCGGGTTTCCTGATAGCAAAGTCTCCCGACGAAGCCAGATGCGAGCGAATGGTATCGCTACCAACCTGACAATGATGGCAAGAGGACCTTGGAACTTGGGGATGCGATGCAGCTCTATACGTAACGCTCGAAGCGCGTCGTTGCTCAGTTTATGGCCCGCAATATCAAAATGGCCAAGGCGTAGCTCGGTCCTGGATTTTCGGACGCCAGCGGATTGCTCGAGATTGAAATTTGCTCGATTGTGTATTTCGCAGAGACTCGTTATTCGACGTTCACTGGGCATAGCTCTTGACAACGTTTTTCTAGCTACGACAGATATACATACATAGTTGCGGTACTCTCGTTTCGGTTGTTGCTTTCCTTCGCTATTCAAAGCCAAGCGATCGAACTAAGAATACGTAATAATGAATCTTGTCTGCGAGGATCGTTCACGGAATTACTTCAATTATCTCTAGCTTCCTCTGTTTTAATTTACCGATTTTCTGCGACCGTGAAACATACTGCTCCCGGAGTGGTCTTCCATTGTTCTCTGAAGACAAGACGCGGTGCCATTCTTCGTCGTATCTCGACGTCATACTTGCGTTCGCATCATATACCAGATAGGGAGGGAGAGTTTGTCTACCGGCATTACTTTCAACGTTAGCACTCTATCGCATTCGCCTGTTCGCGCGGAAGCAACTCGACGAGCTCAACAGCTTAATTTTTCCCTAGAACAGTCTTGCTTTCCTAAATAGAAATTTCTCAGTCCTCGTACACGAACAACAAAATGTACAACCGACGAAAACCTGATCCCCGTTGTTCCTCGGGATCCGCGGTTTTAGAGAAATCTTTATAAGGCATCGGCCTTTATAAGGTAACAGCCGGTTCGCTCGAACGGAGAACAACGCATGGCCAAAGCGGAGGGCTGCTGGCAGACCGTCAAACGCTGGACGCAGTACTTGCCAAGACACCACCACCGGCAGATACACGGGAAACGCTCCATCAGCTTCTTTTTTTGCTCTCTTGTCGTTGTTTTGCCGGTCGTCTATAGATTAGGATCTACGGATGATGCCCGTGTGTGACGCGTGTATGTATAACGATCTCCTGGAAAATCACACCCGGCGATCAACGAACAGAGAGAACACGAAAAGATTCGACGGTGGTTGACGGTGGCTTCTCTGAACCTCCTCAAACCGCCTACGTGTATAAAAGTCTCTTTTGAACCGCGAACCGCGAACTACGAACCGCGAACTACGAAACAGATTCCCTGCCGTTTCCGGTAGTCGCGCGGTAACATGTCTTCCTTGCAGGTGTTCCGTTCAGGCAGCACGATAAATACCTATCAAGCGAATTCTCGTGGCGCGGAATCGGCGGATCGTTGTTTCCTCGTGTCAAGTAGCATCGGACTATCCGTTTGACGCGGACTTTCAATGATGTGTGTTTGTCTAGGTCGCGGGCCGTCGAATTACTGTTTCTTTCTTATTCCGTGTGCCGATTCCGACGCAGCTTAAGCGATCAGGTGCACGCAAATGATCGCCAGGAAGGTTGATAAGAGGGCCACATTCGATGAGCCGGCCGCGGTCGGTTTCGTATCATGATTCATCCTGATCACTGGATCTGGAACAACGAGTAATTTTGTTCAATTAATCGAACAGTTTGCATAATCGTTTGATCGAGCAAATTAATTAGTGGCAACGTTGCTCGACGGCGACGGAAACTATAGAAACTATAGAAACTGTAGGCTTAAGAACTGACTCCTCTTTACATACATGTACTGTTAGGTAGTATAACTTCACTAGTACATATAGTGTAATATATTCTAGTATATATCCCAATATATTCTAGTATATTTTACTAGACTCTAGTACATACATATATCTGTTTCCTTGATCTCGATCGACAATTTGTTAATAACGAATAATAATGATTTCAGCGCACTGGTTCGATCTAGTGCCACTACTTAGCAATTTTGCAAATTACCACCAATTTTTCAACGTTTCGGTCAACATTTAGACCATTTTCAAGAAAAATTTTTTAATATAATTGCGTCTGTAAAGATTATTGAATTAATATAAAGTTTGTGTTGTATTCCATACACAAAACCAAAAATTTTAAGCAGAAAACCAAATAAACATACTTGCTATGTGACAAAATTATTTTAAACTCTTAACATCTTTAGAACTCGTGTTGATTCCATGCCAGTTATCTATTGACTGAGGAGAAACGTTAGACTTTGAAGAGGCAAACTGAATCAGAGAACATCGATCGACCCATAGGCCAATTAATATTTGCCGGTAAATTTGAACCGTGAAAAATCCAAGCAACACTTTTCACTGCTATATACCAAAACGAAGTTATGGTAATTTCTTAATTGACAGTCAATATACTTTTGATATGTTTTAAGCCTTTAATTGATTTTATTGAAAATTTTTTCTTGAAAATGGTCTAAATGTTGACCGAAACGTTGAAAAATTGGTGGTAATTTGCAAAATTGCTAAGTAGTAGCATTAGATCGAACCAGTGCGCTGAAATCATTATTATTCGTTACATACATATATCCTAGTACATTCTAGTACACTCTACTATGTATAATTAGGGTGCTTCTTAATTTTTGACCAACGTATAAAATGCACCCCACACGCCAGAATTGTTCCTTTAGGTGAGAAAAAAATTTGTGCAAAGTTTGAGCTCGATCGGATAAAAGGATCACGTGCCCCTTTTGAATTGAAAATTTTGAAAATTTTGAAATTCACCTCAGCTATGGCATATGGTACATCGTTGGATTTGTCTTTTTTTTCTGAATAGGAATATGTAAAAATTATATGACCTCGCTTAAATAAAAATAGCGATGACCTTGAAATTTCGAAAATATGATTTCCAAAAAATTTTTTTATTTTACAATTATATTTACTTTATTGAACAGTACAAATTTCTCCTCTGACATTTTTTCGTATAATCGCAAATAACTCTAAAACATCATTACTGTCGTACTAACAATAAGACGTTAGCGTTTACTTACTTGTGCAACGTCTTAGTACGAGAGTAATGGTGTTTTAGAGTTATTTAAATTGAAATATTTCCTGAACTACTAACTTTTCGACATACATAGGTTAGTACTTTTTTATAACGAATGTCCAGCTGCATCGATTGATCTATTAAAAAATACCTCATTCCATTAAAAAAAATGAAGGTGACCTTCAAATGTCCGAAGTACCTCCACCTGCCAAAAACCTTTATCGCCACCGGATGGCCCCCTTGGTACTGTGCAATTTTATTTCAGCAAATATTTCTGTGAAACTTATAGTTTCGAAGATATCTGAGGTGCTAATAGTTATTACCCCACCCTGTATGTAGAGTGACGAAAGCTTGATGAATAAGAATTTGGAAATATGATGAATATTATTTTTTTTTGTATATAATATATACATGTTTTGTTTATCGAATTTTTCTTGCTTTACTGAAATTTGCTCTGTCGATATGAAATGTATAATAAGTAATGAAAAAAAATTATATTCATGTTTTGTTAGTTTCAAAAATTCGTCACCGAACAGATTATGTACCTCGATTAAACTTTGCAGATTTTGTTGAATGAAACCCTTCGAAAACAGCGGGAGCGTTCAATAATTAAAAAGTCTGAGGATCTGAAATGTTTACCTGGTGTGGTGGGTCCCATGCCAGAACCAGACGCCTCTCCGTCGTCGTGATCATCTCTGTCGTTATCATCTTCGTCGTCGTTGTCGATGTCGTCGCCCTTTCCTACCTTCCTCGAAGGTGGCCTGTCACCGCTTCCTGAGCCATCTAAAGCTTCGTCGGCAAGCAGCAGTGTTCCACTGTCGGGCGTTGATGCTAATTGAGACTGCAGAATCTGCCAGAAAGAAAAGTAAATTCTGTATAAATAAAATGTACATCACAATACCAAGCTTCTAAATAAGGTCTTCCAAATTCGTTAGAGCGAATAAGTAACTCTTGTTTTGCCGAGCGACGATATACATATGTACATGCATGGGCGTTGACTACACTTGCGAAATGTGATTCTTCTATATTTTTGTATTCTTATTTATTACCACGTTTTTATTAGCTCGCTTTCCTGTCTGTCTGTCTATTTGTCTGTTTGTCTGTTCGGTCCAAATTTTGCAATTGATTTTAAACTAACTTCCCGATGAGATAGAGACTTGAAATTTTAAACATAGCCCAGAACTGGACCACAATGCAATATTTTAAAAAAATATTTTTTTAATTTTAATAAAGCCTATGCGTTTAGGAGATGTAAACTATTTAAAAAAAATCTAACCGTAACACCTCCCCGCGCGACGCTCGTTAGTAAATACCCACTCGGAGCAGTGTCGCCAGGTCGAGGAAATCGAAGGGAATACAAGTCAGTGTTCCGATTGAAGCCACAATTTTTCGCGCATGCGCGGCAATTTCAGCCTCAATAACGTAACCTTTTCGATGAAATCGGGTAGCTTGAGCACCCCGTAGACTTTTAAAAATTTATTAATGTGTACATATGAAATATTGAAATTTAACATAATTGAAACTTATTCTTTATTTTGAGGATGGGATAGGGAAAGACACCGCCAATAACACCGGTACATTCCCGCTAATATAACTGCCTGAAGGCGTTAGGGCTCTGGCCGCTCTGCTGCGTCATTGTAGATACGCTACTGTTTTGGCCGCGCATGCGCGAAAAATTGTGGCTTCAATCGGAACACTGATACAAGTACCCCATCTCTGATGACCAGTCCAGTCTACGGGCATCGTGATTTACGGTCTTAGTGGGGGACGTTGGAGTGTGCGCATAGTGCTGGAATGGGATAGTGGAAGGGGAAAATGAGGGGAATGTGTGAGCTCCGTTTGGAGCTCATCTGGCGACACTGACTCGGAGTGCGTTCGAGTTCTGTGCGGTGTTTACAAAGTTACGACGTATTATTATATTATAATGTTTGTTTACCAAGCGAAAGAACGGTTGCACCGAGATTCTCCGTCGAACCTTTACCTTTATCTTTGACATTTTACCACGGCGTTTGTTTCCGATAGGACGCGGTCGCAATACCGCCTGAAATTTATTACATGTCTCTGTTATAATCTCATCAAAATGTTTAAAATCGATTGAAAAATTGCACACACACAAGAGCAAAAACTAGAAAATAATTATTTAAATAAAAATAAAGTTTTAAAAAATACCACGTTTTTAAATCGGACTAAAAAGTATAAAATAATTTAAATAAAAATAAATTTTTAAAAACGCACTGAAAAGTATAAAATAATTTTTCCTAGCCCCATACAGGTTCCTAACCCAATACAGATTGTGAATTTTGTATAGCTATGAAAATACTTGTAAGAATTAAAACGAAAAACGTGGGGCGCAAGATAATAGTAAGGAGTGTAGAGAGTAGCTGCCATCGAGAAAACTCGCACAACAGTTCATATCATTTTGAGTGCAGTAAAATTGTTAGTGACTTACAAGTGCAAGGCCTTCGGGTCACCGATTTAGTTGAAATTTTGTATACTTATAGATTTCGATCTCCCATTTACGAATATATACCATTGTAGGCGCAACGACTCAATAATTATTGAGATATTCATAAACAAAGTGCTTTAATTCGTATGAATTAAAAAATTACAAATAATATGCCAAACAGGTTAAGACATGTTCTTAAACAGAATGGTTATGCCACGAAGTATTAAACTTTTGTAATGCTAAATTACATTATCTAAATAGAAAAATTAATTTTCCGAATATTTTTGTGAGCCACAAATGGTACATTATTTCTTGTAATAATTTTTATTATGA
This sequence comes from Lasioglossum calceatum, assembly GCA_963966675.1. NCBI lineage: Eukaryota > Metazoa > Arthropoda > Insecta > Hymenoptera > Halictidae > Lasioglossum > Lasioglossum calceatum. Next base: position 14,334,867 of record OZ016545.1, on the reverse strand, counting down.
AATGTACGTATATTTTTCAAATAAATTATTTATGTTTATCAACATTAATAGATGTTTTATTGCTAGAAACAATTCCCAGGACGATTGCTTTATCAACAAACGAATTATCAAGTCGTAAAGTTAGTTATAGCTAGTGTCCGAATATTTTAGGGGGTCGCTGTATGTACAATGTACATGCATGGGCCTTGACTACACTTGCGAAATGTGATCCTTCTATTCCTATTCTTATTTATTTTATTATTATGTATCGTAGTCTCTTATTTTATTCTAATATATTATTATGCTACAATCAGGGCCGGATTAAGCCCCGTAGCAGGAGTAGCAAATGCTACGGGCCCCGCGCCATACAAACAAGGACCGATACATGAGCGCCTGTCTATGCAAGGGGGCACAGATAGTTTTCCTAAAAAAAGCTCATTCATTGTGGTCCCGCAAAGCTGCGCTACATTTACACACGAGCGGCCCTGACGCAAAGCCTTGGGCCCCGCCATAACATTTGCTACAGGCCCCGCGCTTGCTTAATCCGGCACTGGCTACAATTATATAATATTGTATATTATAACATACATATTGTACGTGAATATGACTAGCACATATTTAATCATGCGAAAACTTCAAAATTACTTCCAAATAAACTTCTTAATTGGAACGGTGATATTTCTCTGTTAGTTCGAATGTTGGAGATGCTATCGTTATTTCAATTCTCCAGGCGTGGCTTCACAATGACACACGACTATAATGTTCCCGACGATATTGAAATTATCGAGGTAGTTAATTTGTTTAATTACATTGGCTGCAGCAACGGCACGAGCTCATTTGCATTTAGCAACTCTATCCGATATGCAAAACGTTGCTGGCTGCGCATGGGTTGCAACTGTGTAGGCGTTTATTTTGCCGGGGGGAAAAAAAATAGAGTCGCGCGACATTCGAATGCACAATGTCTGCGGGGTAGTTGGTCATAAATCATTCATGAGTTCGCATATTGTCATTGTATATCGTTCCGCGCGGCACCTTCTTCTCGCTTTGTATGATTTCAAATTGGATTACGCAGTTGCGATACGTCTGCCGTTGACGGTCGTGCAGGTGTTCTACACGCAACAACCAGAAGTCGTCGGTCCGTCTTCCAGACATGCGAATTAACGCGAGCTTAAGTGTTAGAAGCTGTTCCGTAGCGTGACAGGTAAACTAGAGATCGCAATACATATAGGTTGAACGCGTGTAGGTCTACGTTAAATTGGATAAGTTATTCTGAAAAAAACGAGACGACCTCCGATGTAGGCCACGGAATATCAACTCCCAACTGTTTTATAAAACGAAAGGATTACATATCAAAGTAAATCACATGCGAAAATGGATTCGAAAACCAGAACACTCCCGCTAAATCTGGAATGGGGCCTGTACAATGCAAATTGTTCTGATTGCTCATGTATCTGAAAGGTGCCGGTCGCACCTGTTCGACAGACGCAAACAAAGAACCGACTTGTGGAATCGAGCTCACCCACGCGGTCTTTAGTCGGATCTTTCACGCCTTCTATCTCCGTACGAACGCGAACGCGAACAGTACTGGTACGCCAGACACGACTGCACACCTCGTCGTATGAATAATTCGAGATTAGAACGTAATTTATGGGCCGCCTGATCGTACGCGAACGTGGAAGTGCTTACATATCGGGTGATTCACCTAACTCGACGACCTTAAATTGCTCGTAATCTGTCTATTGACCGAAATAAGTGTTTCACGCACAAATTGCCGTAGAACCTCGATTAACCAGCCTAGTCGGAGGACAGATAGGTCGGATAAATTAAGACCTAGCGGATGATCGAGACTCGAGGATAGGCTTTCTATGTGACAGGAAGAACGTTTTGTTTTTTATCATACAAACTACGGCAGAACCTCGATAATTCGAAAACCTCTGTATAAGACGAACATTTCCTTCGTTACTAGACTGCAGATCTTTATACATTTATGTGGCTTCTGAAAATTTAAGAAATAATACTAGAATACATATTAACCCTGTGCACTCGGAGCTATTTTAACTCGAAAATGAAACATTTCTTCCGACCTAGAATATTTCCATTCTACATATAATACAATACAGGGTGCGTTGACAAATTCTTGACAAATTAAACTTTTTTTTAAACATCATTTTTATTGCATAAATTGCGAAGTTTATAAATTTTTTTTCTGTAAATTGTTTGTTAGGTCATAAAGAATACATTCACTCAGAATAGCCCCCTTCTGCTTGAATGACCGCCTCCATTCTCGATCTGAAGCGTTCTCAGGCCCGTTTTAACGCGTCACGGTCCATATCGGCGAATGCCGCTTCAAGGACGGTTTAAGGACGTTTTAGTTTGGCCTAGCCGGCGCCGACAGCGCCGGCCTGCGTGGGGACCCCCATTTAGTTTGGGCCTGTGCCGGCCGGGCAATAATTTTCCGGGGCTTTTAGGCCTTTTCCGAGGCTCGCACAAAGGCCAAGCGCCGAAGATCGTGTCTAACCCCAGGGGTTCTCCAGAACCTTTTACTCCTATCTACACCCCATGAGATGCCTATGCAAGAGCCGATCCGGTCGCCGGTCAAATTCTGTTCTCATCGAAATTTTGCCGGTCGCCGGGCCCGGCTCTACCATAGGAAGAATATAACACGCTGTAACTATTTAAAAAGCTATTAACTAGAAGTTTTCAGAGTTCGTCGTGCCAATGGCGAATAAGTTGTTAAGGAATTTAAACGTTGTAACAAAATATAACAATAGGTTTTTGATTTCATAATGTTACAGCTGACGATAATAAGCGAATTCAACGACCTACTACATTATTACGTTGAGCCTTTGAATAACGCCAAAATAGTTTTTCCCGACGTTTCGGGCTACACACCCCACTAACCGGTGGCTTGTTTAACATTGGACCCCGCGAGTTTAATATTCTGAAAAGTGAGTACAATTAATTGACCACATGACGTGTAGAAAGGTTGGTGGAAAATTGCAATTGGTCGGAATTGCAGAGGAAATACTAACAGTTGCATTTCGCAATTTTTTTGGCGTGGTCCTTTATTGAAAATTTGAAGAGCACGTTGTGTGGATCTACTACAGGGTGTTCACACTATTCCTAGCCAGCGTTTCTCTTGCAAACATAAATTATTAGAAAAACATGAAAAAGGAAGTAGTACATACATACTGCTTTTTATACGCAACGCAATGGCATATGTATTTTTTTGGGGTTTATGATATTTTGTGAGATATGAAGGTGACCTTCAATTTTATAAATAGAATGTTTATTATTTGTCACACGAGAGCGCGTGTCTAGTCGAATTCATCCGTATACTGTACCGCGACCCTCAAGGTCATGCAAGGTCGGAGACGAAAGAAACATTTTGAATATTTCATACCAATGTGTTTGTAAGTCACTGGCGTGGCGGCACGAAGGCAGAATACAACATGCTGTATTTATTGAAAAAGCTATTACCTAGAACTTGTCAGAGTTCGTCATGCCAATAGGTGGTGAATACGTTGTTAAGGAATTAAAATGTTAAAACAAAAAAAAATAACAATTTATTACTATGGTAACAAAAAGAAAAAGAATATCATCTGACAATCTGTACGGTGAAACAGTTCGTCAAACAACTCGAGTAAGCACAGCGGAGTTTCTGGACGTTTTTCAGATTTCTCGGACATACATATGTAGCATTTTCACATGTATCTTTCCCCGGAGAAGTCGGGGCTCCTACAAATTATTTTACAATGAACGCGTGAAAATATCTTTATCCGTTTGTTAGTGCAGCCGTTATAATGCAATGAAAAAAGGTAGACAATTCACTTTGCAGGTATGTAGAAACAGCGGACATTTATGACAGGGACGACTGAACATACTACTTTTTAGATTTCTCGGATATAGCATTTTCGCCGGAGTATTCGGTACCTACACAAATTACTTTACAGTGAACACGTGTTGCTCGACAAAATGCCGACTTCTAGCTCAATAGTAATGACCTGTCATAAAACTGGGATAAAACTCTCCATAGAGAACAGCCCCGGGAACGGCACATAAACAAAGCGAGCCTATCGCTAGGTCTGCCTATCCCCACCACAGCCGCGCCTGTAGCCCAAATGTTTGGACTTTGACGTTGCACGCTACGTAGTATATGTGGCCGCTGTAACCAATATTTCGGCGACAGCCGAAAATGCGTGTGAAACGAGGTCTGCCTCCTCCTCCACTCTGATCCAATCGGCCGCGCATTCGTTCCGTCACCGTGGTCCTCCCTGGGAACCTTCTTCTCAGGCTCGCATCAATACAATGTCACCAGTTCGGACCCATACGAGATGGCGCCTTGCCATCCCCCACAATCGCGTAGTAGTGGGCGGTAACGGTTTATAATATCTTAACCCACTGCTCTGTTTCGCTATCGCTCGTAAGGGGCAGTGTATTCGACTACTTGTTGGACATAAACAAATTGAAAATGTTTTTTCACTACGTGAAAGGTGTAATATTAGGACAAACGCTGTCGATCCCTATTTCAGAATGTCTAAAGAATATTCAGCAATTTTATGGACCCAAAATAACAAACAATTCAAACCTAACAGCTGTTTGTAGTTACTGGAGTGTTTCACATCTCATGTGTGCCGATATGAAATTTATACATGATGCGTACAGTTGCAAAGTATCGTAATGGACGAAATGACACTATTGGTTTCCCTAAAATGAACATTTTATTATTTACCGGTGTAACTGAAATAACTTTTGATATCATTTATTAGGTTGTGAAAGGAAAGTTCTGCCGCATTTTGAATAAGGAACTAATTTTGCTTGTTACCTGAATGATGGCAACAAGTTGTTACAAATAATGAAAAAAAAACGGTATTCCAAAGAGCCAGAATCGTGGAATACGACCATATATTTTTTCACAGTAGATCCGGTGGAAAAATTTGCAGAACAGAGATATGTGTCACTAATATATTTTCTAGTGATTATTTCAAATCATTATTTAAGAAGAATTCACCAAGTGGCAGGAACGTTTCCTACTTCCATGATGTTGTAAAGTAGAGCTACCGATAGTTTACCTAAGCAGTTGTGAAGCCCATAAAAACCTTTTTTTGTGCCGCGCACAGCAGGCAGCCCTGACCCCCGTCGAGAGAGATGTCCTGCCCGACACGGCCGGGCACCAAAAAAAAATTTCGTTGGGAAACCGGGCCGGCATTTCCAATACCGAGCACCCTATCCGTGAACCGATTACGTTAACGGTGAACCGTGCCGGCGCCGGCCGGCCGGGCCAAACTAAACAGTCCTTCAATTGCGGCTTGTAATGATGCGACGTTTGGATGTCTGAACTTGTTCGAGACCCTTTCGACAACGCTGCATACATAATAGTCCAAAGGATTTAAATCCGGGCTGTTGGGAGGCCAAAATTCTTTGGATCAGAACATTTCGACGTTATCCGACAACCAATTTTGCAGCAAATGACTTGTGTGCGCGGGCGCACCGTCCTGCTGGAAAACATACGGCTTTCCAGACGATTTCCAGAGATAGTTTTTTCACTCACACCGACAACCGACGACAATTTTCGGATCGACTGCCCTGGATCCTCAAAAATCAGCTCCTGAGCCCGTTGAATGATTTCGGGCGTCCTGAGTCAGTGTTACCATATTTTATCCCCTCCGGCCCCTTACCCTTCCGCCTTCTCGCCCAGTTTCGCAGCGTGGCTCTTCTCACTAGTCGCTGATGCGTACCGTACACCAGCGTGTCGCCACTGTCGCCAGCGTTAGTGGGAAGAGGTACGCTGCGAAACTAGGCGAGCACGCGGAAGGGTAAGGGGCCGGAGGGGATAAAATATGGTAGCACTGGTCCTGACCAGTGTAGCCACACGCCGCGGCTCAACGGCTCAAGTTTCCCCTTACGTCTCCGTCCCTCGCCTAGATGCTGCCTCAGCTATCCCCACTCTTACCCACTACCGCTGGCGCGACCGAGTCGGTAGCATGCTACCGCTCTCATTCTAGCACTCGGTCGCGCCAGCGGTAGTGGGTAAGAGTGGGGATAGCTGAGGCAGCATCTAGGCGAGGGACGGAGACGTAAGGGGCCGCTTGAGCCGCACCGTCTGGCTACACTGGTCCTGACAACGCGCTCCTTCGAGTGTGTTTTCCTTGCCGGTATTGCAGAACCTTCGTTGGACATCTCCGACTCATTATACTTCGCGACAACATCATACACAGTCGATCTTGGGTACCGGAAGAATCGAATGATTTCTGTCGCTGGACAGCCCGGACACTTTCGACAATCGCGGCTCTTCGATTATACTCTGCATTTGGTTTGAACATTGCGATTGTTTTGAGGTTTTGAATGTTTAGTACATGCGTGAAGCTATTTGGACGACCAAGGACAACCTCTGTAAGTGGTATAAAACGGCGGAAAATTCAAATTAAATTTTGTCCGGATTTTGGCGACGCACCCTGTATATTAATTTTTTCTTTGCACGAATATTATATAATTGATCTTTCATCTAGCGCTTTTGACTACTGAGAAACCCCAACTTTGCATTATCGAGGAATGAGAATTTCAGAGAATTCAATCCTGGAAACGAGAGTGTACCACCCCCTTAAGCTCACAATAAGAAAGATCAGCGTAGCTGCGAGAAAATCGTAAGATGAGGGGGGCTAAGTTTAATTAAATCAATAGAATGTCGAAATGAGAAGCATGTTTTGATCGGAAACAAAGCAAACCTAGGCTAACGCAAGCAAAGCGGCAAATTGCAGTTGGTGGACTCACCTGATGAATGTGCCTCAATTGGTCAATGAGCACGCTTGTGTTTGTATTGCCGTAGGAAGTTGTAGGCAGTGACATTGTCGTTACGGTGAACTCGGGGTTGTACTTCTGCGCCATCAAATTCGAATCCACTACCATCTTTGTGTACCTGCAAGCAACCACGAAGAAATCCATTAAATTAACTCGCTAGCTCCTGCTGTAGCAGTTTTGTGTAACAATTTTGTGTAGTAGTCGAACGTAAAAAGTTCTTAATTAATTTTAACTTGGAGAAAGCTTTCCTTTCGTCGCTTGCTACAGTTATTGGCATTGGTACCGTTAGCAATATTCTTAAAGCAATATTTAGTAAGGTTTGGGGCAAAATTTAACTTTGTAATTAAGCTCAGTACATTGCTTAGACTTTCTGTTTTGTCCAAAAGCGGAGATACTGCTGACATTTCCTCTGCTAATTCTACCCCATTTATGACAACAGAATCACCATCAGTTAAAATACATTCTAAATTCTTACAGTGCTTTAGTAACATTTCTTTGGACATGGTATTTAAATTTTTAGCGAACCAAAAAATCGATATGTGAAATTTTCTATTAATTGGGTATTTAACACATCAATATTTTTCTCACACTTACAGCCAAAATGGCGCCCCTAAATTTTGGCGCACCGGACAAATGTCCGGGTTGCCTGCCCCTAGACCGGGCCCTGCTGCTAGCGACAATGCTTATACATACTAGTTTATTATACAAGTTGACCTTTATGCCAATGTCCAATATTTTTTATGACGTTCAATAACATTGTAGTCTTTACGGTTTCAGCGTATATTTGTATGCATTGAATCAGAGCTGGGGAAAATAGTATTTGAAATAGTAAATAGTAAATAATCCCATTTATTTTACAGTGACTGTACAACTTTGAAAATAAACTATTTTATCTGATGCAGTAATTTTTGAAAATAAATTATTTTATTTGATGCAGTAATTTTTGAAAATAGTATTTTATTTTAAGAATATTGAAAATATTTGGAGTTTGTCTTTATTTTCAATTTCAATTTTAAATATTATTGCTCAAAATAATGGTTCGCATTCAATAGATTTCTGAGTATAAATAGTTTCTTAGTGATAAGATACACTGTATGTTTATCAACAAACCTCAGTAGGCACATGCTGTGAACTGAAGTGGATATACGCAGTAATAGCAGCAATCAGACAAAAAAATAAAACGAAAATGTGGCAAAGGATATAGTTTCTTATAGTTGTCATCGAAGGAGCACCCTAACAGATTCCAATTTGGAACGCTGCACCTTGTTGTATGCGAATAGTAGCAATCAAACAAAAAAATAAAACGAAAATGTGGCATATGATATAGTTTCTTATAGCAAGTACCATTTCTTCTTTCAATTATTGCTAAAATAAGAAATATTAAATAAGTAATGCGATTTCTGAAAGTATTAGGTATAACGACGCAAAAAATAAAATATTATATTGTGTGTTTCAGATTATTAAAATAGAAATATTTTATTTTGTGGATGAAATTGTTAAAATAGAAATATTTTATTTTGAAGTTCAGATTGTCCAAATAAATAGAAGTATTTTATTTCGAGGTTCAGTTGTTCAAATAGAAATATTTTATTTCGAGGTTCAGATTGTTCAAATAAAATACTATTTCCTTTAAGCAAAATAAAATCTAAAATATTAAATAGTATTTTAAATATTTTTTTCGCCAAATAATGCCCACCTCTGCTTTGAATGCATATTAATTTGTAATTATCCGAGCAAGGAGATAAACTTATAACAAAGTTCCTAACTTCTCCCCTACTGTACTTTTATTCTTAAGTTACCAATTTGTACAAGTCTCTGAAATTCAAATGCATCTTTCTAAAGTCTAAAGGATTCTCGAAATTCATGAATGCTACGTCAGTATCAAGTTACCAACTTGACATGAATAAGAAATAGTGCCGGGCCACTTAGCGAGCCGCGTGTTCGAAGCTATTGTTGCAATGGTGCAATTTGAAGCTATTTGCGTGTAACCAACTGGAAAGCTAGAATCTCAGCGGGATCCGCAGTATCTTGTTGCCGTCAGCGAGCGCGTTTGATATTCTCGAACAAGCCAAGGAGCGCGAGGAAAGAATTATCTGCGAAGGAGATAGGGTGGAAGAGCGGCCGCCGCGCCGCGCCGCCGTTCTATTTGCGTTCGCTATTCTCGTATTCTCGGATCGTCACTTTTGAAACGCGCGCGCTCATAGAAGGCATCGCGCGCTATTCGTCAGTTTGCGCTATTCAGCCTGCGCTCGCGATCCGATGCTTTGTTTCTGTTTCTGAACAACAATACTTTGTTTACTAGCAATTGTCGGAACGGTTTGAATACCTTTAAACTTTAAAACTACACGGACACGCGGCGTTTCAAGGGGTTACATACCTTCGAACAATTCGAAAATAAGCGAAACTCAACAATTTTTTTCCTATGTTAAATCATGTTCCTTAAAAAAGTAAATTTGTTGCATTAAAAACAACATTACGACATATTCTGAAATTTTTCTAATCCATTACTGTTTTACTAAACTCTTATAAACTCGTATAAACTCAAACAAACACATTATAAACTCATATAAACTCATTATAAACTCATTTAAACTCATATAAACTCATTATAAACTCGTGTAAACTCACATGAACCCATATAAACTCAAACAAACTCATTATAAACTCATATAAACTCATTTTATACTCGTATAAACTCAAACAAACTCATTATAAACTCATATAAATTTATTTTAAACTCATATAAACTCATTATAAACTCGTATAAACTCAAACAAACTCATTATAAACTCATATAAACTCATTTTAAACTCGTATAAACTCCTATAAACTCATATAAACTCAAACAAACTCATTATACTCTCGTATAAACTCAAACAAACTCGTTATAAACTCGTATAAACTCATTATAAACTCAAACAAACTCATTATAAACTCATATAAATTCGTTTTAAACTCATATAAACTCATTATAAACTCGTATAAACTCAAACAAACTCATTATGAACTCATATAAACTCATTTTAAACTCGTATAAACTCATTATAAACTCGTATAAACTCAAACAAACTCATTATAAACTCATATAAACTCATTTTAAACTCGTATAAACTCCTATAGACTCATATAAACTCATATAAACTCAAACAAACTCATTATACTCTCGTATAAACTCAAACAAACTCGTTATAAACTCGTATAAACTCATTATGAACTCAAACAAAATCATTATAAACTCATATAAATTCGTTTTAAACTCATATAAACTCATTATAAACTCGTATAAACTCAAACAAACTCATTGTGAACTCATATAAACTCATTTTAAACTCGTATAAACTCCTATAAACTCATATAAATTCAAACAAACGCATTATAAACTCATATAAACTCATTTTAAACTCGTATAAACTCCTATAAACTCATATAAACTCACTATAAACTCGTATAAACTCATTTAAACTCATATATACACATTATAAACTCGTATAAACTCATATAAAATCAAACAAACTCATTATAATCTCATATAAACTCAAACAAACTCATTATAAACTCGTATAAACTCATATGTGGTATATTTCACCCAACCAATTTCTTCATAAATGCGTAAAGATCCGCGGTCTGGTAATAAGAAATATACGGTTAATGTTAACAAAACTTATTTGTTAATGTAATCTTTAATTCTTTTTTTTTGAACCTCCGAACACTATCTTTCCAAGATTTCTCTTTCACTGGTTCGGATAATTTGAGATTCTATTATATTGGGTTGTAACATAAGTTCGTAGGGTTTTTTTATCAATCCTTTTTATTGAATGTTACCACAATTATAACAATAGATTAATCAATTATGTATTCCCCGTCATTGTTTATGACCTCCTCCCATCTCTCGACCAGTTTTTGATGCCGTATTAACAAAGAAGTTGTTAAGCCAGTTTTTGAGGTCTTCATTGTTGTCGAAAGTAACTCTCCTAATTTGTTTTGTTTAGTTTTGTACGGCGGATGCGGAAGAACCTCCCAATCGAGTTCTTGGAGGGCGGTTTTGACGATGTTTGCAGTGTGAGGTCGCGCGTTGTCATCAAGCAAGATGATTTGTCCCTTTCTACCGTGTCTTTTCTGCAGGATAGCCTCGTTTACTCGTTGCAACTGGGCTAGATATTGGGCTACATTCTTGTCGACCGTCTTGTTGTTTTCTGGCATTTTCCAGTATACTGTACCCTCCCAATCCCACCAAACGCAGATCATACTCTTCTTGAGATGGAGGTTTTACTTAACTCTAGGCTTTGGCCTTTCTCCCATGGCCACCCACTCCTTCCTCTTCGTCATATTGACATAGAGGCACCACTTCTCGTCTTCCGTGACGATTCTATGGAGGAACCGATCCTTGTGGCCGCCTGTCGCTCGATGGCGGGCGAGATTCGAGGCAAAGATGGTCAGACCCTTTTCTTTATTGTCTGCGCTGAGTTCATGTGGCACCCAAGCTTCATGTTTTTGAGCAAATCCCATTGTTTGAAGGTAGTAAGAGATTGTCATAGCAGTATTGCCCATCCTCTTGGCTAGCTCCCTGCATGTCTGACGGCCGTCCTCCTTAAAAGTGTCTTAAGACGGTCCTCGTCGCACTTGGGAGGTCGACCGAAGCGTGGACAGCGGTGTGTGTCTTCCAGGCAAAGATTGCCATTTTTGAAATTGGCAAACCATTTCTGTGCGGTAGATTCTCCTAGCCCCCTTTCCATACACGGCGCAGATATTTCTAGCTGCTTCAATGGCATTCTGGCCTTGATGAAAAGCGAAAAACAATAGATGTCGAAAATGGTGATTTTTGCCGTCCGGAAATTCCATTTTAGGTTATGTTATGTTACTCAAGACTACGTTATTCAAGATAACGATTGGAACACGCTTGTAGAGCGGAAAAAGCACTTCAAAATGGTGTACACAATTTTGAAAAAAGTAGGTAAATTGGTTCAGAACAAAAGCGAAAATAAAACCTCTACGAACTTATGTTACAACCCAATACATAGAAAAAATGCAATTACTTGTGATTCTAATATTAACACTAACCGTACCGGGTACAAAACGTATCGGATGTGCATATATTGCTTTATAAAAATTACAAGAGTGAATTTATTTCGATTTTTCACAACTTTTCCAATCATACGTGCTCGAATAAAGAAATTTATTGAATAATTATAATAATTAAAAAATAAACAATGTGAAAGCGGTCGTTTGACCGGTCGCGGTACAGTTAGTGTTAATTATTGATGTGGTATAAACTGTAAACCTGGGGATCTTTCTCGTAAACCTGACAAAGCAGGACGACGCAAATCGGTTAATTGTAAGTGAGCGACCTTTTATAATTAGGTGCAGCATCCTTGCGGCCTACCCCATAGCAGGCTTCACCCCCATAAACGAAACAGCGGGTGGTGCTCCCACTAATTTGTAAAGTAGTTGTTTATACTAGGGAAGATGGTGAGAATCTCTGTCAACCATGTTACGGTATTTTGGGATGCTTTGATACACTGTCAGGTCAACAATTGCACATTTTATTGTAATCATTTACATACTTACTACTGTCAGCATTTTTTCTAATATTCTTCTCTATGGAATTTATGCAAAATGATAAAACTTTTACAACTTGTATAGTAGGCAGTACACATCAAATGAATGAAGAAGTCCAGATAGGTGGAATTCCAACATGGGTCGATAAATGTAATTTTTTCAAAAATATTTTTCCTCATATTTCTCATGATACATAATACATTTGAAATAAAAATCTTTAGGCAGGAAGTAAAATTCAATACAAATTTTCGAACTAATTAAAAAACAGCAATCGTTGAGAACTAATATTTTATTAATACAGGGTGTCTCGCTTAAGTGTGATATCCAAAATATCTTCTTTAATTTTGTCAAAATAAACAATTTTTTATCGATAGAACTAGATATATTTTCGTGTGTAGCATCGCGTAGGTGGCACCGGACGTCCGGTGGACGTCCGTTTTTGTCCAATTTATGTCCAAACGTCCGATGTCCGTTGAGAACGTCCCTGGTATGTCCGATTTTTTCGTCCAAGGGAAGACGGTGAAGACACATTTATATATTACAATATATATACTTATAGCAATATATTTTTTTTATTTATATTTATATAAATTATATATATTGTATATATATTGTATCGGGGACCGTACAAATAAGCTTACGTGACAGGTGAGCAGAGTGACAGAGTCAGAGTCAGAATCAGTCAGAATTATCTCGACCGTCGCGTCGCATCATCGTGGGTTTACGTGAAATGAGGTTAGTTTAGCACGTGTTCCTTGTGCACGTGTTTGTAATATTCCAATTAATAAAAAACGTGTGTGAGTGATTTGATAACTTCAGCCACTTGTCAGGATTGTGTTGGTGAAACTCGTCACTACGATTTCAGGTAAGCTTTTATTTTATATTCATTTTCAGTCGTTGAAACATTACCGGCAAAAGGAAAATACAAAAATATTATTAGGTTGGAGGGAAAGGTCTATTGCATTGTATTATAAAGAAAACATTTGAATTAATTTACAAAAATACATGTTTAATATTATTTAATTATATAATTTCCATTATTTGTAATAATATGTTGCCATTTTTCAGGTAACCTGTCAATTCCTGTTTTCCAATGACTCGCTAGTTAACATGTGTTTTTAATTTACAAGCAAAATTACCTGCTTATTTAAAATACGACATAGCTTTCCCTCCAACCTAATATATTCATACTAAAAAATCTTCCCGTTTATTGGACAATGCTTTTCACCAAGAAATTCTAATTTTTAGATGCAGCGAAGATATCCAAAACCTCAATTCATCAGAAAGAAACAAGTGTTTCATACGAATGTGGATTACATTAGCGGAGGACCATGGAAAGAAACAAAACAGTTTCAAATGATTTTTAATAATAGCATTAAAAATTTATAGTTTATATATAAATAAATATATTGTTATAAATATATATTATATATATACAGGGTGTCCCAAAATTCCTTCAACAGCCGGAAATGGGAGGTTCCTGAGATCATTTCAAGCAACATTTTCCTTTGCAAAAATGTTATCCGCGGCTTTGTTTAGGAGTTATTAACGAAAAACACGGACCAATCAGAGCGCGACCTAGACGCGGGTTGACATTGTCGGCCCGGGGCGCCAACTATCTATTGGCTGACTGTGCCAAGTCGCGTCTAGGTCGCGCTCTGATTGGTCCGTGTTTTTCGTTAATAACTCCTAAACAAAGCCGCGGATAACATTTTTGCAAAGGAAAATGTTGTTTCAAATGGCCTCAGTAACCTCTCATTTCCGGCTGTTGAAGGAATTTTGGTACACCCTGTATATATTACTGTATATATTAGTGTTATATGCACGATTATATTGTATTGTACTATGTACCTAATGTTTTTGTACTATATGAAATTTTTATTCAATTAAAATTAAAATTAAATTTTAATGTCCTATAAACGTCCTGTCAATGTCCTTTTAACGTTCTGAATATGTCCAGCCATATGTGCCAGATATGTCCTAGATACGTCCCAGATACGTGCCAGATATGTCCCAGATACGTGCCAGATAGTTCTAGGTAAGTCCCAGATACGTACCTTGATAGGTCCGAGTGGCACGTCCTACGTACGTTCCACTTCCTAACTGGGTCCTCTGTCGGACTTTCCTGGTACTTCCTGGTATTTCGGACATATCTCGGACATACGGACATTATTCGGGCATCCCTGGTACATACATAGGTCCGATACGGAAGTACATTGGACGTACATCGGCCGTCCGGGTGCTATCTGGGTGTAGCTTATAAAAAAGTATATTCGTATTTTTTTAGTACAAAGTACATTCAATTTCGGTAGTAAGAAGACTTCAAAACAATGGACAGTATTAGTTGGATAAAAGAAACAATAATCCCGATATAGTCAATTTAACTAATTTCTGTAAAACCAACCGCAAAATTACCTTTTCAGGCAAATTGTTCCTACTGTGGTAACAAAACATGAAATACTAGTAGCAGAAGTGGATATTAAATGGTGTTCAAGTTGGATTCAATACAGCAAAAATTAAATATTAAATAGCGTTGAAGTTACTACTGAACGTACCGAATATGGAGAACTAAGAACACGATAATGTTTAACCCGTCATTATGTCTTCGTCGCGCAATAAGTTCTAGAATAAATTTGTTCCTTTTAAGAAAGTTCAATGATGTCTCATAGCAGATAAGTACTAAGAAAAGTTTTTCGATTAATATTAAAAAGTAATTTACGGCGCCTTCCCTTTGATCTGTGCGCAGTTGTAAAACCAATTTGATTAGCTTTGTTCTCTTTCTTAATTTCCTCCCACCATTCTACAGCATGATACGAGTTATGAACGAGTCTAAGTACATAATACAGTAACGAAAAACTTCGTAGTAGTTAATTCATATACTGGGTGTCCCATTTTGATCGATATACACAGTGCCGGATTAAGCAAGCGCGGGGCCCAAGGCTTTGCATCAGGGCCGCTCGTGTGTAAATGTAGCGCAGCTTTGCGGCAACCACAATGAATGAGCTTTTTTTTAGGAAAACTATCTGTGCCCCCGGCATAGACAGGCGCTCATGCATCGGCCTTTGTTTGTATGGCGCGGGGCCCGTAGCATTTGCTACTCCTGCTACGGGGCTTAATCCGACCCTGGATATACATATGTACCTTATTGCAGGTACCAGGATTTCGGAGTCGGAGTCGGAGTTTGGGAGTAATTGCTGATCACTGGAGTCAGAGCCGGAATTAGAAAAAGCTATGTATCGACTTCCGGAGTCGGAGTCAGAGTCGGAAAAGATTATATCGACTCCGACTCCAACTGTGGCTCTTTTGTTTATAAATCAATAATGTAAGTGAAGAAAGTGAGAAAGTAACAAACAAGTGTTGTGTTGTATCAGAGTTATCTGTTCCATATTCTTAGACTTTAATACAATATTTCAACTATTTATTCAGTTTTATTACAACTCGTAATTATTTTGAGTACATATTTTTTCAATTTGGAGAGTCGGAGTCGGAGTCGAAATCGGCGTCGGAGTTGGAGTTAAGAATTTTGTCTACCGACTCCGAAGCCCTGGCAGGTACAGGGTGTATAAAAAGTAATGGTCATCCGTCCTAGGGGTGAATCTACACTTCTGGATCGCTGGACATTTGTAGGAGAAACTTGCCGCAAAATTGTTTATAACAAAGAAAATTGTTGTTAAAGTTTTTTTTTACATCAACACCTTTAACTCATCGAGGAGAGAAAAAGTTTGAAAGGAGCCGTATGTCGCAAACAAATAGTTATTGAGATATAAGCTGTTAAAGTTTTTCAAAATTTGATTGTGTGGAATTATACGTATAGACAAAAGCCTACTACACAGTCCACACGTCTGTGTCGATGAGACAGAACATGATCGTGTGCGTGCCTCGAGCCTCGAGGCAAACAAAATTTAAAGGGACATTCGTCGCTTTAAATGTCATTTGCCTTGAGGCACGCACACGATCATGTGTTCTGTCTCATCGACACGGACGTGTGGACTGTGTAGTAGGCTTTTGTCTATACGTATAATTCCACACAATCAAATTTTGAATAACTTTAACAGCTTATATCTCAATAACTATTTGTTTGCGACATATGGCTCCTTTCAAACTTTTTCTCTTCTCGATGAGCAGAAGGCGTTGATGTAAAAAAAGCTTTAACAACAATTTTCTTTGTTATAAACAATTTTGCGGCAAGTTTCTCTTACAAATGTCCACCGATCCAGAGGTGTAGATTCACCCCTAGGACGGATGACCATTACTTTTTATACACCCTGTACATACAACTAATAAAATTAACTACGTTCGAATAAATGAATAAATACATTTACCACTAGCGTCAGAAATCCTGAGATTCGAGGAGAGCCGAACAAGGAAGGAAGGCAGTTAAATTTACCTCAAGATTCAATTTTTGCTGTAAAATACGTAAAATAACAGGCAGCGACGATCTTTAATAAGCTAGAAGTTGATATACATAGTACCGCGAGTACAAAAAGAAAACGACTGACAAATTCTAAAGACTCGGCGAGGATGTATATCAAGAGGGAAACATTTTGCGTGTGCACCGCGTTGCAGCTGTTCTTGACGATCCTCAATACCGTCCATTCACACGCGCGCAGCAGCCTTCTATCCAATATTTATTGCCCCCTTTCGTTTACATCTGTCTTACTTTCGTACACTCCTTCCTGCTCGTACTTTATTTTCTATTTAATACATCAGCGGCTATGCAATGTTCTCATTCACATTCGCCTTCACATTCGCATTCTCCTTCATCTTCCCTTTAATTCTACCGAGGCGACTGATCCGAGAGATACGTCAAACATCTTTTTATAAATACATATTCTTTAGCAGAACCATCGCAAAGTTAACCGGCAAAGAATAGCTGATATACAGGGTGTCCCAAAATTCCTTCAACAGCCGGAAGTGGGAGGTTCCTGAGATCATTTGAAGTATCATTTTCCTTTGCAAAAATGTTATCCGCGGCTTTGTTTAGGAGTTATTAACGAAAAGCACGGACCAATCAGAGCGCGACCTAGACGCGAGTTGGCACCGTCGACCAATAGACAGTTGGCGGGCCGGGCCGACTGTGCCAACTCGCGTCTAGGTCGCGCTCTGATTGGTCCGTGTTTTTCGTTAATAACTTCTAAACAAAGCCGCGGATAACATTTTTGCAAAGGAAAATGATGCTTCAAATGATCTCAGGAACCTCCCATTTCCGGCTGTTGAAGGAATTTTGGGACACCCTGTATGTATTACGCCGCCGCGTCGCGTCGCGTCGGCCGGAATATTTGCGCTGTTTCCTGTGCGTGCAGCATGTTTAATATCCTCCTTTACTATGACAAGAAATAAAAACGAGATCTCGCTTGACTCGGCGAGCATGCAATCCTCTAAAAATGTTTCTTCTGTGTCCCTCATATCAGTTACACGGCATTTTCCTATTTTCTACCCGCCATGCCAATCAAGAAGTGTACTGGGTGTATCAAAAGTAATTTATTCGGACGTATTCGTATCATTAAAAAAAACGCACTAAAAAGTATGAAATAATTTCTATTTAATTTATGTGAATACACAGGAACTTCGATACAATACAATCTTTTCGGAGGCGGCACAAAATTGAAAATTTTCCAAATGACAGATGTTGCTGATTATGATTTCCTTGGAATATGGTGAACTTGGAAATCAGTAGGTGGGAAGAAAAGTTACATTAATATGTGAAAGCATGTAGAAGAATTTAAGGATTTTCGTAATTTTCAGTGTCGAAAATTGTCAATTTTGCGCCGCCTCCGAGAAGATTGTATTGTGTTTAAGTTCGTGTGTATTCACATAAATTAAATGAAAATTATTTCATACTTTTTAGTCCATTTTTTAGTGCGTTTTTTCGAAGTCGGTTTAATTTTTTTTATAAAATTTTTTCATTTCACACTTTTTAGTGCAACGAACAGGATTTGTAGAACACCCAGTGAGATGGTTTTTCGGTCTTATTGGTTATTTGCAATAAAAACCGCAAAGAATGAAAAAATGCAAAATTTGTTTTCAATAGACCAATCGGGAGATATACCCTACACTGATTGGTCCATCCATCTCGGAGTAATCGGTGAATACACATGAAATGTAGGATCAAAGATATCCTTCGTCTGAATATTCACGAATCTCCGTCTGAGATTTACAAAAACGTCTTTCTCTGTCAACCGTCACATTCCAAATCGTAATTTATAAATATCTGAAAGCCGCAATCGATAACGGTAACGACGTCGCGTCGTTACTGTTCCTAATATCTAACATTCAGCGGAGTTCACGACGGCATCATCACCCTACACTTTCGCAAATAAAATCGTAAGGAATAAAGAAATGCAAAATTTTTTTCACGGGACGAGCCCGGGGACATACTCTACAAGATGCAAACGGTTTCGTTCCGATTGGTCCATCCATCTCGACGTAATCGGTGAACATACATAGAAAAGAAAGGCACATACAGATCCAATTGAGTAACCTCCTCCTTTTTCGAAGTCGGTTAAGGATGTTCTGGAGGTACAATGGGAGACAAAAGTACAAGAAATTCGAAATCCATCAATATATGGGCAATGAAAGCCATTCATGAGTATATTTTGCATTAAACTTTTGCGAATACTGTACCCTCTGTAGCTACATTCAGTGATCTACACTTTCATGCTATCGCGCTTCCATGCTAGTGAGAGACAACACGATAAATTTGACGTTTTATAACAGTTTATAATTTTTTTGCTCCGTAACTGTTTAGTGAATCCTAATAAATTTTGAACATAATTAATTACATAATTTTTGCTACCTATAAAAGAAAACTGGAGTTTCTAGTTGCGTTTTTTCAAGGTTTAAATAGGGTTTGAAGTGGAATTTTGTGAATTCTCTATAAGAAGACGTGTTAAAATGCGAAAACTTTAAATTGCTATAATTCTTAAACGGTGCAGTGAATCGAACCCAAACTTTGGTAATTGCATTAATTTAGTAAGAATTATATCTTGTCAAATTTTCAAAAATTTTGTTGCGTTTTTATATTACCTCCAGAACATCCTTAAATAATAGTGATCTGTGGATCCGACCGGAGAAACAGAATACTCCGAAAAACTTCCAAGTACACTTTACATTAGTATTTTTTATTATAATATTCTTGTGTATAAGAATGGATATACGAGATTTTTGTGCCGCAGTAATGAGCTCCTACTTCGCTTTAATGTACATCATGACGAGGGCATAATTTTTTTATACGAAAAGCCAAGAGAAGTTTCGTTTTATATTCATTGTATTGAAGTAGCTATTTAAATAATAATGAAACTTTCCTCTATATAATTTAAAGCAATGTAAAGAATGTACAATCACGTGAACGAACAACAGTCCTTTGGTGATCGAGAAATAGAAGAAAAATGGTCTTATTTTTACCTAATATGTATGAAGAATGTTTTTTCAAATCCTGAAATTATAAAAATATGAGAATGATTGAAAATGTTGTTTGCGTGTATTGTAGATTGGACTGTATTTTAATCTGTTTGGGAAAATATTCCGCAGTAAAACGTACACCAGCAGTAACAGATACATTTCCCCTAGTTAGAGTTAGAGTGCCCTCTTTAATTAAACCGATCTTGGTGCTACATATTCCGCGAATGCTTAGGATTTTATTCCGTTAAACGCAATTCGCACATCCCTCTACCTGTCGTGTCTGCTCTATGCTCTATGAAACTTCCGGGTTGGCCGAGTACTCGCTCACCCTTTGTCCCCATAGACTCCTATTATTCTCCTTTTCCCTCTTCGTGTCAATTCCAGTTCGTCAGTCCCTCAATATCTGCGCCTTCCTGTTCGTTTCTTTTTTCTGCTTCCCCTTCAATTTCTATGTCTTTCTTCGAGTTTCTAGCGCTCTTTCCCCCGGTAACGAGTATAATTCGACGACGATGCAATCTCGCTCACGTACGAACGGGGACGGGAACGGGAACGGGAAGAAGCGGTTCGACGAAAACTGGTCCGGCCCCGATTGAAAGCTATCGAAACGAATCATGCGTCTTCACCTTCCTCTCGAACATATCCGACTTCGTTTACTTGCATAGAGAACCATTCGGAAGCTCAATGGAACTGGATAAGTTCGTTTCCGCCGTACAGGTTAAGGGGATGGGATACTTTAGTCCAGTAGTTTCAAAAATCAATCTTTTTTGTAGCCTTTAAAAATATACGCATTTAAAAAAATTGTTAAATAGCTCCCTAGGTGGACGAAAGTATAGCGAATCATTAAACGAGTCTGCTTTTTAAGGATCATAATTAATAACCTTCGTTATTAATTAATCTATAAGTAATCGAAATGTGACGATGCCATCCAACAAAATTTTCTCAAGAAATTCGTAATTAGCGTGATATGTATAGCGTGATGTGAGAAAATGGAAGATGTGGGTCGACAGCGAGGGTATCGAACTGCATGTATCTACACGTGTGTGCATGCGTATGTATGTTATATTCGAGTGGAATCAGAAATAAAATATTACGACCGTAGAACGAAAACCATGGAAAAGTGGTTGCAAGAAATTGGTTAATTGGTAAATCGAAATCAACATTAAACTCTGTTTATATTTCTCGAGCCACTTCATTATTTTATCCGTTTGTTTAAGTTTATTACTCAATTCGTATTCAGTATACACGATTCGCATTCACGATTTCATATTTTGCATGAGAAAATAGTTTGCATACCTTGTGGTTTAAAATTATATAGCAAAGAGCGCAATACGCTTGTATCGCTCGAGCTTCGTAAAAAGAATATGTTGTATGTCATAAATTTATTGCAATTGTAAGAGTCGGTTTCGCTGAAACAGAATTTGAAAATTCGTTGTGTACTAACAATAAGTAAACGCGAAGAATAAATTAATAAAACTGTATGCCACAATATATACGCAATTGCACAAAAAAATGTCAATATTGCAGGTATACAATAAGTAATAAAATTAACTACATTCGAATAAATGAATACATAAATACAGTGCTGTTCACTTGAATAGCCTCGAATAATCCAAACTTGTTTTTCTTATGAAAATTTTGAGTAATGTGAAATAAACAAATTTTTTATATATGTATATAGGGACGTCGCAAAATTGCAACGTCACAACTGACGCAATTTTGCGACGTCCCTATATATTCTTTATTTTAACAATATTTATTATATATATGTAACCCATAAGTTCGGAATGTGTATAGTATATAAGATTAAATTACATACAAAAAACAACAAAATTCAATATTCAACAAATTGAATAGCCTCATCTCGAAAATTAATTAATTATACATTTATACCTCAATATTTCTTTGATTAATATTTAGTATGTTAGCCGTTCTTATTTATTATTTCAAAACTTCGACGTGGAAGCGAATCATAAAGGGAATGTAAGTACGTTTGTTGAATTGTGGACCGTGCTGTCTTTATACTGTTGATAAGGTCCGCACGATTTTCATATTGCTTACCATCTGCGTAAACTTGTCTGGAAAGCCATCCCCATCAGTGATGCCAGAACCGTGGTACCGTGGTACTAAACCGTACCACAGCATACCCCCACCATAGCCTACTATTGCCCCTACGTTCCTTTCCAACGGACCCGTGCGCTACACTCACCAGCGTACCTCTACTATGGCCGTGTGCGCTGCTTGGAGAGGTACGCTGGTGAGTGTAGCGCGCGGGCGCGTTGGAAAGGAACGTAGGGGCAATAGTAGGCTATGGTGGGGGTATGCTGTGGTACGGTTTAGTACCACGGTACCACGGTTCTGGCATCACTGATCCCCATACATTCTCTATGATATTTATGTCAGGAGACAATGCTGGCCAAGTGAGCACTCCGATGTTATTGCTGTGGAACCAACCTTTGATAAGACGTGTGGAATGTATTGGAGCGTTATCATGTTGGAAAGTCCACTTTTGTGGTCCCATAATCGCTTCCACTTTTTCCAACATGTTTTTGAGTGTATCTAAATGCGTTTTTGAATCTTGTTTTCCTTCCAGTATGATTAAATCAACAACTCCATAGTATGAAATTGCACCCCATATCATAACGGAACCAAGTGATGATTGAGGGCGAGAAAGAATTCGGTTATCTTTCCGTAAATCATGATAGTAGTACGAAAATCCGTCTGGTCCATCCAGATTAAATTTTTTCTCATCTGAGAAAATTATATTGTGCCATTGTTGAGTCCAACTCATATGCGTTCTAGCAAATTGGAGTCGGGCTTCAATATGCCGTCTCATTAACGCAGGTTTTCTTTGCATTTTCTTGCGTTTTATGTATGGAACACTTTGTATGACACGTCTAATAGTTGAAACCGACGCTTTTGCACCAACTTACTGTTTGATCTTCTTAAGGGAAACAGCTGCATTCGAAATTCTACGTAAAATTGATCTCCTTTCCCTCTCCGTTGTAGCTCGTTTTGTTCTCCCTTTATAATTTTTTTCATAATTTCCAGGGTTATTGCAGAAATTATTAATTACTTTAGCACTCCTATTAATTCTTTTTCCAATTTCTCTGTTTGAATACCCTTCTTCTTTTAAAACTTTAATTTTTCCAATTTCCTCAACGGTCAATGACTTTCCGCGGCCCATATTAGCACAATGATAATATGATACAAAAGATAATGGATATAATACAAAATATAGATGTGAAATGTAGACTTGTTGCGGATATGTCTTGTCTGATCAATCGCAAAGCGACAACTAACCGTGACTAAACAATCTGAGGCTATTCATGTGGAAGCATCTTATATTTAAAAACACAGTTTCTTGCAAGTGTACATATCGCGATGTAAATATATATCACTTACAAATTCATATTATAAACGAATTTAACTAATAAGCAAGTATTTCCCCTCACAATTCCTTTCTTTGGTGAAAACTTATATATTGGGTTGGCAACTAAGTAATTGCGGATTTTGTCGATAGATGGCTTTAGCACATTCTTTTGTTTGGTCAACGTGTTCAAAGCACCTAACCTATATTTTTTTCTTGTTGTTTGGACTTCCAACTTTAATTAGTAAGAAAATTGTATCGGTTAGTTATTTAGTTTCATTTTTATCGCAATTTAAAAATGGAAGAACAAAACGCGCATTTCAGACATAATTTTATTGTATTATTTCCGAAAAGGCAAGAACGCATCGCAAGCATACAAGAAGTTATGTGCCGTATATGGGAACATTGTCGCCAGATGAGCTCCAAACGGGGAGCTCACACATTCCCCTCTTTTTCCCCTTTCACTGTCCCATTCCAGCACCATGCGCACACTCCAACGTCCCCCACTAAGACCGTAGACCGTGTCGTAGACTGGACTGGTCGTCAGAGAGGGGGTATTATTCGTCCGCCGAGAGTTGGCACCACTGATATATTTTATTAACGACGTTGATGTTGTAAAATCTCATTTAATTCAGTTTTTTGCTGGCAAAAACCAGAAATTTTATGAACATGGAATTATGACACGGCCTGAAAGATGGCAAAAGGTCACCGACAAAAACCGACAATACCTAATTTAATAAAGTTATATTTTCAAGTAAAAATTTTGAATTTTCCTTCTTATTTAATCACTTGGACAGCACTGTACATTTACCACTAGCGTCACAAATCGATGCATGATGCAGGTTTGCGGTAATGTACTCGTACCGATCGATTTCGACGGAGCGGAGTCAGAATAGCAGGTGCTTTACCTTAGATTAATATTTCAATGCCATCAGTATACCATCAGATGCGTTATTCGAGCCACTTTCAAAACCATGTATCTCCACCTTCGTGTATAATTCAAAAGAATTCCATTGGTTTGGAATCACAGATCGGGGCATCCCTATGGCGTGGAATTTGTTACAGCCAATGGCATTGTCTTACGCAACGAGATAACGTTAGGCTTGGCTATTGGTTTTAGTTAATTGCTAAACTGGTAAATGACGAGACCGATTAGTCGTTCGATTTCAGCAGCGAAACTGTAGCTGCGAAAGACTGCCATTGTTTTAGTACCGTTCGACGTATTTTACAATCTTGTTTTTCTCATCTTGTTCTATTTATTATATAGACGCACAGGTCTGATTTATTAATTATTCAGTGACCTTGAAATCTATTATTAATGTCACAATTCTGAATTACTTTTTCGTATACATGGTTCTGGATACTCCAAGAAAAATTAAAATACTTAACCCAACCGAAGTTTGTATAGTAATTGTTGAACGAATTTTAGTTAGGTCAAAAAGGTACAGGGTGTATAAAAAGTAATGGTCATCCGTCCTAGGGGTGAATCTACACCTCTGGATCGGTGGACATTTGTAAGAGAAACTTGCCGCAAAATTGTTTATAACAAAGAAAATTGTTGTTAAAGTTTTTTTTACATCAACGCCTTCTGCTCATCGAGAAGAGAAAAAGTTTGAAAGGAGCCATATGTCGCAAACAAATAGTTATCGAGATATAAGCTGTTAAAGTTTTTCAAAATTTGTTTGTGTGGAATTATACGTATAGACAAAAGCCTACTACACAGTCCACACGTCCGTGTCGATGAGACAGAACACATGATCGTGTGCGTGCCTCAAGGCAAATGACATTTAAAGCGACGAATGTCCCTTTAAATTTTGTTTGCCTCGAGGCTCGAGGCACGCACACGATCATGTTCTGTCTCATCGACACGGACGTGTGGACTGTGTAGTAGGCTTTTGTCTATACGTATAATTCCACACAATCAAATTTTGAAAAACTTTAACAGCTTATATCTCAATAACTATTTGTTTGCGACATATGGCTCCTTTCAAACTTTTTCTCTCCTCGATGAGCTAAAGGTGTTGATGTTAAAAAAAACTTTAACAACAATTTTCTTTGTTATAAACAATTTTGCGGCAAGTTTCTCCTACAAATGTCCACCGATCCAGAAGTGTAGATTCACCCCTAGGACGGATGACCATTACTTTTTATACACCCTGTACAGTTCGCTATACATAGTGATACCAACAGTTTCCGGAGATATAGGAAAAAGTAACATGTATAGGAAAGAAGTTATTCAGGTTGATGACCTTGATAACATATTTCAAAGCGATTGAAATCGGTGAGAAATTCCGTTCTATTCCGAATAATTGCCATTTATTTCGATTGCTAGAAATCAATTTACAGAGAAAACGCTTGTAGGGACACTCCGAAGAGAGATAGTGATAACGTGTTAATTTCATAATTCCTTTAAGCAGATATCAGTGAACCGGGAAGTTTGGCGTTTTTCCAAAACTACAAAGTGGAATGTACTCTGCTGCCATCCATAAATAGGTGAGAAGAAGCAAAATGGGAACGCTCTCGGAAAGAATTAATTCAGACGTTACATTTATTGCTGATATGTTTGTAAATAATCTTCGACATCTGTTTGTTGCAGCATACTGAAGCCCTGTTACGCACTGTTCTATAATATTTATCCTCATTAAAATTATTAATATATAAACCCTTTTAATATTATGTACATTGAAACTTATCATGAAATTGTTTTAATTTATATCAAACCCCTGCAAAATTTAATTTCATCAAAATATTCTATAAAACCACCCATAATTTTATTACTCTTTAAATCTTCAAATCTATCTAGTATATTTCATTTATGTTATCTAATCAATAAAAATTAACAAATTAATAGTCTGTCCAATCTTTTTAACCCTGACTGTAGGACACGCGTACAGACTCCGTCGAATTTTCAAACTTATCTTTCTCGACAATGAACTATCTCAACGAAAACATTGCTATGTATTTACAGGAGTGGTTCTTGAGATCTTTTGAAGTGACTTTTTCCTTTGTGATAATGTTCTTCGGAGCTTTGTTAACGAAAAACACGGACCAATCAGTGCACAGGCCCTGCTAATTGTAAGCGCGACGTTAGCATTGGCCGAACCCGTCCGCAGAAGGAAGTACAACATTTTTAGGACATCACCCCCATGTATCCTCAAAACTCCGGATAATGGCTGTAATAGATTTTTAATTAGTTTTATCGTCGATCTCCCCTGTATGTTTTAATTACACGCAATTATCGTCTAAATAGATTATATCTATCCTGTGATTTCTTAAAAATTATGTGAAACGTGTGTAATCTGTGGTAGATTCAATTTACATGATCATTTCTGTGAGATTGTACACTTATTATAATGTATTATAATTATATAATATATTATACACTCCGCGACAAAACGATAAAACACCACTAGATTTTTAATGTTTCTCAATGCAAATGATATGTACATACAAAGATTTTGTATACAGGGTGTCCCAAAATTCCTTCAACAGCCGGAAATGGGAGAAATGGGATCCTGATGTTATTTGAAGCAACATTTTCCTTTGCAAAAATGATATCCGCGGCTTTGTTTAGGAGTAATTAACGAAAAACACGGACCAATTAGAGCGCGACTTAAATGCGAGTTGTCACAGCAGCTCGGCGCGCCAACTGTCTATTGGCCGACTATGAAAACTCGCGTCTAAGTCGCGCTCTGATTGGTCCGTTTTTCGTTAATAACTCCTAAACAAAACCACAGATAACATTTTTGCAAAGGAAAATGTTGCTTCAAATGACGTCAGGAACCTCTCATTTCCGGCTGTTGAAGGAATTTTGGGACACCCTGTATAGATCTCTATAGAGTATCCTCTGTTTAGTAACACACGAAATAACTGCTATTATTTACGTTATGTCTTAAGAGTTATATCAGTTTACATGAAAAACCGGTGCGTCAAAACGATAAGACATGATGAAGAAGAATAGTGATTTCATTACACTGTCCAACACCAAATTTGTTCCACAATTACTGTTGTGTGGTTCTTATAGAGTTTTTTGCGCTGATTCCGAATCTGCCCTTCATTTTTCTCCTAGACGCACAGTTTTTGAGGAACATGGCTTTAAAAAAAAACGTATTTTCCAACTTTATACAAATATTGTGATGTTATTATAAAAGATATTCAATTGTTCTTTGCAGCAAAAGATTCCTTAGACTTTCCCGAATACAATTATATCCAATATTAAATATGTTTAAACATTTTTAAACAATCATTAAAGACGGAGAGACACCACTTTGCACCAAGTTTTGAGGATAGTTTTGAATTTATCTCAAAAAATAAAGGTCTAGCGGAAAATCGAACTATATCACCCGACAGAGCAGGCATCTTTTATCTTGAGAAATCACTCTTTGAAGTTTGCCACTTTGACGTTTCTTTCGAACCAAAAAGCAAAATATTTTTGCCCGACATGAGTTGGCCAATTTATATGTTGAGACCGCGCTAGTGGTGAGCAGGGTTGCCATATTTTATCCCCTCCGGCCCCTTACGCTTCAGCCTTCTCGCCCAGTTTCGCAGCGTACCTCTTCCCACTAACGCAGGCGACAGTGGCGACACGCGACGAGTGGGAAGAGTGGGAGCAGGTAAGGAAAATAACGGGTGTACTTTTGTTCCACGCGACGCTACGGATGGCTTGGCTTGAGTGAAGTGGTTTTCGAATTCAGTTTACAGCAGTTTACAGACTTTGGTGTGCAATCTAGCAAGAATCAAAGTTTTAGAGTGCCGTTTGCAGTATTTTATACTACGCATTATTTAAAATTATTGAGAAAGCAGGTAATGTATACATTGAATTTTAGGTTATGTAATCTGCTTTCTCAATAATTTTAAATAATGCGTAGTATAAAATACTGCAAACGGCACTCTAAAACTTTGATTCTTGCTAGATTGCACACCAAAGTCTGTAAACTGCTGTAAACTGAATTCGAAAACCACTTCACTCAAGCCAAGCCGTCCGTAGCGTCGCGTGGAACAAAAGTACACCCGTTATTTTCCTTACCTGCTCCCACTCTTCCCACTCGTCGCGTGTCGCCACTGTCGCCTGCGTTAGTGGGAAGAGGTACGCTGCGAAACTGGGCGAGAAGGCTGAAGCGTAAGGGGCCGGAGGGGATAAAATATGGCAACCCTGGTGGTGAGCGCCGCTGGCAGCAACTTATGCCGGCCGAAGATATTTTGTTTTGTGGTTCGAAAAATACGTCATACATAGTTGGAAACTTCAAAAAGTGATTTCTTAACATAAAAGTCTGCTATGTCGGGTGATATAGTTCGATTTTCCGCTGACCCTTATTTTTTGAGATAAGTTAAAAAATATCCTCAAAAATTGGTGCAAAGTGGTGTCTCTCCGTCTTTAATGATTGTTTAAGCATGTTTAAACATTCATAATGTATTAATATTGGATATCACTGTATCCGAGAAAATCTACAGAATCTTTTGCTGCAAAGAACAATTGAATATCTTTTATAATAACATCACAATATTTGTATAAAGTTGGAAAATACGTTTTTTTTAAAGCCATGTTCCTCAAAAACTGTGCGTCTAGGAGAATAATGAAGGGCAGATTCGGAATCGGCGCAAAAAACTCTATAAGAACCACCCAACAGTAATTGTGGAACAAGTGTGGTGTTGGACAGTGTAATTAAATCATTATTCTTCTGCACCATGTCTTATCGTTTTGACGCACCGGTTCTTCATGTAAACTGATATAACTCCTAAGACATAACCTTAAATAATAGCAGTTACTTCGTATGTTACTAAACAGAAGATACTCTATACAGATCTACATATATACAAAATCTCTGTACACATCATTGGTACTGAGAAACGTTAAAAATCTAGAGGTGTCTTATCGTTTTGTCGCGGTATGTATGTATTGTAATTAATTGAAATTTATTTTGTACGACATATGCTAAGAAAATCATAAGACCTTATCTCTTCAAATTTCGTGTCTCGACATTCCAATGAATGAGTGGAATGACTCGATAGAAATAACTCGTTGCTAATTCAGTTAATCAGTGGACATTATCAGATCTGCGCTCGGTAAGATAGGTATTAAATGTACTACCGTTCTCGAAGCGCAGAGCGATCAATAAGCGCATTCAATTCAAACAAGCGAAGTACACAAAATAGGCTCGGCGAAGAGCCGGGAAATTCCGGCTTTTTAAAATTAACGAACACCATCTTAATTAACTGTTAATAATTTATCACCGGCATATCCTTTCGGGCTTTAACGGAAGAAAAAATCTTCGCATCCGGGAACACCGAAGGAGGGCGAAACAAATACGAAAACATGAAGTTAAACATGAAAAGTTCCTCCGGTTTAATTACGAAACAGGTTATAGTACAATATATCATTTTTTAATCGGCTTTGAGCATATAAATTATTTAAAATATAAAACGTGCCACACACACACACACACAGCACTTTACTTGAAGTAACAACAGAAACGACAAAAAGTAAACGAAATAATTTCACAATTTTCAATAAAGAAGATAAAACCTCGGTTACAGGTTTAATCCTACTGACTTTTGTTAAAACTTTATTTAGCTTTTAACAAAAATTACCGGATTTATCGTGAATGGACTGCGGATCATTAAACAAAATTAAAATGGTTTGCATCAACTATAAGAAACGAGAGGTAAACGGAAATGAATTTTTCCGAAATAATTTTAACAATTTTAATAATTTCACATTCTTCAGGTATTTTTATACCGTACTCTACTCTACTCATTAATTCTGTCATAAATGCATAAAGCGTATAATCTAATTATGAATGTGAAAGTAATTCATTTAATATTTTTATATTATTTCATTAAAATAAAGTACTCCCGTGCATTTATATTTAAATTATTATTAAACGTATATATGTATACATTATACAGTATACTAGTACACCATTTGAATTGGAAAGCAAAAATTTGGTATTGTTAGTGATAATTTGAACTTGCTTATTAATTTTCTACAATTTACTTCACGAGTAACGCGTATTTGTTTTTGAACACACGACAGTAAAAACGTGATACAACACAGATTCGTAAGTTTCTCACAGTTTAGGTATGCGATAAGCACACCAGCGCAAAACACAGCGGATGTTTTCTGCTTTGGTGAAGTTTAAATTTATGAAACAATGCGGTTACGCTTTGGTACTTTCGTATAGCCTGTGTAACGAACATTCATCACGCATACAGATATTAATCTCCGAAATAATAACTTCATTTTTGTAACGTCTAGAATGAAACGAATTACCTTTTTGGGCCACTTCCTGCATCGAATAATTTACATTCAACTATAGTCATAGAATTATACACATGAGAGTTTTAATTTAGTAATAGCTGCGATAAAAGTTTTAACGAACTTGTATACGCATTGTGATCGTGGTATAATATAATATGTCTCGTATCGTGTATGCAGACACGTAGAATTTCGTAAAATAATTCTTGTTTCATAACTGTTTCCTTGATCTCGATCGACAATTGGTTAATAACCGATAATAATGTTTAACATTATTTAAGGGGATTTTTCCCCGCGATCAAAGATAAAGTACCATTGGTAAAAAACTGCAATTTAGTTTATTCTATACCATGTAAGGGTTGTAACCAACTATACATAGGACAAACGTCTAGACTTTTGGAAACTCGGATCAGAGAACATACCTGGTATGTAAATATGAAACCAGAATTTTCCCATAGGTGGCTGTAGCTGTCAATGTAGTTACCGTCAAACCGCGTCATTTACGCCATTTTCTTGTTTTGACATCTGGTAAAGATTTTCAACTCGCAACCATACAAGTTTCATACAACAGCATAGTTTTTAATAGCGTTGAACATGTCGAATTTTGAGCCTGGAACCTACGATTTGCGGACATCATTGATTTTCTGTTTCCATTTGAAGAAAACTGCTGCAGAATCGCATCGAATGCTTGTCGAAGCTCACGGTGAGCATGCTCTTGGTAAATCACAGTGCTATGAGTGGTTTAAAAACTACAAAAATGGCGATTTTGATGTGACAAACGAAGAACGTGGAAGACCACCGAAAAAGTTTGAAGACAACAAGTTGCAAGCATTGTTGGATGAGGATGACGCTCAAACGCAACAACAACTCGCGGATCAATTAAATGTGACACGAGAGGCCGTCTCCATACGTTTGAAAGCCATGAGAAAGATTCAGAAGATAGGAAAATGGGTTCCACATGAACTGAATGAAAGACAGCAGGAAAACCGAAAAACCACTTGTGAAATGTTGCTCGCCAGGTACAAAAGAAAGTGATTTCTCCATCGAATTGTGACTGGCGATGAGAAGTGGATATATTTCGAGAATCCTACGCGCAAGAGATCATGGGTAACTCCAGGCGAACCATCGACATCGACTGCAAGGCCAAATCGCTATGGACGGAAGACAATGCTCTGTGTTTGGTGGGATCAGAAGGGTGTGATCTATTATGAGCTGCTAAAACCCGGCGAGACCGTTAATACTGAACGCTACCGACAACAAATGATCGATTTGAATCAAGCTTTGCGTGAAAAACGACCTGAATATCAAAAAAGGCAACACAAAGTGATTTTGCTTGATGATAATGCACCATCACACACAGCAAAACCGGTAAACAAAACGATTGAGGCGTTTAGTTGGGAAATACTTCCGCATGCGGCTTACTCACCAGACTTGGCTCCATCCGATTATTACTTATTTGCATCGATGGGACACGCACTTGCTGAGCAGCGCTTCACATCTTACGAAAATGTACGAAAATGGCTCGATGACTGGTTTGCCTCAAAAGAGGAACAGCTTTTTTGGCGTGGCATCCACAAATTGTCAGAGAGATGGGAAAAATGTGTAGCTACCGATGGGCAATACTTCGAATAAAATATTTTGTATCATTGTCATACAATAACGTGTATTTTCTATACAAAAATTCCGGTTTCATATTTACATACCTGGTAGACATAACATATTTTTACCTTCAGCACAACATACTGCACTGACGAGACATTCAATTGAGTTCGACCATGCTTTCGATTTTGAAAATGTAAAAATAGTAGAAAAAGAATCCAATTTACACTAAAGGATTTTATTAGAATCAATTCACATGATTAAACAGCAGAGTATAAATCTTAGGTATGAAACTGCCAAGATACATTACTGAACCAGTAATGTTTTATGATGAATTTTTCTAACAAATAAAATCTGTTAAAGGTTTAAAATACATCAAAAGTAGATTGAATGTCAATTAATAAATTACCACAACTTCGTTTGTTATACAAACAGTGAAACTTGTTGCTTGGATTTTTCACGGTTCATATTTACCGCCAAATATTGATGGCCAATGGGTCGATCGATGTTCTCTGATTCAGTGCCTCTTCAAATTCTAACGTTTCTCCTCAGTCTGTATATCACAGGCATGGAATCAACATGTGATCTAAAGTTGTCAAGAGTTTCAAATAATTTTGTCACATAGCAAGTATATTTTTGGTTTTTTGCTTAAAACTTTCGGTTTTTTGTACGGAATGCAACACAAATTACAGTTTATATTAATTCAATAATTTTTACAGACGCAATTATATAAAAATTGTTCTTGAAAATGGTTTGAATTTTTGACCGAAACGTTGAAAATTTTGTGGTAATTTGCAAAATTGCTTAAGTAGTAGCATCAGATCGAACCAGTGCGCCGAAAACATTATTATTGGTTATTCTTGTTTCATGTTTGTGAATTAATTTCTAATTCGCAATTTTTTCATTGCAATCTTCATTCAAATATAATTGAACACTTTCAATTCTCCTCTTTTAATTATGGAACTGTTAGTTCACTTTTTAATAAAACCACAGGCTTCCATGGACCTCCTCATGTAATATCAGATATTGCATTTTTTTACTTACATGTTCTATTCGAATACATATAACTTGAACATTTTTACATCAAATTATCACTTGCGCTATGAAGCAGCAAAAGAGAACTAACGCTGTCCGTAAGTGATATAATTTAATTCGGTCGCGGCACCCAACGTGTTAATAGGAGTGCACTCACTTAGCGTACCCAAACCTCGGTCTGGTATATTTCTGTCATAATTAACGGCGCTCCATGTAATTAACTGATCACCCTCGATGATCCTCACCCGGTAGGTAGCTTTGAAGAGAATCCTGGCAAATGGAAGCGCGTATGTATATGTGCATACATACCATATACGTGGAGGCGAGAAAAGAAGCTTTGAGCGAGAAACGAGAGAAATCAAATGGAGGAGATGAATGAAGGAGGGCAAGCGCGTAGAAGTGAGAGAGTAAATCGAGCGAAAGCTGTACATACTTGTGTGGACGCGAGAAAGGAAGGAAGGAAGAAAGAGAGAGAGAGAAAATTGCGAGAAGATGAAACGAAGAGAGCTGGAGAAAGATAGAGCACGGAAAAGGGTGATAAAGAAGGATGAAGGTGAAGCGAAAGAAGAGTATGGTGTGCAAAGGCAGGTTGCGCCCATGAGATTATTAATCAACTACGAGGCGGCAGCTTTTTAAGCCACCATCACACCAAAACTATCCAGCCCGGCCTATGGTTACTCTCTCTTTCTCTCTCTCTCTGTTTCTCTCCCTCTGCCTCTCACGATCTCTTTTTTATTCTTCCTCGCGAGCCAATCATTCGGTGACTTGCACGAAATTAGCCTCGCAACTCGATCGATAAGGAATGCGTTGAACCGCAGACGAGCGACAAGAATAGACCCAACATCTTACAGACTTTCGAGGCCTAAGCCAATGGTCTTATCGACCTAGACTCTACATTGTTTCCACGGTAGAACTTCATTTATTGCACGGGGTCGTCGTCTATTGTACTACTATTCTAATGCACTGCTATTACCACTACGAGTTGCTCGAAGTTTGCTGCATACTTAGAAACGAATGACACTAATAGGAATCACTACGATTGCTAACCATTTCGTTATACTAGCTCGATTTTTGCGTGCATTTTGGGCCCCATTTCGTGCAACGGGTAACGTTATACATACTGTAGTAGTACAGTGAGCGAAATTCGTTTAAACGCACATACAAAAATAAGGATTTTGGGGCTAAAGGTTCAAAATGTTAACAGGGCCCGCTCTAGCGGTTACATCGCCCCGGACAAAAAGACAAATTGCCGCCCTTTAAGAATATATATACATATATATATATATATTTAAAATAAAAGTACACCATATTTTTTATTGTAAAAAAAAATCAAATCGTTTTATTTAAATTTTAATAAAAGCTTGTTAACCATATGATTTTTTACATTCTTTAATGCTATTAAAAATGTGTATTATTGCACAAACAATTAAAATTCTATTGTTTTGAAAATAAAAGAAGGTAACATCAACTACGTTAAAATCACGAAAAACCTTTTTTTCTTACTTTCAGTTCTGCAAACTTTTTTATTACATTTTTTAAACTTGCTTTATCAACAATTTCATGCTGAATTGCCAAAATGGCCAAACCATTATGACACGATTTTGTGTGTACTAGTCGAACGTAAAAAGTTCTTAATTAGTTTTAACTTGGAGAAACTCCTTTAGCCACTTGCTACAGTTACTGGTATCGTTAACAATATTCTTAAAGCAATAGTAAGGTATGGGCAAAATTCAACTTTGAAATTAAGCTCATTGTCAGTACATTGCTTAGGCTTTCGTTTTTGCCCAAAAGCGCAGATACTACTGAAATTTCCTCTGCTAATTCTACCCCGTTTATGTCAGCAGAATCACCATCAGTTAAAATACATTCTAAATTCTTACAGTGTTTTAGTAGCATTTCTTTGGACATGGTGTTTAAATCGTATATATTATATAAGAATTGAAAATAGTTACTATGATTACTAAGTTGCTTAAATCTAGCATCTAGTGCATTTAGTGCTTGATCGATTGTAAAATAAAAAAAATCTATTTTATATTTTTCTTTTGGATTTTTCTCACACTTACAGCCAAAATGGCTCCCCGGGAAAATGCCCGGGTCGTCCCCCCTCCCCTAGAGCGGGCCCTGATGTTAATAAGAAACGTTTAACAATAACTGAGGATTATAAATACATTTATATACTACAATATTTGTACATATATATTTACCAAAACATTTATGTAAGAATTTTTAAAAACAAAACCATATTTTACGTGCGAAATTCGTTTAAACGCACATGTAAAGAAAGCAATTTAAAATTGAAAATACATGTTCATTACTTTAATATTTTGTATGGCCGCCATTACTTTGAATTAAAGCGAAAATTCGATTGGTCATTGAATTTACAAGATTGAAAATAGTGGTACATATTAGGAATTTCTTCCCAGCAGCGTTTAATTTCTTCTTTTAAACTGTCTGTATTGGCGAACTAATGACCATTGGCATAAACTTTTCTCACCGGTATAGCCCATAAATTCTCTATTGGGTTCATGTCAGGCCTACATGCTGGCCATTCCATTATGCGAATGTTTCGTGCTTCGATAGATTCACAGGAATATCTTGATGCGTGAACCGCTGCGTTATCCTGCTGCAATATAAATTCGTTTTCTCCAACTACATCTTCTAAAAATGGTATTAACACCCCATCGAGCATGTCTATGTATTTTTCCGAATTCATCTTGGGGAAACGAAACAAAGTTTCGAACCTTTCCCGCCTAAGAACTGGTCATTGTAAAATGACACATGAATTTCTCATAAAGAAGACAGAACCCCCCCTCTGCTGTAATAGTTCGCTCACAGTTCACCACATCTTGTATGAATGCCAAAAATTCTCCGCCCAGCCACTCAAATTTGGAATCAACCAGAACATGCCCTCACATCCGAAAAGCATATAAAAAAACACTATTGAATACCTTAGAGATATCAACCACCTCAACAAAATCTAAAAAACACAATAGCAGTTCGTCGCTAATGACCTAGATGTGATGCGACGTT
Organism: Lasioglossum calceatum; assembly: GCA_963966675.1. NCBI lineage: Eukaryota > Metazoa > Arthropoda > Insecta > Hymenoptera > Halictidae > Lasioglossum > Lasioglossum calceatum. Next base: position 14,298,847 of record OZ016545.1, on the reverse strand, counting down.
AAACCTCAATATAAAAAAAGAAAAAAGTTTCGAACCAAATGATGAAAAAGCTTCCCAAATCATAACACTACCGCCATGAAAATTTTGGCTTCATCTAGAATCATTCTTTTGACGCAGATCGTGCCAATACGATGAGCATCCGTCTGGACCATCCAAATTAAACTTCTTTCCATCGGAAAAAATGAGTTTATGCCATTCGTCGGTCCAGTGCATGTGATTTTCTGCGATTTGTAACCGGGTAGCCTTATGATGTTGTTTTAACATTGGCTTTCTCTTCGGTTTTCTGAAAACAACATTCGGTGCATTGTGAAAAATTTGTTGCACACGTCTGGACATTATTGGTAATTCTAACTGCACAACAATTTAACGCGCAACAAATTTTTTTGTCGCTTCACTTATTAAATTATTTTTTTCTCATTTTGTGATTTATGTATTTCCTTTCATAGCACGTTTTTTGCCATGATCTCCACCACGGTTCAAAAAATTTCATACTGCGGACTCGGAACGTTTCATTTCTTTGGCAATCTTTCGATTCAATTCCCTCCCCTTTTTTTAAAAAAAATATTTTATTGCCTTTTCAGCTTCATTTAAATATTTTCCTACTGCCATTCTGTTCTGTTACATAAAATCAAGTATGACTTAATCTGGAACACGGGACAACAATACCTTTATGATCACTTTTTAAATCAACCACTTTCCTTTATAATTTCTCTCAATATCTGGGGAAGAAAGCACTGCGTTTAAACGAATTTCGCACTTGCAGGCGCTGTTTTAACACGTTTCGCTCTGCTACATATTCTGGCATGTAAATACGGAACATTTCGAAGCATAGATGTTGAAAGTATAGATTTAGCAAAGTAAATAACCCCATTTTGATAATATCATCTGCCCTTTTCTTCTAAATAAGTATGACAATTTGTAAATTTTCAAGTGTGTTTAAACGAGTTTCGCTCACTGTACAGTGCTGGGCAGGATCGAGGACTCAATTTGAAAAAGTTATTTTCATTAATTGCGAGACATAGAAACCGATTAAAAATTTATTTCTACCTTTAGTGGCTCTATTGAGTTGCCACAAATGTGTTGATATTCCTAAATTCTTTTAATCTTTATACTGTTTGTAATTATACCCACTCATTTCCGCCAAAGATGCATAAAAGCCGCAGTATAATGATCATTCTCATCTCCGGTATCCAACAATTGTTGTTGACCGGGCAATTTTTACAACAAAACAGCTAGATCACATCTGAATAGATAGATATTTTTAAAGTTCGTGTACGTCGTTTGTTAATAGACCCCTTTCTGTGTAAAGAAATTGAAGAACATAATTTTATGTTTGATTTATGCAAATTCTTTGGATAAGAAGTAAATTATTGAACTCCTTATACCTGTAACTCCTTCGGACCTTTAATTCTGCATAAAAATTCGCAGTCTACTTATTATTGCTTAAGACCTACGTCATTATGAAAAAAATAAGTAACTGACATTTCAAACAATGAAAAGATTAAAAGAATAGAGGAAGTATTGATGCATTATTTTCGATCTATGTACTAACATTATTAAAGAATGTAACTTGTTAAATTAATTAGAACTGAAAATGTATCTGGTTTAAATCGTATATGAAAAACTACCAACGTTTCACAGGTAATGTAGTCTGCAAAAGTTGGTAAGCTAACAATAAGATGTCATATGTGTAACTCTGAATTAGCAATGCTCGTTCGTTACTTACTTCAACAAATTCGTGCTGGTTTAATGTAAACGGTAATCGAACTATGTTTGAGGCAAATAGGAGCAAATATTCGCCCAGTTTAAACAGAGTTATAACCACTCCGAATGTTCTTCATACATTCGCAGTTTGATTATAAAGTCAAGCAAACATTCTTCGAGTATTCGCACACGTTCGGTGAATAAACCGAGCTTCGACGAATGCTCATTTCGACTTGAACTTTGCCGAAGTGGGAAACGAATGGGCAATCGTTTATTTAGCCTAGATCGGAGTTGGACATTATCCGAAATGTTCCGAATAAAAAAATATTTATCTAAAATAATAACATATTCGAATAAATTTGTAAGGGATTTGCGTCACCTGGCGCCCGGTACACGTTTGCTTGAACGCGGATACGCATGTGTCGGTAAATTGCAATATCTAAGAAGCCACGATTGGCGAGAATATGCATTCTAGAATCTAGAATCTAGAGTCTACAGGGTGTCCCAAAACTCCTTCAAGTCCGGGAAATGGGAGGTTCCTTAGGTCATTTGAAGCGACATTTTCCTTTGCAAAAATGGCCGCAGCGGCTTTCTTTAGGAGTTATTAGCGAAAAACACAGACCAATCTCACCAATCGGAGCGCGACCTAGACGCGAGCTGGCACTGTCGCACAGTGGTCCCGGAGCCCGCTTTTTGTGGCCAAAACTATTGTAGCGTTATTTCAAGGTTTAATGTTATATTATTATAGGTCGTTGGATTCGTCTTGATACCAGTTAGAATATTATGAAGTAAAAAATATATGTTAATACTTACAAAATGGAGGTAATCTTCATTTTTTTATAAAAAAATGTTTTCTTTAATTTTTTATATTGAAGTTTGTAGAAAAGTGAATACTGATCTAGTTTTGTTCAAAACATTTTTTTCATATCATCGGAAATATTTGAAAAATTGTGTTAACAATGCTCACAGTGCATACTACGGTCCAGAAATCGCGAAAAAATATCCAAGATTTAATTCTTCATAAGAATTATCGGAAATCTAGTATTGAGGGGTTTTGGGGATCTCTGATTACGAATCTGACATTAAAACTTCAAAATTCAAAATTCAAAATTCAAAATGGCGGATTCAATATGGCATACTAATACCTAATAATTTTTGCTGGATTTGCATTATATACAAAGCTATTTATTTTCGAATGTGATTAATTTACGTGTGTAAGTATTAAATGCGTGACGCGTCCAGAACGTAGCATTAGAGCGCGTACTTCGAACGTCTGCTTGTTAAAATAGATGTAGAATTATAAACGGCAGGAACCGGCAGCTAAAATTTACATGTGTATATGTTGAATGTCTAAGCTTTCAGAAAAACCAAGTCTGAATGCTAACGTTTTTAAACGATTTTTTTTAACCCTACCTAAAGTTTACATTGCACTTAAATTTATATCCTTAGTATATTGATTGAAACATGCTTATATTGTCATTAAATATCTGAAATATAGCTACTCACACATACGAAAATATAGTACAAATTTTCATTTCAGCATTGTGTAAGGAATAATTAAACTATTTAGTTGTTCCTCCAATTTCATAATTTTGAACTTCAAATGCTATATCTGCTCGGAAAGTTATCCGAAAGACCTAATATTTTGAATTTCGAGGTTCCAAAGTGTTCTTGTTTGAGAGAAAAAAAATTTTGTTGAAATTCGAAAGTCGAAAAATCGAATTTTGGCCACAGAAAGCGGGCTCCGGGACCACTGTGTGTCGGCCCGGCGCGCCAACTGTCTATTGGCCGACTGTGCCAAGTCGCGCTCTCATTGGTCCGTGTTTTTCGTTAATAACTCCTAAACAAAACCGCGGCGGTAATTTTTGCAAAGGAAAATGTGGCCTCAAATGACCTAAGGAACCTCCCATTTTCCAGACGTGAAAGAGTTTTGGGACACCCTGTATATAGAATATTCCTCGAAAGGACAATGCGATATTGTTTCTTGGCGTAGACGCAGTGGCTCGCGATATACGTAGAGCAAAAGTGTAAACACACTTCGTTTGTTTTACATAAAACGTGATGATACAAGCTATTTTCCAATTGAATGATTAAAATTAAGTAATAATAATTATATGGTGAATGTGATAAACAAAACATAACAGTGTATGTTCGATAATATTAACAATATATAGAATATTTTACAAAAATAAGGACTTGTAGCAATGTTTACAGTTTTGCACTTTAATTGTGCACGTCGAAATAAAGCTTTAAATTAATATTCTGTCCATTTTCCTTTACTTCTTTGTACTGCCTCTAGCCTGCGTGGCATACTATTTATTACATTTTCAATAATTTCCGGCTCAATATTGTACCATTCCTGTTCTGTTCTTTTCCACAATTCATAAATACCTGGATTGTGGATTGTCATATTTTGCTAGCCTTCTTTTCACAATTGACCACTTTTCGATTGGGTTCATATCCGGACTTTGTGCTGGCCACTTCATCACAGATAATTTTTAATTTCCTAGCTAGTTTTTTACGATCTCAGCAGTATGTTTAGGATCCCCGTCTTGTTGAAATACTACTTCATCTTCAGTAAATTCAATAGAATCAACAACAGAAGGTAAATTATTTTTCAAAATATTTAAATAATGCTCTTTGCACATGATACCTTCTATCCGAACTAAAGGACCAACACCCTTACGAGTAAAACAACCCCGACACAAAATTGAATTACCCCCGAACTTCATAGTTTGTATTATGCTACTTGCTTGATTACTATTTTCGGATGATGTCCAGTACCAGGACCTTCCATCAGATTCAAATCTATTAATTTTTGTTTCGTCAGACCATATAACCCTTTTCCAGTCTTCTGTTGTCCACTCTTTGCATGTATGAGCAAATTTTTGTCGTAGTTTAATATTTTTAACTGAAAGAGCTGGTTTGCGTTTCTTTTCTTTCTCTTTCAACCCGATTCTCGTTAAGGAACGGCTAATGTCATGAGCAAAATTTCACTTGCATTTACTCCAATGTCTTGAGCCGCGATTTTTGGAGTTTTATGACTTTCAGTCCGAAGACGATGTGCAATTTCACGTGCAGCTCTGTCAGAAACCAGTCGCGGTCTACAGTTTCTTGAGGAAGTTGACGCACTACCATAGGTTTTCTTAATTTTTGCATCTATCGTATGACTTACACCACATTTGACTGCAATTTGCCGTAATGAAAATCCTTTATCGCACAATGAAATTATACTGTTCCTCTTGTCTGCACTAAGTGGTTTCATCTTGCCTCTCGCGAGTCAAGTAACTTTCACACGGAAGAATAACTACGTAAACACTAGTCTAAACGTGTCTTACGACAGTTGGCTATCAGTGTTTGTTGACACTTTCATTTTCCTAGCATATGTGTACAATCTTATTCGTTTCTGATGATACGTGCAAAACTGTAAACATTTTTTGCTACCGATCCTTATTTTTGTAAAATATTCTATATATTCTTAATATTATCGAACATAAACTGTTACGTTTTGCTTATCACAATCACCATATAATTATTATTACCTAATGTTTATCATTCAATTGAAAAATATCTTGCACTATCTTTCCCCCGCCACGCGTTGCTGTGGCTCAGTATTTTTCAAAAGCATGTTTTTACCTGTCACACATGTGACATTTATGTTTTATTTTGCAATGCTTGTGGGTATACAATATTTTTTGTTGAAAAAACACGAACTAACAAACAAAGAAAACACTTAATAATTTAAAAATACTAACCAAATATTTCAATTCAAACGCAGATCAATCTACTCAGCTGAATTCCAATGCAACGAGTAACTTGCGGAACAAATCACTTCGAATAAGGTCAATCTTTCTATTTATATGTAGGTATATATTTCACGATATAATTTGAAGCAGAATACCACGGAGAAGATTCTCGTCGTGACGCACTGGTGATAATGCGAATCAACACGAAACCATATCGATTATTATACATCAATGTTTTCGCAAATGCGCCACATTCACATAACTTGAAGTAAGCAGTTAGCGTTGTAGCCGGTGGAAAAAGTCGTCAAAACTCTTGAACGAATGGACTTTTTCGCATGCTGATTTCTCAAAAACCTTCCCGAAGAAACGCTGCGTCTAATGGCTCAAACCCCAGCTTTCTAAAATTCACAATTCAACTCAAAATGGACAATTTATTCAGTTTTTTGTTACTGTATAACCGTTTGTCACTTCAAGCTGTCAAACGACAGTTGCGCACGTAGCGAAATCAATTTGAATAGAAATAAACTAACTGGCGGATGTTTATAATATCGATGATGCAAGCAGACGTCGATAATGTAAATTTCTATTGAAATATTGAGTAAAATCTGCGACGTTCGTTTTTTTTTTGTTGTATCGAAATATGATTAAAAAATCACTTTTATTTTTTCCCGAATTTTCCATTTTTCCGGGAAACTTTTCCAATTTTTCTTACCCTATAACCTTATTCGGACTATTACGCACATTTAAAAAAAAAATTAGCCAAATCTGACCAGCCGTTCTCAAGAGATGCGCTTACCAACGAACAGCATTTCATTTTTATTTATACAGGGAGGTCCGTTTAAATACGAACACCTAAATATCTCTTCAGGTTATTGTGATGCAAAAAATATTTGTTACGTAATGTGCATGGTGTTAATGGACCAAATATCTGGCACGAATATTTTTTTCCGAGGGTCATTTTTTTCGGAGTTGTCAAGGTCATTTATGTATTTTGGTACATAACTACATTTTTTTTTATTGCTTCGGGTAACTGATCGAAAAATACATTCAGATATGTAGAATAACATCACCTTGAAATGATCTTGATCTTCGAAAATTAAAGTTTTACCTTCAGATCAAGGTCAATGTCATGTTGTTATACATATCTGAATGTATTTTTCGATCAGTTACCCGAAGCAATAAAACAAAATGTAGTTGTGTATCAAAAAACATCGATGACCTTGATAACTTCCAAAAAAAATATTCTTGCCAGATATTTGGTTCATTGACACTGTGCGCAATACGTAACAAATACTTTTTGCATCACAATTACCTGAAGAGATGGACCACGCAAAGGAACGCCAATTTTCGAAGATCAAGATCATTTCAAGGTCATGTTTTTATAAATATCTGAATGTATTTTTCGATCAGATATACGATGCAATAAAAGAAAAATGTAGTTATGTACCAAAAAACATCGATGACCTTGACAATTCCGAAAAAAATGATCCTCGGAAAAAAATATTCGTGCCAGATATTTGGTCCATTGACACCATGCACATTACGTAACAAATATTTTTTGCATCACAATAACCTGAAAAGATATTTAGGTGTTCGTACTTAAACGGACCTCCCTGTATAGATAGATAGATAGAAGAAGATAGATAGATTATCATTTTATGTAAAACAAACGAAGTTTGTATCAGGGACTGAAAACTGTTACGATATCGGTTCCGGTTCTCGAAACAGTTATGGAGAACCGAAATGATGTTATAACTGTTACGACAATATCGGTTCTGGATTATATCGGTTACGGTTACGGTTCTGGAGAACCGATATAATTTCGGTTCTGTAACTGTTATTTTTCGGTTCTGGATTTCGGTTCCGGATTTCGGTCCTGTCATTCTGTATTCTGTATTGTGTTCGGTCAGTTCAGTTCGGTCTTACATATTTATTATGTATATAGTTATTTTTCGTTATTTATCATTTAAACAATCTTTAAATAAATAAATTTTTTACAATTTGTTCCTATATTCATTATTTGAATTGTTATTTCAATAATTTATCGTTAAAATAATTGTTTGAACAAATAAATTTTTTACAATTTGTTGCTACATTCATTATTTGAATTGTTATTTCAATAATTTATCGTCCAAATGATTGTTCAAACAAATAAATTTTTTACAATTTGTTCCTATATTCATTATTTGAATTGTTATTTCAATAATTTATCGTTCAAATAATTGTTTAAACAAATAAATTTTTTACAATTTGTTCCTATATTCATTATTTGAATTGTTATTTCAATAATTTATCATTAAAATAATTGTTTAAACAAATAAATTTTTTACAATTTGTTTCTAAATTCCTTATTTGAATTGTTATTTCAATAATTTATCGTTCAAATAATTGTTTCAACAAATAAATTTTTTACAATTTGTTTCTGTATTCGTTATTTGAATTGTTATTTCAATAATAATTTATTGTTAAAATAAATTTTTACAATCTATGGAAATGTGTTTCGATATTTATTATTTAAATACGTGTACATTGTTGAAAGTTTAAACATGTATCTATGATGTATTTATGATTAAACATGTTTAATCATAATGCATTAATATTATATAGCACTGTATTCGGGAAAGTCTAAGGAATTTTTTGCTGTAAAGATCAATTCAATATCTTTTATAATAACATCACAATATTTATTCAAAGTCGAAAAATTTTTTTTTTAAACTATATTTTCTCAAAAACTGTACGTATAGGAGAAAAATTAAAAACAGATTCGGAATCAGCGCGAAAAACTCTATAAGAATCGCATAGTGGGAATCGAAATACTTTTTGGCTGTTGGACAGTGTAATTACCGATATCCCCACCATCTCATCGATTTCAACGATTTTTTAGTACGTTGCAGAAATCAACATTTTGAATAACTATTCTCAATAAATATACCGTCATTTGCCTTCAGTTACCGACATATTTTCAAAAATTGCCGCAACGGACTGGCTGACATAAGAAATACAAAAATTTATTTATTTAAACAATTATTTTAACAATAAATTATTATTGAAATAACAATTCAAATAACGAATATGGAAACAAATTATAAAACATTTATTTATTTAAACAATTATTTTAACAATAAATTATTATTGGAATAATAATTAAAATGAATATAGTAACAAATTATAAAAATTGATTTGTTTAAACAATTATTTTAACAATAAATTATTGAAATAACAATTCAAATAACGAATATAGGAACAAATTGTAAAAAATTTATTTGTTTAAACAATTATTTGAACGATAAATTATTGAAATAACAATTCAAATAATGAATATAGAAACAAATTGTAAAAAATTTATTTGTTTAAACAATTATTTTAACGATAAATTATTGAAATAACTATTCAAATAATGAATATAGAAACAAATTGTAAAAAATTTATTTGTTTAAACAATGATTTGAACGATAAATTATTGAAATAACAATTCAAATAATGAACGTAGGAACAAATTGTAAAAAATTTATTTATTTAAAGATTGTTTAAATGATAAATAACGAAAAATAACTATATACATAATAAATATGTAAGACCGAACTGACCGAACACAATACAGAATACAGAATGACAGGACCGAAATCCAGAACCGAAAAATAACAGTTACAGAACCGAAATAATATCGGTTCTCCAGAACCGTAACCGTAACCGATATAAGCCAGAACCGATATTCTCGTAACAGTTATAAAATCATTTCGGTTCTTCATAACTGTTTCGATCAGAACCGATATATAACCGTTTGAAACAGTTATTTTCGGAACCGTTTCAGTCCCTGGTTTGTATACACACTTTTGCTCGTTACTGTATGTAATACGTGTCATTGTCAGAAAAACTCTCCGTAATCTACGTCAGGATACTTTTAGTTGGTAGCGTACATTTGTGCAATCGTCGGCTCCTTTGGGAAGGAAAGGAACACGCGTCTGCGGGAAGTGGTGAAACGGGTGTCCGATGGAACTGGTCTTCCCCGTAATGTCGGTGATCGCGGGATTCCCAATGGCGCTTAATGAAGCTGATGTTTGCTTTCAAATTTCGGTAAAATCTGCCGAGGCCGCTATGAATCTGGGTTACCATGGAACGTCGGCGAAGTCCGGCGAGCTCTCGGTAGCTATCATTTTCTTTTCATTTCTGTGGATTTCTGTGCATGCGGTACCAACTCTTGAACCTGTTCGGAAATCTGGTGGAACCGATATTGGCCTTCTCGAAAGCAATTTCGGTAAACTTGGATATTCTTAGAAAAGACACTACGTAGCTCTCCGAGAAGCAACTTTTGATCTTTGGTACATCGTCGCGTCGGTCTCGGGAATCTTTTTACCGATCCCCTTTTACCCGATTTCCCGTTTCTGCTGAGTTAACGAACTATACTAATTGCGTCTTCTGCGGATCTTTTATCCGCTTTCTTATATTTACATAAGTTAACTTCATAGTAAGTGTACTCAAAAGTGTACATGTCCGTGGTAGTAAAAGTAGTGGAAGATTTTAAACATATTGTTATATTACTTTCAATCTAATTCAACATATATTTGTAAAGAGGATATATCTCAGGGGGCATAAGCTGCCGTGTTAAAAGTGTGACCAGTATTTTAGCGCTCCCTGTGTCGGAGGGCAGAACTAATGACAGTATATATAGATATAAACGCTAAAAAAACGCAAAAAATGTCTTTCCCAACAGGATTCGAACCCCGGTCTACCGCTTGGTAGTCCAACTTGGTTGCCATATGACGCCCCTTACGTCTCCGTCCCTCACCGAGATGCTGCCTCCGCTATCCCCACTCTTACCACTACCGCTGCCGCGACCGAGTGCTAGCATGAGAGCGGTAGCATGCTACCGACTCGGTCGCGGCAGCGGTAGTGGTAAGAGTGGGGATAGCGGAGGCATGCATCTAGGCGAGGGACGGAGACGTAAGGGGCCTGGTGGGGCGTGCATATGGCAACCCTTGGACTCCAACTTGTTAGCCGATTGGCTAACCCACGATGTTATAAAAGCATCGAACATTTTGGTATATATATCGCAAAGAATGACTCTCGCTGTACAGAGCAAAGTATTGTTGAGCGCTGACAAGAAGATCCCTGGCAGGAATGCGGTGACGTAGGCAAGAATGCGGGCCCGATTGGTTGGCTTGGAGGGGGCGGGCCTAGGCTCACGCCCAATTTCGACTAGCGCGTTCTATTGGCCGCAGCAGTCACAAGTTCCTAGAATCGAGCGAATCTGGGAACTTCACGGGGCGGGGCGACGCGGCGCGGCGTAGGCATAAAATTCAGAACACTGCTGATATTGTCACGATGTAAAAGAGAGAGAGCGGGAGAGGAAGAGCGGAAGCGAGTGAGAGAGAGCTGGAGCGAGAGAGAGAGAGAGAGCGGGAGCGAGAGAGAGAGAGAGAGAGCGGGAGCGAGAGAGAGAGACAGAGAGAGAGATCGGGAGAGGCAGAGAGAGCGGGAGAGAGAGCGAGAGCGGGAGAGAGAGTGAGCGAGATAGAGAGAGCGCTCTCTCTCTCCCCCTCCCCCTCTCCCTCTCCCTCTCTCTCTCCCACTCTCTCCCACTCTCTCCCACTCTCTCTCTCTCTCTCTCTCTCTCTCTACCTCGTGTTCACGGCATGGAATATTGGCTGTAATTCGTAAAACGCCGTAGCCCCCCGTAAATACGGGAATCCTACTGCGTCGTGTGACGTAACAGCCGAAAAGGCGTGGTCACGCGGCGACGATGGGAGCGTTAGAGGTGGGGATGGGCGGAGCTAGCTGGGGACCCTTCTTGCCTCTGTGCCCCCCCGGGGATCTTCTTGTCAGCGCTCAACGATAAGCATTCTGCGCATGCGTGATGTAGAACACCAGCGCCGCCTGTGTCGGGGGGCCGAAAAATAGTGGTCAAACTATTTCCATTACAGCTTAGACCCCCTGATATATCTCTTTAATTTGAGATTGGCAGCATGACGCCGGGTCTACTAAGATCGGTATGGTAGAGAACATACGGGTAAAACAAGATGGAAGATTCTAGAAGGTGACCACGTGTGCACAACGAATAGAGAAAGATTAGAGAAGACAACTGAGACAGATAAATAGGGATTATCAAAAGTGGTAATAGGAAATAGACGATTAGAAATAACTTAAATGTCGTTTCTCTTTTGACAGGTGAATAAAACAAAATGTAAATAATGTATATAACTTGTCATAATAAACATAACCTCTTTTGACAGGACAACAATCAGTGGTTATTTTCGAACGAGACCTCCTGTAGGATTCAGTAGAATCTTATATATTTATAAGAAAGAAGATAGATTTCTAATTCACGCGATTTCAGAAAAATTATATTTCGCATAAAGATTCGTCCGTACAGTACTGCAAACTAATCTCTTCCTTGAGATTGAAATTGCTGCATTGATAAAGAAAAATACATATGTAATATGCGCGAAGGGAAGAAATTCCATGATCGAACCCAGAGGAAGAACTAGAAGACTAGAAGGTATGCGAAGGTGTAGAAAAAGATGGAAAACAAATAATGAAGCCACGCGTTAACAGTACACAACGATTATTAATGCGGTACATACATGTAATTGTAACGACAAGATAGCTAACAAAACATAATCCCGAACGGAATCCCGATAAAATGCGGAGCATTTCAAAAAATCACCACCTGTTCGCCAGACTATCTGGAAGAGACAAACTAGTCCGGGAGGTAGACTCGGAAAGCTGGACTGGACAGCATTGTATAAATCGCAGACGATTACGGCGCAGACAGGAATGCCGTTCGCGTGCCATAGAGCTCGAGAAGCTCGGAACCGACGTCTAGTATCTCACGGTAGAAATCTAAATGAGATTCGATCCGTCCAGGAAGTCTCGAGCTTCCATGATTCAATCCTCGTAGCCAATCGAGGGAAAAGTGAAACCGCCTTTCTCGCCCTCCACGGTAATTCAATTCGATCTTCCGCGGGGCCATCTTCCTTTCTTCTTCTTCTTCTTCTTCTCCTCCCTCTCACCGCCTTCCCCTGCGCCCTACGCTCCTCCGATACTCGGGGTGGAGCATTCAAAATGGGAAGCCTAAATATTCCCGTTAGTTATAGCCGTACACAAAAAGCTTGGGTCAATACATTATAAGGGGAATTCGAATGTACAGGGTAATCGGCAATCGAAGGTACAGCCGACGAAAAGGGGGTGATACTAGATTCTACGTAAAAACCACCACCGATTTTCCACCGAAAGCTTTGAATAATCTTTCTGGTAAAAACGCATAGGCTTTTTAAAAAATTTTTGTTTAAATATTGCATTGTCATCCAGTTCTGAGCTATGTTTAAAATTTCAAGTCTCTAGCTCAGGCATGCACAACTGAACGATTTGGGAGCGGGAGCTCTCGACTCGGCTCATGAGCTGGGACGGAGCTGGCTGGCACACGTAGGGTGGGGAGAACTGCAACAGTGTGCGTGTGAACGTGTGCTACACTCTCATGCTTAGTGGGTTCCCCTTCCATACGTCCGAGCTTGGTCACGGCTCCGAGAGCGCACGGGAGCCGCTTGGGAGCTGATGAGCCGCTCTGAGAGCTACTTGCTGTGCATGCCTGCTCTAGCTCATCGGGAAGTTAGTTTAAAATCAATTGCAAAATTTGTACCGAACAGACAAACAGCCAGACAAACAAACAGACAGACAGACAGACGAGAAAGCGAGCTAATAAAAACGTGGTAAGAAACATCATAGTTGGAAGAAATGCAAGAGATCGTTATACAGAAATCAGATTAAATTGCTTTGTATACACCAGTGCCGGATTAAGCAAGCGCGGGGCCCGTAGCAAATGTTATGGCGGGGCCCAAGGCTTTGCATCAGGGCCGCTCGTGTGTAAATGTAGCGCACCTTTGCGACAACCACAATGAATGAGATTTTTTTAGGAAAACTGTCTGTGCCCCTGGCATAGACAGGCGCTCATGTATCGGACCTTGTTTGTATGGCGCGGGGCCCGTAGCATTTGCTACTCCTGCTACGGGGCTTAATCCGGCCCTGGTATACACCTTCGTATGTACCTCACTCATAATGTATTCTGTCACGCTAGAGTTTTTACTTTTCAAAATTAGTTTCTTAGCTTCAGCAGTTTCGTGGTACAATTTATATAACTCGTCCAAGACCGATTACTCGAAGAGCCGTTCAGACCAGGACAAATTTTCTCCCTATTAGTTCAGATAATCGATGCTCCACTATGTCTCGTAAATTCAGTTCAATCAACACCTAATTCAGCCCCCGCGTCGTATTTCTTATCTCTATTAAAGTTTATAGTCGTAGGGTCCAGTGACACACGTTTTTCTTCGAACAGTTCTGTTAATCGAGCACCCATTTCTTCGCTGTGTACTACTTTCTGATAATTGTAAGCTATGTATTATGTATGTATGTTGCTGCCAGTATATAGGGTGTTCGTGTCAGTACTAGCCAGGCCAGCGTTTTTCTTCGAAAACTACTGAAAGAGAAAAAACTGAAAGAGAAGAATGTTATACATATTGTCTTTTGCAAGCAATGTAACGGTGCCAGTCATTTCTCTTTAACTGCATTATGTTTTTAGAAATGGAGGTGACGTTCAATTTTTTAAATGGAATGCTATGTATTTCTTTTTTTTTTGTAATATGGAAGCGTATACCAAAACGAATTCATTCATATACGACACACTGATCTTCAAGGTCATATCAGGTCAGTAATTACTATGTGATTCACATGACTTTCAAATTATGCGGCTAATGAAAAATTGTTGAATACAAAAGTTACATGGTTCCAAAAGAGGAGCAAATAACGGTGTATGTATCAGTTTTTCTTGTGTGTGCAGTGGTTTCAGGATTTTCAAAGCCAACTTTGTCTCTTTAAACGAATTACACATTTTTTTCGTCATACACGAAGAGAATATTAAATTTCAAATAATAAACTATTAACTTATGTTGATTCTTACGTAATAGTGAACTAGGTGTTTTACGATAAGTTGGCTAAAGACTGCATAATTCATTAACTATTAATAAAAGACTTTAAAATTAACGTAATATTTATATATTTAACATTACAACCAAGGTTTTATTTTTACACAGTCTTGCAAAATATCTCTATAAACAGACACAAATGAAATTGAATTGAATTTCGCCAGTCTATACAATTTTATTTAAAAAAAAAGAATTTTTAAGGAAATATGGTGCGACAAAATGACATTTAACTTACAATGATGTATAACAGCAAATCAACGAATGATAATTAATGCTTAATATTTTCTGGCTCCTCCTTTACATTTAATAAGAGCCATCATTCTCTTTGGCAAAGATTTATAGGGTTTTTTAATGGTTTTTTGCTCTAATTGCTCCCACTCGTCTTGAATACATTTTTTTAATTCGGCAATATTTCCAAATTGTCTGCCATTTCTATATACAGCTCGGGCAAGATTTCCCAAACAATTTTCAATAATGTTAATGTCGGGAGATCTTGCTGGCCAATCTAAAACGCCAACTTTTTCTCGAGAAAAGTACTCTTTTACTACTTTTGCAGTGTGTACTGCGGCATTATCCTGCTGAAAAGTATACTTCTCTCCAGCAATTCTGGTCGCGTACTTGTTTATTTGTTCCTTAATCATTTCCAGATACATTTTACCATAGTACACATTGATTTCCATTTTACCATAGTACCCGATACCGCACCAAATCATCACACTACCACCTCCCATTTGCCGACGACTCAAAAACTGTTCCTCGTTTCGCATATCGTGAAAATAGTAACTCAGACCATCTGGTCCATCTAAGTTAAACCTCTTTTCATCCGTAAATATTATTCTTCGCCATTTCTTTCGCATATGAATATTCTTTTCTGCAAAGTCTAACCGATTGTTCTTATGTTGCACAGTTAACCAAGGCTTTCTCTTTAATTTTCTTCGTTGTATGTATTTGCATTTTTGTAAAACATGTCTTACATTCCTTATATTAGTGTCTACACCAACACTTTGAGCAATTTGCCTTGCAGTCATCTTAGGATTGGATGCTGCTCTTAGTATTGCACGACGTTCCCGGACACTTAGATTTTGCGGACGTCCACAACTCTTCTTTTTACTACAGTTTTCCGGATTTCTCAAGAAATTCATTATTACTATACTGCGGATTTTATGCATTTATGACAAAAATGGGTGAGCACAATTTAAAGCAGTGGACATATTAAAAAGATTTAAGGACATCTGCGTATTTGTTTCAGCTTAATCAGATAATTAAACGAACAAAGAAATTTTTATTTCACTCCTGTGTCTTGCAATCAATGCACACATTTTTTATTTTGCATAAAAATCCGCAGTCTAATTATTACTTTTCGACTTCTATTCATAATTTTTGCTATTTTTGTCACTGAATATTGTTCTTCTTCCAATTTGATTATAGTGTTAATTTCACACGCGTTCAATCTCTTTCCGCGACCCATTTTTGATAACATTTTGCCTTTTTTAAACAGATATACAACACGAGATAATATTACGGACTTTATTAACTATGTTCCGAGGTTGATGTTCGCAATTCGCGAGCTTCAGTGTAACTGGAAAGCGTAGATTTACTACACGTGCTATCATTTTGTCCCACTTGTGAACCACAATATTTACGTTTTCATTTCTAGAATTCTGTTGAAGTAAATATTGTCGATGATATTCAGTACATTATACATAAAGGCATGTCAGAATATGTTGACATATTAAAACACTCATTTTCTTCAGTTTATTCTACCAAATGAGAAAAAATAGACGATGTGCTATCTTTTTGTCCGGGAGTGTAATTACTTGAAAATTAATGTTCTTTTCGTAAATGACGAACAAATATACATATATTCCACTCAAAGGAACATAGTTGTCCTTGAAGATATACATAGAAACCTCTGCACAACAATTGATAGGCCGTCATTTGTTCCCCTTGAAACCTTTTGTAGTATCAAACGATTTTTCTCTCTCATTACCCAAATAATTTAAAAGTTTTACTTATTTACTTATTATCGCTACGAACCGATTGGTTTATTTAGCAAGTATTGTTACAGTATTGTTACATGTAGCTTACATTACATTTGTTGTATGCAAGTTATCCGAATCACTCTGCATACATAGTATATTTTTGTAACGATTTGCAGGTGCAAACAACAAATATCGAACCATCGAAACGCTTTGATCTATTCTGCGGTTTCCGTCATTTTTCCCCGTCCATCACAGTTCTATTACGTTTCGTTTCCAAATCCCTCTTTTATATCCTTTTTCCTCTAGGAAGAAAATTGCAGTATAATCTCCGATAAAAGATTGTTATGGGATTTATTGAGCGAATCGAAAGTACAAGGTTTCTTGCACTCGAATCGAAGACATTGCGGTCTACGTTTCAACAGCGATAAATAGGTTGTAGAACTCGAGAAAGAGATGTAGATAGCCTGCAACCATACGAAACCGTGGAACGTGTCAAATAGTATCAAGTGAGATATTTCAAATAGTAACTACAAGTGGAATCTCGTATAACGCGACCAAAAAACTGTTTAAAAAGACTGTATAATGTACGTGGATATATATTTTTTATCTGACAATAAATTTACAATAGATATCGAAAAATTGTTTAACAAGACTGTACACTCCGTGCCACAAGAGATACGCATATACAGTACTTTTAAACTCTGGTGTCAGATAATACTGACAATGAGATGCAGGTACATATCAGGAATACATATGTTGGGGAATATGCGTGACAAGCAGCGAGGCTGTATGCACGTATATTTATACGAAGATATAAAGGAAAACTGTTGGAATATGATGCAGAAGAGGAATAATCTGTTTCTGCTTCGTGTAGTTTCCTGGCCAAATAGGCATTTCTGCTCCCTTGTATGTATTTTTCTGAATTCTGTCTTTCTGCCACAAAAATAATTTCTCTGGCTTGCGTTTTTGGTGTCAAGATAAAAAGATTCTATGCATAAAGGAACGATTACACTACTGTTGCAATAGTCCTTTTGTGATCGTGGTAGAAGAAAAATCCCTTTTTTTCAAATCCCGAGATTATAAAAATATGAGAACGATTGCCAATTTTGTTTGCCTCGCCGAGAATATTACATTTGTAAAATGTACACCCGCAGTAATAGGTACATTTACCTTATTGTAACTTTTCTCGCGCATCACATTCTTCATCTATGTAGAAAAATGATTCCCAAAGTGGTCTATATCGACCCCTAGGAGTCGACTCCGAACCAGGGTTGCCGTATGGCGCCCCTTACGTTTCCGTCCCTCGCCTAGATGCTGCCTCCGCTATCCCCACTCTTACCACTACCGCTGGCGCGACCGAGTGCTAGCATGAGAGCGGTAGCATGCTACCGACTCGGTCGCGGCAGCGGTAGTGGTAAGAGTGGGGATAGCGGAGGCATGCATCTAGGCGAGGGTCGGAGACGTAAGGGGCCTGGTGGGGCGTGCATATGGCAACCCTGCTCCGAACTGCAAGGGGTTCATGTCAGCGAAAACAAAAATTAGAGGTACATAAAATGTAAATGGGGGTCCACGAATGGTCCGTAGCGAAAGAACGAAGCACGTCAACGGTCTTCGTCAACAAGGTTTATGACACGGACGTGACGGAAAGGCTATTTTTTAGATTAAGGCATATTTGGCGACCATTTGGCAGTAAAAAGTTAAAGCAGTAATAGTCCAGTCGCTAGGTACTTTTACCTGGAAAGTATTCCGATCTCAATGAAATTTTGACACGTCATTTAGGGGTACTCTGAGGTATCGAATCTGAGTTTTCGACCTCGCGGACCCTGTGCTAACTTGGGGAGAGGGTAAAAGCCACGATTTTTATTACCTTGTTTTGGTTCTCGCCTATTGCTCAAAAACTGTGGGTCCTAAGAACTTTCTTTTTTCATTTTTGGAAAGTGCATTAAATTTCCTTCAAATTTCACTGTTCAAACGTATTTTATGACCCAATAGGCACCGAGAGACAGGCGTTCGAAATTAGGAAATGTTTCTCAAAATGAGATTTTGAGCCACGCATTGTAACATTTAACAGGAAATTGCAAGTTTAAAATTCAGTGAAATTTGAGGGAAATTTAATGTTCTTTCCAAAAATGAAAAAAGAAAATTCTTAGGGCCCATAGTTTTTGAGTAATAGGCCAAAAACCAAAAGAAGGTAATAAAAAATCGTGGTTTTTACCCCCTCCCCAAGTTAGCACCGGGTCCTTGAGGTCGAAAACTCAGATTCGACACCCCAGAGTACCCCTAAATGACGTGTCAAAATTTCATTGAGTTCGGAATACTTTCCAGGTAAAAGTACCTGGCGACTGGACTATAAAGCAGTAAACAAAATTCGAAGTAACGCGTTGAATACTAGGTTATTTGCGCAGCTGTGTGAGGAAAATGACGAGAACTTTCATCGATTGCTCCTTCACACTGAAGTACGCTGTCAAATGGCATATGTTTGACAAAACTTCTTTCACTTTTTGAGACAGTTTTAGAGTTTTTGGATGATAAAGATCCAATTTTAAAAGAAAATTTAATTAAGTGGAAACTGGAAACCAGACATTGTTTATTTAACAGATTTGTTCACTAAATTTAATGAAGTTAACTTGCAGTTACAAGGTGACAGTCTGATAAAAACGAAGTCCCTCATTTCAGCTTTTCTTGTCAGAATTAAACTAATCAAGCAAAATATTGGACGGCGCGAACTTTCCCAATTCCCCAATTTATCACAGCCAACTGCCAGGATGATGATGTTTCAACCTACGTTCAACATTTACATATGCTTCACACAGACGTTGAAACTAGGTTTGAGGATGTTTTGACTATGGAAATACCACGGTGGTTTATCGATCCATACAGTGACATTGAAGAAACGGATGTCATATTACAAGAAGAACTAATTACAAAAAACCTAACTAAGTTGAAGCCAAATATTGAAAATTTGCTATTAAAGTATCAGGCTGATCCCTCCCATTAAAAGCATATAATTTTCTGTGTAGCTATTTTATGTTATAATTTTACTAGATTTGCATTTTGTCTCGTTTTAATTAATAAATATATAAAACTTAACATGTGTTTTTTTTAGAACTTTTTCACTCTACACTTAAACCTATCAAAGTGAGTAGCACTGTCAGCTGTTAAAAACACATTTGAAGTTGATGAATCTGTAACAATTCACTATTAGAAAGGCGGTGGGTCTACTCAAAACAGAAAAAATTGGCACGTGGTCTATGAGACAAAAAAGTTTGGGGACCTCTGTTGTAGAATGTAGAACATTTTTCTTTCGCATAACAGCTGCGACTTGTCGAGTCTCGATGCAAAGTTCGCGCAAAATATTCCGATGTTTACCAGGTATGTAAATATGAAACCGGAATTTGCCCATAGGTGGGTCTACCTGTCAATGTAGTTACCGTCAAACTGCGTCACTGACGCCATTTTCTTGTTTTGACATTTGGTAAAGATTTTCAACTCGCAACCATACAAGTTTCATACAACAGCATAGTTTTTAATAACGTTGAACAATTTTGTGCCTGGAAACTACGATATGCGGACGGCATTGATTTTCTGTTTCCATTTGAAGAAAACTGCTGCAGAATCGCATCGAATGCTTGTCGAAGCTTACGGTGAACACGCTCTTGGTAAATCACAGTGCTTCGAGTGGTTTAAAAAATTCAAAAATGGCGATATTGATGTGACAAACGAAGGACGTGGAAGACCACCGAAAAAGTTTGAAGACAGCAATCTGCAAGCATTTTGTTGGATGAGGATGACGCTCAAACGCAACAACAACTCACGGATCAATTAAATGTGACACGAGAAGCCGTCTCCATACGTTTGAAAGCCATGGGAAAGATTTAGAAGATGGGAAAATGGGTTCCACATGAACTGAATGAAAGACAGCAGGAAAACCGAAAAACCACTTGTGAAATGCTGCTCGCCAGGTACAAAAGAAAGTTAATTCTCCATCGAATTGTGACTGGCGATGAGAAGTGGATATATTTCAGATATTTAGATCATGGGTACCTTCAGGTGAACCATCAGACATCGACTATAAGGCCAAATCGCTATGGACGGAAGACAATGCTCTGTGTTTGGTGGGATCAGAAGGGTGTGATCTATTATGAGCTGCTAAAACCTGGCAAATCCGTTAATACTGAACGCTACCGACAACAAATGATCGATTTGAATCAAGCTTTGCGTGAAAAACGACCTGAATATCAAAAAAGGCAACACAAAGTGATTTTGCTTGATGATAATGCACCATCACACACAGCAAAACCGGTAAAGAAAACGATTGAGGCGTTTAGTTGGGAAATACTTCCGCATGCGGCTTACTCACCAGACTTGGCTCCATCCGATTATTACTTATTTGCATCGATGGGACACGCACTTGCTGAGCAGCGCTTCATATCTTACGACAATGTACGAAAATGGCTCGATGACTGGTTTGCCTCAAAAGAGGAACAGTTTTTTTTGGCGTGGCATCCACAAATTGTCAGAGAGATGGGAAAAATGTGTAGCTACCGATGGGTAATACTTCGAATAAAATATTTTGTATCATTGTCATACAATAAACTTGTATTTTCTATACAAAAATTCTGGTTTTGATATTTACATAGC
Source organism: Lasioglossum calceatum (assembly GCA_963966675.1). Taxonomy (NCBI): domain Eukaryota; kingdom Metazoa; phylum Arthropoda; class Insecta; order Hymenoptera; family Halictidae; genus Lasioglossum; species Lasioglossum calceatum. The sequence goes on along the minus strand of OZ016545.1, from coordinate 14,277,799 downwards.
TGTTAGTCCTCCTGTATCGTACGAATGAAATGAATTCCAGCAGAAAAAGTAACATCTTCGATCCTTTGTGTGGTCACAAAGTGATCCTCTGTTGGGTTGACCTTAGAATCCCAGGACACCTCTGAACTCTTGGGTTTAATCACGCCAAAATAATTACAGAAGATTGTTAGGATCGTAACAAGGGAGAAAGATCGATGCCCTACTCTAATACTCCCTACATTCATGTATGCAGGAGGAGCCAGCGGTGCAGCGTTACAGCGGTGAAACGCGAATCGCTTGGCGGAAGCTGGTTTTGCCAGTTATCAAATCCTGAAATACTCTGCTGCCGACGACAATTATTAAGATAATCGGCCGGGTAGGGTAGGCTATTCTTCGAAAAAATTCTAAACGGCGATGGCGGATTGCTACCGTTCTCTGCTTCCTCAGCTCAGGAAACTCGTGTCATTAAGCTGTTTCGTCCTATTAAATCGTCCGACCGGGTTCAATTAAAAACTTACGCTGTCAAACCTGTAATCGGGCGAAAGAGTGTGCGAAATCTGTTGAATCACGACGTCGAGAACCCGGACGACAAGGGTATGTGTGCTGAAGAGGCCGGATACTATACAGGTTTTTAATGGAAAACGTTCAGAAAGTGAGGATGAGTAATAGCGCCGAGGACGGAAAAGTGAAGAAAAACAAACGACGAAATAGACACGAGAGCAGACTCAAAAACAAGAAAACGCTGAAAGAAACTTCCGAGAGAGAGAGAGATAGAGAGGGAAGGGGAGCTCGGTGGGCCGGTTTCTTCTGATCGTACACGAACAATAAAATTAAGTTCATGATGATCGCCGTACAGACGCGGCGTGAAGTTGATTAATTTTTGCAAGAAAATTTCAAGCGGAAAATCCGCGTTACCGGTTGTTTACTTAACGCTTCGGTTGCTTCGGTTGATAAAAAGTATGTAGGCCACGTCGTTAGAACTACTACTGTGTTACGAACACAGTTTCTTTTCGAACAATTCGGCGACTTCGAGGCTACGAGAAACCTAACTTGGCCAACGGAGGACATATAGTTAGTGTTCCTTCTCGAGAAATTTTATGATTGGTTATTTCTCATTTCTCGAGAAATTTAAATCTAGAAAAATTCTTATGAATCTCATTTATTTTATAACATATTCTCGGAAATGAACAAATACGTATGTCCTACCATCAATCAAAACATGCTACATTTTAATGTAGGTATTTAAATATCTCTGTTACTTGTGATTATACGAAAAAATATCAGAGGAGAAACTTGCACTGTTCAATTAGGTAAATATAATGGCAAAATAAAAAAATTTTTTGGAAACCATATTTCGAAATTTCAAGGTCATCGTTCTTTTTACTTAAAGGAGGTCATATAATTATTCTATATCCCTATTCAGAAAAAAGACAAATCCAACGATGTGCCATGCTTCATAGTTAAGGTGAATTTCACAATTTTCAAAATTTTCAATTTAAATGCGCCACGTCATCCTTTTATCCGATCGATCTCAAACTTTGCACAAATTTTTTTTCTCACCTAAAGGAACAATACTGGATAGTTGCGTGCATTGTATCTCGATAAAAATTTTTCTCCAAGTATAGCTTAGGTCCGCCCTACATTGTACATATTGGACAGGAATAAACATAGGTAAACCTTTCGTTTAGGGGAGGCAGCTCCGATGACCTTCACCTTGACATATTTGGTGGAGGGCGACATTCTGAACAACTTTTGTCATTACAACTACCCGGTGCTCGGTCTTAGTTTTCGAGATATTCGCGAAAAACTATTGCTAATACTGTATTGAATTTTCCGTATTCTTCCACGCTCCGTGGCAACGTAAACCAACACACAATACCACACACACCCACCCAGTGTTTCTAAAAAGAAGGTTCTCACTTTATTCAATATACAATCAACCGATCTGCACCTGAGACCAATACAGCATACATGTATTATCCAACACACGATACCACAAGCGATAATACCACACACACCCACCCAGTGTTTCACACGCACCCAGTGTTTCTGAGACGAAGGTTCTCACATTAAACAATATAAAATCAACTAAAACCAATATCAATTTGTTTTACAATCAAATGCGATAATATAATACATGTATGCTGTATTGGTCTCATTGTCAGTTGATTTTATATTGTATAATGTGAGAAACTTCTTTTTAGAAACACTGGGTGCGTGTGAAACACTGGGTGGGTGGGTGTGGTATGGTCGCTTCTTATCTCCACAACGTGTTTACAAACAAAAAATAAACAGATGCGGCCCCGGAACAGGTTTACGTTGCCACGGAGCGTGCACGAAAATGGAAAATGCAATACAGTATTAGCAATAGTTTTTTGCAATTATCTCGGAAACTAAAGCCGAGCACCGGGTATATTTAATGACAATAATGGTTCAGAATGTTGTTGTTAATAACATATGTCAAGGTGGAGGTCATCGGAGCTGCCTCCCCTAAACGAAAGGTTTACCATTTTTTTATTTTCTTAAAAATCCTCGAGAAATATAGTCTTATTTCTCATTTCTCGAGAAATGAAAAATGTTGAGAAATCAGGAACACTACATATAGTAGTTATGAACGAATAAACTTTCTTCAAATTGGATTAAACAACTAGAATTGTTTTGGATATGTTAGAAAGCCCCATACGTAATGTCACAGACAATGTTTAACGCTATTAGTGTTAAAGATAATTTTAATTTTTTTATAGGAATTAACTGCGATTAGAGATTTTCCAATGAACTACGTATACAGGGTGGCCCATTTACCTTGAGACAGTCAATTATTACGGAAACCAGCAGAAATATGAAAAAATGTTTTATATAAAATATTCTTCATATGAAGGGGCACATTTAATGGCGCTATGCACATTTTTCCATAATGGCCCTTTAAGGGTCAGATGAAGGGCAACTTCATTTTTTCAAATGGAAGCCCGTATTTTTTATTTCATATTCTTATTCTACATCGAAAAATAATAATATTTCGGATAAAACATTTTTTTTCTGGACTTACCATTTTTTAACGGTAGCATGATAAATGTTGCAAAGCTTGCATAATGACATACAACATGTATTGTGAATCTTCATCTAGTAGGCGGCAATAAGAAGTACGTACTTTATCAGATAATCTATTAATCGTAACAAGAAATACAGAAAATTGTGAGCAATTAATGTAACACATGTTCAAAATTATTTCCTTCCATATCAACACATTTTTCAATCCTTCTTCTAAAGGAGTCATGTGCGCGCACAAGCATTTCAATTGTAATTGAATCGCACACATCACGTATGCGTTCTCGCATATTTTCGCGGGTTGTGGGGACATCTTGATAAACCTTGTTCTTTATGTATCCCCAAAGATTCCAGTCACCGCTTACTAGATTTTTATGACTACAGATCAAACTCAGTATTTTTGTCATTACAAATATTGGGATAAAACCGTGCACGCTGGGAAAAAATGTTTTATACGAAATGTTATTATTTTTCGATGTAGAATAAGAATATGAAATGAAAAATACTGATTTCCATTTGAAAAAATGAAGTTGCCCTTCATCTGACCCTTAAACGGCCATTATGGAATAATGTGCATGGCGCCATTAAATGTGCCCCTTCATATGAAGAATATTTTACATAAAACATTTTTCATATTCCTGCTGGTTTCCGTAATAATTGACTGTCTCAAGATAAATGGACCACCCTGTATGCATTTGAATCATTCGAGTTTGATCTAAATAATATTATTATTTTAATATTTCATGTAATTCTAATAATACCGTTTGAGAAAAGCAGCGTCCTGAAATAAAAGTTAGCACATCCCCAGTATGTTTATTTATGTATACCATATAATTAGCCCTGTTCGATTTGAGTGAGCACAGATAAACAAAACTGGCATAGACCCAATGATCTGATGAGCAATTATTTGCCAATTTAGTGTAATTATGATTGTGACTTGTGTAAAAGGTTTCTTAATAAATACTGAAATCTGTAAGTGCAAATAAAGAAGGAGCTGCATTGCGGATGCTGCGATTTGACGTAATTGAAAGACGACCAAAAAGGGTCATCAATAAATGCCGGTACGTATGGTATATAGGACGTTGGATGCCCGAAAAGTCTGGCAACGAGGTCAAACAAAACGGAAAACGGCGGAGAATAACACACGCAAAATAGGTTAATACGCAGTGAAATACGAAAATAAGGAGCTTGGCCATATCCTCGATGACATATTACACATTATCACGGATTTTCACCAACTACGGTATGAATATAAGTAGCTTTCGGAAGATTGAACTAGAAACGCAAAAGTAGGAATGATAAAATTACGTTGGCACGTTATGTATGGACCTAGTTTGGTTCCAATCCTCGGACACTTTTCCATTAATAACAAATGATACTTTTGCGCGCTGCCCGGATAATCTCCTTCCACAGTATCTATTATTAATAGGAGATGACAATTTTCAGAGGCAAACGGGGTCAAACTAATTGTCAGAAGAGATGGAAAAGCTCTGAACTTTGACACAGCGCATAGTGAATTTCGATTAATGTTAATTAGCCGGAAAAAACTAAAAACTTAATTTCGTAAAAGATCAAATCATCCGAAGGAATATGTATACATACGTATGTGTAATACCGGATATACCATACATATGTATACATATACAGGGTGCGGCACCTAAAACAGGTCACCTGAATAACTCGCTTGCTTTTGAAGATAGAAAAAACAGGATCAGATCAAACTTACTTGATATCGAGGGGCTCGTAATCTGATGTCATTAATTTTTTTATAGGTGAAGACGTCAAGGAGATATGAAGGTCAAAACTGTTTTTTTAAATGGAATGAGGTATTTTTGAATACATCAATCGATGCAGCAGCACATTCGTTATAAAAAAGTACTAACCTGTGAATGTCGAAAAGTTAGTAGCTCAGGAGATATTTCGATTTAAATAACTCTAAAATACCATTCCGTCGCACTAAGACGTTACATAAGTAAGTAAACACTAACGTCTTAGTACGACAGTAATGGTATTTTAGAGTTATTTAAATTGAAATATCTCCTGAACTACTAACTTTTCGACATACATAGGTTAGTACTTTTTTATAACGAATGTCCAGCTGCATCGATTGATGCATTCAAAAATACCTCATTCCATTTAAAAAAACAGAGTTGACCTTCATATCTCCTTGACGCCTCCACCTATAAAAAAATTAATGACATCAGATTATGAGCCCCTCGATATCAAGTAAGTTTGGTCTGATCCTTTTTTTTCTATCTTCAAAAGCAAGCGAGTTATTCAGGTGACCTGTTTTAGGTGCCGCACCCTGTATAAGGACTGTCATATTCACGAGAAACAGAACACCTAAATGTTGCTAACATTAGAGCAGTCTGTAAACTGTTTTGATGTAAATTTTAATTTGTAGAGACGTGCGGAAATCAACAACATTAATATTAATATTTTTAGTAACAGTGATCGCTATGTTGCGAGCAGAATTTTTTGACGTTCGGAACAACGTTTTAGAAAGACAATCGTCGTAACGAATTATGCAATATAGTACAATACAATATAAGTAATGTAAGTAACGATTAACCTCAATAGATAGCATGAAGTAAATCCGTACATTCGCGGGAGGAAGATGTATGACCATGAATTCTAGCTTTTAAACTTTAAACGAAGCATTTTCTCCGGATGACAGTAAATTCACTATTTGCGGTTCAAATAAATAAACCACAGTTTGGAGGAAGCGTAATGCAAAGTTAGTATGCAAAATATCATTCGTGAAATTAAGAAAAATGGCACGTCCGTTACAGTTTGGGAATATAGGTTGGCGGCAGACACAGTGATTTGCGTTTTGTTGAAGGAAATGTGAATAAATGGATGTGGCCTGGTATCCTAAAAAGAGACATCATGAATAAGTTTCCACGATAGCGAAGGAATGGTTGGAAACGATGTGAAGGATCAGATTCTTTTAGTGAAAATATGCAAAATACTCGAACCAACAAACAAATGAGTTGAAATCTTGAAAAGTGAAAGATGGAACAATGTTTAAATCGCTTATTTAATGTCTTCATAATATTCTACTCTTATTATTGCTTCATGATGTTTTCTTACAATCAAACATTTGTATTTAACTATTTAGTGAAAAAACGAGCAAGAGAAAACCATCGAAGAACTATAAGTGCAACCCACTATACATATGTGTGGCGACTGTAGCGACACTCATCAATGTGATGTTGGCGTTATAATTTAAAAAACGTTATTTTCTTGTCTTTGACAAAATACAATTTGTTTAATCAATAGTCTGCCATCGAAGAAGTAGGATTTAAAATATTGTGATCAAAGAATTTAATTCTATTAAAATTTTGTTAATAAACTTCAGCCTAATTTATTTATTGGAATCTCTAATATAAATTCCCTAGAGATTTACCAAATATGTATTATGTACAAGGTGTTAAAAAATGTTTGGTCTTGGCTACCATAGGCGTATTCTACATCTTCGGATCGGTGAAGATCTGTAAAAAAAAGTTGCCGCAAAATTGTCCTTGACCTTGAAATTCAAGGTCAAATTTTGTTATTGTTGTATTGTATTCTACGCATCATGGGGATGAAAAGTGTAAAAGGAACCATGGGTCAGAACTCAACCGTTTCGCCAGAAATTGATGCAGAAGCTTTTTCGGCTATAAGATGAATTTTATTCATAGAAGTTGAAGATTTCAAATTGATATGCTAGTTGTTGACATAAACATAATGTGTGTGTGTGTGTGTGCACGATCGGCACAGCGTGGCGGTGACCAAAGGATCCGATCCCGTCATCGTAAAGCGGCAGCCACCAAAGTTGCGTATATAAGAGGGCTAAAACGTCCGTCAGAGTCATTTGTAATAAAAAATAATAGCAAAGTCATTTCTAATAAAGCAAGCAGTTAGTATTGTTGTATATCTGCTGTTTATCGGAAAACTAACATAATCGATCATAATGAATATTACCTTCTAAGTTTTGAAAGATGTTCATCTTCTATTTCCCCTTAAAGCCAAAGAACCGATCCATCCTGATTAATATTTCTTAATAGCCGAGCTTGAATGCCAGCTTCAATATGGCCACCATTGTTTTGCAAACACGTTTCTAATCTGTTCCGAGTATTGTTTATAATTCGCTGATGTAAATTTGGTATACTTCGTAAATGTTGGAAGGGAGCGGTAAAGGAACAGATATACATATACAGGGTGTCCCAAAACTCCTTCAAGTCCGGGAAGTGGGAGGTTCCTTAGGTCATTTGAAGCGACATTTTCCTTTGCAAAAATTACCGCCGCGGCTTTGTTTAGGAGTTATTAACGAAAAACACGGACCAATGAGAGCGCAACTTGGCACAGTCGGCCAATAGACAGTTGGCGCGCAGGGCCGACAGTGCTAGCTCGCGTCTAGGTCGCGCTCTGATTGGTGAGAATGGTCTGTGTTTTTCGCTAATAACTCCTAAACAAAGCCGCTGCGGCGATTTTTGCAAAGGAAAATGTCGCTTCAAATGACCTAAGGAACCTCCCATTTCCCGGACTTGAAGGAGTTTTGGGACACCCTGTAGATCGGGGGACGAAATAAGAACTGTGGAAGAACTGAAAACTCGAATAGAGAATGCCTTCCAACAGATTGTGTCATTTTTTATAATGTCATATATTTATAATGTCCAAAACTCGTGAATTTACCCCTTCAGAGATTACGAAATTGTGTAGGGCCAAAGCAATTTATTTAATGAAACTAAAATTGAGAATTGAAGATTTTTGTTCTTCGTTATACTTTTCCATGAACAAATTTAGCACATTTCAATCTCGAGAAACCATTTCGACACTTGAACATGGACGACTTGGCAGCCAACGTGTTAAACATGACCGTGGATAGGTGCTAACGCGAGGCTACTTTTCACTAGGAAGTCGAAACAATTCGTAGAAAGCACGTTTACAAGACAGAGATTTGTGAATCGAATAAGAAAAAAATGAACATCAAAGACTCATTTATTTTACAACAAGATAACAATCCTAACCACGCCAATAAAATTCTAAGAAAAGCTTTCATGCTGGCATGGTCAGTCGAAGTGCAGACAACCCAATCGAACATTTATGGGACTATGTATTCGGCTAACCCATAACAATAAAATCTTGCTGCGCGAAGAACATTATCAAAGGCGTTGTCCGAAATAGACCAAATACCAGCCAAGTGTACATACGAGGTCCGACTAGCATCGATTTCTATAATAACACTGTCCAACAGCCAAAAAGGATATCGATTCTCACTATGCAATTCTTATAGAGTTTTTTGCGCTGATTCCGAATCTGTTTTTAATTTTTCTCCTAGACGCACAGTTTTTCAGAAATTTGAATTTGAAAAAATGACATAATTTTCAACTTTGAACAAATATTCTGATGTTATTATAAAAGATATTGAATTGATCTTTACAGCAAAAGATTCCTTAGACTTTCCCGAATACAGTGATGTATAATATTAATGCATTATGATTGTTTAAACATGTTTAAACGGTCATTAAAGACGGAGAGACACCACTTTCGCACCAATTTCTGACGATATTTTTGAATTTATCTCAAAAAATAAGGGTCCAGCGGAAAATCGAACTATACCACGCGATAGAGCAGACTTTTATCTTGAAAAACCCACCTTGGAAGTTTGCAGCACCGACGTTTTTTTCGAACCTGAAAGCAAAATATCTTCGCCCGACATGAGTTGCGGGCGTTGTGGCCAGTGGTGCTCGGGACTCGGGACGGTATACGGCGCACAGTGGGTCGTTTCGTCGATTTTGGAGACAAAATCAAAGAACTTCCGATAGAAATGAGATAGAGAGCTGAAATTTTTTTATTTACAGCTGAAACATGACAGAATATGGGAAAAATAGGGAGATTATGGTACGAACGTTTTTTCACCTTGAAAAAATTCGTCAAACTTGCACAATTTCAAGAAAATTGCGGTTTTTTCAATGCCACGTACGGGAAAAATTTTTTTTTAACATGCTACACATAATTTCCTGTAGATTTTTTCACGCTGATTTCAAATCTGGTCTCAAAATTTGTCTACGATTTTTTTTTTTCAAAAAATCGATTTTGTGACAAAAAACTAATGAAATCATTTCTTCGTTGAAATGATTTGATAACTCACTAGTTTGAACGTGTATCGTATTCTCATATATGGATGATGACGTATTTAAACGTTTTGAATTACTTACGAAGCATCAAGCACTTCACATCTCGTCATCACTTGACGTAGCGCTGTCATTGCTACTGGCACTTTCTGCAGACTCTGTGCCACTGTAATGTAATATAAATTAGATATCTATTGTCCATAATTATAATTTCATTTACAGAGGGAGTAAGGTAAGTATTTAATCTTTTTAACTTACGTATTCTCTACAACGAAATTCTTAATTTCTGGTGGTACTTTATTTTTTTTTTGTACAACTTTGATCGATGTTTTATTAATATTCGTATTTCTTAAATCCGATATTGTAAAATGCTTGTTCCTATGTGGAAATTACTGATGCATAAGAAACCTAGTCGAGCACGTACTTGAGATGCGAGACATTGAGGCGAGTGACCAGATGAAGGTTCGCTCTCCTTATCTTGGAGAAATATACAAACGTATAGAAGGACCTATCGAACTAGTTAATTGGAAAAGAGCATAGCATTATTACCAGCCTTAGTACCATCAGAAATTAGAAATTTCGTTGAAGAGAATTTGTAAGTTAAAAAGATTAAATACTTACCTTACTCCCTCTGTAAATGAAATTATAATTATGGACAATAAATATCTAATTTATATTACATTACACACAGCGGCACAGAGTCTGTAGAAAGTGCCAGTAGCAATGACAGCGCTACGTCAAGTGATGACGAGATGTGAAGTGCTTGATGCTTCGTAAGTAATTCAAAACGTTTAAATACGTCATCATCCATATATGAGAATACGATACACGTTCAAACTAGTTATCAAATCATTTCAACGAAGAAATGATTTCATTAGTTTTTTGTCACAAAATCGATTTTTTGAAAAAAAAAAATCGTAGACAAATTTTGAGACCAGATTTGAAATCAGCGTGAAAAAATCTACAGGAAATGATGTGTCGCATGTTAAAAAAAAATTTTTCCCGTACGTGGCATTGAAAAAACCGCAATTTTCTTGAAATTGTGCGTTTGACGAATTTTTTCAAGGTGAAAAAACGTTTGTACCATAATCTCCCTATTTTTCCCATATTCTGTCATGTTTCAGCTGTAAATAAAAAAAATTTCAGCTCTCTATCTCATTTCTATCGGAAGTTCTTTGATTTTGTCTCCAAAATCGACGAAACGTCCCACTGTGCGGCGCGGCGCAGCGACGGAATACGGAGCGGCGAACTCATGTCGGGCGAAGATATTTTGCTTTCTGGTTCGAAAAAAACGTCGACGTTCGAAACTTGAAAGGGTGGTTTCTCAAAATAAAAGTCTGCTCTATCGCGTGGTATAGTTCGATTTTTTGAGATAAATTCAAAAATATCGTCAAAAATTGGTGCAAAAGTGGTGTCTCTCCGTCTTTAATGATCGTTTAAACATGTTTAAACAATCATAATGTATTAATATTATATATCACTGTATTCGGGAAAATCTAAGGAATCTTTTGTTGTTAAGATCAATTCAATATCTTTTATAATAACATCACAATATTTGTTCAAAGTTGAAAAATGTCATTTTTTCAAATTCAAATTTTTGAAAAACTGTACGTCTAGGAGAAAAATTAAAACCAGATTCGGAATCAGCGCAAAAAACTCTATAAGAATTGCATAGTGAGAATCGATATCCTTTTTGATCGCTGGAATTTGTTGGACCGTGTAATCTATCTTCTATCTATGTATACATATAGGACTAATACAATCATAGGACTCCACTCTTCTTTCTGACGGAAAAGAATCATCATACATATACATATGTATAATATATAATATGTATTACTTGGAAAGTTGAATGTTTCAAAAACTCGTACAGTTCTGTGTCTACTGTTCCGCTTCAAGACTCGTTTCGTTGCCCGTAACGCGTATTCTACAAAAGAGAATGTTTCTTTTTTCGACGTAAATTGAGGCGCAACGCGCGAATGTTATTTAAGAGAACAGCGATCCGGACGTCACGAGTGACAAGCATGAATATCAAACGTGTGCAAATTCGGTACAGGAAACTGTCAGCCAAGTACATATACATAGAGAGAAACGCGAGAAACGCGGAGACGGAGAACCGAGTACAATATTTCACCCTCGACAAAGAAAATTTTTGTTGGGAGCCATAAGCTGCGAACACATCTAAAATACAAGATAGAAGTACCGAGATCGTACAGACACATTTTGACGCAGTTTTTTAATTACTAACGAACGGTAATTATTCCAAATCATTAAATCGGGTTGTTCATAAATTAATAAAACAAGCTCGAGGTACTCCCTTCGTACAGGATGGAATAGTATTATGAATTCAATGATTATTATTCAATAAAAGATCCATATTATGTGATATTTTACCACGTTTTTATTAGCTCGCTTTCTTGTCTATCTGTCCGTTTGTTTGTTTGTTCGGTACAAATTTTGCAATTGATTTTTTTATTCAGAAATTACTGATACGAGGTTGCATAAGAATTTCTACTGACTAAAGATTAACAAATTAACATGCTGCCCCATCTTTTTGTCCCTGAGACTGTAGCTGTAATTGTTACGAAATCGTATAATCGTCGTTCAAGGGCTGAAGGTTGAGATTTCGGAGGCCCTTAGCTCGATGAACACCTCGGCCAGGGACTCGTGGGCGACAAATCTACGAGAGCAGAGGGGAGTCGAAATGCGGCGCGCGGCGCGGCGATTCAGAATTTGTGGAGCGACACGATAGGAAAGGGCGAGGGAAACGCCAGGGAAGGGGAATGCTATGACAGCGAAGAGAATAAGAGAGGATGGAGAGAATCGGAGTAGCCTGTGAGACGCCGAACCGCCAAAGAGTCTGGCAACGCAACGGGAGCAAATGGGCGCCACGATGTCGCCCACTTTTCTCTCGGTGTTGTTCCTACAGTTGTATGTATACGTGCAGGAAGTTGTACGTGTATTTACCGACGACGCGACGCGACGGCAAAGAGGAACAGAGGAGAGCAACGGAACTGAAAGAGATGTAGCGTGGGGGCTGGTGATGCGTTTGCCACGAACATGGCCAAACGTCTCGGCTACGAGGTCACCATGTCGCAACATTCTCTATGCTATTTTTCGCTCGTCCGACGTCTTCGTCCCTCCTTCCACCACCATCGCACTCTACTTCTATCAATTGCGTTTTATGTTACGGTCGAGGGATCTCCCTGCTTCAGCACTCGGAAAAACTTTGATATTACATACAGTGGCTCGCGAAAGTATTCGAACGCTTACGTTTACAAATTTTAATGAATAAAATAAGATGTACTAAACTAACCTGTATAAAACGATTTGATATCTACAGGGTGTCCCAAAATTCCTTCAACAGCCGGAAATGGGAGGTTCCTGAGATCATTTGAAGCAACATTTTCCTTTGCAAAAATGTTATCCGCGGTTTTGTTTAGGAGTTATTAACGAAAAACACGAACCAATCAGAGTGCGACCTAGACGTGAGTTGGCACAGTCGGCCAATAGACAGTTGGCGCGCCATCTAGACTGTGCCCACTCGCGTCTAGATCGCGCTCTGATTGGTCCGTGTTTTTCGCTAATAACTCCTAAACAAAGCCGTTGATAACATTTTTTCAAAGGGAAATGTTGCTTCAAATAACGTCAGGATCCTCCCATTTGCGGCTGTTGAAGGAATTTTGGGACACCCTGTATAGTAAGCGGGAAGTCTCGAGATTATAGCAGTAAAATTTGAAAAGGATTCAACAACGTGGGCAGAAGTTATCATATATTTATTAGAAACACGCATAATAAGTGACTCACAAAAGTATTCGAACGCTGTAACGCTGTTGATATGTTTTCATCCTTAGAAAGGAATGTGCACATTACTACTAAATGAAAACATTGGTACGTTCAGTTGATGTTACGGCATCGTTTCCGTAACAGCAACGCAGAACTGTGCACAGTAGTAGTTAAAATGAAGACTAAAAAGTCGGAAACACAAAAGTGTGAAAGAGAAATGATACTTTCATCGCATAAGGATGGAAAATCATATATGTAACGAGATTGCAGGAATTGTAAACAGAAGTAAGTCTACAATACATTATATTATTAAAAAATCAAAAAATGAAGGAACAATTGCGAACAACGCCTCGATCAGGTCGACGAAAGAAATTAATTGAAAGAGAACAGAAAATTATCATTCGCGAAATAAAAAAAAGATCCTACTATATCCGCTCCTAAACTCACAAATATGGTAGCTGATATGTTTCACAAAGAAGTTCATTCCGAATTATGTCGACGAATCTTACGAAATAATGATTTTCATGGCAGAGTACCACGAAAGAAGCCGTATATTAATGCGGTAAATCGAAAAAAATGACTGGCTTTTGCAAAAGCATATCTCAATAAAGGTAATTTTTTCTGGGATAAAGTCATCTTTTCGGATGGGTTAAAATTATGTTTGGAGAAAACCAAATAAGGAATTGGAAATTAAACATTTACACTAAACAGTGAAACACGAAGGTGGATCGGTTATGGTGTGGGGGTGCATGGCAGCAGGTGGCACCGGAAATTTGGTATTCATTGATGGAATACTCGATAAATATAAGTATTTAAATATTTTAAGGAACAACCTTAAAGAAAATGCCCGTAAATTAGGATTATTGGAAGACTTCCACTTCCAACAAGATAACGATCCCAAGCATACTGCAGGAATTGTGAAAGAATAGATCATATAACACACCACATATGTTTACTACTCCACCGCAAAGTCCAGACATAAATCCAATTGAAAATTTATGGGCTGAAATCGGGAAAAGATTAAATAAATATCAAATAACTTCAAAGGAGGTATTGAAATAAAAAAACCATCGAAGTATGGAATTCCATTGAGTGTACTTTTACAAAATCATTGGTTTATAGTATGGAACGTCGATTGAGACACATCGTTACTGCTAAAGGTGGTCCAACAAAATATTAACATTAAATACTGTAATAATATATGTAACGTTCGCGAATACTTTTGTGAGTCACTTATTGTGCGTGTTTCTAATAAATATATTATAACTTCTGCCTACGTTGTTGAATCCTTTTCAAATTTTACTGACATAATCTTGAGACTTCTCCCTTACTATAGATACCAAACTGTTCTATACAGATTAGTTTAGTACATCTGATTTTATTCATTAAAATTTGTAAACGTAAGCGTTCGAATACTTTCGTGAGCCACTGTACATACTCGGACTGTCCTCAACGAGGAGCTCTCGGCCGCGGCCGGTACATTAGCCGGAATTACTTGGCGAATCAACGAAACCTTCGAAATGTTATATTAGAAACTAGCTTTCCCCCGCCACGCGTTGCTGTGGCTCAGTATTTTTTAGAAGCATGTTTTTACCTGTCACAGATGTGACATTATACAATATTTTTTGTTGAAAAAACACGAACTAAAAAACAAAGAAAACACTTAATAATTTAAAAATACTAACCAAATATTTCAATTCAAACGCAGATCAATCTACTCAGCTGAATTCCAATGCAACCAGTAAGTTGCAGAACAAATCACTCCGAATAGGTCATCTACAGGGTGTCCCAAAATTCCTTCAACAGCCGGAAATGGGAGTATCGGGAGTATCCTGACGTCATTTGAAGCAACATTTTCCTTTGCAAAAATGTTATCCGCGGCTTTATTTAGGAGTTATTAAAGAAAAACACGGACCAATCAGAGGGCGACCTAGACGCGAGTTGGCATAGTCTGCAGAATACCACTGAGAAGATTCTCGTCGTGACGCACTGGTGATAATGCGAATCAACACGAAACCATATCGATTATTATACATCAATGTTTTCGCAAACGCGCCACATTCACATAACTTTAAGTAAGCAGTTAGCGTTGTAGCCGGTGGAAAAAGTCGTCAAAACTCTTGAACGATTGGACTTTTTCGCATGCTGATTTCTCATAAACCTTCCCGAAGAAACGCTGCGTCTAATGGCTCAAACCCCAGCTTTCTAAAATTCAGAATTCAACTCAAAATGGACAATTTATTCACTTTGTTGTTACTGTATAACCGTTTGTCACTTCAAGCTGTCAAACGACAGTTGCGCACGTAGCGAAATCAATTTGAATAGAAATAAACTGTTTAGGATTGAGCTTAGATTTAACTTACTTAGTTTTAAGATGTCGAGTTCGAGCGATACGGCCCTCAGTAGCCCCCCGCGTTACACGTACCCAGGATTTACGCTCCTGAGAATCTGCTGTACGCGAAGTCCATGTTTCTGGCGAGTCCCGGTACAGCGCTAGCGATGCGTAATCACGTGATCACCGAGAACCACCGTGAATCGCACGCATTTAGGGATTGCAATCCCGCAAAGCGGGATCCCGCGTCGAAATTTCTCGAGTTTCATGGCTCTGCGCTCTTTACTTTAAAAATTACAATTTTTTTTCTTATATATATATTGTATATATTAGATCGAAGAACTAAATCCTCAGTCCCGCGGGATTAGGGATTGCAATCCCGCGCCATTTTCAATCCCGCGGGATTGATGTGGGGTTTACTTCAATCCCGCGGGACTGAGGATTTAGTTCTTCGATCTAATATATATATATATATATATAAGAAAAAAAATTTTAATTTTTAAAGTGAAGAGCGCAGAGCCATGAAACTCGGGAAATTTCTACGCAGGATCCCGCTTTGCGGGATTGCAATCCCTACTCGCATTACCTGGCTCGGCAGACTCATTCCAACAACCAAGAGACTCGTTCTAACCACCAACCGATTTATACGCTGTATCTCGCGCTCAGTTATTATAACTATCGCTATATTTGTTCTGCCAATCGGGATCGATATCTCTATCGACTCGATCACGCGCCCTTTATCGTTTCCGCGATTTATAAGTGAATAAATCACGGTGTTTTCGTCAACGTTTCTTCTACCGCTTCTTTCTTCGACCGTTCCCGTTCACGTTTTTTCCCCACACGATTTCCCTATCCGGACTCCCTTCTGTCTTTGTACCCGATCCTTTCGATCTCCCATACAGTCCACTCCACTCCTCATATATTCGTCCCGGGTTCCCAAACATAAACTAACTGGAGGATGTTTATAATATCGATGATGCAAGCAGACGTCGATAATGTAAATTCCTATTGAAATATTGATTTATTGAGTAAAATCTGCGACGTTCGTTTTTTTTTGTTGTATCGAAATATGACTAAAAAAGCACTTTTATTTTTTCCCGAATTTTCCATTTTTCCGGACAACTTTTCCAATTTTTCTTACCCTATAACCTTATTCGGACTATTACGCACATTTTTTAAATAAATTAGCCAAATCGGACCAGCCGTTCTCAAGTGATGCGCTTACCAACGAACAGCATTTCATTTTTATTTATATGTATTATGTATTACTAATCGAAAGAGCATGGTATATTTAACAAGATTAGAAGTATGTATATTAGGATCATTATGTGTTGTTGCGCATACCGGGCATAATTGTACTGTTTTATACACAATTACGAACCGGAAGTAGTAAAGAGCTATTTCCAACCACTCACGTTTCTGTTGTTATATGTACTGTAGTTACAGACAGTAGTTTGCGGTAGCTATCAAGGGAAGACTGACTGTCGTTAGAACTAACGACTTCCCTGAAAACTCCTTCATGCTATGATTTTAACTCGGTTATACATGGGGTTGCTTACTATGGGGTTGTATAGTACAGTGTATCGTAGAGCGATTTTACTTATTGGTCTACGACGCGACGCGACGCTGCGTAGACCCTTCGCGTAGCCTATCTTACGAGCGAACCTGTTCAAGTTATATGAATTTACAAGCCGATTTTTATGATCGCCCACATTGAAGAAGCGAAAATCACCCTCGAAGTTAAGTAGAGGATAAGTCCACATTTTTTTGAAATTGTGGGGCTTCGATGGCGAAATTGGCGCAGAAGAGAATTTAAAGAAAAATCGTAAACAATATTTTGAAAAATTTAATGTTTGCAATTTTCCTTACAAATTGTAAATGCATTCTTATGCAACCATGTATCTTGTATCAGTGATTTCTGAATCAAAATACGAGACATGTAATATGAATTTTTTTTGTCCCCTCTTCTACGAAGGGAGTACAACTCGAGCTTCTTTTATAGATGACATAATTTTTTCAAATATGTGGAGCTATGATACTGAGCTGCAGGTCATTAGTTGTTGTTTCAATATTTATAGTTGGTAAGGTTCTAGTGGTGACGGGGAATGCACTACACTCCGGGACAAGAAGATAGCACATCATCTATTTTTCCTCATATGGTACATTAAACTGAAGAAAATGTATATTTTAATATGTCAACGTATTCTGACATGCCTGTACGTACAATGTACTGAATATCATCCACCATATTTACTTCAATAGAATTTTCGAAATGAAAACGTAAATATTGGGGCACACAAGCGGGACAAAATGATATCACAAATAACAGTTTTACATTTGTCAGTTGTTCAGAAGTTACTGAAGAGCAAGCATTCATTGCAAAACGGAATTGATAAAGTGGGTACAGTAAATTCTCTATAGCCGCAAACGCCTCGGGGGATTTCTTTGCATCTATCGATCTTGGTCCTACTTTTTCGAGCTTCAAAGACCGAGCCGAACGTAGAGAAGGACAGCGCGTGTAACGCGAGATCAAGCGCGGGCCTTCGAACTGTGCCGGCGACTGCGACTCTCCGCGTCTCTTTCTTTCATATACGCTGTCCTTCCTTGCGTTCGAAACTCTCATCGTTAATTAAACCACTAAATTCAGTTCAAATTATATCGTGTTTGGTATCATTTTGCATTAGAAAAATGACAGTAATATGTTGGTGAAAGTCCCATGAAAAAATAATGGAAAATAAAGATAGAATTTTGGTATAACGTTATGATGACTCACGGGCGTTTGAACTGTGCCGACGACTGCGACTCTCCGCGTCGCGTTAGTAGTGGTTCACACCGATATACCGAGCCGAGATCAGTGTATTGAGTTGGAGGGGATATTTTATTGGCGTCTATCGTGCACGCCCTGTTTGCGACTACATTTACTGTACTAGCTTCTTTCGTGGTTATTTAATAAAACAACATACTAAAGCGTTAAGAATGGGTCGTGGAAAAAAACTAAGTGTATGTGAAGCACATACAATATTGAAGTTAAAGGAAGAACAAGATTGAATTACACAAATATCAAAAACTGTAAATATTATAGATGCCGAAAAGTTATTACCAGCTTGTTAACAGATCCTGAAAATTACGGGAAAAAGAAGAGTTCTGGGCGTCCAGGAAGTTTAACTGCCCGTGAGAAACGTGCAACATTGAGAACAGCATCAAATTCGAGGATGACTGCGAGACAAATCGCTGAAAGTGTTGGCGTAAACACTAATGGAGAGAATGTACGTTGTGTTTTACAAAAATGCAAGCACTTAGCGCGAAGAGAATTGCCGAAAAAACCTTGGTTAAAGAAGGAGCATAAAGCGTTCCGCTTACAATTTGCCGAAAAGCATATAAACATGAGGACAAAGTGGCGAAGCGTCATATTTGCTGACGAAAAAAGATTCAATTTGGATGGTCCAGACGACGTAGGCTATTCCTATCATAATTTGAATGAAGATGCGGCTGTGTGATAATTTGGGCCGATATTGGATATTGGGTTAAAACAGAAATCAAATTTATAAAAGGACGAATGAATAGTGAACGGTATATTGAAATGATAAATGAACAACTAAACACTATGCTGTAAGAATTGCTGCAAATAAACACATTTTACAACAAGATAATGTCGCAGTTCACGCGGCAAAAGCGGTCAAGAAATACTTCTCTTCAAAAATTATTCGAGTTTTGGAGTGGCCAACAAGATCTCCAACCTCTCAACATTATTGCAAATTGTTGGGGACATCTTGCCAGAGCTGTGTACCAAAATGGCAGACAATTCCAAAATGTTAACGATTTAAAGTAGAGCATTTCGGTCGAATGAGAGAATATTAGCCAAAACAGTATCAAAAGATTGTATAGTAAATATTTACCAAATCGAATGATTAAAGTCGTTAGCTGTAAAGGAGGTCCTACAAAATATTGAGCATTGATTTTTATCGGTTGATTCTGTTGTATTTCAAGTTTCTCGTTAAGAGTGCTATCATTTTGTACCTTTATATTTCGTTAATAATTCTACTTCATTCAATAAAAATAGATAAGTTAATGAAGCTTCGTTTCATTTCATTCATATAGGTTAAAAAACGACACACTAAAAATATGTGTATAAAAAACTTGAATTTCCAATGTTTAATAAACAGAAATTACGTGAATTTCAAAAAGTGTGCTATCTTTTTATCCCGGAGAGTGTAATCACACACCGTGAACGATGTCGAATATTTGTCCAAGGTGTATCTCTCACATAAGCTTCATCAAAATCGACCCGTGTAACTCGACCATGTCCGCTTTGCCAGTTGTAAGGTTACTATCCTTCAGGTTCAGGTGATCAGTTTCGGCCTTGCGACGACGCTCAGCGTTTCAATCTATTTTCTAACACGCTCGCACGTGAGGGGCTGTTAAACCGCGTTGACAGGCCCTCTTGCGGCATAGTCTGCGGAGTGCGTATTGCGCAGAGATGACAGAGCTGGCTAGGCATACGCTCCGCACGAGAGGTGTACTTCGTCCGTTCCGCTTGACCCCGCCTTTGACACTTTCGTAGTCCCGTGTCCCGTGTGCGCTCTCTTCGTCACGCAATCCGATTTGTAGACGCGATCGTTTCAACCATCCACAAAAATACGTGTCACAGGGGCTCCATAGCTATTGGTCTCTAAATATTGATAGTGCTATTAAATGCCTATCACCTCCACGCGTCTCTTTGCCTAGCCAACGTGTTATCTCTGCATAACACAGTAGTAGCGCACAAATTAAGTGTCCACAGTCGGTCGTTGCTTTAAGGTCGTCGCCCACTAGAACGCCCCGCCGCACAGTGGTTCCGATTGGGGAAAAGTGTGACATTTACCCCTAAAACGAACTTTCTCGTATCGATATCTAATTATGAACATTGCTTCCCAAATGTCCATAGACCTCGGAAATGAAGAAAATAGTACAATTTAATAAATATTATAGTTGTAATACGCATTGAAAGTTGGACGTTTTAAGAGGAGTATTTTCCACGAGAAAAATTGCTTCTCTTTGATGCGATGCCCTGACGTTGCTATTTAATATTTTCTCTCGGTTTTTGTTTTTAAATTGAAGAGCAGATTTTTGCGATAAGAGAAGGCGTATCTTACATTATTAATTAGTCGGTATAATATGTTCACAGTCAATGCTGAACTAAAAGTAGAAAACTTTAAAAATTCTTTATATTCGGCAAGGGAGATCTTTCAAGTCCCAGGATGTCCCAGACTTTAACCAATTGGAATATTTTTAGTACACCTTCCTCTAAATAGTCGTGAAAGAATTAATGACCCTTTCAAACCTCTTCTCAAATTATTACTGTTTGAAGCTATCAACGTTGGAATAGCGAGCGGAGCGTCTGTCGCGTAGCGGACCCTCTTTCACCTCGTGAAGAATTTTTCCTCGTACTTTTTGATGACAAAATTGTAGTATATCGGCATAAATTGTATTGTATGCAAGGAACTGTATGCCTTCGCGAAGGGAATAACGGTACACAGGGTCTGCCGTCGTACGTGGGTTTATGATTACTTTATGACTAGGAGACCTTTTTAAAGATTAACACTACCTCGTTGTTTGGTGACCATCTGGGACATGGCCCAATGTTTATTTGTAAGTTGGAAATTGCAGGTAATTGGCAAGAAACGGCAAAATACTAAGTACAAAAGTATAACTGGTACTATATGCCACCATCTGTGCATAAATTATTAATGCATGGAGCAGATATAATTCAGCATGCGTTAGTACCAATAGGTCAACTTTCTGAAGAGGCTCTTGAAGCACGCCACAAAGATTTCAAGGAAATTTGATCGAGAAAAACGCGGAAATTTTCCAGAAAAGAAACAAACACGGATATATTACATCGCCTCCTTATCACATCAGATCCATACATGAGCACTATTCGAATAAATTCGCGCAGTAAAAAAATTAAGGAATTAGATCCAGAAGCACAAGAATTAATAATTAAATAAAAGGAAATCTCCGTTATTTGTAATACAGTAAATTCTCTATAATCGCAAACAGGGCATGTACGATAATCGCAAATGAAATATCCCCTCCAACTCAATACACTGATCTCGGCTCGGTATATCGATGTGAACCACTACTAACGCGACGCGGAGAGTCGCAGTCGTCGGCACAGTTCAAACGCCCGTGAGTCATCATAACGTTATACCAAAATTCTATCTTCTTTATTTTCCATTATTTTTTCATGGGACTTCCATCAACATATTCCTGGCATTTTTCTAATGCAAAATGATACCAAACACGATATAATTTGAACTGAATTTGGTGGTTTAATCGACAATGAGAGTTTCGAACGCAAGGAAGGACAGCGCATCAGAAAGAAAGAGACGCGGACAGGTGCCGTCGCATCGACGGTTGCCGTGGTGTCTCTTTACACGCGCTGTCCTTCTCTACGTTCGGCTCGGCCTTTGAAGCTCGAAAAAAGTAGGACCAAGATCGATAAATGCAAACAAATCCCCCCGAGGCGTTTGCGATTATAGAGAATTTACTGTAGTATGGAAAAATATTATCAACAAAATTTGTACGGCACAGGGGGGGACATGTTGTAGCACAAACATTTTCTGCGTGGGTGGAGGCATAGAGGAGATCTCAAGGTCACCTTGATTTTTTAAAGAGAATGTCCTTTTTTTATACCATAGATCGATAGAGTATCAAATTCTTCTGAGTATAAAAGTGTTGACCTTCGTATGCCCTAAATCTAATAGTTAACGAGATATTATCCATAGAAGAAAGAAAATTATTTCGGTAATATCTCGTTAACTATTAGATTTAACAGATATGGAGGTCAATACATTTTTACTCAGAATTCTATAGTCTATCGATTCATGATATACAAAAAGTAGGTCTTTCCATTTTAAAAAAATCAAGGTGACCTTGAAATCTCCTCTATGACTCCACCCACGCAGAAAATGTTTATGTCACAACATGTCCCCCTCTATACCGTGCAAATTTTGTTTATCACATTTCTTCATATTGTTACAAATAACGGCAATATTCAAAGTGGACAGAGTTATTGCCCCACCATGTATATTATTTAAATTTAATGTGTATACTGTTTTCTTATTTTAGTGTATATTGTGTTTATTATTATTATTATTTAGTATTTACTTAAGTTAATACGCAGGATGTGAGAAATGCTGCGATTTTTTCGTAAATCAACTATAAAATACGGAGTCAGTCGTAGTCAGAACCAATTTTTCTTGCACATTAATCAGAAAACTTCAAAGAATACAATGGTACAGAAATGAACACCGGGACTCACCCGGAAGTATAACAAATTCATTACCAAAGTCTTAGAATCATAAAAAAGGTGACTCTATCGTCGGTTATCTTTAAACATTAGTAACTACAAAAATGTATATAGTAAAATAGTGAATTTCTCTTAAAAGTATACCCTATACTTAGCTAAAAAAACTTCTACAAAACAAAAATCTGTTAGTGTATGTAAATAAGGTAAAAATTACTAATAGGGGAATTTGTTGGGAAATGGAAGCGGGTTAACAGAATTTCAAACTTCCGACAAATTTCAGTGCTTAATGGATACATGAATGTGAAAACGAATGGTGGGAGATTGTTCCTCAGATATTCAACTAATTCAAGCCACAAAAATTTTACAATTTATGTAAAATTTTTTAAATTGAATTTTGACCGCTGAAATCGGGCAAATACCCCACTGTGCGTCGCACACTGTTCCAAAACGCCGAAGAGCTGGCCAAGCATTAAAAACACTAGAAGAACACTAAAAACCTTTCTAAAAATACTGTGTATTAAGGCTTTTGAGGTCGCTGATCTCGAATTTAATGTTAAATTTGCTTTTTAATTAAGCGTTCGTTAAGAAAAAATTAAATTTTTATTAAAGAATTAATATTTTATATTTATATATGAAAATAAACGTTTATCTATCTATGAACATTTGTTTAAACATCAAAGTGAAACATCAATGTTTAAACAAATGTTCATACATCACAAAAAGTTTATATTCTTATAATAGTAAGGTGTACAAATATAAGAGAGAATAGTGACACAAATGATAAATACTTTTCTTAGTCTGTTTATTTGTATTAAGTCTCATCCTGTGCATCTGAATCAATACATTGATTTTCTATCGCTATATCTGTTAATAATGGCAATACTTCCGATGGTATTCGTTTCTTGGATATTTTCGGGTGGATATTAGTTAAAGAAATATATGGGTCGGAGTGCACCATCATCCTGTGGAATATGTCTTCATTCGTTTTAATACGTGAGGTTTTTCGACTGTAGTCTTTTCTATATTCCTTAAATATTTTGTGGGAAGTTTCCAGCACTTCTTCCGAATAAGCCCCAATTGGTAAAATGCAATTTTTTACTACCGAGGATCCATGCATTAAAATTTTGTGGACTGATGGTGGTTAAAATGGTTAAATGAAACTTCTTATTTAAATTGATTTTCCATAATAAACATTTGAGGCGTATCGAACGGACTCAATCTTCAGTAACAAAGACTCATTTAAAGCTCTCGGTCAGCGACTGTAAAAATCTCCATATAAGATGCAATAAATAATATAGCGATTTTATTAAAAACATTAAAAATTAATATAATTTTTAATATAATATTAAT
Organism: Lasioglossum calceatum; assembly: GCA_963966675.1. Classification (NCBI taxonomy): domain Eukaryota; kingdom Metazoa; phylum Arthropoda; class Insecta; order Hymenoptera; family Halictidae; genus Lasioglossum; species Lasioglossum calceatum. The sequence goes on along the minus strand of OZ016545.1, from coordinate 14,253,897 downwards.
TAATACGATTTCGATAGCACCACAGAATCCTCAATTTATAAATATTCATGTATCGACACCGATTTTTCAATTTTTATTAAAAAATTAATTCACTAAATTATTATTATTATTATATCTTGTTAAATATATAAAATTTAGACTCCAGGAGTAGTATTGTTTATACAATATACTCATGAGTTAGATCCGACTGCAAGCACACAATCGTATTGGTATTCTGCTGTCGTGCATAGAAAATTTAGAACATGAATATCTTTTTATACGTATACTGTCCATGCAAAACTTGCATGACTTTCGGTGCCTTTTTTGTTTTATTTGAGATCAAAGTTGGACAACATGATTTTTCTCTATGAAACCGTATATTTTAAACTCTGTACCTGCTCATCCATGATTATGAAAGTATTCCTACTATCACAATTTCATTATTTTGTCATTAAGGAACAATTTTCAATTACAAAATTATTCTCTAAAGTGTACAGATGTAACACAATATGAAGAAATAAGCATAAAAGTTCGCAGTATTTGAATGAAGAAAAACTGAACTAAAGATATAATTTAGCACTGTTAACATTAATTTTTGAAGCTAATTTTTATAGTTCCTTGTAGTTTGAACTATTACCTAACGATATCACCACTCACATCATCAAAATTCTTTACGTCGAAAAATGATCCTTTGACCAGCTTTTCGGCGTTTTGGAACAGTGTGCGTCGTTGGATACCTCGCGTTCTTGGGAAAATGAGAAAAACACAATTGAAGCTACGTAAAAAGGCAGTGTACATAGGTACCAAATACTGATCGTGTTATTATTTTATATAATTCTTGAAAAAATTGAAATTTTTCATACCATGACGTTGAAATATGTTGTCGAGGTCGCCATTCCGAACAACATTCCTCTTCAAAGTTTTTGGAAGTTGTGAAGCTTTAAAGGGAAATGTTGTTCAGAATGGTGACCTTAGCATGTTTCAAGCGAAACGTAGCACACCCCTTTCAAGGAAGTACAACACTTTTGGGACACCCTGCATGTGTTCGCAATCAGATTATTCTTGATTCTATTTCATCTTCACGCACAACATTATTTGTTGATTAATGAATTAATTTCAAGTTAAGAATTACGATGCTATTGAACGTTGTAGAAAATGTTGGATCTCAGTGGAAGGGTTAAAAAGTGCCTTTCCAGTGTCTATACAATTTCAGAATTTTGTACGTTTGAAACGAACATTCCGGGTTCGACCCGGTATGTGCCAGAATTTTCGTTTCTCTTGAAACAACCGAGCGCCTCGTGTGAATGCCGAGACTTAAAGATTCATTTTTGCAACGCTTCTCGGACGGGAATACGCTTTGCGATTCTGTGTCCGGAATTCTTCGAAAAATTCAGTATGTAGGAGACAGTCGGCGACGCGGCGCGGTACGGCGTCGTCGTCGTCTTGCATGGTTCGAGCGAAGTTTTCCAAGGAGAGTGGGCGCGGGCGGCGCGGCGCGGCGTTAAAAGCATCGCGGCTCGTAAAAGTCTGGTACGTATTTGAATATGATTTTAATACTTCCGCTCGCGAAAGCTTAAACGTATGAGCACCGGCGCGCGGCGAGGCTTTCGTCGCGATAATTTACGGACTACCGGCAGTTTGTTGGAAACCGCGGAATAAAATGGCAAGTGTACTCACTCTCCGACGTGCTCGCCATTCCAACATCGTTTGTCGGGATATTCCTCGCAGATCGTGTCGGCCAGAGTACCATAGAAGGTCCGAGACCGGACGACACTGGCCAAGAAATTACCCAGCTGCACGTGCAACTGCGTCGGTAATGTTCTATGCGTGACAGGGGTCGCAGCTGCGTGTATCTCGAGGCTGCCCGCCGCCAATTTCTCTGTTGCAGCTGGATCCGAAGGCGTAACGGTTCCTTCGTTCTTCGGCTGCAGTTCCGGACGACCGCACACTTTTTTCACCTGTAACAGGTAACAGCTTTCTCAGTTTTCCGGTTCCCATCCGAACAGCAACGCATTCGTCGCCGCGACAGTAGCCGCACAGTAGGGTATTTGGCTTGTTTAGCGCGGCAAAAGTCAATATTTTTAGTTTGTTCAAAATGACTAAAACTTTTTTCTCATGAACCTGAATATACAGGGTGTCCCAAAATTACCTTAGTTTAATGAAATGGGAGGTTCCCGAGATCATTTGAAGCGACATTTTCCTTTGCAAAAATGTTATCCGCGGCTTTGTTTAGGAGTTATTAACGAAAAACACGGACCAATCAGAGCACGACCTAGACGCGAGTTGGCACAGTCGGCCCGGCGCGCCAACTGTTTATTGGCCGACTGTGCCAACTCGCGTCTAGGTCGTGCTCTGATTGGTCCGTGTTTTTCGTTAATAACTCCTAAACAAAGCCGCGGATAACATTTTTGCAAAGGAAAATGTCGCTTCAAATGATCTGGGGAACCTCCCATTTCATTAAACTAAGGTAATTTTGGGACATCCTGTATATGCGAGTAATCTACAATAATATTTTTCCATAGAGAGTACTGTTTAGTAACATACAGATACTTGAAAGTAACATTTCTCGTGACCAAGAGAAGTGTCGAAAAACTTGTGTTAAAGAAATGATTTGTTTCGCAAGTTTAGTGTATAAAATCGAGATAGGACCAAATCTAGGATATAAAGGAAGGTGTATAGATTAATTTCATGGCTTTTTTTTTAATTCTCTTCGGTGGTTTTCATAGAATAAACAATCGAAAGTGATATTTTTTTCAGAAAATTAATATATATCATGTAATAACTTTTTTCGTCCCAATAACTCCTCTTTAATTTTTTGCGAGGTTAATCAGTAGACATTGCTTTATATAACCCATAAAAGTTTATGTGCGAACTAATGCGAACACAGAAGATATTTAGCTTTTTGTGCGATACATATCAGTTTGGCATGAATCGACCGTATATCATATGACTGAAAATGATGAAATTTTTCTTAATCTGACGAAAAAATGTTTGAAATAAAAGTATAACAGTATTAACATAGGTATAAACTTCAATATATAAAACTTCGAAAAAGTTTTGTTTAAAACAAAAAAACAAGATCGCTTCGATTTTTTAAACATTAAGTTGTATTTTTGATTTGATTGTGTTGTAGCTGGTGTTAAGACGAATTCAAAGATTGTATAATAGTATGACCTTCACACTATTAATAACGTTGTCAACAACGTTGCAATAGTTTTCACACTATTAATAACATTGCAATAGCAATTTCTCTTAATCTGATGAAAACATGTGTGAAATAAAAGTATAACAGTATTAACATAGGTATAAACTTCAATATATAAAACTTCGAAAAAGTTTTGTTTAAAACAAAAAAACAAGATCGGTTCGATTTTTTAAACATTAAGTTGTATTTTTGATTTGATAGTGTTGTAGCTGGTGTTAAGACGAATTCAACGATATATAATATAATAGTATGACCTTCACACTATTAATAACGTCGCAATAGTTTTGGCGCGCTAAACAGATCAAATACCCCACTGTGCGCCGATCACGCGAACTTTTCGATTGCAACGGTATCGGTAACCGGTAACCAGCAAAGGTATCGGTAGGAAGCAAAATAAAAATTGATTTTTACAGCGGTACATATCATGCTTCGATAGTACTTTATTTTAATATTATTATTGTGGCACTAATCACTTATGCAATTATATTCACCGATGGCAATTCTTGGCAAGTTTTAAATGAATTTTAATGAATACTCTTTGTTCAAACGAAATGAATGCGAAACGAAAGAAACACGGATAAAAATGCAAGATATTGTTCACATTAAGCGAGTAATGTAAGTACAGATTGAGTAATATACATTATACCCAGATAGCACAGGACGTCCTGAAAACGTCCATTTTACGTCCAGTTTAGGTCTAAATGTCCTACGTCCTGGAAAGACGTACTAAAGACGTCTAAAAGACGTCTATCTCAGGATGTCCGTTTAACGTCTGAAATAAGACGTTTTAAAGACGTTTTTTTGGGACGTCGGTTTAACGTCTGAAATAAGACGTTTTAAAGACGTTTTTTTGCGGGATGTCCGTTTAACGTTTGAAATAAAACGTTTTAAAGACGTCCTTTTGCGGGCGTTTTTAAAACGTTTCATTTCAGACGCCTTATTTCACACTTCAATTTTTTGGAGATGTTATGACAGGGATCATTTTGCTATGCAATGATTAAAATGTTGGTTCTCATGTTTCCTATTTCTTGCAATGATAATGAAAATATTTTGTCAAAATATCATTTATTATAAACACATGGATGATTACATCTAGCAGCACAAAATATTGTATACACATTCATGTAGTATTAAATAGATATCCAAACTGTTTTTAATATTCAGATATACATACAATATTTATTTTACAATACGTAACAAATTCTTTTTTTTAAATAAGGAGGAAATATATATCTATTTCATGTTACAAGAAAAATATTTTTTTCTAAATATAAAATGAATCTTTATTTAATATTAGAAATAGAACATTTTTATTAAATATGCAGGAAATATTTTGTTTATCATGGAAAAATATTTGTTCCAGAATATGCTGGAAGACATACACACCTCTCATATTACGAATGAAATATTGGTTTCGAATATAAAATAAATCTTTATTTATATTGGAAGTAAAATGTTTACTTTTAATTTATTTGAATTCGTGTGTGTCACTTAATCGACATACATTTATATTCTAAGAATATTAATTAATTAATTAATGTTCTTATTATGTGCGACAAAGTAGTTGCACGAAAAATAATCGTAGCTCTTACGTCTTACGCAATGTGATTGAACTATAAGATTAATAAGTTCGTCGTAAGTTGTGTACGAAAAGTAATGAGTATCTTCTTCAATAAAGGCAGGTTTTGAAAATATCGCGGGAACTATTAATTTTTTTGCTATGGTACGTTAATAATTTTTTACGTAGAATGAACAGAGGAATCGATTAGTGTAACAAAAAATATGCATTTCTATTTAAAGAAATGATGGAATTGTTAATTGCACATGCACAGTTGCACCTAAAAAATCTAAGGGCCTACGAATTGTAGTGCTCTTGGAACCATTTATCTTTCTCTTATGATATTTTTTCGTAAATGCATTAGTAACGGAGTTATGGCTTGAAAAAATTACGTGAAACACCCTGTATATTATAACAATATGTTTTTCACAATAATATGTTTTTGTTTATTTAGCAAATATATGGTATATGGTATGTATTTCTGTGCTTACGTACGATTGAAGTATGTACTTGGGAAAATATACATATATATCTCTTAGTCGTTAATATACTAATACTATGCTTCATTTAAAAAAAGTAGTTTATTTTTATCTAAAAAATTTTTTTAACAGAAGTTTATCTCTTCTAATAATTATATGATTTGAGCCTAAAACAATAAAAAATAATGAATGTAACCATATAGGTTCGCATGGCTCAGCGAGGAAGCACATCATCAAGTAAACGGTAGGTCCCGAGTTCGAGTCCCGCCAACTGCATAAAAATTTCTGAATTGTAATAATGTCCTTTCGAAGACAAAATGGAATATTCCCTCAAGCAGTGCATAGAAAATAGAAGTATTACATATAAATTATAATTTTTTTTTAACTTTTTCGTGAATTTGAACAAGACGTCCTGAATGTCCTACGAATGTCTAAAAGACGTTTTTTAGACGTCTAATGGACATGCTTAAGACGTTTTTAGGACGTACAGTTTTGTAACATAAGCCGTTCGGAGGCCGTTCGGAGGCCGTTCGGAAGACGTTCGCAGGACATTCATGACATCGGTAGGACGTCTTAATGTCCGACACCAGACGTTTTTAAGACCTGTTTAAGACGTATTTGTGCTATCTGGGTATGTATTATCTGTATTTCAATCAGATTGTATTTCGATTACACTGATGATTCGCGTAATTAGCAATTCAATTAATACTGTGTATATAAAACACAATGAAATTCAATTACAATGTATTTAAATTAGCACAACTCTAGTTCCGAATACAAATATTCTATTGGGGGGAGATTACGATTTCCGTGGCCCCTCGTTTTGAGGTTATATTTGTGTTGTTGGGGTTATTTTAAGAAAAAAATGTATATATAACATGGTGTCAAATCAGCGTGGTTTAGCCGATAAAGTAGATTTCTTGTTTTTTATAAATCTGCAAATATTTCGGTAACTATGCGAAATATGAGAAAATATCAAGAGACCTTTTTTGTAGAAAATTAAATTTCCAACAATTTATGTTCTATGACATTTTTCTATTAGCTGCGCAGTTTCCGAATAAATTTATATTTCGGTGAATTTGCAGAACAACTGCCTCTCCCCCGAAATAATGGTCGGGGGAACGGAAAGGCTCCGTTCTGAAAAGATCACATTCTGGATGACATCTACAATAAGAAGATTATGTGAACAGAGTGAGTTATGGTTAGATCGTGAGAGGGGACGGAGAGGGCCGGCCCGCCCACGCATACGAAAATGCAGGGGTAGTGTAGTAGTAATTTCAAAAAAATTATTTTATTTTTAGTTTAGTTTAGTTTAGTTTGGTTCAGTTTGGATTAGTTTGGTTTAGTTTGGTTTAGTTTGGTCTAGTTTTGTTTAGTTTAGAAAAATGTCAGAGGACATAAATTGTTGCAAATTTAATTTTCTACAAAAAAGGTCTCTTGATATTTTCCCATATTTCGCATAGTTTCCAAGATATTTGCAGGTTTATTAAAAAAAGGACATCTACTTTACCGGCCAAACGGAGCCCATTGGATACTTGTTATATACACATTTTTTTCTTAAAATGATCCCAGGAACACAAATATAACCTTCAAAGTAGGGGCCACAGTTATTGTAATCGTGCCTTCTATTGTATCATGGCAAAAAAATTATTAGTTCCCGAGAGATTTCCAAAAATGTCTTCAGGTAGTCTTTTTTAAATACCTCGCCCTGTATATTAGTAATGAACAATTTAGTGCAGTGGTAGTCAAATAAAATAATTTATATACGCCTGTAAATCTTCATTTTAGTATTCAATTTGAGCAGTTACAGCGTTACAGGAATATTGCACATAACACCGTGAAATGTTGCGATGTTTAATTCGTTCTGCAATGGAGCTTGTGAATCTACGAGTTTACTCGAAAAAGTGTCTTGTTAATATTCCATCACGATGAAAATAATAAGCTGTTTTGTACGTTCTATGAGATATTCGTTACAAGACGAATTTGATGCTCGTTATTCACACACACACACACACACACACACACAAGTAATTATAATTCAAAATGGCAAGGCAATAAGCGTTGATCCCGATTCAGCAATGGCAGAAACATTTCCACACATGACCGTCATTCAGGTTATCGTTCGCATCTCTCGTCAAGCTTCTGCGGCTCAACGCGTTCTAATTACTTTTTAACGTTAGCTATAAAAGGAAATAAGCCGGCACTGGAACCACTCGAACTGGTGTAATCGTAAAACCGGCCGTCAGGTCTGTTGTAATTAAGACGGCACGGCACGCGTGGATGTCGAGAAACGTCGCTTTCGGTCTTCGTCAATTACTTTTTTTATTTCGGTGTCCTTTATCCTTTCCTTCTGTTCTCTCTAAACCTTTTACGTCTATGTTGTACGATACGTTCGTTTACTGTAAGTGAATTATTTCTTGTTATACCCTTCAGCTAATACCGAAAAAGTTTTTTGTTTTTTGATTCATGTGTTGCATCGATGTAGGGCACAGCCGGGTAACCTATGAGCCGGTGTCCTATGAAAGACACAGTGGCCCGAATTGGAAAATCGAGTGACATTTTGTCGAAAAATGAACTTTCTCATATTGACATGCATACATACAAGATTTGTATTGCTTTCTAAATCTTCTAAAAATATTGTTTAGATTATTAAATATGTTGAGATCTAACCAATTGCTGAACATTTAAATATTGTACGAGGTATTATACATATTACGTAACTTCATATCCATAAAATGAAAAAATCATATGGAATAGAATTATTCTGCGTTGGAAGCAGAGGTGGGCATTATTTGGCGAGACAGATATTTCAAATACTATTTAATATTTTAGATTTTATTTTGCTTGAAGAAAACAGTATTTTAAATAAGATATACATTTCGAAAATAAAATATTTCTATTTTAACAACCTGAACCTCAAAATAAAATATTTCTATTTCAATAATTTGATCCCCAAAATAAAATATTTCCATTTTAACAATCAGAAACACGAAATAAAATATTTTACTTTTTGCATTGTTATAATACTCTGAGAAACTGCATAAACATACAGTCTATCTTATCGTTAAGAAACGATTTACACCCATAAATGTATTGAATTCGAACCATTGTTTTCAGGAACAATATTTAAAATTGAAATTGAAAGTAAAGACAAAATACAAATATTTTCAATATTCTTCAATTAAAATACTATTTTCAAAAAAATTACTGCCTCAAATAAATTATTTTATTTACAAAAATTACTGCATCAAATAAAATATTTTATTTTAAAAAATTACTGCACCAAATAAAGTATTTGATTTTCAAAATTGTACACATACTTTAAAATAAATAGGATTATTTACTATTTACTATTTAAAATACTATTTTCCCCAACTCTGGTTGGAAGAGATGTTTCATTTTCGAGATAAAATAGCTCCGAGTGCAAAGGGTTAATTTTATCAACTGAATCGAATAAACGGAAACAGCGTAAACCGATGTATACGCAGGAAATTTCATTTACGTTATCTACCAAATAAAAATGAACAAATTACAAATTACGATAATACGGTGTCCGTTGTGTTGCTGACCGTAGAAGTCGTGATCCATAACGCATTCGATTAGGAACGTTTGAATGCTTTCATGAGTTATTGTATGTATATTGTATGCTGTATACTGTATACAACCCGGGGTTTCATAGGCCGGTCTATTGGCATTCGCGCGCGCGCGTCGTGCTCGCGATTCTTATGCAATTGTAAGGGCATTATAGGATAGCATGGCAGCCTGTTAAAACGCATTGGTTTAGCTCGCATATTACCAGGCTCGGTGCGTTTTTCCTTGGCCTCCCACGCCCGGAGGCGGTGTACCGACGCAAGACACAAGACGCAAGACGCAAGATGATCTTCCGCCTCCTCCGCGTTGTCTCTCACTGTCTTGTTCACCTTCGTGGAACGAAAGGAGGCGGTCGATAACTTGGACCGAGTAGACGCGTCAGGATCTACCTTCCTCAAGAAAATATCGACAACATTTTAAGAAAATCCTCGTTACAAAAATTGTTTAAAAGTTACGTGTATTACTATCTGCAGCAGCAAGTGAACAGACTTTTCAAACAATTTGTTTGCAGACTTATTGTACGTTTACAATTTTGTAAAACAAGTTTTTCATTGAGTTTACTGTACCGAATAATCGATTCATGGTTTATATTCGCCTGCATTAAACTTCCCTCTATTATGTTATCCACAGGGGCACGAGTACGATTTCCGTGGCCCCTCGTTTTGAGGTTATATTTGTGTTCTTGGGTTTATTTCAAGAAAAAAATGTATATATAACATGGTGTCGAATCGGCCTGGTTTAGCAGGTAAAGTAGATTTCCTGTTTTTTATAAACCTGCAAATATCTTGGAAACTATGCGAAATATGGGAAAATATCAAGAGACCTTTTTTGTAGAGAATTAAATTTCCAACAATTCATGTCCTATGACATATTTCTAAACTAAACCAAACTAAACCAAAATAATCCAAACTAAAAATAAAACAATTTTTTTTAAACTACATACTACTACCTCTGTATTTTCGTATGCGTGGACGAGTCGGGTCGGCCCTCTGCACCCCCTCTCACGACCTAACCATAACTCACTCTGTTCATATAATCTTCCCAATGTAGATGTCATCCAGAATGTGATCTTTTCAGAACGGAGCCTTTACGTTCCCCCGACCATTATTTCGGGGGAGAGGCAGTTCTGCAAATTCACCGAAATATAAATTTACTCGGAAACTGCGTAGCTAATAGAAAAATGTCATAGGACATAAAGTGTTGGAAATTTAATTTTCTACAAAAAAGGTCTCTTGATATTTTCTCATATTTCGCATAGTTACCGACATATTTGCAGATTTATAAAAAACAAAAAATCTACTTTACCGGCGGAACCAGGCTGATTCGACGCCATGTTATATATGGGATACATTTTTTTCTTAATATAACCTCAAAACGGGGGGCCACGGAAATCGTACTCTCCCCTCCTTAGTAGTCGGTGAGAACGTTCGGAATTCCTGTACTCTAAATTGTATTTAAATGTTGAACCGTTTAAACCGTTGAAATCGGTAAAAATGTTCCCACTGTCAGAAAGTTTCCGGTGTCAATGTAGTTGGTACATTTAGCCAGCGACCTGCGAGGCAACCGAGGTGCCGAGGGACGGTGCGGTGGAAATAATTATTCTGCATGTTGCACGAAATGATGACTGATAATATAATCACTAGTGCCACGGAATCAGAACTTTCTCGTTACACGATCGGCGCGCCTCGCCGCGCCGCACCGGTGCAAGAAGAAAAATGCAAGTGAACTACTTACTCGCGGAAATCCTGTGACTGCGCGATATCCTGCTCGTTTTCATACTACACAGGGTGGTCCGAAGAACAATCGATGCGCGGATCGATGTTACCACGAAATCAGAGCGGCGAGGGTGGCAGCGGCGCGGCGGTAGCGGCAGCGGTGGCGGTGACGGTGGTGGCAGCGGTATCGATAACGCGATTTCGATATCGAGACAGCACCGGGGTGAATGAACGCGACCGACACCGGTGTGTAATGGAGCAACGTGCTCATCATTAACAGGGATACCCACGTGAAATCTTACTGTTCGCCGGTAATACGATAGTTTTTACGTGTTCCGTCGGTGATTCGTTTAGAACCTCTTCTTCACTTCCTTCTTTCCCCTTGACCCTCCTCGCCCCCTCTTTCTGTCTCTCTCTCTCTCTCTCTCTCTCCCTCTTCCACGTTCTCTTCCGTTGTTACCACCTACACCGACGGCCATCGCATGCAGGTGAGTCATAATTGAGTGTCGATCGAAGTCGCGATTTAGAAATAGTTTTGTGAAAGACATTCTTCACACTAGGTTTGCGGGACCCGTCAAATTGACGGGTTCTAACATTTTTAATTTATAATTATTGAGATTGTAACGACGCATCCACGAATTATTCGATAAATTTATTTATTTCGGAGTACACCTTCTTTAACGCTAGGGTTACAGAACCCATCAAAAAGGTGGATTCTAATATTTTTTATTCATGATTATTAAGATTGTAACGACGCGTCTATGTGACATTATTCTACAAAGGACCCTGCGCTAATCATATGGAACACCTATCCTGGTAAAATCAGTTGGATTTTTCATATGTTGCAGCTTATGATCTACTGAACAAAAGATGTAATGGGCACAAAGCTCAATAATAGACAGTTATCGAGTTATAATCAGTCAAACATGACAAATTCGAGCTGCCGAATACTCAAATCTCGGGAAGTATTTATTTTTTGGAAAAATGTTTGAAACAAAAATACTAGGGTTTCACAAAATCTGTTAGGTGGTGTCATTATTTTTGAATTTTGGATGACCTTGAAAAGGTCTGTGAACAAAAATCTTTCACAAAAATCTCTGCTGTGACACGCAAAGATTTCTGTTCACAGACCTTCTCAAGGCCATTCAAAATTCAAAAATAATGACACCACCTAACAGATTTTGTGAAACCCTAGTATTTTTGTTTCAAACATTTTTCCAAAGAATAAATACTTCCCGAGATTTGAGTATTCGGCAGCTCGAATTTGTCATGTTTGACTGATTATAGCTTGGTAACTGGTCCATTATTGAGCTTTGTGCCCATTACATCTTTTGTTCAGTAGATCATAAGCTACAACATATAATAAATCCAACTGATTTAACCGGGATAGATTTTCCATATGATTAGTGCGGGGTCCTTTATTTCTTTGCGAGAATATTACAGTAGAACCACGATTGCGTGGTTAAAAAAAAACAGAAAAAACTAGTGCTAGAGCTAATCGCTCTGTTTACGTTCTTGCGCTCCGACTATTGGACTTTTGGCCCCGTGAGAAACTCGACCAATTCACGCTGGGCGACGAACGTGTTAATACAGTAATAATCCTTCTTTATTGAGCTGGATTATTGAAAACGAGAAGAACGGTTGAAAACTCTCCACTGACGACGCGACGGTACACATCAATTTAGGAATACACGTATATAGGATTGTAGATAATTTTATATCGGACACATTTTCCAATACAATTTCCGTTATTCCGAATATAACCTAAATACTCGTTAATTGAACTGTCGGGGTATCAGTTTACCCTGATGCTGAAATGATCGGTACAAAAATAGCATAATTTTGTCAGAATCTCAAAGCTTTAAACATTGCAGCTTTTTGTATGTAAAAAACATCTTTGAAACCCAATAAGCATGGATCTAAATCCAAATTTTAAATTTATTTTCCAATTTGAACTAACAGTGTACTAAATTAACTAAAAAAAAGTTGGTTAAAAGTAAGACCATTTATCGAATTTATTAAAAGTATTCTTTCGAATTCTATGTTGTGTGTGTGTGTGTGTGTGTGTATAGATTTTATTTTTAACGTTCTTCTTTCTAAGAACTATTTCTAAATTTTTTAAGAAAGTAATGGTCTTGTTAGTCGGGTAAAAAAGAAATACCACATTATATATTATATTAACATTCAATATTCATATATTGTATTCTTTACTATATCAAAACTGTTTAGGTATTGCATACAATACATAAACCTTTTTTATTTAAAGCAATAAATAAATAATAATAATTAAATTCATTATTTTTCGAAGTCAGTTTTATCTGTTTCGCAGATAAAAGTTGGCTTGTAATTGATAAATATTAATAAAACGCGTAGAAGCTAACCGCAGCGTTTTCAGACACGGCAAAATACATAAAAGGGTATGTCGGTCTGTATACTTTTTTTCTGGATAAAAATGTATTCAGAGGGATGAAAAGGAATAGTCATAAACGATATTAAGGAACACGGAGGGCTGAATAGATGTATACATATTCAATATTGGATGAAAGCTTTATAGGTTACAGAATTGAGAAGGATGAATACACACACACACATTTCTAAACCCACAAACAGTTCGAACTGAATGGGAGGGAGTATTCCAGGTATTCCAATTCAATTTCTCAGAGCTTAATTTGTTTGTAATTTTCAGCAATTGAAGAAGTACGCCCCTTAAAATTACGTTACGTTCAACACAGAATTCATGGCATAATTTTACATAGTTTTGTCGAAATGGCGCATTCAAACATTTGCGATCAGTTACTTCAGTTATACTTTAGGAAATTGTACTATTTTTGAAATTATTTTGTATTCGGTGATTAAATAGAAAATATTGACGATATTGGAAATAAATTTTCGTCAGTTTAATACTTAAATATCCGGACAATGTACGCAATTTATATTGGGAGCAGCCGGAAATTTATTTTTAAAGAAAATCCTCCGTCTTGTCTGTGACAAGTTTCAGCGAGCACGGTTCAATGCATTATTTCTTCTGGTTTGCTATTTTTTCAACAAAAAATTACAAAAAAACTCATGGACGTTCTACTCAGTAGCACACATGATAGTCAATTATTTTCGAATTTTTGCCGATTTCATACTGAAGATTTCATACTCAAGTTTACAGAGTATGTATGTATCACGTTTACAGTGGGTGTAGTGTACAAAGTATTCATACACCTTTCAAAGACTAATAACTTTTTTATAATTGTACCAAACGACCTGATTTTTTGTAATCAATTAGAAGCATTGGTTTACGAAATTATATGCAAAAAAGATTTTCCAAAACTTATAATTTACAAAGTTACATGCAACAATAAAAAAGGCATTTTTTAAAACTTTTCTTTGGGTCCTTAATGAAAATTTAAAATATGTTTTGTAGATCTATGTTGTTTATATACATGTTGAAAAACTCATCGAAATCGATTGACGCAGGAAAAAACGACACCCATCGAAAGATGTACGATTCTGTGGATTTCAATCGAAAACTGATCAAAAGTCGTGGTAAATTACGATTTCCGCCATTTTTAACCGCTTGTAGCTCGTGTGTATGTTAATCGATTTCAATGAAATCTTCAGCATGTGTACAACTAACATAGATCCACAAAACATATATTTTAAATTTTCATTGAGGGCCCAAATAAAAAAGTTTTAAAAAATCCCTTTTGTATGTTTGCATGTAACCTTGTAAATTAATAATTTTTGGAAAATCTTTTTGGCATATCATTTCGTAAACCAATGCTTCTAATTGATTATAAAAAATCAGGTCGTTTGGTGTACAATTATAACAAAGTTATTAGTTTTTAAACGGTGTACGAATACTTTGTACACCCACTGTATATTATTCTGTAAGTTGTTTCTCGTCGTGACCATTTTTTTCTTCAGATTTTCCGGACTATGCGAACATGTATGAAAAAATTGGAAACCAGTGAATTGCGAAGACATCTCGGGGCATTCGAAATGTTTTCTATTTCGAACAACACATTAAGCATTCGCCGCAGACACATTTTTCAAATAAGAGGAGCGATGTAATTTTTCAAGCCACCGCGTGAAATATTCGCTAAGTTTCCTCCCCTCGTTGTTCTGAAACGTACGGGTATCGTGGCAGTGTACAGGGACAGTCTCGCTGGTTAGGGGAGATACGAAAAGATTCATCCCCTTCCGGAAACTTTCTCCGGGAAATAATTGCGGAAAACGCGTATGGTTGTTGGAACGGATGTAACGTGACCTCGCCCCGGCGAAGTTCATGATCGTGAACAGTGAAATCGCGGCTAGAAAACCGGACGGAATTCTTAGGCCGTCCACACCAGGGTTACCATATTTTTCTCTCGCCCGGCCCCATGCCCTTCCGCCTCTCGCCGCGCCACGCACCCTAGCTCGTCTTTGCATCACTTTGCACTCTTCCCACTAACGCTGGCGACAGTGGCGACACGCTGGCGTACGGTCGCGTCAGCGACTAGTGGGAAGAGAGGGAGGCTCCCGCCAGCGTGTCGCCACTGTCGCCAGCGTTAGTGGGAAGAGTGCAAAGACGAGCTACGGTGCGTGGCGCGGCGAGAGGCGGAATAGTAAGGGGCCTGGCGAGAGAAAAATATGGCAACCCTGGTCCACACACGGGTCGATCGTCGATTTGATCGACGCGATCCCAGTCGCATGCGACTCTCCCCTCCACTTGACTTCCTATGCAAATGAATGGGGAGCCGCACACAGGTCGATTCGTGGTCGACTGGAATCTGCTCGACTGAAATCTCCTCGATTGAAGTCGCATGCGATTGGAAGCGAAGCAGAAAAATCGTGTGGATCGTACGATCCGTGCGATTAATGGAGGTAAGTTTGTGCAGTTCATGTCATTTATACCTTGATCTGGCCATTATTTTTTGTAGTTTGACTGCATTGCACTCTTCCATGTGGTCTATGTATTTTGGTTACATAGATTATTATTTATTTATTATCTTTTTTTTATCGAGAAAAGCGTTTATCGGGAAGTATCGGGGCGCGAGATATCTCGTCCGTGGCAGCGAAAGGGTCAAAAATCAAAATATTCTTAAACGTGAGGGGTATAGTCAATATGATAAGTTAAATAAAAATAAAGGGATAAATATTGCTAATCAATTTGAAGATAGGAAATTATTATTAGAATGGTCAAAAATTGAGAATAAATTTAATATCATTTAGATTTTAACTAATTCTTTAATTTATTTGATTAATTCAATGGATAAAATTTTTATAATTAGTTCTTTCAATTACAATTGGTATAAAACTATGCCGGTACCACACAGAAACATAAGGAATTATCACTAGAACTGCTCAGTTTTCAAAGTGAAAACGCGTTTTTTGAGGTTTGAAAAACACAAATCGACTGAGAAACAATCGACCCGTGTGCAGATGGCAATCGCGCCCGTCGCATGGATCGTACATAACGATCAAGACGTACGAATTTCACAACGCGATTACATTCGACCCGTGTGTGGACGGCCTAATGCATACGAACGAAAGATGAGCTCGATACTGAAACTTCCTTTGCGCGAGCGATGCGCGACGCTCGCGTTGCGTGACATTTTTCTCCGCCCGCCGCGCCGCGTCGCCCGCGCCCGGGGCTTTGATGACCCGTTAAATCGATTGCAAAACTCTTTCCGCGGAAATAATTTGTCCTAGGATCGCGTGTGTCATTTATCGTTCAAAACTTTAACCGAACTTCGAAAAGATCCACCGTGGGAACCTACAGTATTTGAACACCTTTCATCGAAATGTTTTACTGCCGAGGGAAAGAGGTATTCGATCGGACAAGTTAAATGTTGGTAGTGCAAATGTTATAAACATTGTGGACACTGTTAGCTAGCAAATGAATTCTACTGTATTGGACGTACATTTGTAAAGAACGCGAAGCGGAAAAGCGAAACTACAAATTACGAAATTACACATGTACAAAAAGTATGAAAGAACGAGAACTCTTGTTTGAACTACTCCTCAATCGCAAATACTATCCTCAAATAAACCAAACATGGTCTACAGTCTACGGCATCAATAAATAAAAGTATGAAAGAACACAATTACACATCCGTATTTACAATCTAAATACGGTTATGGAATTTATTTATAGCGGAAATGGTAATAACCGTAATAAAACATTCTCGAATGCATGAATACGAATTCTCAAACATTGTCAAATAATCAAGATATTGATTACTTTTTTTTAATAAAGTAACGAAATACAACATTGACTGTTATACATTCAATAACGTGTTCCAATGTTTAGTTTCTTCGTGTTACAAATAATGTATGTAGTAATACATTTTAATCATTGTACAATATATTTGGAAGTTATTGTTTCAAATGTAAATTTATACATACAATAGTATCAATACAAAATGAAATGTATTTTAATCTCACAAATAATTGCGCGAATGAATTATACATGGTAGGGTTTCATCGGTAAGGTATGTACGAACTGGTTGTTTCATGGATTTTTTCAAATTTGTAAACAAGGTACGTAGATTTTAAATGAATCAAGAGCGTTCGAAAAGCCACAAATGTTTTTCATGAACAATTTCGCCTCTCAATATTTGGTACGGTGCATTCGAAAAATCATTAATGGTGTACGATATTGATGTCATGAAACATTTATGGAAAATAACAATTTTTTATATACAAATTATTTTATATACAGGTTGTCCAAAATCACCCGTCCAGGGATGTTTTTAACTTCTCAGATAACCGTATTCGGTAAAAATATTTGTCCATGACATGCCATAAGTACATATCTGAACGTGAAATTTCGAGCTCTTTCAGAATCCTTAGTCAAAAGTAGGGGTTCCCATTTAAAAAATACGTACTGACCTCCAAATAACCATGAAAATGGATCCGAAGGTCAGATAGAAGGTCGTGGACATATGTCCTCCATTAATCCCTGCAACTTTTATTCCAAACATTTTTACCGAATATGCTTATCTGAGAAGTTAACACCCCTGGACGAGTGGTTTTGGACACCCTGTATATATTTTCCATCATTTCACATCGTAGAAAAATATATTGTCGTCTGAAACCAGTAGTTAGCGATGCACCTATACCTATGTAATATAAATTCTCCCGCCACCGGGAGTATCCCCACCATACAGAGTATCGTAAGGAAGAATGCATTTCCTGTCGGATGGAATATACCTGTTCTGTATATAAATTACATTTTTAGTTTTTCTGTACAGTTCTCGATTAACCGGCGAGTCTCGCTTTATCCGAACCGTGTTGTCTTCTGATCAAGCCGATTAACATTGAACAAGTCACTCCAAGTGACGTTCTATGTAAAATAATGACGCACTGCGATGTGTGAACATTAAAAGCACTTCGTTCTCGCGAAAACTCCATAAAAGCAGTGTTCTGAAAAGTGTGCGACACCGTTAACACTTTCACTGCCAGCCCAGCCCTCTACAAAATTCCATAAAGTAATTTATTAAATGAAATAAAATTTGTAAATCTCTCTAGGCGATGCACATCGGTGGCCGATCTAGCAGTTCATTTGGTAAAAAATGATTCGTCTCATATCGGTATACAGGGTGTCCCAGCTAACTTGACCACCTTGAATATCTTTCTTGTTTTTGAAGATACGTCAAATGTCTGCAGGACAAAGTTGAATGGCAAAATGGGGCTCGTACGATACCAACAAAATTTTTGTTTTTATTTAATTTCTTTTGGAGATATGAAGGTCGCCTTCATTTTTTTAAATGGAATGAGGTACTTTTAAATACATCAATCGATGCAGCTGGAAATTCGTAATAAAAAAGTATTAACCTATGTATGTCGAAAAGTTAGTAGTTCAGGAGATATTTCAATTTAAATAACTCTGAAACACCATTACTGTCGTAGTAAGACGTTAGCGTTTACTTATTTGTGTAACGTCTTTTAGTACGACCGCAATGGTATTTTAGAGTTATATTAGACCTTCATATCTCCAAAAGAAATTAAATAAAAACAAAAATTTTTTTGGTATCGTATGAGTCCCATTTTGCCATTCAACTTTGTCCTGCAGACATTTGACGTATCTTCAAAAACAACAAAGATATTCAAGGTGGTCAAGTTAGCTGGGACACCCTGTATAATACATCCACAATTATTTAATGTAATTTAATAAAAATTATAATTAGAAAAAGCATTTTAAAAAACGGAACTCTGCCGAACCTATTTAATATTAGTAACAAATTTTTTTCTAATTTTTAAAAAGAGTATTCTTTCGTCTTGAAAATGCATACCTCAAATTTAGAATTACAGTTCTAAACGCGTCGCTGCTAACCATTCTTTTGGAATCTATTTTAATTCGAAGCAAAATGGAAGAGGAAAAATTATACTGTTTTTTGCATACAGTATAATTCATTTCTAAAAAAATAATGCAGATAAAAGAAATTACAGATATGATTACATTGTTTGCAAAAAACAGTATAGGACACCCTGCGTTCTTCAAATTTCATGTCATAGTCTCGATTAATACAAAAACGATTAATCTTCTGTTTTCTGTGAATACCATCAGTGAAGAAGTTTTAATAAAAATGTTCCGTAAATACAGCGTTAATCGTGGCCCTGTAGTCCAATATGTACGAACAGCACAGACGTGTTCCATCGAGCAGGTGACGCACAGTGTGTCTGTTGATATTCACAAACCTGCACTTTGATTGTTATTGTTTTTATTTGTTATTATTTAACTTTTGTTACATTTTACAGTTTTTGTCTTTTGTTTAGTGTTATTTATTTGACTTTTATTTGACATGTTGTTTATTTTGGCATATTGACAAATGACATATTTATTTGACACATTATTTATTTTCACTCCTTAAGGTAAGTTTTCAATATTTTTGGTTTAAAAATCTGGTATATGCTTTAGTGACCCTGCATAATGTATGACTAGTAAAAAAGAATTACTATATAAAAATGAAGAACACTTTTCATTGTATAGCGAATATGATTTTCATTCTTCATTGAATATCGAAGTTGGGATTAAATAATACAAAAGACGATAATGAAAGTTCGTCTGAATACGATGAAGTCGACTCCTGTTTTTACACTGAAAATTAATAGGTGATACACATATTGTATATAGTATTGTTAACGAAAAGCTTGTTCTCTATATTTATTTGGTTTATTAAAACTCTGAATATATTTATGTAAGACTGTGTTTGCACAACTTCCTTATATCATTTAAATTAAATACCCTTTCAAACAGTAATTTGCAAGAGTTAAAATACGTATTTTCGTTCAATACAATAAAAGTCATGTTAAAGTAATTAGAAATCACCATATTTTGAGAAGTTTTAACAAAATACATGATAAAAAGAAAGAAACATCATTAAGAATTGAATGCTCCTAAATGATCGAAACGTCACATTGTGTGACGTCGGAAAACTTAAATAAATATTATCGGATATACGCATTTGAATTTCTTCTGTCAATAAGTGGAAATTGACATTCAAATGGATGATAGATACCGCTATGACAATCATTCAAAAAATTTGTAAAGAAAGTGCAAGGTCTAGGTTTAAACGCTGATGAATAACATTTTACCCTATCGACGAGACAATAACGTTCCGAAAGTCTACAACTATCTACACACGATCTACAGAGACAAGTTCGCTTATGTCCAGCCCAGACGGATCGAGACATGGAGAAGAATATAAAATACCATATCTATGGGAATCTTCGCTGTCCTCTATAATACGCCGCGCCACGCCGCATATACAATACATACATACCTACATACATATGCATTTACATGAATACAGATCCTTTGTGAACTCCTGTCTGTCCAAAATCAACTAACTCGAAGGCACTGACTTCGGGAGACCGCCTCGAATATATGTACTATAAAAAGTCCGTCTCAAAATAGTCTTTAAAAAGAGTTCTGTTCTGTTTTTAACCCCTTACCATGTCGTAGAAGAGAAAAATTATATTTTCTTGTACGGCTACCTATATTTTTTAATGCTTAAATATATTGATTACAAGCGAATCAAATTTTATTTCATTTAGAAAGAAACGCGTAAATATTTGTTCGACTTTGAAGCTACATGAAAGAAAATTTGTATTGATAATTTTAGAATAGACTTTATGTAAAATACATATGTATAACATGTAACTATAAAATCTTATTTTCTGTTTAAACCAAAACGCTTTATTTCCATGAAGTGAAAAAACTGATTGATGAAACTAAACATGAAATATTATTTCAAATGAAAAATAGTAAAAATACCTCATTCGAAGTTATATAAAAGACAATTTGTATTGATAATTTTGTAGAATATATTCTATGTATAATCAAATATAACGTAATACATACTAGAATGGGCACATAGACAGTTGCGACTTGAAAAGTTCGTTAAAGCGGAGAAGTTCCGAAGTTGCATTAATTAACTCTGCCTGTAACTTTCAAGTACCAGTTATTGTATTCTCGTTCTTTTTAATTCAATTTTCTAGTAGGTATCCGGGAAACGAATATAACTTTGACACTTCCAGCTTAAATTAGTGTGTATTAAAGTTACTTGTGTTGCGCCACTTTATAAAGTTTTCATTTCTTTCTAAGGAAAAAGAGAGGAAATAACCTGCAATGATTGATTTATTTCTTCTCCGTTTTTATAAATAATGATCGGAACAGCTTACCTCGGGAACTTTTTCACCTTGAAATAGGAGTCAAAGTAAATTTTGCGGTCCTTCTTTTTAACCAGAGATGCGGAATCTCGCTATAATAGTGGTCGCCACATATCATTTTCAAACACTCTGTACAAAAAATATAAGCCCATAAAATTCGCAGACCCTGCTGATTACCATTCTTCGCCGTTGCTTAAGAAAAAAAAAAGGAAATATCGTAGGAAAGTCGTAAGTTTTCCACACTTTTACGATAGATAAGGGCGTAGCCACCGACCCGGCGAACTTTTATCTCCCAAAGGACAAAGTATTACTACAGAAAAACACGAGCAAGGCTCGCACGAACTGTTTACTCTCGCGAATTCCTTACGTTAACTGGATTAAAGCTGGAATTTGAAGGATTCCCATCATGGCATACCGGGCGTTTATTAAGGTCGCGCGTTGCACACGTTCCCGGGGCTGAACAATGTTAATACACAATACCTTCTTCCCTGTGAGCAAGGCGCGGGGAAAGTGCCGCCGCGTGTATTATAAGTAGGGACAAGTTTATTTCATGACAAACTTCCATTAGCCCGGTTACTTCGACGTGGAACCAGACAGAGGAGGAAATGGAATACGAAATCATGAAGCATGGTGTGATTGTACGCTTGACGCTCGACGCTTGATTATCTACCCTTGCAATGCTGTCTGCGGAATGTCGAATACGACGCCGCGCCACCTTTTCCATGGATCGAATAACAGGATAACAATTAGCGTTGTTTCAGGTTGTACGGCAATTACCACCAGTCAAGTATTTCAGTGTGGACACGAGACCATATTGATTTATCGATCAATTACGCTGTCCAACAGCCAAAAAGTATTTCGATTCCCACTATGCGATTCTTGTAGAGTTTTTCGCGCTGACTTCGAATCTGTTTTTAATTTTTCTCCTAGACGCACAGTTTTTGAGAAATTTGAATTTGAAAAAATGACGTATTTTTCAACTTTGAACAAATATTGTGATGTTATTATAAAAGATATTGAATTGATCTTTCCAGCAGAAGATTCCTTAGACTTTCCCGAATACAGTGATGTATAATATTAATGCATTATGATTGTTTAAACATGTTTAAACGGTCATTAAAGACGGAGAGACACCACTTTTTCACCAATTTCTGACGATATTTTTGAATTTATCTAAAAAAATAAGCGTCCAGCCGAAAATCGAACTATACCACGCGATAGAGCAGACTTTTATCTTGAGAAACCACCGTATCAAGTTTGGAACGTCGACGTTTTTTACGAACCAGAAAGCAAAATATCTTCGCCCGACATGAGTTGCGGCCAGTGGCGCTCGCGACGGCATACGGCGCGGCGCGGCGCTGCGACGGGATCAGGGCTACCATATTTTTCTCTCGCCAGGCCCCTTACCCTTCCGCCTCTCGCCATGCCGTGCACCGTACCTCGTCTTTGCACTCTTCCCACTAACGCTGGCGGGAGCCTCCCACTCTTCCCACTAGTTGCTGACGCGACCGTACGCAAGCGTGTCGCCGCTGTCGCCAGCGTTAGTGGGAAGAGTGCAAAGACGAGGTACGGTGCACGGCATGGCGAGAGGCGGAAGGGTAAGGGGCCTGGCGAGAGAAAAATATGGTAGCCCTGGACGGGATACGGAGCGGTGAACGACCGTTCCAGTGGTGAGCGCCACTGGCCGCAACTCATGTCGGGCGAAGACATTTTGCTTTCTGGTTCGAAAAAAACGTCGACGTTCGAAACTTGAAAGGGTGGTTTCTCAAAAGTCTGCTCTATCGCGTGGTATAGTTCGATTTTCCGCTGGACGCTTATTTTTTGAGATAAATTTAAAAATATCGTCAAAAATTGGTGCAAAAGTGGTGTCTCTCCGTCTTTAATGATCGTTTAAACATGTTTAAACAATCATGCATTAATATTATATATCACTGTATTCGGGAAAGTCTAAGGAATCTTTCGCTGTAAAGATCAATTCAGTATCTTTTATAATAACATCACAATATTTGTTCAAAGTTGAAAAATATGTCTTTTTTTAAAACTCCATTTTCTCAAAAACTGTACGTATAGGAGAAAAATTAAAAACAGATTCGGAATCAGCGCGAAAAACTCTACAAGAATCGCATAGTGGGAATCGAAATACAAAAATTAAGTTGAAATTTGTTGGACAGTGTTATTGGTATCTTATTAAGACTTAAGCATATATTGACAATGTCGTCAAGATATCTTCGGACTATCAACATTTCAAGGTTTAATATCGCCAGGTTCTCGACATTATCGTACGCAAAAACGGTCAATATAATATTGTCACTTCTCATTACTCTTTACAAGAGCTTTGTACGTTTTCTTATGGATTATGCTGGCTTCGTCTACTTTCCAACTCGTAAAAACGCAATTGAAAAACTGGAAAAAATCCAATTCAGTGCAATCAGAAAGGCTCTGGGTTACAGAATTTCTACACCCACAAACATTTTGCTGGCTGAGTCAGGTTTACCATTGATTCACGAACGTTTACAGCACTTATGTTGTTGTTATTTAAGTAAAATACTATCAAATAACAACTCGTCAACCTTCAAAGGTATATCAAGGTATCACAGTGTAAGTAGAAAAATAGAACTAAACGTAAACGAATTTTGGGACTGTGTATTTAAGAACTTCTAAAGTCAAGTAAGTTAATTGAGACGCACGATTACTTTAATGCAGGGATGGGCATTTTTGCCTCAATTGAGGCAAAGCCGTCCCCACCGTAGCGCCTACTGTCCCCCACCAGCTTCCGTCGTTACTATGAAAGAAAGACGCGCTTCGTCTGTCGCAAGCAGTGCGCAGGCCTCGTGCATCGGAGCCACGAGGAGCGCCACGGAAAGGAACCTTGGTGGGGGAAGCAGGCGTTTGAGGGGCCCCACCCGTGCCCATCCCTGCTTTAATGTGTTTAGTCTTGATTTTAAAACCATAATGACATCAATTCCAATAAACGTAGAATTTGGCAAGTGATTGGCCAAAGCAAGTTGTCCGAATTCTGAGATGGAAGAAGAGCTGTCAAAGAACAATGCCATAGCAGTATACAGGGTCGCCAACTGTCTATTGGCCAACTGTGCCAACTCGCGTCTAGGTCGCGCTCTGATTGGTCCGTGTTTTTCGTTAATGACTCCTAAACAAAGCCGCGGATAACATTTTTGCAAAGGAAAATGTTGCTTCAAATGAGTTCAGTAACCTCCCATTTCCGGCTGTTGAAGGAATTTTGGGACACCCTGTATACTGTAATTTACTTCAGTGCAGCAGAAATAGATCTCAGTTGTGATCAGAAATGCTTAAATAAAAAAAAAAGGTAATTGTTTACAAAAGGTCTGTGTCCTCCGATTTTGATGAAATTTTAATATGTTATGCAGCAATACATTTTGAACAACTTTTTCCTTTTTCAATATAGGGGGGTCGCTTTTATTTTTCGAGATATTTGCAAAAAACTATCGCTAATACTGTATTGAATATTTCGTATTCCTGCACGCTCTGCGGCAACGTAAGGCTGTCCCGGCGCAGTGTTTGTTTACATTTTGCTTCGAAACACGCTGTGGAGATCACAGAGAAAATAGGGTCTCACTCTCATTATATATTGTATATTATATATATTATATATATTATAATAGGCTTACGTTGCCACGGAGCGTGGAGGAATACCAAAAATTCAATACAGTATTAGCGATAGTTTTTTGCAAATATCTCGAAAACTAAAAGCGACCCCCCTATATTGGAAAAGGAAAAAGTTGTTCAAAATATCGAAATCTATAACATATTAAAATTTCATCAAAATCGGAGGACGCAGACTTTTTGTAAACAATTACCAAAAAAAAATAATATTGTCACAATATTTAATCTGACAGAAAGTTTTTCTAGAAATTACTGGATAAAAACGAAGACACATCATTGTATAGGCAGCGTAGGAAAAAATTTAAAGCTAATTGTAAGATGTCACTTCGATGTTCATACAATTTTTTTAAAAGAGAAGTTGACTTTGAACTTTCCACTCTCATATCTCACAAAATTTGAAAAGTGTCGAGGAATTAATCCACGGAGTTTCATAAAAATTCATGTTCAACTATTTCCTATATATCTATCATAAACAATAATAAGCACAGGAAGCATCAATTACAATTTTATCGAAGCACAGAAGTGAAAGTATGAGCCAATAAATTTTTAGGAAATCTACAGAGACTAATACACTTCCAACAGGTTTTTTTTATATCTTCCGGACTTTTTCACTTTTTCGAAAACCGTTCAACGCTTTGAAACGGGACTATTGTTCTCGCGTTTATTGAAACGTTCCTTTTCATCGAGTCACAAACGTGGTTGGTTCCTTTCATGAAATTGTAACGAAAAAATATAACACACAAAAGATTTTTTCATCCACTGCAGTTCCAGTTAAATGTGGCCAAGACGGATGGATTGTTGTATGTATGTACCGTGTGTCTTTGAATCGATTTCTGGTAGTTAAAGCGGTAGCTTGACTTTTCTGATCACAAGGATATTCACTCGCAAGCACATTATTGGCTATGTGGATATGAGGAAACCCATTAGCGGGTCTACGTTCGATACGAAGATAGCAGGTGAAACCCGGTGATGGGACTAATTCAATTACCGTATACAAACTTTCGATCGACGCGAATTCTAGTAATCAATCACTCGGCAACGTCAAACGGAAATACGGGGAAACAATAACATGGAATTCAATGCAGGTACAGACAGTCTGCATCAAAATTTCTTACAATCGTTTAATTTTTAAAAAAGCCTGTACCGAAACAACCATACTTTAATTGTGTGTCTATTTGATGTGTGTGAGCCAGTGTTGGGCAATATATATATAAATAAATTTATTTAAATAAATAATTATTTAAATAACAATTTAAATAACAAGTTAAGTAAATAATTATTTAAATAACAATTTAAATAACAAGTTAAGTAAATAATTATTTAAATAACAATTCAAATAACAAGTTAAATAAATAATTATTTGAGCAAATCTAAATGAATTATTTAAAATAATAAAGTTGATTGTTATTTACAAATACAATTTCAATTATTATTTCTATTGACAAATAATAAATTAAATAGTATTTTTTATAGGCAGCTAGGCCCTCCGGACGGGCCCTACCACTCACGATATACCCGAGAATGTTGCTGTAGCAGACAAAAAACGCGCAGGTGTTCATTGTATATACAAAATACAAGAAATAAGAGAAGACCAAAAACCATTTATTTGATTTCCACCTCAATCCAAAGAATAAATTAATCTTTTATTTGCAAACAAGAAATAATAATTTATTTAAATAAAAAGTTCCGTTATTATTTGCAATTAAAATCACACGTTTATTTATTATTTAAAATAAAATTTGCCCAACACTGATGTGAGCTTGAAATGTAAGATATTTTACTATATTTTAAGGATTAATTTCTCTCACTGCTGCAGAATGCAATTTCTATCAATTGATGATTTCATCAAGCTATCAATTGATCAAATGATTTCTTCCACAGTCAATGTCCTTCGTTTTACCATTTGCGCTAAAGAGGAAACAAAAAATATCTCGCAAAGATTACGAAATGCAACCATTAAAATATCCTTTCACCCAATAGCCATTGTTGTAACAGAACACAGCATCCGTAGTTTCAATTCCAGATTGAAGCGGTGGTATTAGGGTAGTCGAGCCAATCACAATACCGATTGGTACGGTGTAGCTGTGTAACTTTATTGCATTTGTAACGTTGGATAACGTTATCGTCGAGCATTAAGCATTAAGCATTAAGCATTAAGCATTAACCATTTCCATTATGCATGGTTATCGATCTACCAGGTTTGGCCTACTAATGTAATTGCGAGTTCTCGATAATGAAAGCAAATATTCATCGGTATCCATCGGGCGCGGTATTAATAGCGGGCGACTACGCGATAGCTTTGTCTATGCATGTAGTAATAAATATCGATCACCGTGGGAAAGAAAAATCATTCTAGATCCCATTCGTAAGTCGTTAACCTCGTCCACCGATAAACAAAGCTCGCGCGGCGCGGCGCGGCGCTGAGTAACATCGCCTCGCATCGAGGCACGGGCGAGCGGGCGCGCGTCGAAATTCGATAAGGCGCGCTCCGTTCCGGCATGAAATTAATTTGTCTGTTTCAGTCGAGCCGAGGCCATAGTGAAAACTCTCATTTATCAACGTGACGTTGTTTAAGCCCATTTGATTTGTGCAGGTACAAACGAGGCCGGTCCCTCCGACGCACCGCAGCGCGACGCGCGACGATACGAGACGAGACGAGGGGAATTTGAATGCGAGCTCGCCCGCCCGCCCGCCCACACAAAACCATTGGCTAAGCAGGAACTTCAGATTATCCTCATTTGCAGAGACCCGCCTCGGTGGTATGCATCATAGTGATCCAGTTAAGGTGTCCCACACACGTGACGCGCGCGTCGCAAGAACCCTGTATTATCCAATATGCCTAATAACGTTCATTATCTTCGGACTAATCTTTCGGTCGTCGCAGTCCTCGCAGTCCTCACAGTTTCGCAATCCGCGACACAGCTTTGCGTAACAATTACCGCTCAAGGACGATACACGTTGGACAGGCGAAGGAATGCGAGACTGACTGGCGTCTGATAACCTCTACACCACTTATTCGAATCCATTAGTTACATCCATCGCACGCATTGTCTTTGGTCGGGACGGACGAATTCGATTGCTGCACGGAGTAATCTACAGAAGTATGAAAATGCCTAGGCTAAAGTTAACGGGCTGGGCGGGGTTAACGTCGTTTTTCTAGGATTGGGACGGTGCGAGGTGTTTTCAGTAGTCAAAACTGCTAGATAAAAGATCAATCTAGGCCGGGATCGCTCTCAAAACTCCTATTTTTACGCTTACGAGGCGTAATTTGCATTATTGAAGTGGTTCTGGTACACGAATGTTATAGTTCGGCTGCGAATCTATATGCAATGTCAAATAACAATTCATTTTATCCCTTAAATGGTCTTTTTACGTTGAAAACCAGATAACAATATTTTTAGATTTTGTATACGTTTCACTGTTTCATATACAGGGTGTCCCAAAATTCCTTCCACAGCCGGAAATGGGAGGTTCCTGAAATCATTTGAAGCAACATTTCCCTTTGTAAAAATGTTATCCGCGGCTTTGTTTAGGAGTTATTAACGAAAAACACGGACCAATCAGAGCGCGACATAGACGCGAGTTGGCACAGTCAGCCAATAGACAGTTGGCGCGCCGACTAGACTGTGCCAACTCGCGTCTAGGTCGCGCTCTGATTGGTCCGTGTTTTTCGTCAATAACTCCTAAATAAACCCGCGGATAACATTTTTGCAAAGGAAAATGTTGCTTCAAATGACCCTCAGGAACCTCCCATTTGCGGCTGTTGAAGGAATTTTGGGACAGCCTGTATGTATTTCACCCAGTTAATTTCGTCAGAAATGCATAAAAATCCACGGTCTGGTTATAACGATTCGTCTGTACCGACAACTGTCTCAACGATGCCATGTTCCATCGGTTCTTGGGAAGCTCGAGGTCTAGGGAACTACATACATACACATCCTAAAGTCATGTCGTTTGGGTGACGAGCCTCTGGAGTTCTTTCGATGGCTGTCGCGCAGCCATACTTGGTCTTCGAACAGCTGGATAAAGAACGCAATACAAGAAATGGCGACAGGCCGATTACTCACGAGTTCAAAGTTCAGCCAATTTAACCAAGTTGACGTCAGAGACACTCGTCCACCAGTTGCCATAGTATGTCCCGCGAAATAACGCGATCCTTTCGGGGGAAAGTAAATACCGACCCGGTAACACGTACGCAACAACTTCTATTTACCGCCTACTTCTTCCCCTAGACTCGATTCTATTTTATTGCTTACTCGCTTACTGGTTACAGCAGTGAGATGGACGTTGACCTATGTACCAGGTATGTAAATATGAAACCGGAATTTTCCCATAGGTGGCTCTATCTGCCAATGTAGTTACCGTCAAACCGCGTCAATGAACGCCATTTTCTTGTTTTGACATCTGGTAACGATTTTCAACTCACAACCATACCAGTTTCATACAACAGCATAGTTTTTAATAACGTTGAACATGTCGAATTTTGTGCCAGGAAACTACGATATGCGGACAGCATTGATTTTCTGCTTCCATTTGAAGACAACTGCTGCAGAATCGCATCGAACGCTTGTCGAAGCTTACGGTGAGCATGCTCGTGGTAAATCACAGTGCTTTGAGTGGTTTAAAAAATTAAAAAATGGCGATTTTGACGTGACAAACGAAGAACGTGGAAGCCCACCGAAAAAGTTTGAAGACAGCGATTTGCAAGCATTGTTGGATGAGGATGACGCTCAAACGCAACAACAACTCGCGGATCAATTAAATGTGACACGAGAAGCCGTCTCCATACGTTTGAAAGCTATGGGAAAGATTCAGAAGATGGGAAAATGGGTTCCACATGAACTGAATGAAAGACAGTAGGAAAACCGAAAAACCACTTGTGAAATGCTGCTCGCCAGGTACAAAAGAAGGGTTACCATAGGTTCGTCAACAACTCATTTCACCGACACTGTTTTCATCGACACGATTTGACCGACAGTAACTTTCGTCGACACTATGTTTTCATCGACATGGTGAAATCGTCGACAAATGATTTGTCCGACTCTATATTTTCATTCCAATTCACGCAATGTTAACCCTCTAATTGGGTTCACGAGACTAATCAAAAAATTTGTTATCCTTTTCATTCCGTTTAACTTTCTTAGAATTCCTTAATTGTTTAAATCATCTTTCGTTACGATTCTTTTATGCGCGAAGCTGTAATCTCATTATAAACAAATGAAGCGATTAGTACAATAACATGGAAATTTCGAACTACGCTATTAGAACAAGTCAGCCACATCGTATATATGATCAGAGTTGTTCAAAATAAACTTGAGTTTATTAATGCTATTTAACACTAATAATAGTTATGTTTAGTCATCACGACTGAAACACTACATTTTCGACGTGAAGAGGGCATCATAAATGTTTTTTCGCTCAATGCGAATTATTTACACACACTCACACACGCCCAAACATATTATTAGCTGCCGAATAATGCAAATTACGCCTCGTAAACGTAAAGATAGGACTTTCAAGGGCGATCGCGGACTAGATTGATCTTTTATCTAGCGCTTTTGACTACTGAAGAAAACGAAAACCCCCATCGCATGCATTATCGAGAAACGAGAAGGCGTAACCAGCACCCTTGTAATCCTGGATACGAGACCACCCCTACCCTGACGGGTTACCAGGGGTTCGTCGACAACTCATTTCACCGACACTGTTTTCATCGACACGATTTGACCGACAGTAACTTTCGTCGACACTATGTTTTCATCGACATGATGAAATCGTCGACAAATGATTTGACCGACACTATGTTTTCATCGACACGGTTAAATTGCCGACACATGTTTTCATCGACAGTCCGTGTTTTGCGACAGGTATGAGTTCATTCGTTTCCACGAACTAATAGCTACATCAAAAATTGTTGTTATATTATACACCCCGATTGAATGCGATCAAATCTATATTTCCTCATGCAAAATTAAAAGCATGCTTTTTTCATTTGTGTCAAAATGTTTACAGAAAAATTCAAAGAAGTGGATTGGTGAAAAAATACGGTTCGGATGAAACATTTAGTCTTCTTGTGCGGCAAGTTCCATGCCTAGCATACTTACGACCGAAAGAAATTCGAAATGCATTCAGTAACTTAAAACAATTATTCCCATCTGAACATACAGCACTTATAGAATGGTTTGGAAAATATTATGTTTATCGTAAGGTAATACGTAAGTCTAATGGAAAAGTGTCCATTTGTCTTCCACTTTTCCAAGAAGACGTATGGTCTGTTTATGACAATTAAGTACACGATTTTCCACGTACACAAAATAATGTCGAAGCTTGGCATCGACGATGCCAGTCTATGTTCAATCACTATAAAGTTGGTTTATATCAGATAATTACGGAAATTCGAAAAGAACAAGCAGTTGTAGAAAATTTAATACAGAAAATATTACGAGGTGAAACAATGCCGAAGCAAAAAAGAAAAGATCGTTTAAGAGAAGAACGTATTAGAAAAATATCAGAGAGCCGAGAGATGTACAGTGATATGGATCTTTTAAAGGCTTTAGCCCAAAATATATCGCTTTAATTTCATTAATTGATATTTGTGTAATTATTGTACCATTTTGTTATGTTTTGTAATCTATATATGTATATTCGTAGCATTCGTTCTGTTTATTCAAATTTTGTATATGTATTTACACAATTATGTTTGAAATTAAATGAAACATTATGATTTTTGTTCATTTGTGTGTACTTATTAATAAAGTTTGTTTATTTGAAGAAATGCTTTGTACTTCTCTTTATTATTTATTACACAAGCAACTAAATGCGTCTAAAACATAACAGTGATAATAACGATTATTCAACATTAGATACTCAACATTAAATACGAATCAAACCTGTCGCTAAACACGGACTGTCGATGAAAGCATGCGTCGACGATTTGACTGTGTCTATGAAAACATAGTGACGGTCAAATAATTTGTCGACGATTTCACAATGTCGATAAAAACATAGTGTCGACGAAAGTTACTGTCGGTCAAATCGCGTCGATGAAAACAATGTCGGTGAAATGAGTTGTCGACGAACCCATGGTAACCCGTATAGAGTATAGGGGGTGCGCGGACGAAGAACATGTTTAGCAAATAAAGGATGTTTCCTCGCGAAAAAATAAAAAAGAAATATAGAATCAGATTATTTCGTTTGAAGTTTACTTCGTCCGAGGCTTAGTTTTCGAAAGAATTGAGTAGAAATATCCCTAGTTATTCGGGTGGCCTGTTTTAGGTGCCTTACCCTGTATAAATTTTCTTCTGGCACTTTTATCACGATCTTAATAGCTAAGCTGAGGCTCGCTCTCGTTATCCAAATAACAAAATAATCACCTCGCCTGCTAATTTTACGGGCAATGACATTTTGGAGTCACCCACTTTCGCTTAATTACCTTTTAACTCGAAAATCGGATTGATTAAGGTCGCGGATTAGATTTACCCAATTTACAAGAATTAGATAACGAGCACGCCAGCTCCTGGCCAAGATCGTGTAAAACGTTCCGGGAAAATTAACTGCGACCGCGAAACTCGGCCGTGCAAACGATCGTCAAAACAGTCGGGCAACTAATCCAATTTCTCCGTTTAATGTCGAGAAAAGGGAGTGGACGGGGGGGGGGGGGGCAGAAGGGAATTTTACAGGATGCGAAACTACCGTAAAATTTTCCGCCGAATTACAATGTTGTTTCCCGGATCCGTTTTGCGAGGAGGACGAAACGAAACAAGGAGTATTCATTATACTCCTAGGACTACCCTTTACGAACAACGCATTTCGGTACACCGCACCGGCCAAGCGACAACGAATATAGTGAATACACGTGCTCAGATCCGCGGTAGATGAAACTGCGAACCTGGGGTAGGAAATATTTCTGCTATCAGAGTTCTGCTTCAGGGATACCTTACAAGAATTCAAGTGATATTATAACAGAGGTGGGCATTATTTGGCGAAACAAATATTTCAAATACTATTTAATATTTTAGATTTTATTTTGCTTAAAGAAAACAGTATTTTAAATAAGATACACAATTTCGAAAATAAAATATTTCTATTTTAACAATCTGAACATCGAAATAAACTATTTCTATTTCAACAATTCGATCCACAAAAGAAAATATTTCTATTTTAATAATCCGAAACACGAAATAAAATATTTTACATTTTGCATTGTTACAATACTCTGAGAAACCGCATAATCATACAGTCTATCTTATCGTTAAGAAACGATTTACACCCATAAATGTATTGAATTCGAACCATTGTTTTCAGCAACAATATTTAAAATTGAAATTGAAAGTAAATACAAAATTCAAATATTTTCAATATTCTTCAAATAAAATACTATTTTCAAAAAAATGACTGCCTCAAATAAATTATTTTATTTTCAAAAATTACTGCATCAAATAAAATATTTTATTTTCAAAAATTACTGCATCAAAAAAAATAAAATATTTTATTTTCAAAGTTGTACACATGCTATAAGGTAAGTAGGATTATTTCGTATTTACTATTTAAAATACTATTTTCCCCAGCTCTGTATTATAACTAGATAGCGGATTATATGCATTTATGACAAAAATGAGTAGGTTGAAACTTAAAACAGTAAAAACATTTTAAAAATGTGAAAAAATCAATCTTTCTTTAGCTTCATTCCCATGCTAATGACGACCAAACATTTTATTTTGACGTCGGGTTCATGCCACAACATGAAAAACATGAAATGTGGTGTTCATGAAAAATTAATTCAGTTAATCGTTACGCAATGTGCAAATTTATAAAATGTGGTATGTGTTTGTTTAATCGGAATTGTAAGTGCTCCGACTCTTGCCTTGGGGGAGCTAACACTCTCTTCAAATGTGAGGCAGAAGCAAATATTTTGGTAAGCAATAGTAGAAAATAAATTAGACAAACATGTGCGCCTCCAGAGTCCTCGATTAGAATTACGTGTACAATTTCTAACAACTGCCTTCACACTTGACCAACATTGCATTGTTTCCTCAAGCAATTAAATTTTTAGTACACTTCAATTTGTATCTAGATTCAATCGTAGTGTAAATATCAATTTGATCCCCTATCAATTCAGGAACAAACTACTCGTCAGTTCGTAAAACTCCAAGTTTAACAAGTCGCGCGTGCAAACCGCATGGAGAATTAAGCACGAAATTGTCAACCGAGGTATATTGAAACAGCAACTCGTTAGGAAAGGTCGTTAGAAGCTGCAATTGTATCTGAATTTTATTACTACGTAACTACCGCGGTTATAAAACTTGACTATGGTAGTAATTGTAATAACAATATTGCATTACAATATGTATACAATGCTCACAATACGACTGACCTCTCGAAAAATTGATAGAGGTCATCAAAATATTTCATTACAGAAAAAGATGGAGGTATGACCAAATAACTTTAAGTGTTACAACCAATAAATGGAATACAACCAAACGTTTTTGTTATACTAACGTTTAATGTGACATGACATAAAAGATTCATTAAAATCGAATACGAATAGTATACCAGAAACATATAATTAATAAGCTCGGTATCATTAAATTAAATGAGAACCTGACCCCCCCCCCCCCCCACGCCGCCGTTGTTAAACTATCTAATCTACCCATTCGTTTGTTAAAAGGTCTTAAAAAATACAATGAAATCATTAAATTGATATAGAAAATTTTCTGAACTGCAAGATCAAGTAAAAACTGTAGTACTCGATACTAAGAAATAAGTATAGTACTCCATATCCTGATGGAATTCGGTACGGCACACAGTGGTCCGGATCGAAGAAGTTGGTGTCATTTAGCTAAAAAGTCAACTTTCTCATATCGATTTCTAACAAATTTGTATTGCTTCCTAAATGTCAATCAACCTCGAAAATGAACAAATTAATGCAGTTTTCCAAGAATTGTAATTAGGACGAATACTTAAAGGTAGACATTTAGAGATAGTACTTTTCACCAAGAAAATTGCTTCACTTCTTCGAGGCGCCCTGATCACACCACTTAATATTTCTTTTC
The DNA here is from genome assembly GCA_963966675.1 of Lasioglossum calceatum. NCBI lineage: Eukaryota > Metazoa > Arthropoda > Insecta > Hymenoptera > Halictidae > Lasioglossum > Lasioglossum calceatum. The sequence continues at coordinate 14,219,029 of OZ016545.1, read as the reverse complement.
TTTGTTTACGATGAAGTGCACTCTTTTGTGTTACAAAATTAACATCGACACTAAAAGTTATTGGCCACAGTATGTTGAAAATTAATATTCAATGAAATAAAAAAATTGGCCAAATTTTTAACATTTGACAAGGAATATCTAGAGAACCCCGGAAAGTCCCGTTTTCTAACACAATTGGATCATTTTCAGAATTCTTTCCCGTATATAATCATGTAAGAATATTGTCCAACCTCCTCCGACTTTGCAAGTTATCATTGCTCAAGGCCGTCAATGTTACTTCGCGACGAGTTTCGGTTGCGTAAAACAGGCTCGTATGAATGATCAAATGTCTTCCAAATACGAAAGATATATATTTAAATTAACTTCGGTAGTCACTTTTATTTAAAATAATATAACGAAACGAATGATGAGAGTTTCTTAGCATTCTCGCTGCATTTATTTCTATCTTTGGAACCTCGTACAGCGTTCGAAAACTCTTTGAGGTTATTGTTAATATCTGACCCGTACATGTTACAATTAGAGTCAGCGGCAATATTAAGCGGACGCCCTTAAAAATCGCATAACTTTTTAAAAATTGCTTCAAAGGACTTGAATTTTTTAAAGATGTTAGACCGGCTAGTTCGCTAGAGTAAACAAAAATTTATTAAGATTGCAATTGGTAGGAATCATACAAAATTTTTAAAATTATATTTTGTCAACTTTTTTATCTGAGCCTGTAACGATAATTTAAAAAATGTGTTTTGTAGATTTCGGTAACTTATATGTACAGTAATCGCTCCTTCGTTGTCCTGAATCGTGGGCACGATCGTTGTCCAGTGCCTACCCACTCCACTGCCTGTCAACGAGAGGATTAGGCCTGCGTGGATCTGGTCGCCAGATGTGTCCCATGACTGTATAGACCCGCACAGAACGGAGAACAATAGGAAAGGAATATGGCAAGGAAATAAGGAGTTTTTTAAAGCCAGACAGTTGACTGCTTTTGACTGCGAATGCTTTTCTTTGTCATTTAACTAGCCGTTTCACTAAAGACGCAGTCATAAATCAAAAATAGTGTCCGGGCACGGTCGTTGTCCGCTCAAACCCCCGGCCTTTGGACAACGAAGGAGCTTTTACTGTATACATATTGAAAATTTCATCGAAATCGGTCAACATTGCAATGAACTACAAACGTTTAAAGATGATCACGTAAGGGCGGAATGCCCTGGCAAGGTTGAAAATCTGCGACTTTCACTCCATCTTTAAACGTATGTATGTAGCTCATTGCAATGTTGACCGATTTCGAAGATATTTTCAGTATGCATATAAGTTACCGAAATCAACCAAACGCATTTTTTAAATTATCGTTCGTTCGAAATATAATTTTTGAAAGTTTTTATGATTCCTACCAATTGCAATCTTAATAAATTTTTGTTTACCTATTCTCTAGCGAACTAGTCGGTTTAACATCTTTAAAAAATTCACGTCCTTTGGACCAATTTTTAAAAACTTACGAATTTTAAGAGTGTCCACTTAATATTGCCGCTGACTGTAAGATTAACATGTAAAAGAAATCCTAAAATACTGAATCCTGAGGCAGTAGAGTTATTAATTAACTAATGTTCATAATGATGATTATCATAGATCATCACGAAAGACAAATATTATGGTATGTTTATTTTATTAGCTTACTTTTTATTTGTGGTAATATTGACTAAATATAATGTTAGTACTATTTTATTCGCAATATGTATTTAAAATATTTCTTTTTTCTTACACAGGAAAGCATTCTTTTATGTGTTAAAGATTAAGACCAACACTAAAAATTATTGTTCACAACAGGTCAAAAAAGATTGAATAAATACATTTGGACAATTCATTTTTTAATAAAAAATATCAATGAAAAGTTAGTAAAAATTATTGTTTAACGAATGCAAGAAATATTTAATTATCTCTAGGTAAGAATTACTATTTTGAAATATTTTTGGTGAAAATTTCATTGCGATATCTCTAATTGTTCAAAAGTTGTAACAAAATGACACCAACTTCTTCGATTCGGACCACTGTGTGGCAGAATGTCTGCACATGATCCCGGGCTATTAATAAATTTTTACCGTCTACTGTTTCTGCATAGCGTTTGTGACAAGTTGCCCGTGCGACAAGCCGATCTCCTCTACTACTGTAAACGAAGTATGTAGTCACGTTGCAAACGGTATACAGGGTGTCCCAAAATTCCCCTCAACAGCCGGAAATGAGAGGTTCCTGACGTCATTTGAAGCGACATTTTCCTTTGCAAAAATGTTGCTTCAAATGATCTCAGGAACCTCCCATTTCCAGCTGCTGAAGGAATTGTGGGACACCCTGTATATCCTTTCAAGTATTAAAATTCCGAAAACACCGAGTTAGATTCCAAGATGGTCTGGGTGCTCGGTTAGGTCCGTTCAACCTGTTCAGCGACACGATTCCTTCGTTACCCTATCGAGTATGTTCTAGCAAGTGGATTGGTTATTTCGAATCGGGAATAGATCGGCCGTTCCGTCGCGTCGTTGTCGAGTGAAAACGCGCGAAGGTGGAAGAAAAAAAGAAACCCGGTGAAACTATTCTCGGTGTTTCACAGTGGTCCGGGCGGCCCCAATCTAACAGTTCATGAGGATTCTAGCACTACATTATTTGGAAGTTTAACCCTTAGAACTCGAGTGATGACTCGGAGAGAGTCACCACTAAAAATTGCTTTATCATTTTATTCAAAATTGTACTGTTTACATTATTAAATATGTTGGTATCTAAGTAATTACTAAACTATTGGACCTTGAATAAGTTCTCGCTGTTTCATTTACAAAATTTAAATTATAAGGAACAAAAACATTGTAATGTTTTTCCAAGTTCTGCTAGCGTCCGACATCGGTCTTGATCGAGTAATTCCTCCAACTTTCCGTCTTCAAATTTTTTCGGTGCGCCAGAACGTTCTTTATCCTCAAGTTCAAAATCATTATTTTTGAAGCGTCGAAACCAGTCTCTGCATGTCGTATCCGACAAAGCATTGTCACCATAAGTCTCAACAAGAAGAAGAATTCTATGTGCTTCAGCTGCAGATTTCTTTTGAATAAAGTAGTGCAATAAAATTCCCCGCAAATACACTTTATTTGGCACAAAAGTAGACATTTTTATAACTAAGAAAAAATTACTTTGTTTACACTAAAGTGAACTACCATACACTGAAATTTAAGGTTGGATACACTACTGCCTTGCATGTGTGTTACCATTCGAAATTCCACGAACGGGGTACTGCTACTGCCATCTTTGAAGAAACAGCGAGAACTTATTCAAGGTCCTAATAAATTCCATTAACATCGACATTTTCGGCAAACAAAATGCTAAACATTTCGAAAGTAATGTAGATCCGTTAAATACCGGTATAAGACAAGAGATTTTTTACCAAGCGAAAACTGCTAGACAGCTAGATCGGCTGGCTGCCTGGACCTGGACCACTCTGTGCATGGCCGAGCCTTCGCGTCGTCTTGTGCTACCAGTTGGGCCGGTTTTAGTTTTCCAGTGGCATAAACTGAATAACATTTATTTCACGGAAGTCCTTTAACGTGTCCGAGGAGAATATTCAGGCGAGCGAGAGATGCTTAGAAGGACGAAGTCGAGAGGAAGAAGAAGGCGAGGCGCTGCTGCGCGAAAGAAAGAAAGAGGCAAAGAGAAGAGAAGTCCGAAGAAGCGCAGGACGAAGAAGGAATAGAGGAGAAAAGATGAAGGAGGCACGGGTGGGAGAGGGAGGGAGGAAGAGAGAGAGGGGGGGTGGGGGGTGGAGGAGAGAACACCACCCCGCGGCGCGCCCATTGCATTCCACGCATCCTTCGCCGCTGCAAGCCGCTTTGACTCGCCGCCCGTAGTCGAGGATCGAATTCGCATGCTATCGATTGTAGGTATTTTGCAGGGCCGACAATGCTTCTACTCCGGGGTCTGGCTTAACTCGCTCCTGCTCCTGCTTCACTTCGCGGCTGGGCCTCGAGGTCGAGGCGACCGTTTCTTCCTTTCGAGCTTCATTTCGCCAACGTTTCTCTGTCGTCAAGCGAACCGCATTCTTTTCAGATTTCCCCGCCGCTGCCGCGCCGATCCTCGACACACTCTCCCATGGATCACGACGATTTCGCGAATCCAGATCTCGGGAATTCCCAAGAATATGCCCATATTCATTGTGTATTTTATTTTCACGGATAACGTGGAAGGGCGCTCTACAGACTGCGATGTTCCGGTAAAAGATTCAACAAATGCTACAATCAACTTTAACCCCTTGCCTTATTTATTACGCCTTACGATATCGTGCCAGACTCGCGATGGAGATTTTGAACAGAGTCGAACAATCAACATATGAAATAATTAAATTAAATCAACAAATTGTGTTTCACTCGCGCATGCTTACACACTACAGACAGATCACAGATGTTCGATAGTTTGCAGAAATAGAAAATGGGTGAATGCTCTCCCGGAAGAGAAGATTAAACGAATTAACCGAAAATATCTCGCTTTCGAAAATAGAATAAAAATTGTGGAAGACCGAATCCGAAACAGAGCTGGAGAAAATAGTATTTGAAATAGTAAATAGTAAATAATCCCATTTATTTTACAGTGTCTGTACAACTTTGAAAATAAAATATTTTATTTGATGCAGTAAATTTTGAAAATAGTATTTTATTTCAAGAACATTGAAAATATTTGGAGTTCGTCTTTATTTTCAATTTCAATTTTAAATATTATTGCTCAAAATAATGGTTCGCATTCAATAGATTTCTGAGTATAAATAGTTTCATGGTGATAAGATACACTGTATTTTTATCAACAAACCTCTGTAGACACATGCTGTGAACTGAAGTGGATATATGCAGTAATAGCAGCAATCAAATAAAAAATAATACGAAAATGTGGCAAATGATATAGTTTCTTATAGTAAGTACCATTTCTTCTTTAAATTATTGCTAAAATAAGAAATATTAAATAAGTAAAGCGATTTCTGAAAGTATTAGGTATAAGGACGCAAAAAATAAAATATTATATTTTGTGTTTCAGATTATGAAAATAATATAAATATTTTACTTTGTGTTTCAGATTATTAAAATAGCAATATTTTATTTTGTGGATGAAATTGTTAAAATAGAAATATTTTATTTTGAGGTTCAGATTGTTTAAATAAATAGAAGTATTTTATTTCGAGGTTCAGTTGTTCAAATAGAAATACTTTATTTCGAGGTTCAGATTGTTTAAATAAAATACTACTTCCTTTAAGCAAAATAAAATCTAAAATATTAAATAGTATTTTAAATATTCTTTTCGCCAAATAATGCCCACCTCTGATCCGAAATAGCAAAAATGTAACAGAACGTTGACCTACTTCACAGCTGAAAAGAGATTGGTTCGTTTCATTAGAACGTTTTCTTATGACAAAGAAAAAATGTTTTGAATATACAAATTATAATGAAATAACTGTATGTATCTAAATCTCTGACGTTCGGATATTTCTCATTTGACTAGAACTAATCTCTTAGCTTACAAAAAACACATTGTGTATAACCATAACGCTGTGTAATGTTATCCGAAGAAGCAAAATGCTTACTCATAGGTGTGTTTATGATAAATTATCATAAATTATCATTGATAATGTTCATAGGGATGATAATATTGGTAATAGTGAAAACGACTCCAGTTTAATACCATTATGTTTTTGCGAAGTTTTACATTTTTGATTTTCGTGAGAAAGGTCTTACTAATTTTATTGTTGTAACTTTAGAACTATCGAGTTTCGAAACAAATTTACGAGAAAAGTCTGGCGACTGGATTTTCTTCTCATAGACTCAGAAAATCGACCAGTGTGAGTCACTCCTTTCTTTCGTAGTACAGAAAAATGTCCATTACTCGGACAAATAGGGAGACAAATCGATTCTGATGAACGGTTTTTCGAACGGATTCTACTACATAGAAGTAAACCTAAATCGCACAAATGATATAAAACGTCTGGAAGCAAAATTATTTTGCTGAGCTGTACCTACAGCGACTCCCACAAATATTCGGACACTCTTAAAAAGGCGATAACTTTTTTAATATTGTACTATGCAATTTAAACTTTATTGGGAAGCTAGAGCAATTAGTTTACTACAGGATGTGTAAAGAAATTTTTTCAAAAATTGCAATTGATCGGAATTGTAGAAAAAATACTAAAAGTTGCATTTTACAACTTTTTTATGTGGGCATATATTGAAAATTTTTAAAAATACGTTTCGTAGACTTGTGCGTATTAAACATATTCAGAAAATTGCGTCAAAATCGGTCGACGTTACAATGAGCTACAAACGTTTAAAGATAGTAAAAATGGCAGATTTTCACGATTTTCGGCCTATGTGTATAACTGCAGATTCTTACATCTGTCAAAGCCTGTCGCTTTTTTCCGCATCAACCGATTTCGATGAATCTTTCACAGTGTATATAATTGACATAGACTTACAAAATGTATTTTTTAAATTTTCAATGTAGGCCCACATTAAAAAGTTGTAAAACGCAAGTTTTAGTACTTTGTATACAATTCCGACTAATTGCAATTTTCAAAAAAAATTCTTTTCACATCCTGCAGTGAACTAATTGCTCTAGCTTCCCAAAAAAGTTCGAATCGTGTAGTCCAATTTTAAAAAAGTTATCGGCTTTTTAAGAGTGTCCGAATATTTGTGGGAATCACTGTATGTACATATACACAGTACGAAAACTAATATTCGTACATTTATCAAAATATCTAGATATTTAAATGTCGAAATTGAACATTTGATTAGGAAATAGTTAAAATTCTAGAATCAAATTGTTTGTAAGAAAATTCTAGCATCGGCAAAATTATTTATTTATTTGATCAGTTTTTGTATAAATATTAGATTTGACATCGCCATGCCGTCAATTCGTTTTGTAATTATTCATTTATACATTGCTCTGCTTATAAATGATTTTGCAAGCCAGTTAACTTTAAACACAGTTTTAAATGGTCAATTGTATTTTAAAAATTATAATGATTCCTACTTTGAATTTGCGTGTGTTAGGTGCCTACATTCTATCGAATACATGATTATCAGAAGACATAAAAATAATAATTACGAGCTTCACTAGGAAACGTTACTATTGAAAGGAAATTCTATGACACTTTTGACAACATTGTTATTATTGTCCATATAATTTGTGTTCTGATCTATTATAAAATACAATAAAATTGTCTGGAGTAATAAAATGTTTGGAATGAAATTTATTTAATCAAATCATTACGATTTCATATTGCTTGAAATTTGGAGAGCGTCGAGCATTCCGAAACAGAAATAAAAAGGTAGTAAAACCGTTCGAAAACGAAGAGTATATCCTGCTATGCATTCAAATTTAACGGAAAATATTTTATCGACGTGAAAAGCTTCTGTACACCAAAGCATGACCCAATATTTTTTGCAGCAAAAATTTGTAACTCTTCGGCAAGCACGGGTTCCGAGCAATAAAAATTTTATTTTGCACGTGAATTTTTATACTGGCCGTGGACCATTTCCGGTTATATTGGCACAGTACGAAGTGGAAGACGTAAAACTAATCTAAATGCTCCTGTTTTGCGTATCGAAATTAATTCTGCTGCCGATGCCGTACTTTATACGCGTGTCGTAACAAAATGTAAATGCGCCGCAATAAAACCTGTGGCTCGAGCTCGGTCGTGCACAGGTCTAACGTTGCAGCGTTTTCTCTGTACATATCCCCATTCTTCGATCCTATTTTAATCCTACTTTATTCCCACGATCCCGCGCTGTCGGAAATAATTGAAAGACCCAGGAATAAAATTATCTAGTCGAATAGTCGAATACTGTTACCGGTAATACCAAATAGCTGACGACGACAAGAGTTGTGCAGAATTACAATTGAATATTACTACAAGGAATTATAATTACAAAGTAATTGAATTACATTGTAATTCAGTTATATTGTAATTTATAATTCAGATTATAAGCAATGGAGTACGATTATAAAATACATTGTAATTGAATTACAATGTAATTCAGTTATATTGTAATTTACAATTCAGATCTTCATTCAATTAAATTACAATGTAATTCGTAATTGCAACTGCGTACAATTATAAAATATTATATATAATATATAATTTTATTACAATGTAATTCGTAATTGAAATTACAGTACAATTTTAGAATACTTCGTAATTAAATTACATTAATTACGAATTACGATGTAATTAAATTAAAATTAAAAATTAAAGAATGATAAAGCAATAGGTAAGAAGAGGTTGAAAAATCCATGTGTAGGTTTCAAACAGAAGGAATTTATTATTTATAAATTCATAATATCTGAATAGAAATAACTTCTGCGTTACACATTTTTTAAATTTCAACCATAAAGCAAACAAGTATATGAAAGAAAAACATAAAAATATATCGTACTTCTTCAAAGTTCTTTCATTATATTGTATTTCAATTATATTATATTTCAATTATATTGTATTTCAATTACACATCTGATTAAAATACTTAGTAATTGAATCACAATGTAATTGAGTTAGCACAACTCTGACGACGACATATGTAGGGAAGTTTCCCCAACTTTCACGCCTCTGAAAGGTAAAATGCTTTCTTTGCATTTTTTACTGTAATATATATTTTCAATCCACAAATCTATAAATGTTATTTTTCAGCCTCTGAAATACCAGTGCCCCTCGTACAAGAACTACTTTGTAAATACTGCTCTACCCGACATTTTAAAATTACAGTGGAACCTCAATTATCCAAACTAAGTGGCATCTCGAGGTGGTTCGGATAATCGAACAGTTTTAAAATTACTTATTAAATACGAAAGTTGTAAAAAAACTGCTGTAATTAGAAATGCCATGTATTATACAGTGGCTCACGAAAGTATTCGAACGGCCTTTGAAACAGAATAACTTTTTTATAATTGTACTAAACGACCTGATTTTTTATAATCAATTAGAAGCATTGGTTTATGAAATGATATGCAAATGAGATTTTCCAAAAAATTATAATTTACAAGGTTACATGCAAAAATGAAAAAGGAATGTTTTTAAATTTTTTATTAGGGCCCTTAAAGAAAATTTAAAATATATGTTTTGTAGATCTATGTTAGTTATATACATGCTGAAAATTTCATAAAAATCGATTAACACGATTAACACGATTAACACGAGCTACAAGCGATTAAAAATGGTGAAAATCGTAGTTTTACACGACTTTTCACAAAATCGTACATCTTTCGATGCATGTCGTTTTTTCCTGCGTCAACCGATTTTGATGAAATTTTCAGCATGTATATAATAGAAACAATTTCCACATTGAAAATATAAATAATTAGAATGATAAACATTTGATTTTGAATACTTTTTTTATTAGTATTTATAGAATTACTTAGTAGTTCTGTAATAGAGACTTTTTGAAAGAAAGAAGTAATTGAAACTATTGTAGAGAACTTAAAAAAGAAGCCGAACTTATTCGAAGGCTAAAAGCTAAAACTTTATTAATAACGCACAGAGTATAAAACAGGAAGTCGCTAATAGCGAAGAAAGAAAACGATGTAACCTAAGGTAGAAGTAAAAGAAAGAAAATTCTATTTTTGAAAGGACCTTCTATATCGATCCACTCTAATACAACTGAATTATGCGAGGATCTTGGAATGTCACTGTGAGTAAGAAAGCAAAGTAAATGTATTGAAGTGGAACAAACCATTTGTGCTTGAATCAAGAAGTTATCAGCGATAGGGGAATAGATTCCAAAGTGGTCTAGTTACAAACTTCACTTATTTCACTTATACATTCTGATGGGCTAATGGGTTATCAAATACTGTTATAACTAGATTGTGGATTTTATGCAAAATAAAAATGTTCTAATTTGATTGCAAGAAATAGATGCTAGATAACAAGGTATTTCATCTTTCAATAATTCTAACGTCGAAGATAGTGCGACAACATTCTTAAATTGATCTAAATGAGCTATGAAAAGTACTTTTTTTTTGGATTTGTCTTTTTATACGACGTTTGTTGTGATATTAAAGTCCATTGGAATCTATCAATAGACTTTTGCATCATTTAAATTCAAAGAGCAGCTTCCATTTAATGTGAAAATTATTAGTTGATATACGAATTCATGCTAAATACAGTCATGAATAATCTAAAATGTTTCTCCATACATTATTATTATTATAGAAACGTCATGTGCAGAGAAATATGGTTGAATATCGTATATATCACTTATTATTGGTTAACACGTTCAATACGATATCGATGCATTCAATTACCAATGCATTAACAATTTAACCCGTTAACGTTATTAAACAGCAAATGCAAATTTTTTCCTACATGACGAGTATAAATGTATAAATAAATTTGTACGCATAATACATTTATACATTATATTGTATAATATATAAATAAATGAGTTTGTGACCGTTTTAGAGTAAGACTTGTGCAAAAGAATTGAAAAAAATGTATACAAAATAAAAATTTTCCATCCTTCTTAATGTGTTTCATAGTTTTGTAATAGTGTTTTAATTCTAAATTGATTATTCTAACTTCTGAAAAAATTCCTAGTCGTATGATATGATATTTAAAAAGTTATCGTACTTTTAAAAGTGTCAGAATATGGCACGATTACGATAACCGTGGCCCCTACTTTGAAGGTTATATTTGTGTTCCTGGGATCATTTTAAGAAAAAAATGTGTATATAACAAGTATCCAATGGGCTCCGTTTGGCCGGTAAAGTAGATTTCCTTTTTTAATAAACCTGCAAATATCTTGGAAACTATGCGAAATATGGGAAAATATCAAGAGACCTTTTTTGTAGAAAATTAAATTTCCAACAATTTATGTGCTCTGACATTTTTCTCAACTAAACAAAACTAAACCAAACTAAACCAAACTAAACAAAACTAAACAAAACTAAACCAAACTAAACCAAACTAAACCTAACTAATCCAAACTGAACCAACCTAAACTAAACTAAACTAAACTAAACTAAAAATAAAATAATTTTTTTTGAAATTACTACTACACTACCCCTGTATTTTCGTATGCGTGGACGGGCCGGCCCTCTCCGCCCCCTCTCACGATCTAACCATAACTCACTCTGTTCATATAATCATCTTATTGTAGATGTCATCCTATCAGAGAATGTGATCTTTTCAGAACGGAGCCTTTACGTTCACCCGACCATTATTTCGGGGGAGAGGCAGTTCTGCAAATTCACCGAAATATAAATATACTCGAAAACTGCGCAGCTAATAGAAAAATGTCATAGGGCATAAATTGTTGGAAATTTAATTTTCTACAAAAAAGGTCTCTCGATATTTTCTCATATTTCGCATAGTTACCGAAATATTTGCAGATTTATAAAAAACAAGAAATCTACTTTACCGGCTAAACCAGGCTGATTCGACACCATGTTATATATACATTTTTTTCTTAAAATAACCCCAACAACACAAATATGACCTCAAAACGAGGGGCCACGAAAATCGTAATCTCCCCCCCGAATATTACTGTGGTTCACTGTACATAGAAATAGAAGTTTTCGGAAATATACATATTGAAAAATCCATATAATTTTAAAATTTTTATGAATTTTATATAATATTATTGTGAGGAAATAATTGTATGTGTGTAGTGGTTCGATTGTTGCGTTTACTAGCGTTTGTTAGACGAATGATAGCCACGGATATACATATATAGACTCCTCTGGATCGGTTGTGGTTCGTTATAGACCAGGTTCTTTTTCCCGCACTATACATTTGATAAAGCCAGTTGATACATTGAACTCTTGGAATCGATTCTTTCGAATACTATCCGCGATGATGTTCCATAGATAGGTATTCCACCAGCACATTATTCACAATGAATCCTGAGGTAACTCCGATGGAACATTTCACTTCATTTCGTTTTCAGCTACACCCCACAAGGCATAGATTGCCACTATCTTTCGTAATCTGCATATAAATTACTCTACTCAATTTGTTATAGGAATAGAATAGAGCCTCTTTCGTTCGATATATGTAATAGGGAGACATACCTGTTCGTATGGAGGATCTTGCGAATTATAAAACATTTTTCAAGTAAACGATACATTCCAGTTTAATATAATAACATTATCTCGTACTCATGTGTACTATATTTCTAGAAATTTTAATTTTAAATATGTAGAAAGAACCCGCCAATGTTTTATATAAAAACTCCAAACAATATTAACGAAAATTGTATCTACAAGGAACCTTTTGCAACTTTAGTCAGTACTCACCAAATTATTTGCTATTATTTCCGTTGGAGGGATGAAAACAATTTTGTGGGCTAAGAACTATGCTTGGTATGTATATTGTCCCATATTTTTAACTAACAAAGAGACCTCGAAATTTGTTGGCTCAAATAGGACATAATAGAAATAAAAAATGATGTATCGACACATGACGTGAGATACATGTATCGAATACAATTGTTTAAATATTACATTATCCAACGAGTTTAATACATTTCAGTGTCACAAGTTACAAGTGATACTGGTGAGGCATTATTTTATATAAACTTGAAAATGAGACAAGATTTATTATTAATCTTTCCAAGGAACTTTTCATCATTTAAATATCGACGATTTCTCGAGAATCGAAACTTCAATGCTCAAACAATTTTTCGATTGACTAAATGTATGTAGGCAGTGGCGGACCGTTAATTTTGGGGGCCTGGGCTACCACTGTTTGGAAGCATGCCCAATTAACCCAAATTAACTCAAGTACCGAAGATTTTTGAAGAATTTATTTTTTCTCAAGTTGTTAATTTAAATTAGCCTTCGGAAACAACCATTTATTAAACTTTTTCGAAGTGTTTTCATCTTGTGGAAACGAGTTTAGGCTAAATAAGAAGGCTGATAGTTTTTTTCAAATGAAGAACTTGCAGCCTTAACTGCACCGACACCGTTTTCATCAACACGATTTGACCTTTCGTCGACACTATGTTTTCATCGACATGGTGAAATCGTCGACGAATGACTTGACCGACACTATGTTTTCATCGACACGGTTAAATTGTCGACATATGTTTTCGTCGACAGTCCGTGTTTTGCCGCAGGTATGAGTTCATTCGTTTCCACGAACTGATAGCTACATCAAAAATTGTTGTTATATTATACACCCCGATTGAATGCGATAAAATCGATATTTCCTCATGCGAAATTAAAAGCATGCTTTTTTCATTTGTGTCAAAATGTTTACAGAAAAATTCAAAGAAGTGGATTGGTGAAAAAATACGGTTCGGATGAATCATTTAGTCTTCTTGCGAGGCAAGTTCCATGCCTAGCATACTTGCGACCGAAAGAAATTCCAAATGCATTCAGTAACTTAAAACAATTATTCCCATCTGAACATACAGCACTTATAGAATGATTTGGAAAATATTATGTTTATCGTACGGTAATACGTAAGTCTAATGGGAAAGTGTCCATTTGTCTTCCACTTTTCCAAGAAAACGTATGGTCTGTTTATGACAATTAAGTACACGATTTTCCACGTATACAAAATAATGTTGAAGCTTGGCATCGACGATAGCAGTCTATGTTCAATCACTATAAAGTTGGTTTATATCAGCTAATTACGGAAATTCGAAAAGAACAAGCAGTTGTAGAAAATTTAATACAGAAAATATTACGAGGTGAAACAATGCCGAAGCAAAAAAGAAAAGATCGTTTAAAAGAACGTATTAGAAAAGTAGTAGAGATCCGAGAAATGTACAGTGATATGGATTTTTTAAAGGCTTTAGCACAAAATAGACGTCTTTAATTTCATTACTTGATATTTGTGTAATTATTGTACCATTTTGTTATGTTTTGTAATCTATATATGTATATTCGTAGCATTCGTTCTGTTTATTCAAATTTTGTATATGTATTTACACAATTATGTTTGAAATTAAATGAAATATTGTGATTTTTGTTCATTTGTGTGTACTTATTAATAAAGTTGGTTTATTTGAAGAAATGCTTCGTGCTTCTCTTTATTATTTATTACACAAGCAACTAAATGCGTCTAGAACATAACAGTGATAATAACGATTATTCAACATTAGATACTCAACATTAAATACGAATCAAACCTGTCGCCAATCACGGACTTGCGATGAAAGCATACGTCGACGATTTGACCGTGTCGATGAAAACATAGTGTCGGTCAAATCATTTGTCGATGATTTCACAATGTCGATGAAAACATAGTGACGACGAAAATTACTGTCGGTCAAATCGTGTCGATGAAAACAGTGTCGGTGAAATGAGTTGTCGACGAACCCATGCTAACCCCAATTTTTCCGCACGAGTAGGTGGTAGAGATAGTTTTCTCTACTAGTATCTGCACAATGACAAACTCTAACACGATTATAAATTAGTCACGCAGAATACGACGTTATTGCATATAGTATATGTATACATACCGTAATAATCGTTTGATAAGGAATATAGATTACATAGATGTTTTATGTCGGATGAACACACACACTATCTAACTATTCACCATTACATGTCTACTTGCACGTGTGATTGTCTACAGTTGTGATTCTCAAAGAAGAAACTGATGCCTTGAAGGGAACGTATGTGTATATGCATGTATGAGTGCACTTAATTCAAGACACGATAGAATCTCGGGACAAATAACGACGCCATTGAGTACCTTATGTGCAAACAGTGAATCTATCATACGATGTCGTCGCCCGAGTGGCGGAAGATCGTAAGATGTTTTTAATATACGTGGAAGATGTCATTAGCTGTTTGATCAAATGTCATCAATCAGTTGTGCGATCTAATGTCATTAAGTTAATTAAGCAGAGATTTGATTTCTGTTTTACATTCGAAGAGGTCAAGTTCAAAACATGAATGCAGTGAAATTGCAGTAATCTCTATTCTGCACATGTCAAGATAAGTAGTTTTATTATTGTATGTAAAGAGGAAGTTAACGCTCCCACGGTGCGTTCTACGATCGCTGCAATACATATACAAGGTGTCCCAAAATTCCTTCAACAGCCAAAAATGGGAGGTTCCTGAGATCATTTGAGGCAACATTTTCCTTTGCAAAAATGTTAACCGCGGCTTTGTTTAGGAGTTATTAACGAAAAACACGGACCAATCAGAGCGCGACCTAGACGCGAGTTGGCACAGTCGGCCCGGCGCGCCAACTGTCTATTGGCCGACTGTGCCAACTCGCGTCTAGGTCGCGCTCTGATTTGTCCGTGTTTTTCGTTAATAACTCCTACACAAAGCCGCGGTTAACATTTTTGCAAAGGAAAATGTCGCGTGAAATGATCTCGGGAACCTCCCATTTCCGGCTGTTGAAGGAATTTTGGGACACCCTGTATAAGAAAAAATTATAATTAAAAAGTATCATTGGTCGAAATTGGGAAGAAAAAAATACAGGTCACAATGCTCAACTTCTTTGTCTGTACCAATAATTTAAAATTAAGCCTTTTCTAAATGTAAGCAAGTTTCGACGAAATCGATTAAGGTTGCTATGAGCTATGACTAATTAAAAATCGCAAAAAATTGTTACAACAGGTTTTCTATGCATCAACCGATTTCGATGAAACCTAGCGCATGTACGTTGCACATGTACATACAGGTATATACAACTTACACAGAGCTACGAAATGTTCTAAGTTTTCATCATAGACACAGATAAAAAAAGTTATAAATCGCAACTTTCACTTTTTGCTTCGAAATTCTTGGCAGTGGCGATTTAAAACAGAATTTTTCATACATTACCTAGTAAACTAATGCTTCTAAGGCCTCGAGAAAAGTCAATGAGTGTGATGCAATTTAAAAAAAAGTTAATGTTTACAGGGTATCCACTTAATTTTGCCCCCGACTGTATACGAACCTCGCCCCCAATGTGTTAATTTAATATGGTTATTATGATTCTCTTACACTGCCTGTTCGCTCTCCACTATACGTATAGTTTCTTTCGTATCTAACATAGACTCTGTTCTTCGTCATTCATCAGCACTTTTGCTGTTTTTGCAGTATCGTTTCAGCTTCCCGCGCGAGCTTCTATTAAACGTTGCAATTAGCTGAAATGTTGCAATTAATTTCTCTTTACTTCTTGCGTTCATATTCTTCTCAATGTCGATTAGCTTTCTGCCCATCGCATTGTCCTGTATTATAAAAGAAATCAAAAGAACCACACTGTACTCGATTAGATTAATTCGCAGAAAGCGATTACACTTATCATTTCAATCCATCTGTGTCGTTTTTTTTTAAATTTATTCATTAATCGCGAACTAAATTCATTAATTCCCTGATAAGCCAAATGTAAATACAAGGTTCTATCAATTAAGTAAGATTGAGTTAATGTCGTTAATATATAAAAAACAATGTTTAATTTCAAAATAAAAATTTTTTAGAAATATTAAATAGAGATTCTGGGTTCACAAAAGAAAATCAGTAATTTTTTCGAACGAAAATCATATTTACAAAATGTTAATTTTTAAATGCTTGCTCTAATTATAATTTTTATCAATTTCGTCTTATCAATTTCTATTTCACTTCAGGTTGTTGCAAATCAGAAAATTTTTAATTTTCATAAAGATCCGCTCTCTTCATATAAATATTGAATATATACAGGGTGTCCAAAACCACCCGTCCAGGGGTGTTAACTTCTCAGATAAGCATATTCGGTAAATGTTTGAAATAGAAGTTGCAGGATTCATTTTCAAGGTTATTTGGAGGTCAAATACAAGGTCATGGACATATGTCCTCCATTAATCCCTGCAACTTTTATTCCAAACACCTCTTACCGAATATGCTTATCTAAGAAGTTAAAAACACCCCTGGACGGGAGGTTTTGGACACCCTGTATGGTATATCACTCTTCATATAAAGAAATATACTAAATGCAAATGGTTCACGCTTTTTTTCATTGATTTGATTATTTGAATGATATGTTTCTATCTGTACAATATAAAAATGTTAAAACATCGTAATTTATGTTGTTCCCAATCACATCAGCTCAATCATTATTTTAATCTATTCAAACCGACTCGTATACATCGTGTCACATTGTAGGAGATACTGATCTTACCGTAATATCTTTTCATTCATTAACGTGTCTTAACGATCCAACTGCATTAGCTTAGGTAATTTATTTCGCAGAGCTTCATGTCCCGTCGATAGCAATTGGCGGTATCAGTATGCTGTAATCTTGTAAGCCAGACGCAGCATGTGATTACATTCTGAGAATGTTATATGTTCTGTGTATACATGCGGACGGAGGTAAGAAATTAATAATGGGACGGTCCGCTTAAAATAGGCATGAGTCACGTATGACGTTTCGTGTATAGTGTATCAGAATGTGAACCCAATACGCTGAATGTAGCGAACACGCACGCGTGCATACGTACGAGTATGTATACACGCGTAATTACAATTTTTCATTACGTACGTCCAGCCGCGACAAAACGATGCGGCTATATCGTATTCTCCGTCGATTTAAATCAATTCTCAGACGATTGAAATCAAATATGTCATAAATCTGATGAAGTGTACCACGGTGAATAAGAGAACGCATGCTTTGGATAGAACACTAGATCAACCAGCATGTTATAATCACGAAATAATTAACAAGGAGAGCCCCCACTCTGTCTCTCACGGATTTAGTTCAGACTCTACAGAGTTATAGATCTCGTTCCCCTGATTACGAAAATACCCCATTATAAGCGCAGACGCTCAATAGTTTTCGAGATATTAGGTGAAGTAAAAAGTTCGGTGCGTTTTTCGCTTTATTTATATAAGTGAAAAACGCTCAGAACTTTTTACTTCACCTAATATTTGCAATTAAAGTTTCATAACCGTAAAATATCAGTTTAGTTCAGATTTTTACCAAGCAGTGGTGTGGCGTAACAGCAGCGAGCTGAACTGTTACGCCGCAGGCCCGGGTTCGTCGAATCCCTTCGTGGTAAATCATTTTTTATTGTTTTTTTTTCATGGAAAATGCATTTTCAATGTTAAATAAATTTTAAATAAAATATTTTTATTCGCTAAAAGACTAATTGAAAATGATACTTATTATTTTATAGAAGAAACACTAGATCAATTACTACTGTCTGTTTTGTATTGGCTGGCTGCTGCTACCTAGAGCCCACTGTTGCAAATACCGTGTGGTTACTTGTTGAAAGTTTGCACGAGCCTCTTTGAATCTATCATATGTCCACTGATTAATGGCATTGTACTTGTCATAAATTGTACCCCCGTTCTTGATATAATTCTGCCAGCGTAACAAATATTTTTTGCTTTTTAAAAATCTGTTAAAATGAAACTTTAATCGCAAATATCTCGAAAACTATTGAGCGTCTGCGCCTATAATGGGGTATTTTCGTAATTAGGGGAACGAGATCTATAACTCTGTAAAGTCTGAACTAAATCCGTGAGGGACAGAGCGGGGGTTCTCCTTGTAAGTAGAATTACCTTTTTCCAATCATTTTCCATCATTTCATCAGGAATCTTCATACATACAATAGTGCGTTCACTCTTGATCGTACGCAGTCTGGTTAGCTATCGAAGCTTGAGCGCATTACTTTTGTATTTTCTTTCTTAAAACGTCACGAAGAAGAAACGATCCGATCTACCAGTTGATATTATAAGCCAAGCATAAGCGAAACGCGTTAAGTGGGGATCAATGGATAAACGGCGAACATTTAGAAATCCCTTGCAACACAGCGTCGAGTTCCGCAACAGTTTATCTTGGACTCTGATCATATAAATTGCCGGCAGAAATGCTTGTTTAAAGTAATTATACAATTAAGGTGTTAAATGGAAATGGAACTAATACGTAAATGGTGAGATAAGTTGTGTCGATGCAGCGTTGCAGCGGTGCTGGGTATAACTTAATTGAATAAATTGTTCCTCGCTGCGACATACGTAAACTAAGTACAAAATAATTGCAATCGAGAACACGGTTATGTAATTGCGCCCTGCTAGTACAGCTCAATGCGAGAGCAAGAGAGAGAGAGAGAGAGAGAGAATAACCATGTTACTGTGTAAGGGGGATAGACGTTAAATATACTTTTCGTGTGGCTGTTTATACATTCATTATCATTAGCGCGATACCCGGATAATTGTGGAAAGAGATTATACGAACTGTTATGATATATTCGTCCGTGTATGTTACAGTCCGTGTATGTTACAGTCCGTTGGCAACGCGATGGCGAGACAAATAAACTTTGTACAGGCACAAGCATGGACAATATTAGATGTGCCCAGATTAGCGCGATACGTTTATTATCCGTAAAGATTATTATCAGACATAAAATCCGTTCGCTTGAAAAATATGATCTGTCACCTTCGCGTGGATGCAATATAGCTTGTTTACATCCCTTTTAACCCTCCATATGCGATTGTGATTCGTGACCCGTCGCGGTAGCAGCAATATCGCCAGGCCGGGGAAATTGAGGCGAATACGGTTACCCTCTCTCTGTCATTACCGGCTTAGTCACGTGACATTGTGTAACGCGTTTCCTTTCTCACGTGACCAATCCGTAATGACAGAGAGATGGTAACTGTACTCCCCTCAATTTCTTCAATCTGGCGAATTGACTCGAATCGAGGGGAACGCAGTTACCCTCTCCCTGCAATTACCGGGTATTTAATGACGACGCAGATGCAACGCGAATTAGGTGTGCTCATCGCGTCACGTGGGAGACAAGTCTCAAATTGAGTGTTACCATATTTTATCCCTCCCGGCCCCTTACCCTTCCGCCTTCTCGTCCAGTTCGCAGCGTAGCTCTCCCCACTAACGCTGGCGACAGTGGCGACACGTTGGTGTACGGCACGCGTCAGCGACTAGCAGTGTCGCCAGGTTGCGCCAGGTCGAGAAAATCGAGGGGAATACAAGTACCCCCTCTCTGATAACCACTCCAGTCTACGGCACGGTCACTGATATATATATACTATGGATAGGAGAAGCCTGACGCTCGTTAGAAGAAGATTTTGCCAGTTTGCAAGAGGCGCCATCAAATGTCAGACTATGAACTATACTTCCCTTCGCCTCACTTCGCCACGCGCAGACGCACCACTGATATATATATATATATATATATACATCGGTGAGACGCACACTAAAATAATATCAGGGTTCCGGCACCGACATTTGGTGGCGCTGGCATCGAAAAGTGCCTTCTTCTACTGGCTTCAACGGCTGTACGGCTGGCTTATGGGAATCTCCTATCCATAGTATACATATACATATATCAGTGGGCACGGTCCATGGTCTTAGTGGGGGACGTTGGAGTGTGCGCATGGTGCTGGAATGGGATAGTGGAAGGGGAAAAAGAGGGGAATGTGTGAGCTCCGTTTGGAGCTCATCTGGCGACACTGGCGACTAGTGGGAAGAGCTACGCTGCGAAACTGGGCGAGAAGGCGGAAGGGTAAGGGGCCGGAATGTATCCCTCCCGGCCCCTTACCCTTCCGCCTTCTCGCCCAGTTTCGCAGCGTAGCTCTTCCCACTATTCGCTGACGCGTACCGTGTCGCCACTGTCGCCAGCGTTAGTGGGAAGAGTTACGCTGCGAAACTGGGCGAGAAGGCGGAAGGGTAAGGGGCCGGAAAAGATAAAATATGGTAACACTGGTCTCAATTCGGCGACATTGGGTAGCGGTGAGGATAAACTCGAGCTACCGTGCATGTATTAGTGAACTATCTCACGATATTGACTAGTCTCATATCGGTATTTAATACATCTACATTACTTTCGAAATGTTTAGCAATACCGAAGATGTCGATGTTAATGAATGTTGATGACTTGATGAAATTGAAAATAAGATAACAATATATTAAAATTCCTTTAATTTGTTTACAGTTTTAAATTATACCTATTCATTTCTGTCGTAAATGCATCGAATCCGTTGCCTAGTCATAAAGAATACTAAATGTACCATTTCCGATTAAATGACTGCTTATTTTGAATAACTATTACAATAATATGAATACATACATTGAAAATGATTAAATAAATTTCCTTATATGTATACACTAGTATGTGCTAGTTATTTATGTGACATTATACTACGGAGTTAAAATTAATAAATGGTTTATTTATTTCAAATGTAATAAAAATTAATGCTTTGATACGTAGTTTGTTTCGGTACGCTCGTATGCATATTTCGAATTCTAATCCGCAGTAATTAGTACATGGCTGCTTTCCGTCCGCAGCAATACGTACGAAATGTTATCGTTTATATTTCTTAATACAGTAATCGCTCCTTCGTTGTCCTGGATCGTGGGCACGATCGTTGTCCAGTGCCTACCCACTCCACTGACTGTCAACGAGAGGATTAGGCCTGCGTGGATCTGGTCGCCAGATGTGTCCCAGGATTGTCTAGACCCGCGCAGAACGGAGAACAATAGGAAAGGAATATGGCAAGGAAATAAGGAGTTTTTTAAAGCCAGACAGTTGACTGCTTTTGACTGCGAATGCTTTTCTTTGTCATTTAACTAGCCGTTTCACTAAAGACGCAGTCATAAATCAAAAATAGTGTCCGGGCACGGTCGTTGTCCGCTCAAACCCCCGGCCTTTGGGCAACGAAGGAGCGATTACTGTATATGTATATCGCTTCAACGAACCTTTCGTTTCCCTGCCCACAAATATTTCAGAATGTCTCTATGTACGTATACTAGGAGAGGTTATTTATGAAGAATGGAAATAATTACACGGTCCAAAAAATTTCAACTTCTTTTGGGGATATCGATTCTCACTATGCAATTCTTATAGAGTTTCTTGCGTTGATTCCGAACATTATTTGTTTACGCATGTTTAAACTATCATTAAAGACGGAGAGGAGACACCAATTTTTGAGGATAGTTTTGAATTTATCTCAAACAATAAGGGTCCAGCGGAAAATCGAACTATACCACGCAATAGAGCAGACTTTTAACTTGAGAAACCACCCTTTCAAGTTTCGAACGTCGACATTTTCTTCGAACCAGAAAGCAAAATATCTTCGCCTGACACGAGTTGCCACCAGTGGCGCTCACCACAAGAACGACAGAGGTACGAATGGCCGTTTTAGGTGGAAAAAAGTCATGTCAGAAAATAGATATAACATTCATATATACTTCTTTGGGAATGTTCACTGACCCTAATTATACCCATAATAATTCATTTAACAGCGACATAAGCATAGAAATTAATACGTGAAAACTTCGAACCGTAATACGGCGAAATCGTACGTTTATATTCGTTACAAAGAAAATTGTGTCAGAGCAATAAATAAGAATCTTTAAGCTTCTATGCACGATTTTCTGTATTGAAATAAATAAATGTTTACATTAATGTTCACAAAGTTCGTTAGTAAAGTCCTTTACAATCATTTTTAGACATTGTTTAAGTACCAGTTTTCTACATCATTTAGTTGACTTTAATAGAGCAGAACTAGCAGGGTCGGGCGAGGTCGGTCTTGAAACTTTTTTTGTTTATGAGTTCAAACTATACTAAAGAGATTCTAACAAAAAAAACCTGCGGAATGCTGCGGATCCGCCTGCTACAATTTTTTAAGTTTCTGTATCACCGTGCGTACGGTGCATACGGTGCGCCGCAGTAGTGGACTGAATGGGCATGCTAGGCAGGAAAACGTTATACATATAAACACACGCAGAGATAACTCACACCTCCAACTCAGAAATGCTTATTTCTTCTAAGAGTCGCAGAAGAAATTCATTTAGTGCCTTCAGAGACGTGAAACTGAAAGTATCACTTCGTTAGACTGCAGCGAGCGAAATTCTTTTCTTTAGCTAGCTTGCTTAGAAAACTTACCTTTAGTTTTAACCAGTAGTTCATTATATATTTTTTCTAACTGCCATGGAGAATGTCGCTACAAGTACCTATTTGATCATATATAAGTTATTTAAATAATGTTTTTTGTAAAGATTTTGATGGTTTTACAAATACCATTTTTGTATGTCATGTAACCCACTTGAAAATTGAATAACTAAAAAATGCTGAAAGATTTTGCCATAAAATTTGCACAGAAGTTACTTTAGACTGTTTAAAACAAATTCCCACAGAAATTAGCTGCTGATATCTTCTACATTGTTTGTATTTTATTTTTTAGATTCAACTGTTTCATTTAAGATTATATCCTTGGTTTTATGTGTCCGTCACAATTCATAAAATATTATTTCATAGTTTAGAAATATATAAGTCATGCCTATTGCCCATTGGAATGATGTCTGAAGAGGCTCAATAAGCTCGCAATAAAGATGTAAGAAGGTTATCGGTTGGCCACACGAGGAAGAATTTCCGTGTAAATACAAATTACGATTTAATGGCAATGCTAATAATTACATCTGATCCAATTATAAATGAACATAGACAGATACCGCAAAAAGATAGGAATTTATTACCAAAAGGTGTGTTAGATCTTACTATGCCCGGAACTTCCGTCTAATACCACAGGTATTCTTAGTTTACATTGACAAGTGATATTACCAAAGAACTATTGTTATATTTTTTGTAGTTATATTGTTATATTTAGATTTTCTGTTATACTTATTTAATATTACTGTTACATTTTTTATTTATTATTTAATATTATTATTGCATTTTTTATTTCTTTCTATATTTGTTCATGTAATTTATATAATATTTTTTACATAAATACTATTTTTAAAGGCTGTATATATGTTAAATCTAATTTCTTGACCCAACACAAAATCTGAATCGGTTTCAAGAAGCGTGATCTATGATTTTGTTCCACCAAGTTCAATTTTTTTAAAATTTCCGTTATATTAAAAATCGAGTGCTGAATTGGTGACACTTTATCTATAAAAAATTACATACAATTAAAAAATAGATTGGTCTGTGTTTTTCGCCAATAACTCCTAAACAAGCCGCTGCGGCCATTTTTGCAAAGGAAAATGTCGCTTCAAATGACCTAAGGAACCTCCCATTTCCCGGACTTGAAGGAGTTTTGGGACACCCTGTATATTGCGTAGGGGAGCGAGGACCTCACCGTGGAGACGATCGAAAGCTTCCAGAGGAAGCACAATGTTTTTTCTAAAAAATACTCGAACCTCAAGCCGAGCAAGAAGAAACAAAAGAGTTCGTTAGAAGAGAAATAGGGATTTACGAACGGAAGACAATGACGACGCTGATTGCTTTTTCTGCGACCATTTCTTCCTTGAATCCGCAGAAGGAATCCGCGGCTCCGCGGTAGGTGTTTAGTCGGCGACGAAGATGTACACGGTGCTTTTGCGTGCGACTTGAATAAATCGTTGCAGTCCTACGTATTCCATGCGTGTGGCATCATACTTATGTATGGTATAAATAAAAGAAACATTTACTTTAAATATCTTATCCCCCCTCTGTGCCTAAATATACAATATACCATACATACAGGGTGATCCATTTATCATGAGACAGTCAATTATTACGAAAACCAGAAGGAATATGAAAAAATGTTTTATACATAAAATATTCTTCACATGAAGGGGCACATTTAATGGCGCTATGCACATTTTTCCATAATGGCCCTTTAAGGGTCAGATGAAGGGCAACTTCATTTTTTCAAATGGAAACCCATATTTTTTATTTCCCTATTCTTATTCTACATCGAAAAATAATAATATTTCGTATAGAACATTTTTCCCTGGCGTGCACGGTTTTATTAAACAAATTGTGGTGAATATCCCAATATTTGTAATGACAAAAAATACTGAGTTTGATACTGAAGTCATAAAAATCTAGTAAGCGGTGACAGGAATATTTGGGAATACATAAAAAACAAAGTTTATGAAGATGTCCCCACAACCCGCGAAAATATGCAAGAACGCATACGTGATGTGTGCGATTCAATTACAATTGAAATGCTTTGTGCGCGCACAAACTCCTTTAGAACATTTGTTACATTAATTCCTCACAATTTTCTGTATTTTTCGTTACGATTAATAAATTATTTGATAAAGTACATACTTCCTATTGCCGCCTACTAGATGAAGATTCACAATACATGTTGTATGTCATTGTGCAAGCTTTGCAACATTTATCATGGTATCGTTAAAAAATGGTAAGTTCAGGAAGAAAGTGTTTTATACGAAATATTATTATTTTTCGATGTAGAATAAGAATATAAAATAAAAACTATGGATTTCCATTTGAAAAAATGAAGTTGCCCTTCATCTGACTCTTAAAGGGTCATTATGGAAAAATGTGCATAGCGCCATTAAGTGTGCCCCTTCATATGAAGAATATTTTATATAAAACATATTTTCATATT
The DNA here is from genome assembly GCA_963966675.1 of Lasioglossum calceatum. NCBI lineage: Eukaryota > Metazoa > Arthropoda > Insecta > Hymenoptera > Halictidae > Lasioglossum > Lasioglossum calceatum. The sequence goes on along the minus strand of OZ016545.1, from coordinate 14,193,745 downwards.
CCTGCTGGTTTCCGTAATAATTGACTGTCTCAAAATAAATGGACCACCCTGTATACTATGTAGAAGGCTTTTGTATGCGTTTGTCAGAGTTGTGCTAATTCAATTACATTGTAATTCAATTACGTAATTGAATTACATTGTATTTCAATTATATAGTAATTGAACTACATTTCAATTATATAGTAATTGAATTACATTGTATTTCAATTATATAGTAATTCACTTACGACGTCATTTCAATTACTAAGAATTTAATCAGATTTGTAATTGAAATACAATGTAATTGAGATACAATGTATAATTGAAATACAATATAATTGGAATACAATATAATTGAAATACAATATAATTGAAATACAATAAAATTGAAATACAATATAATTAAAATAAAATATAATTAAAATACAATATATATTATAGCCCTACTAAATTATAGCCCAGAACATTGAAGAAGTACGATATATTTATATGTTTGTCTTTCATATACTTGTTTGCTTTATGGTTGAAATTTAAAAAATGTGTAACGCAGAAGTTATTTCTGTTCAGATATTATAAATTTATAAATAATAAATTCCTTCTGTTTGAAACCTACACGTGGATTTTTCAACCTATTACTTTATCATTCTTTAATTTTTAATTTTAAATTAATTACATCGTAATTCGTAATTAATGTAATTTTATTACGAAGTATTTTAAAATTGTACTGTAATTGCAATTACGAATAACATTGTAATTTAATTACAATGTATTTAATAATTGTACGCAGTTGCAATTACGAATTACATTGTAATTTAATTAAATGAAGATCTGAATTATAAATTACAATATAACTCTGAATTACTGCACAAACTTTGTAATTCAATTACTGCACAACTCTGGCGTTTGTGCTGACTAGTGCTTATTAACAAGATAAAAAAGTATACGTAGAACAGCGCTCGTACAGCCAACTGCATGTATGTATAAATAAAGTCCCAAGCATTAAGACATTGCGCCAAAAGGTTACAGAGTTCATTTAGTGCAATACGTCGGAGCTCGACACATCATACAGTTCGTGTTAATATATTATACATAATACATACATTTATTTGAATGCTTCATTTTAACATTCATGTGTCAGACTTTGTTCAAAATCTGCATGACGAGTGTGGCTCGTTAAAATTACTATAGGACAAGGGGTTAACGATACCACGTGAAAAATGATAGATTTAATAATTGCAGAAACCAGTGGGAAACTTGACAAGTTTGTGCTCCGCCCATATTTTCAAACATGTGCGAAATCATGCGGCCAGAAATACATAATCTGATAGAAAAGTGTTTAGATGGATTTGCACAGAATTCCAATGAAGGTTTCAACTTTAACGAAACCGTTTGACGTCTGGCATCAAAGCATCCCGACCACGCTACGCTTCTAAAACGATTGAAATTGCCTCTTATCTGGCCGGTGCAATATTCAACGAAGCCTTTTATCCTATCCTTGAACTGGTGGAAACGATGGGCATTGTAATTGGGTAACAATGCAAAATATTCGCCGATTCCCATAATGAGAAACGGCCATCGAGGCCAGAGCACTGTAGCTTAGGGAGAAGCAAAGAGAATGATTCTGATCGTGAAATGGGAGAAGTCATCCACTTACCGAGAAAGAGGTAGACATTCTTTATGGGCCTGAATAATAGATTAACTTTTTAGATCGATTTCTACCTGGATTCTCTTCAAACTTTGTTCGGAACTTTAAACGCTCCTTTTCTTGAAATTACGTTGTCCAAATTGATGGGCATAATAACCCAAAAACTACTTCACCGACTTGGATTTTGAATGTTATCTTCTTGAAACACTATTCTGTGTATATGGTGCAGTGTACTAGGGGTACATACCCTTAAGTCATGTGCTTTTTCTTTAGATTTAACAAACATTGGCCGCTTGATGTGCACGTTATCTACAATATTATTATTACACAACACACATTCTAGTTTATTACATTTCAATGTACTGGCGTTGAGTACTAATGTTTATCATCTTTTTATCTGTACGCAATGTTAAACGTTCAGTATTTAATTAATCTACTATTAATTAATCTAATGTACACAGAATAATGTTTGAAGAAAATAACATTGAAAATCTAAGTGAATGGGTTACCCCACGCCCCACGTATACAGTATACAGTATACAGTCCGAAAACAGAGTTGTGCAGAATTACAATTGAATTACTCCAGGAATTATAATTACAAAGTAATTGAATTACACTGTAATTCAGTTATATTGTAATTTACAATTCAGATCTCCATTCAATTAAATTACAATGTAACTCGTAATTGCAATGGAGTACGATTATAAAATACAATGTAATTGAATTACATCGTAATTCTGTTATATTGTAATTTACAATTCAGATCTTCATTCAATTAAATTACAATGTAATTCGTAATTGCAATTACAGTACAATTTTAAAATACTTCGTAATTAAATTACATTAATTACGAATTACGATGTAACTAAATTAAAATTAAAAAGTAAAGAATGATAAAGTAATAGCTAAGAAGAGGTTGAAAAATCCATGTGTAGGTTTCAAACATTAGGAATTTATTATTTATTTTATAATATCTGAACAAAAATAACTTCTGCGGTACACATTTTTTAAATTTCAACCATAAAGCAAACAAATATATGAAAGAAAAACATAAAAATATATCGTTCTTCTTCAAAGTTCTGGGCTATAATTTGGAGAGCTGTATTTTAATTATATTGTATTTCAATTACGTTCTATTTCAATTATACATTGTATTTCAATTACAAGTCTGATTAAAATACTTAGTAATTGAATTACATTGTATTTCAATTACAAATCTGATTAAAATACTTAGTAATTGAATTACATTGTATTTCAATTACAAATCTGATTAAAATACTTAGTAATTGAATTACATTGTATTTCAATTATACATATAATAATTCACTTACGACGTAATTGAATTACTACTAATTGAAATACAATGTAATTGAATTAGCCCAACTCTGTCCCAAAGTGTCCCAAAAATGTTGTATTTCGTTGAAAAGGGTGATCCAGAAACACGGACCAATCAGAGCGCGGCTACGATAGATGGATTCCGGCTCGGTGATAGGTTCCGTTGAGTGTGGCGTTAGCCGATTGGCCGAGCTGGAATCCGTCTGCTGTAGCCGCGCTCTAATTGGTCCGTGTTTTCCTTTAATAACTCCTTAACGATGTCGCGGAGAACGTTTTCGCGCAGGAAAAAGTCACTTGAAATAACTTCAGGAATCATCCCTTTAACATTTGTTTGTATAGCAGTTTACAGAAAAGCAAGCGTAATCTCAGCGTCAACTAACTAATTTAAAGAAAGTGTTTCACTTTTCGTTTTTCGACGACTGTGATCCAAACCGCGATCCAGCGATTACGTTGGCAAGAGGTCGAAATACAGAATATCAAAGTAAAACAATCTTTTATTTGTTTAAATATAAATGCTGGTATTGACCAGTTTTCTCGGGAGAAATGGATGAAAGTTATCTGTATTTAAAGCTGTTGCACAGACATGCTTCCTTAATTGCTAACGTTCTATCATTACTAAAAAGGAGTGGCTACGAGTATTAAATATTTTATGGTGTTCGTTTGCTTGTACTAAAAGAGAATGGTGTTCTCAACTTTAGCCATAAGCCGAAGGGCCGCGTCATGGACTATCACCTGAGATTCCGGGTTTCATAAAAGAAGAGCTCGTCCTGATCGTAGATTTCCCTTCTAAGTGGCAGAGACCGGAGGGCAATTCTCTTCCATAGCTTGCTCCCCAATATTTTTTACTGCTATTCTGGAAAGTAAGATTCGCGGAAGACTACTTCAACGTGAGCACAGATATAAGACCTGCTCCTTCGGATACGTAGCACGGGTAGCATAACCCTTTAATAACACTTTACAAAAAATTAGAACAAATTATTTATTATTTGAGCAGGTCTAAAAGAATTATTTAAAATAATAAAGTTAATTGTTATTTACAAATACAATTTCAATTAATATTTCTATTGACAAATAATAAATTAAATTGTATTTTTTATAGGCAGCTAGGCCTTTCGAACGGGCCCGACCACTGGCGGTATACAGTGTTCCGATATCGTCGAGCATTTTTCGTGCGATGGATGACCGCTGGTGGTGCTTTCAGCGTCAGTAAAGTAAGATTCTTGATAAAATGGGGTACCTTGAGCACCCCACAGAATTTTAAAATATTTATATGATTTGATTCTGAAAAATGAATGTATAACTAGTGTATTTGTGTATATTTTGTAACTCGTAGGACACGTCCTGAAGTCATTTTGTCCGGTAAGATCATTTCGGTACATTCTCGCGAATATAACTGCCTCAGGGCTCTGGCTGCTCTACTACCTAATAGTAGATACGTCACTGTTTTGGCCGCGCAGCGCCACCAGCGGCCATTCATCGCACGAAAAATGCTCGACGATATCGGAACACTGGCGGTATACCTGAAAAAGTTGCTATTGCAGACAAAAAACGCGCACGTGTTCATTGTATATACAAAATACAAGAAATAACAGAAGGCTAAAGACTATTTATGTATTTGATTTCCACCTCTATCCAAATGATAAATAATCTTTCATTTGCAAATAAGAAATAATAATTTATTTAAATAAAAAGTTTACTTATTATTTGCAATTAAAATCACACGTTTATTTCTTATTTAAAATAAAATTTGCCCAACACTGCTTGTACCATATTTTTTCTGATTTACATCTGGAAGCTTTCGATGCAAACAAACATAAATATTTATTAAAAGAAAAATATAATAAAAAGCGTCGAGTACTGTGATTTTTCTATATTCTACGATTGGTTGACTGATTGGGTGCTCGAGTGACTGATTCTTTAGTATGATTCCCCCATCATTTTGGCGCTGTTAACGTGCATAGAGTGTATTCACTTTTTCTATCTTTTCTTCCTTTAATCGTTGTCTTATCGTCTCGACTATTTTATCAGTCACGTGTTTCGTGCTTAATCTGAAAATTATTTATGAAATCAAATTTTTATCAAACCACAATGAAATATAATAACAGAAGCAATCTAATAACAGAAGCAAAAACATAAAAATGTTTGCTTCTATTAATATTATATTTCATTGTGATTTGATAAAAATTTGATTTGATAAATGATTTTCTAATACAAAAGTGTTATCTATGTAATATAAAAGTATTGTAATCTAAATGATTCATATTTGATTGAATACAGAGAACTATAGTCACCATTTAACATTTAACAACTCTAGGTAATATCGTTTAATGGTTTAAATTTTAAATATCACTTTGGATTTTGACATTGTATAATTTTACTTTCCTATGAAGAAACAAAAGTTCTAAATAAAACTGAAATAAATAAATGAAATAAATCTGATCCAATGTTAAATAAAACTGACAATAACTAAAAACAGTTTAACTCCAAATCTTTGTATTTTTAGGATAAATAACTGAATTCAATTTTTGTTCCAATAATCCAACAATCCCCAATTCGCAATGCTCATTGTTTTATCAAAATAGCATTTACTATCACTGAAGTGCTACCCTGTTCCCATTGTTACACGATTATTAATTTCTAAGGACGTTTACGATTAACGATGCGTGAGCACAGACCATAAATATGGGAGGTCATGGTATATTGACAGTTTTATTAAACGCATACATTTCCACCACCTTTCACGCTGTCCTACTAAATGACTGTTAATTAGTGGGTATTCAAATTGACGTTAATTCCCCAACGTAATTACTTGCACTATCAATTTAAATCTACTGCCGAGCAATGATACCGGTACCAGAAACATTCATACAAATTAAAACTAATAATGTAAAACCACGCGTAACAATTTAAATAATTTTAGGAGGTCTCAAATGTATTGTATTGGGTTGGCAAGGTGAAATTGAACTCAATTTTCTATTCAAACCATCAACTTTAATCAGTAAAATATTTTCCACCTTGTTCAATGATCTTTCGCTATCTTTCTGGTAGCTTCAGTATTCCACGCTCATGAAACTTCAAAATTTTCCCGAAATTGGGTTTTACTTCACCTTAAAATACCGAAATTACTTTCTTGCCAACCCAATATTGAGTGATACAAGACTATAGACCTAATCTTAAATAGCAGTAATTCAAGTAAAGTTATTGTTTGTGTTGAATTTTTAAGTGCCAAAAATCTCAAACTTAAAATCTTTTTTCTTCTAGCCTTGCGATTATGTATGTATTACTAACCAAAATCATATTTAGAGAATGTCTATTCAAACTTTCCACTCCACGATATTTATTATCCAACCTAGTTTAGATTGTAATTTAAGATTGTAATTTTTAGGTACTTTCTTTCAGTGCGAACAATCGAACGATCTAAAATATGATTCGGTATAATTTTTTAATTATTATTTTGAATAAATAATCTCTCATACTTTTTATCAATTTATTTAGAATTTAAATTTTTTATCAAAATGGTGTCTGCAGAAGAGTCGTGTTTTCAATTTATTTAATATTTTCAATAGAAAACGCAGTCTTTTGATTAAAATTGCAACTCAACTTTTAAATAAGGACACAGTCTATGTACTGTGGGTTTCCCCAGCAAAAGTATCTACTTCTGAACATCTGCTGCATATTGTAATAATAACTAATGGGTTACTGCTGAAATGGCAACCATTTCATGCTGCCATTTGATGTAGATACAGAAGCACAGTCGTTAACGAATACGTTTTAAGTATTATCTTACTCATGTTTTGACGATCAACGAATGAAACCTGCATTTGTGGGTTTTCTCTCTTAACATTTGCTGCAAAATGAAAATGAAATTGCACCCGTGTACTACAACGCGGTATTAATTTTGAATAACTGCTACACATATTTCACCGTGAAAAGCTTAATAACAGCATTATTAAAATAACAGTTCTTGAAGCAGTATTATGTCACTTAATCATATTAGGCCTCTCGGAAAGTTTGCGTAGCATCTTGTAGAACGTCTTTATTATACTTCTTTCACGAGAAACGAAAACCTTTTTTGGTCGTTGTACGTGTTAACTATAGGTTACGTCGAACTACAGGGTGTCCCAAAATTCCTTCAATAGCCGGAAATGGGAGGTTCCTGACGTCATTTGAAGCGACATTTTCCTTTGCAAAAATGTTATCCGCGGCTTTGTTTAGGAGTTATTAACGAAAAACACGGACCAATCAGAGCGCGATGTAGGCGTGAGTTGGCACAGTCGGCCCGGCGCGCCAACTGTTTATTGGCCGACTGTGCCAACTCGCGTCTAGGTTTTTCGTTAATAACTCCTAAACAAAGCCGCGGATAACATTTTTGCAAAGGAAAATGTTGCTTCGAATGATCTCAGAAACCTCCCATTTCCGGCTGTTGAAGGAATTTTGGGACACCCTGTATAGGCACACGCAGGTACACTCCCGGACAAAAAGATAGCACATCGTCTATTTTTTCTCATTTGGTAGAATAAACTGAAGAAAATGAGTGTTTTAATATGTCAACATATTGTGACATGCCTCTATGTATAATGTACTGAATATCATCGACAATATTTACTTCAACAACATTCTAGAAATGAAAACGTAAATATTGTGGTTCGCAAGTGGGACAAAATGATAGCACGTGTAGTAGTAAATCTACGCTTTCCAGTTACACTGAAGCTCGCGAATTGAGAACATCAACCTCAGAACATAGTTAACGAAGTCCGTGATATTATCTGGTGTTGTACAGTGACTCCCACTAATATTCGGACACTCTTAAAAACTCCATAACTTTTTTAATATTGGAATATGCGACTTGAAATTTTTGGAGAAGTTAGTACAATTGGTTTGCTACACAACGAGACAAAAATTATTGAAAAAAACTGCAAGTTGTCGGAATTACAGAGAAAATACTAAAAGTTGTATTTTTCAATTTTTTTATGCGGGCTTATATGGAAAATTTAGAAAAGTAGATCTGTATCAATTAAACATATTCTGAAAATTTCATCAAAATCGGTCGACGTTGTAATGAGCTGCAAACGTTTAAAGATGGTAAAAATTGCAGTTTTTCACGATTTTCGGCCTCCAGCTGCAGTATTCTCACAACCGATTTCTATGAAACTTTCACAGTGCATATAATTGACATAATTGGCATATATAGGCTCGCATAAAAAAGTTGTGAAATGCAACTTTTAGTATTTTCTCTACAAGTCCGACCAAATGCAATTTTTAAAAAAATTTCTTTTCACATCCATAATTGCTCTAGCTTCACAAAACAGTTCGAATCGCATAATGAAATATTTAAAAAGTTATGGTGTCTTTAAGAGTGTCCGAATATTAGTGGGAGTCACTGTATATTTGTTTAAAAAAGGCAAAATGTTATCAGAAATGAGTCGCGGAAAGAGATTGAACGCGTGTGAAATTAACACTATAATAAAATTGGAAGAAGAACAATATTCAGTTACAAAAATAGCAAAAATTATGAATAGAAGTCGAAAAGTAATAATTAGACTGCGGATCTTTATGCAAAATAAAAAATGTTTGCATTGATTGCAAGACACAGGAGTGAAATAAAAATTTCTTTCTTCTTTTAATTATCTGATTAAGCTGAAACCAATACGCAGATGTCCTTAAATCTTTTTAATATGTCCACTGCTTTAAATTGTGCTCACCCATTTTTGTCATAAATGCATAAAATCCGCAGTATAGTAATAATGAATTTCTTGAAAAATCCGGAAAACTATAGTAAAAAGAAGAGTTCTGGACGTCCGCAAAATCTAAGTGCCCGGGAACGTCGTGCAATACTAAGAGCAGCATCCAATCCTAAGATGACTGCAAGGCAAATTGTTCAAAGTGTTGGTGTAGACAATAATATAAGGAATGTAAGAAATGTTTTACAAAAATGCAAATACATAGAACGAAGAAAATTAAAGAGAAAGCCTTGGTTAACTGTGCAACATAAGAACAATCGGTTAGACTTTGCAGAAAAGAATATTCATATGCGAAAGAAATGGCGAAGAATAATATTTAGGGATGAAAAGAGGTTTAACTTAGATGGACCTGATGGTCCGAGTTACTATTTTCACGATATGCGAAACGAGGAACAGTTTTTGAGTCGTCGGCAAATGGGAGGTGGTAGTGTGAAGAGTTGATGCGGTATCGGGTACTATGGTAAAATGGAAATCAAATATATAACAGGAAAAATGAATAGCAAAATGTATCTGGAAATGATTAAGGAACAAATAAACAAGTACGCGACCAGAATTGCTAGAGAGAAGTATACTTTTCAGCAGGATAATGCCGCAGTACACACTGCAAAAGTAGTAAAAGAGTGCTTTTCTCGAGAAAAAATTCGCGTTTTAGATTGGCCAGCGAGACCACCCGACCTCAACATTATTGAAAATTGTTGGGGAAATCTTGCCCGAGCTGTATATAGAAATGGCAGACAATTTGGAAATATTACCGAATTAAAAAAATGTATTCATGATGAGTGGGAGCAATTAGAGCAAAAAACCATTAAAAAACTCTATAAATCTTTGCCACCGAGAATGGTGGCTGTTATTAAATGGAAAGGAGAAGCCACAAAATATTAAGCATTGATTATCATTTTAAGTTAAATGTGCTATCATTTTGTCACACCATATTTCCTTAAAAATTCTTTTTTTTTAAATAAAATTGTATAGACTGGTGAAATTCAATTCAATTTCATTTGTGTCTGTTTATAGAGATATTTTGCAAGACTGTGTAAAAATAAAACCTTGGTTGTAATGTTGAATAAATAAATATTACGTTAATTTTAAAGTGTGCTTTCTTTTTGTCCCGGAGTGTACATACTGCGAAAAAATCGTTTGAGCCAACGGAGTAGTAGCACGTTTAGAGGTTTGGCTAGCGTATCCCATGTCGGCGGACAGTTGCGTTCGCATACATATCTCTCTGTACGTAAGTAGCTATAACGCGATTCGCCGGACGTGACGAATGCGTAACAAGGACGTTAAAGAACGCGTCGCGTCGTTAAGGCTGGAGAAGCAAGGAGGGTCGCAAGGACGAAGTCGAAACATCAGCGGAGCGGTCGAGAGGAGAGAAGAAGAAATCGTTCGGATGCATGCAAGTCGTTCGGTATACATAGGCGGGAAAAATCGTCGTCGATACGTCCCATAGTGGGGTATTTGGCCTGAAAAGGTGGAATAAACTATTGTAGCGTTATTTATAGGCTCAAGGTTATAATATTATATATGGTTAGATTCGTCTTAAGATCAGCTACAACATTATGAAATCTAAAATACATTTCAGCTTTCAAAAAATCAAAATCACCTCAATTTTTTGTAAAAAAAAATTTTTTTACAACTTTCATATATTGAAATTTGTAGACGTCTGAATTCTGTTCCTTTTTTGTTTGAAACATTTTTTCCTCAGATTATCGAGAACCCATGAAAAAGCGTGGCGATAGTGAAATATTTGCACTATCATAACTTGAAAAATATTTAAGAAAAACATATTTTATTAGAGTGTTTTGGAAAGCTCTCAAAACAAGCTACAAGAATATGCAATAAAAAATAGAGGTTCTATTCAAGAAATTGAAGATGACCTTCACGTGATTTTCAAACGACTAGCCAAGGTCAAATAAATGACACCATTTTATGTCCCCCGTGAAACCATACAACTTTTGTCTGAAACATTTTTCTCCAAAATGCTTAATTTTCGAGATATACGTCTGTTTCACTTTACATGACTCACCCGGTATATTTTATAAGAACATTTTAAAATTATTACCCATTAATTTTCGTCCGAAAATACATCAGAAATTTCTTCCTCAGATAATGTTTCTTCTTCGTTTGAGGCCAAGCGTAGCCGAACGTACAGGCGTACGCAAAACGCTGCTAAACGTTGAATACTAAATTGGCTGTAAAATTTGAATCCGGACATATCCGGAACCAAATTTTGTTGGCTTATAATCACAAATCTTTACCGAATGTAATGAGACCAAATAGAGCACGCAGTCTCACGCAGCAATATAACAAAATCGTCAATAAAGTTTTGTAATCGTAAAAAAACTTACAGAATTATTGGTAATGTTCAGATATTAATAACTATACTAATTTAGATGATAACAAAATGAAATCTGTACAAAAGTGCTCTGTATATCTTCCTGAACAACTGTTGTAATACAAGAATTTCCACAATTTTCCTTAAAACACTTGAAAATCGCCAATGAACGGATGCTGTTTTAGAGCCTATTTAAGAACGCAAAGCGTGCCTTAAACTCTCTTGACTTTCGATGAAGTTTACTACTTCACGGGTGTACAAATAGAAAAAACATTATTGCAGCCTTATTCTTCAGACGTTTAACTACGGCGGACAATTTTATTACATACGCAAAAATTTAGAAATCGACTTTTTTCCACTTTTTCAGGCCAAATACCCCACTGTGCGTCCCCAGTCACATGGCAACAACAATCTCTCTTTCGTTCCCGGCGCGACACGGCGCGGCGTTCTCTCCCACCTTTCGCCTTACCCTCTCTCTCCATCAGTTATTCTATATTCCGTCCTGGTTCATCTTGGCCGTCTGGTCGACCGATTAACGAGACGGATGAGGATGGAGCGTGCGGTCAGACGGAACGAGAGAAGAGGAAGAAGAATGACGAAAAGAGAGTCTAATAGGGGGGAAAGAAACGAGCGGGCGAAATAAAACGACAAAAAAGAACAGGAGAGACTTTCATGAGGCAAGGTAAAGAGGAGGCACGGAGGAGGCGCGATAAAGACAACGATGAGAAGTGCGGAAAGGTGAAAAGAACGAGAAAGAAAGGAGACTGATAGAGACGGAGAGAAACTGAACAGAGGAAGAGAGTGGTGGAGGTGAAGGGTGAAGAGTGAAGAGAAGGGAACAGTTAGATGTGTGTGCAAGGTTCCTCCGACTCCGAGTATAACAGGTTCGCCCAAGCTCCCTTTTTAAGGAAGACTACCTCCCTCCTTCTCGGTGTCAAGCGCGTTTGTCTCTCTTCCCTTCTCCTCGATTGTACATGCGAACACATGTACGCGGTTCCTCCTTCTTTCTCCGTTGCTCCGATTGACTTCCCCACCACCCCCGAGTTTCGCGTGCCAACGACCAGCATCAGGCCCGGGTTCCCATCTCACCGAGACTTAATATGTGTCTTTCGGGAATTCCAGCCGCGAGAGAGCCCGGTTTCCACGAGAACACCTCCTCCCGTAACACCGGGAGTTATCGAACGATGCCAATTTCGTACCCGCAAGAAATTATCAGTCGCCACATACCGCAGCAATTAAAAAGATTGCATGGTGGTCCCGGCTATTTATCACCGCCCATCCAAACTTTGTCGACGTTCTTACGATCGATCGATCATGCCCCCGTTCGATTAAGCAGTTCTCATCTTCGGAGATTAGCCGATCTTATGTATGTATGTATTCAGCCCGGCTTGCCATTCCTGGATCTTTACCGACTCGCCGCGCCGTATACTGATCAATTTTTCAATCAGTTCTTCAAATCTTAAATAACATTTATACCTAACCAGATTGTATGCACTTATGACAACAATGAGTAGATGAAATTGAAAACGGTAGAAGGATTAAAACAATTTTAAAATATCAATTCACTGTCAAAATATCTGAAATCGCTTTTCTTCGAATTTTTTCTACTGCTTTCAAAGTTTATTAAATTTTTAGTATTTTAAAAGGGTATTACAGGATGTCCTAAAATTCCTTCAACAGCCGGAAATGGGAGGTTCCTGAGATCATTTGAAGCAACATTTTCCTTTGCAAAAATGTTATCCGCGGCTTTGTTTAGGAGTTATTAACGAAAAACACGGATCAATCAGAGCGCGACCTAGACACGAGTTGGAAAAGTCGGCCCGGCGCGCCAACTGTCTATTGGCCGACTGTGCCAACTCGCATCTAGGTCGCGCTCTGATTGGTCCGTGTTTTTCGTTAATAACTCCTAAACAAAGCCGCGGATAACATTTTTGCAAAGGAAAATGTCGCTTCAAATGACGTCAGGAACCTCCCATTTCCGGCTATTGAAGGAATTTTGGGACACCCTGTATATTATTTAATTATATTGTTATACAGGGTAGGTCACCTAATGTTGCCACCTCAAATATCTTTGTTGTTTCTAAAGATACGTCAAATGTCTGAAGGACAAAGTTGAATGGTAATATGGGGATCATACGATACCAAAAAGATTTTTGTTTTTATGTAATTTTTTTTAGATATGAAGGTCACCTTCACTTTTTTTAAATGGAATGAGGTATTTTTGAATACATCAATAGATGCAGCTGGACATTCGTTATAAAAAAGTATTTTTTTATAACCATTACTGCCGTAGTAAGACGTTAGCGTTTACTTATTTGTGTAACGACTTAGTACGAGAGTAATGGCGTTTTAGAGTTATTTAAATTGAAATATCTCCTGAGCTACTAACTTTTCGCAATACATAGGTTAGTACTTTTTTTATAACGAATGTCCAGCTGCATCGATTGATGTATTAAAAAATACCTCATTCCATTTAAAAAAATGAAGGTGGCTTCATATCTCTAAAAAAAATTACATAAAAACAAAAATTTTTTTGGTATCGTATGATCCCCATTTTACCATTCAACTTTGTCCTTCAGACATTTGACGTATCTTTGAAAACAACAAAGATATTCGAGGTGGCAACATAAGGTGACCCACCCTGTATACTATACATATTACGTATTATACTATTACTATTATACGCCATTTGTTCCCTTAAAACATTGCTACATATTATTATCGAGAAAAAGTTAATTGTATCGAATAGGTTCTATATTTGCAATTAATATTCGATTCGTGGTCCAGATGACAAACACTTCTTGCAAACACCGTAATTATCGAAATCACTGTTAGCATTGATTATATTATTAGTCGATGTAATACATATTTACGTATTATGTATTGTGGAACAATTAATAATTAATCACGCGATTAGCAGAATCAGATATAATCGGATTACGATCAAATCACCACCACGTATCATAGTGGAAATCTCAAAGAAATGTTATTTTCATATCAGTGAAAAATGTATAATACATATTACGCCTGATAATATTTTTATTAATATAGATTATCAAACAATTCGCTGCTTTCAGTTGATCTTGAGATGTATTGTCAAGGTCAACGTCCTCCTTAATTTTGTCTCATCGTTTATCAATCGTTAATCGGTTATTTATTATTAACCGATTTAAATTATTTATTTATCACAGTGGGCGAAATCCGGACAAAAATCGATTTTTAACTTTTGTTTAAATAACCGAAATCAATTATTTTACGTCTCTAACAATACCATAAAGTTTAAGAAAAACAAGTAAAATGAGTTAAAAGTTATTAAGTATAAGTTGATATTTATATTTAAGTATTGTCGTTAACGCTCATCCCTTTAATTTCATAATATTTTTCTGTTCAAACTCCCCGTTTGTATCGATTGTATCGATAAAAAATTTTTTATATTTTTTTGAAATATGTTTAATAATTATTTTCAAGTTTATTAATTGACCAGCGTATTAACTCGATTTTGAATTAAAAAAGTAATTTCCGATGCACAATTTTATAAGACGGCCTCATTATGCCTGAACGAGACTACGATAAATATTTTTCTTAAAGTATCCTTAAAGTTATGAAACAAACCTGGTTTGCCTATTTTTGCATATTGCAAAGATATTAATAATATAGTACCGTATGTATTTTGATGCAGACAGTTAAGTGCGAATACCCAGAATCAAGAAAGAAATCTATTAATGTGAACATGTTGTAAAAAAATAGCTTGAATTAAGTTTATTTCATGTGTTAATAACATTTTAAAGTTAATAACAAATTGTTATTAACAAATAAATATATTTAAAAATAATTAATCATATTAATTAATATATATTATGTATTATTAATATATTATATTATATATTATTAACATATATTGTATATATATTGTATATATTGTACCATATACACTAATATACAGTATACAATATGTATATTATTGTCTTCATGAAATGTCTTCCATACTAGATTCACCATTGTTAATTTTACAATTTTAACTTGATATTCGAAATAAGCGATCCCAAAAACACACATCAGACTAGCAATATTCAAATAATTTCATTCAGTATTCAACTTTTTCTACAGATATGTCACTACGATCGTCGATCGATCTATATACCGCGTGAACTTTTTAAAAAATATGATAAAGAATGAGTACATATTACTTATTACGACAATACCACACACACCCACCCAGTGTTTCTGAGAAGAAGGTTCTTACATTAAACAATATAAAATCAACTGAGACCAATACCAATTTGTTTTGCTATCAATTACGACTATGCCACACACACCCACCCAGCGTTTCTGAGAAGAAGGTTCTTACATTAAACAATATAAAATCAACTGAGACCAGTACCAATTTGTTTTACTATCAAATGCATATTACGACAATACCACACACACACCCACCCAGTATGTCTGAGAAGAAGGTAGAGTGAGATTATTTAACATCGATCCATTCGAAAGCCTAATTATGTTTTATGTATTTATATTTGTTTAATGTGAGAACCTTCTTCTCAGAAACATTGGGTGGGCGTGTGTGGTATTGTCGTGATAAGTAATATGTACTCATTCTTCATCATCATATTTTTTAAAAAGTTCACGCGGTATATAGATCGATCGACGATCGTAGTGATATATCTGTAGAAACAGTTGACGAGCGGTCGCATCATGCTCAAGCATATGCACAGCACGGACGTGCACGTATACACAAAATTCCATGTGTAGCAGCTGCAGTTTTTCACGAATATCTCGAAAACTATTCATTTGCGCCAAAAATGACATGTACGTTTTATATTCAGCATGTCAAAACGAATGGAATGACGTATGTCACGTGTCGATCGGAGGGGGGGGGGGGGTTTCCCGAAGTCTTACCCTGCATTGTGTTCGTTAAAGTTCAAAGTTAAAATTTAGACCGAATAAAATATTTCGCAATGTGTAACACATTTCTTTGTACAATACCGTAATGTTACGATGTTACGATTACGATGTCAGGCAAGGGAATTACTATGCTCTGCGGTTTCCGAACATGCATGTAGTGTATGTACATGGGGCAATAGTTTGTCTTCGAAACATACAATCCATAAATATGTAGGTTTGCGAGACAGTAAAGGTTTAGAGGTATTGAATTCTGCATCGAATATCTCCATATTGCGGAGAATATTTGCGAACTCAACGATGCTCGAATACCTACCTCGCTTGTTCCTCGTGCCGAGGAGCTACTTCCTGATACAAACTTCCTCGTCTTGAGAGCCGGTACCTAACGTAATCGATCTCCGGAGTACTTTGAGTTTCACCATCATCGCCCTTCTCCCGTAAATCGGGGACATGTAAACGTCTATAAACTGTGTCGTGTTGTTTGCTCGAATTGTCAAGTTTGCCCAACTTCGTCGAGCAAAGATTTCTCGACGGAAACAAATTAAACCCCGCGCGAAGCTTATTTCTAGCACACTTTGATCCTGCCGACGACGGTTTTATCTGTTTCGTCAAGTTAATTGTACATAAACACGCTTCTTTCCTGTTTACGAAGGAGAACCAGGACTTATCCCGGAACAGTAACAATATTGTCCACAATATTCGCTTCAACAAAATTCTACGAATACAAATGTTTTGTAGCCGGAAAATTTTCTCACGTAGAGTTCCCCCTCCACGGTGATACTATTTTGGGACACAGATATATGCAATGAAATAGTTTATGAAAATTTAGATATGTTTCTGAACACATTACCGACCGGTGATTATTGCACGATTTTGAAAAATCTATGCTTCTCGGCTAAACATATTTTAATGGAACCTTCGGCACGAGTACGATTTCCGTGCCCCTCGTTTTGAGGTTATATTTGTGTTCTTGGGCAGTGTTCCGATATCGTCGAGCATTTTTCGTGCGATGGATGGCCGTTGGTGGCGCTGCGCGGCCAAAACAGTAACGTATCTACTATTGGGTAGCAGAGCGGCCAGAGCCCCGAGGCAGTTATATTGGCGGGAATGTACCGAAATAATCTTACCGGACAAAATAACTTCAAGACGTGTCCTACGAGTTACAAAATATACACAAATACACTAGTTATACATTCATTTTTCAGAATCAAATCATATAAATATTTTAAAATTCTGTGGGGTGCTCAAGGTACCCCATTTTATCGAGAATCTTACTTTACTGAGGCTGAAAGCGCCACCAGCGGCCATCCATCGCACGAAAAATGCTCGACGATATCGGAACACTGTTCTTGGGTTTATTTCAAGAAAAAAATGTATATATAACATGGTGTCGAATCGGCCTGGTTTAGCTGGTAAAGTAGATTTCCTGTTTTTTATAAACCTGCAAATATCTTGGAAACTATACGAAATATTTGTAGCAAATAAAACTTCCAACAATTTATGCCCTATGACATTTTTCTAAACTAAACCAAACTAAACCGAACTAAACCACACTAAACTAAACTAAAACAATTTTTTTGAAATTACTACTACACTATCCCTGTATTTTCGTATGCGTGGACGGGTCGGCCCTCTGCGCCCCCTCTCACGACCTAACCATAACTCACTCTGTTCACATTATCTTCCCATTGTAGATGTCATCCAAAATGTGATCTTTTCAGAACGGAGCCTTTACGTTCCCCCGACCATTATTTCGGGGGAGAGGCATTTGTTCTGCAAATTCACTGAAATATAAATTTACTCGGAAACTGCGCAACTAATAGAAAAATGTCATAGGACATAAATTATTGAAAATTTAATTTCCTACAAAAAAGGTCTCTTGATATTTTCCCATATTTCGCATAGTTGCCGACATATTTGCTGATTTATAAAAAAAAATCTACTTTACCGGCTAAACCAGGCTGATTCGACACCATGTTATATATACATTTTTTTCTTAAAATAACCCCAAGAACACAAATATAACCTCAAAACGAGGAGCCACGGAAATCGTACTCTCCCCGAACCTTCAATAGCAACAGTAATTTTGAGAAATAATTGGAAATTGCGAGATGATTAAACTACTACTATATTCATGTTGCAAAAGTAGAATGCTCATGTGTAATAGCGATATTGATACGAGCCAATGTACCGTAAATAATTACGGTAATTAATTGAATCTCGTTGGTTGAATGCGCAGTTTATCCGGGTTCATGTTTGTATGCTGCCAATTGCGGGTAACCGCACGTCATTTAAGCACTCAACGGACGTGTAATAATTACAAAGTAACACGCATACTTTGGAATCTGCTATGCATGTGTAATGTAATATCTATGCCTACTACTTCATTCAAAATCGATTTATTCTTACTACATAGAGAAGTAAACAATGCGCAACTTGACTGTGTCGTTGATGTCGCTCTAAACTCGCTCTAAGGTCTCGTGAAGATCAACATTTCGTTGAATTTGTTCTATTATGAGTTATGAGTAGACTGCGGATTTTATGCATTTATGACAAAAATGAGTAGGTGTAATTCAAAACAGGAAAAAGATCGAAAGAGTTTAACAATGCTGATATACTATGTTTAACATATAAAAGTCATCGATGAGAAAAATAAACTTTTACTTAGATCGTATAGCTTGCAATTGATGTATACAGTATTTTATCGATAAATGTCCCAAATGTCTGGCGGATAAATGTCCCAGAACTATCCCCACTACTGCGGGGTGTTCCCCCTTGAGGGGCCGTGAAACTCGAGAGGCCTCGGTCGCCGAGAAGCATGACTCATACGGCTCGGGTATATCGGTGAGACCACACTAATTCGAATATCACAATTTCTTTATTTTCCATTATTTTTTTATGGAACTTTCACCAACTTATTCGTGGCATTTTTCTAATGCAAAATGATACCAAACACGATATAATTCCCACTGTATTTAGTGGTTTAATTTACGATGGGAGTTACGGCTACAAGGAAGAACGATGCATGGGATAGAAAGAGACGCGGAGACTCGCAACGGGCCGGCACACTTCAAAGGCTCGCGCGTTCTCACAATGTAATACACCAAGGAAAAACTTTTTTATTATTACTTATTTTTTTATGGGACTTTCACCGGTATATTTGTGACATTTTTCTGATTAAAATGATACCAAACACGATATAATTTGGATCAAATACAGATGTATGGTCATATAAGTCCATGCGCCGTTCTTCCTTGTAGCCGTAACTCTCATCGTCAATTAAACCACCAAATACAGTGGGAATTATATCGTGTTCGGTATCATTTTGCATTAGAAAAATGCCACAAATATGTTGGTGAAAGTTCCATAAAAAAAATAATGGAAAATAAAGAAGTTTGTCATCGGATTAGTTATGTTTACATTACTCGGCGACCGAGGCCTCTCGAGCTCGGCTGTCAAAACTCAAAGAATAGTTTCTCTGGCGTATAAATGTCCCTCCATAGACCCGGGCTTGTGACATTTATCGATAAAATACTGTACAAATTTTATTTTGCATAAAGATCTGCAGTCTAGTTATGAGTCTGTTGTAATGAAAATATCTCGAAACATTGAAAAAAGTGGACCTTGAGAAATTTTCTTTGCCCATCACCGCACGTTTGCCTCTTCGAACCGAATACAGTACTCTTTTCCTCTAATCTTTTTCCTATCACAATGTTACACCTACGTAATGTAAGCTGCATGTAACAATATTGTACTTGTTAAAGCAATGATAAATACATAAATAATTGAGATATTTTTCAGATGGTCAAGAAACTGAATAGTAGATACCGGAAAGGCAGTAAAGCAGAGAAGAAGCATTAAAGTGTACTATTACGATACCGTAAGTCGTAAGAAGTCTTTTAACTTGTAACTCTCACAAACTTTCTGCCATTCTATGTAACAGCGCATGGGTATAAAACTGTCCGTCCAAAAAATAGAGCGCACGGTACCTAGCTGTTTATCTTCTTTAATCCACGTGGAATTTTAGGGTAGCGCGCAGTAAGTATGTACCAGCTACACTGTTTTACACCGTTCCTGAAGTTTATGCTTTTTTTCATGTTTGGATTTACTGCGTTCGGAAGTACCGTTTTTGTGCCTTCCGCCCATTCTTCTGACATTTTAATTTGTAATTTCATTTTAATTTACGCGTTGAATTCGATTCAGCAATGGTGTATTTAGATTTTCTATTGGCAAGCAATGGTAAGTAGGGATGCAAGCGTGTTGAGTAATCTATTAATTAAATGGTCAGGAAATATGCAACAGGGAAACGCAGATAACTCAACATATGGTATGTATGTGTATATCATCTTGTAAACGATCACACTTTGTTAGATCAAGTTGGCATTGAAACATTTATCTGTTTTTTATCAGTATTGTTGTCGTATCGTTGTTTGTCATAGAGTTACGTAAATTAGTGGCATAGCAATAGTTTATAGTTTATACACATTGTATATCGCAGAGAAGTTAAGGAGAACCTCTCTCTTAAATGGATGTCAATTTTCATTCATTCCAATTCACGCAATGTTAACCCTCTAATTGGGTTCACGAGACTAATCAAAAAATTTGTCATCCTTTTCATTCCGTTTAACTTTCTTAGAATTCCTTAATCGTTTAAATCATCTTTCGTTGCGATTCTTTTATGCGCGAAGCTGTAATCTCATTATAAACAAATGAAGCGATTAGTACAATAACATGGAAATTTCGAACTACGCTATTAGAATAAGTCAGCCATATCGTATATGTGATCAAAGTTGTTCAAAATAAACTTGAGTTTATTAATGCTATTTGACACTAATAATAGTTATGTTTAGTCATCACGACTGAAACACTACATTTTCGACGTGAAGAGGGCATCATAAATGTTTTTTCGATCAATGTGAATTATTTACACACACTCACACACACACAAACATATTATTAGCTGCCGAATAATGCAAATTACGCCTCGTAAACGTAAAGATAGGACTTTCAAGGGCGATCGCGGCCTAGATTGATCTTTTATCTAGCGCTTTTGACTACTGAAGAAAACGAAAACCCCCATCGCATGCATTATCGAGAAACGAGAAGGCGCAACCCGCACCCTTGTAATCCTGGATACGAGACTACCCCTACCATGACGGGTTACCATGGGTTCGTCGACAACTCATTTCACCGACACTGTTTTCATCGACACGATTTGACCGACAGTAACTTTCGTCGACACTATGTTTTCATCGACATGGTGAAATCGTCGACAAATGATTTGACCGACACTATGTTTTCATCGACACGGTCAAATTGTCGACGTATGTTTTCATCGACAGTCCGTGTTTTGCGACAGGTATGAGTTCATTCGTTTCTACGAACTGATAGCTACATCAAAAATTGTTGTTATATTATACACCCCGATTGAATGCGATAAAATCTATATTTCCTCATGCAAAATTAAAAGTATGCTTTTTTCGTTTGTGTCAAAATGTTCACAGCAAAATTCAAAGAAGTGGATTTGTGAAAAAATACGGTTCAGATGAAACATTTAGTCTTCTTGTGAGGCAAGTTTCATGCCTAGCATACTTGCGACCGAAAGAAATTGAAATGTATTCAGTAACTTAAAACAATTATTCCCATCTGAACATACAGCACTTATAGAATGGTTTGGAAAATATTATGTTTATCGTAGGGTACAGTAAAAGCTCCTTCGTTGTCCAAAGGCCGGGGGTTTGAGCGGACAACGACCGTGCCCGGACACTATTTTTGATTTATGACTGCGTCTTTAGTGAAACGGCTAGTTAAATGACAAAGAAAAGCATTCGCAATCAAAAACAGTCAACTGTATGGCTTTAAAAAACTCCTTATTTCCTTGCCATATTCCTTTCCTATTGTTTTCCGTTCTGCGCGGGTCTAGACAGTCCTGGGACACATCTGGCGACCAGATCCACGCCGGCCTAATCCTCTCGTTGACAGGTAGTGGAGTGGGTAGGAACTGGACAGCGATCGTGCCCATTCAGGACAACGAAGGAGCGATTACTGTAATACGTCAGTCTAATGGAAAAGTGTCTACTTTGTCTTCCATTTTTCCAAGAAGACGTATGGTCTGTTTATGACAATTAAGTACACGCTTTTCCACGTACACAAAATAATGTCGAAGCTTGCATCGACGATGGCAGTCTATGTTCAATCACCATAAAGTTGGTTTATATCAGATAATTACGGAAATTCGAAAAGAACAAGCAGTTGTAGAAAATTTAATACAGAAAATATTACGAGGTGAAACAATGTCGAAGCAAGAAAGAAAAGATCGTTTAAAAGAACGTATTAGAAAAATACTAGAGAGTCGAAAATGTACAGTGATATGGATCTTTTAAAGGCTTTAGCCCAAAATATATCGCTTTAATTTCATTACTTGATATTTGTGTAATTATTGTAACATTTTGTTATGTTTTGCAATCTATATATGTATATTCGTAGCATTCGTTCTGTTTATTCAAGTTTTGTATATGTATTTACACAATTATGTTTGAAATTAAATGAAATATTGTGATTTTTGTTCATTTGTGTGTACTTATTAATAAAGTTTGTGTATTTGGAGAAATGCTTTGTACTTCTCTTTATTATTTATTACACAAGCAACTAAATGCGTCTAGAACATAACAGTGATAATAACGATTATTCAACATTAGATACTCAACATTAAATACGAATCAAACCTGTCACTAAACACGGACTGTCGATGAAAGCATACGTCGACAATTTGACTGTGTCGATGAAAACATAGTGTCGGTCAAATCATTTGTCGACGATTTCACAATGTCGATGGAAACATGTGTCGACGAAAGTTACTGTCGGTCAAATCGTGTCGATGAGAACAGTGTCGGAGAATTGAGTTGTCGACGAACCCATGGTAACCCACCCTGACAACAACGGAAAGAAACAATTGCTGATCGTTGGTTCAACGAGGACACAGCTTTAGCATGGCGCGTCGCGTCGCGTCGTGCACTGCAGGGTAGGGTTGGAAAAGGTCGCGTGGACCGCGCGAATCTGTCGCGCATTCGTCGTCTTTGTGCAGAATTATTCGAAGCAGGCACCGAAAATACCAATGGAGGAATGGGTCATTGATTCCTCGGACGGCACCGTGCCAATACTTCTCCTTTCTCTCATGCGGCTCCTCGCCGCGTCTGGTCTCATCGTCAGTCTCTTTTTTTCGGCGGCCTCTACGCGTCGTTCTTCGTGGGTCGTGGATGCCGGATGATTATATCGACCGCGTAGGAGGCTGGAACGAAGCCAGGAAAGTCGCGGCTAAGTCCGCTATATGTACACACAACACACAACACGCAACACGCAATACAGAACACACCGGCAAACAGCGAGACGAGCGCGCGCGCGTATGTACACAGGGTCGAAAAAAAAAGAAGACGAAGAAGAATTTATTACTTGCCGCGGGATCGGGTGGGTCCCCTGGCCCCGGCACCGTTCGCCGGACCTACAGCAAATTATCCATGCCACTTACACGTGTGTTACGGTTCAAGTACTCGATTCAACGGCCCTATGGAATCTCTGGAGATTTCGCGGAATCATTCAATTAGCGGCTCTGCTTGTCAATGCACCATTTCGAAATAGACTCGGGACGTTCTCTGACAAAGGAACGGCCCCGGTTCGACGATTTCGATTGCACCGGGCTCTTACAGTTTCATGACGATGCACTAAGCTTGCTGATTACATATCAAGCTTCTCATAAAGAGACCAAACTATGATCTGTTTTCCGAAAGAAGAGACCCCGAGATACACCGTGTCCCACGAACTCTGTCCACCGGAAATAAAGGGTCCTCCATTAGGAAGTGTTATTTCAAATTGAGGTGTTGTTTGAAATTTTTCGCTAGTTTTTATTTACGAAGAGATTAGCGTTGTCGCTCTTTGACACGTGGTCAGTGAAACTGTCAAAAATTGTAAATTGTGGCAAATACAACGTTTTTTAATCATTTACACTCTTTTTACCTTTACACAGTCGGAGCTACTTTAAATCGAAAATTAAATATTTCTGCCGATCTAGGATATTTCCATTCCCTATGATTTTTTAAATATTGTGGATATGAAATTGGTATAATACCTCATACAATACCCAAATGTTTAGTAATTGATTAGATACCGACGTATTTAATAATGTAAACTATATTTTGAATAATGCTACAGCCATTTGTAGTAGCGCCTCGGAGACACCATTCGAGTGTTAAGGGTTAAGGTTATACATATGTAATAACACAGATCCTGTATTGATTTCTACACACATTTTACGATATACATATACAGGTTGGGTCACCTAATGTTGCCACCTCAAATATCTTTGTTGTTTTCAAAAAACTAACAATTTTTGGTATCGTATGAGCCCCATTTTACCATTCAACTTAGTCCTTCAGACATTTGACGTATCTTTGAAAACAACAAAGATATTTGAGGTGGCAACATTAGGTGACCCACCTTGTATAATGGTATATGGAATGTTAAAACTTTAGATGTAACATGTGACATTCAAAGTAACGGTACTTTTTGTACAGTGTGTTTCAAAATTATATGTCGCGACCAGTATGTACATATGTATAACATGATTCTGCACTTTTGGATAGGTGGAGATTTGTTAGAGAACGGACGGCAAAATTGACCTCGAACCTTTTCTCAAGGTCAAACATTTTTTCATTGCATCCTTTAGTACTCATCGCGAAGAACGAAAATCTCACAGGAAATACAGATTTAAACAAATTAATCAAAATTAATTTTGCAGAAGGTGATACAGGTTTAATTATATTGTACCACATTAGGCGTAGTTCTATAATATTTTCAAATGTTTAAACGAAAACGAGATTGGAAATACGGGCAAGCATCAAGGGTCATGTAATTAACGAAGTAACTAATCAGTCGCGTACAACTCCCTATTTCCTATTATGGTTTTAATGGGACTAAAATCCGTGTTTCTCCTGCTGTTTTCAATTTTTTCATTTCATTTATTCGTAATTAAGGAATCGCCTCTGGCATGTATTAACGAGACGTTAGTATGTACCTTCACTGTGTACAGAACCAACGCTATTTCAAACGTACGTGGCAGCATATTATACGATTACGGTTTATTTTCGACTTTATAATAAGCACGCTTCTAATTAAATGCAGTGCTGTACAAAGGTTAGGTTATTTACCTATGTTACATCGTACCTGACTATACATTTCTTTTATGCAAACACTATATGTACATAGTTTTGTTTCACCAATATTATTGTACAATGTACGTATTTGTTAGACTCCGTATATAAAAATAGATATTCAAGAGATAATATACAATACTATACTTTATGCAATACCCTTTTGCATTGACAACTTTTCATTTATATTGTATATATATACAGGGTGTCCCAAAATTCCTCCAACAGCCGGAAATGGGAAGTCCCTGAGATCATTTGAAGCAACATTTTCCTTTGCAAAAATGTTATCCGCGGCTTTGTTTAAGAGTTATTAACGAAAAACACGGACCAATCAGAGTGCGACCTAGACACGAGTCGGCCAATAGACAGTTGGCTCGCCGGGCCGACTGTGCCAACTCGTGTCTAGGTCGCGCTCTGATTGGTCCGTGTTTTTCGTTAATAACTCCTAAACAAAGCCGCGGATGACATTTTTGCAAAGGAAAATGTTGCTCCAAATGATTTCAGAAACCTCCCATTTCCGGCTATTGAAGGAATTTTGGGACACCCTGTATAAACAAATATAAACTTCTTTTTTCATTCGAATAATTTAATTTGAGCTGATTCGATATCTTGTTCTCTACAGAGGGAGGGTGTTTCCGAAATCGTGGTGCAGGTGCTGATTCATTTTTGATCGTACTTTATTTTTATATAGAATGATGCGTTCTGGGAACAAAAAAAAATGGTCGCCTTCAAAACCTAAAACAACATAAGAAAATATCTCTATCTCTTCTCTATCTGTCTGTTTGAAACGGCATCAATTGAGAACGGCTCAACGTAGAAAGCTGTGGTTTGAACCATTAGACGCGGAGTTTCTTCGGGAAGGTTTTAGAGCAAACCACATTCGAAAAAGACCATTCGTTCAAAAGTTGTGACGTCATTAGTGACCAAAGACGACTTTTTCGCCCTGCTTTGGGCACGTATCTGCTTATATCTTTTGACTGGTAGCACCCATATTCAATTTGAGGTTCTCATTGGGAGAGGGGGAGAGAGAGAGACTATACTTTATCTCTATCTGTTCTCTATACAGGGCGTCCCAAAATTCCTGCACATCCCGGAAATGGGAGAAAATTGCGTATAAGCGAGATTTTATCGAAATTGCCCACAGTGCGCCGCCCGCCCGGAGGGCCTGGTTGCGAAGCTTTGCGCAATGGCGATATCGTAACCAATGAGGTTCTACCGAGGTGCGATTATTGCTAATTGAAAAAAGGCCTAGTTGCGAGGGCCTGCACGAGCAGCTAGTTAAAAAATAAAATCATTTCAAAGAAATCAAGTTCGTATGGCTCAATATTCAAAAAAGTTGTTCTGTTAAGAGAGTGTCCGAATATTAATGGAAGTCGCTGTACGCGAGGACGCTCCATCTCATTGTCAGAATGATGATGGTGCCAATCTACAACTAACAATACGATGTGACCTCCAGATAACAACACTAATCAGTCGGAAACAGAGGTACCCAACCAGAATCACTTCTCCAGTTCTTCTCTACTCGCCCCTATTCTTTTTCTTCCGCGCGTTGTAACACACGCGCACACACATCCAATCCACTCAAATATATCAAACGCCCTCCCATTACTGAATATGACTCTGTTCTAGTCTTCTGTTAGAGTGTTCATGTGTTATCATCATAAATCCGTACATCAAGGAATAATACATATCCAGTAATACTAAAAGGCACTGGCCAGAAATGGTTTACCCTACTATGTGCTACTCAGAGTTGTGCTAATTCAATTACATTGTAATTCAATTACGTCGTAAATGAATTACTATATCATTGAAATACAATTCATTTACGACGTAACTGAATTACTAAATCAGGCCTGGCCAACCCGCGGCCCGCCACGTTAAATTGTGCGGCCCGCCGGGCGATTTTATATTTCTATCGAAACTTTTGTTTCTAATTGTATGTACACAAAAAATATTAAATAAATGAAGTGTTGTTGTTATAATATAATCGATTTATAATTATAATATAATCAAGTTGCAGTGCAACAACGAAGTGAAACAATTTTTTGCGTCCATATCAAAAATTAATATTTACAATACTTATATTAGTAAGTGCTTTTGGATCCACATATATTTGTGAAACATTTTTTTCGAAGATGAAATTTACAAAGAGTTCTTCACGTGCTTCATTAACTGATGCCAATTTAGAAAACTAGCTAACAAAAGATGTGCAACATCGAAAATAAATATAGATTTACAAAAATTAAGTGAAAGAAGAGAGTTAATTATATTGAATCATAGTATAACAATAAAGTTTTATTCATTTTGTATTTGTATTACATTTTTTGAAAGCAAGTTTACCTAAAGTGCGGCCCGCAATAACGTTACGCGTCATCAAAGTGGCCCGTGAAACCATTTGGGTTTGCCAGGCCTGTACTAAATCATTGAAATATCATGTAATTCAATTACTAAGTATTTTAATCAAATGTGTAATTGAAATACAATATAACTGAAATACAATATAATTGAAATACAATATAATTGAAATACAATATAATTGAAATACAATATAATTGAAATACAATATAATTGAAATACAATGTATAATTAAAAATACAGCTTTCCAAATTATAACCCAGAACTTTGAAGAAGTGCGATATATTTTTATATTTTTCTTTCATATACGTAACCGCGGGTTAACTGTCCAACAGCCGTGTTCTTCACGGACAGTGTTCCCGCAGTGACATTGCAATTACGAATTACATTGTAATTTAATTGAATGAAGATCTGAATTATAAATTACAATATAATTGAATTACAATGTAATTATATTGAATTACAATGTAAGTATATTGTAATTTATAATTCAGATCTTCATTCAATTAAATTACAATGTAATTCGTAATTGCAATGGAGTACAATTATATAATTCAATTACAATGTATTTTATAATTGTACTCCATTTCAATTACGAATTACATCGTAATTTAATTGAATGTAGATCTGAATTATAAATTACAATATAACTGAATTACAATGTAATTCAATTACTTTGTAATTATAATTCTGTAGCAATTCAATTGTAATTCTGCACAACTCTGGTACTACTAAAGATTGTACCTGAATCAGTAATTCTCGTTTATCAACGAGCCGAAGAAATCAATTGTGCAAAAATGACTCGACAAGAAACTATAATATATTATTTCACACCAATTCGCAGTTTATTTATTATCATATATCCACCCTTTCCTGCCATTTATCAACAGCCTCGCCATAATTGGATTACAGTTGTCCACGTTAACATTTGTTCTCACTAACTATATGTAGTTGGCGAACTGCAGGCGTCGCATAAAACTGTGCATCTTCTGACAAGATTTTAACTACGGTAAAAAGCATATAATGACACGATCAACGATTTTTTCGTCGCCTTTCCCTAATTTGCATATGCTATAAATGCATAGAATCCGGAGTCTAGCCATAAGGAAGCAATTCGTCATGGACACATGCGCCGCGCCGCGCCGCGCCGGCACGCGGAAAAATCGAAATCGAGTCGGTTTTTTAAGGTGTAACATACGAGTTCCGTTAGGTTGACCACTCAAGTCGAGCGAGAAAAAGAAAGAACGCCGCGCCGAGCTAAATCGAAGCTTCCCCTTTACGGTAGCTTGCATGTCGGCATCGACATTTACCAAGGGAGCGACGCGACGGTCGGCGACGCAGCTCATCGACGCACTACGACCAAGAAAACCGCGCCTGGACAATTTGCCAGACGTACGGATTATACACGGCGTCGATAAATTGTTTGCTCGGATGATTTACATAGATATATATATCCGTGCGCCCGGCGAATATTCTTCTGAACGGAACATTTATTTTTCGCGGATTTTCTTTCAATGCTGTCTACATTGCGTTAAATCTTGTTCCCTCGTGAAATATTGCCCCCGGCCCGGCCCGACGCGGCGCGGCGCGGCGCGTTACAAAAACCTTTGACAAAAAAAATTTAACGTCGTAGAACACACTGCAAAAATATGGACAATAATCCGGACGAACGCGAATTCATGAATCATCTGTTTCGAAGACGTTATTCAGAATTCAGAGCAGTGGTTGCAGCATGCTGGACGTGTCTTCACTAAACGTTTAGAGTTAGAGTAATCGCTCCTTCGTTGTCCAAAATCAAGGGCACGATCGTTGTCCAGTGCCTACCCATTCCACTGCCTGTCAACGCCGACTCGCTCCGCAGGGCGGCGACGATTGATGTCGGCTCGGGTATATCGGTGTGAACACCAAAACATTGACTCGAGTAAACCGAATTTTCAAACTTCTTAATTTTCATTATTTCTTTATGGGACTTTCACTAACTTATTTCTGGCATTTCTCTGATTAAAATGACACCAAACACGATATAGTTTCAACTGTATTTAGTGGTTTAATCGACGGTCAAAGTTTCGAAGGCAACGAGCAACAGCAACAAAATTGTGGGCCTTTAAACTGTGCCGGCGACGGCGACACGCTTCGGTCACCCGATCCGTATCTCATTCTGTCCTTCTCTATGTTCGGCTTCCTATTGAAGTCGCTCGGCGCGGTCGGCGCGATATCTAGACGCAGTCATAAATCAAAAATAGTGTCCGGGCACGCTCGTTGTCCGCTCAGCCCCCCGGCCTTTGGACAACGAAGGAGCTTTTACTGTACTTTGTAGATGGATACATTTGGTTCGGTCGCATGGTGCACAGATCCTAAGACGTAGAATTACAGCTATTTCAATTCTACTACACCATTTCTGCTTCGTGAATATCTAAATTCGCAAACTTTTCTCACCCTGGAGAATTACACTGTCCAACACCAAATTTGATTTCAATATACTGTTGGGTCCTTCTTATAGAGTTTTTTGCGCTGATTCCGAATCTGTCCTTAATTTTTCTCCTATACGATTTTTGAAAAACATGGCTTTGAAAAAAAACATATTTTTCAACTTTAAACAAATATTGTGATGTTATTATAATACATATTGAATTGTTCTTTACAGCAAAAGATTCTGTAAACTTTCCCGAATCCAATGACATATAATATTAATACATTATGATTGTTTAAACATGTTTAAACAATGATTAAAGACGGAGAGACACCACATTTGTATCATTTTTTGAGGACATTTTTCAATTTATCTCAAAAAATAAGTGTCCAGCGGAAAATCGAACTATACCACGCGATAGAGCAGACTTTTATCTTGAAAAACCCCCCTTGGAAGTTTGCAGCATCGACGTTTTTACCGAACCAGAAGGTTGCCATATGCACGCCCCACCAGGCTCCTTACGTCTCCGTCCCTCGCCTAGATGCATGCCTCCGCTATCCCCACTCTTACCACTACCGCTGCCGCGACCGAGTGCTAGCATGAGAGCGGTAGCATACTACCGGTAGTACCGACTCGGTCGCGCCAGCGGTAGTGGTAAGAGTGGGGATAGCGGAGGCAGCATCTAGGCGAGGGACGGAAACGTAAGGGGCATCATATGGCAACCCTTCTCGGGACCAGTGCCTCGATTGTGCCCAACATTTTTTATACGATAGATGGCCGCTAGAGACGCTGCGCGGAAAAAACAGTAACGTATCTAATATTAGGTAGATGAAATGGGGTTCCTTGGGCACCCTGCAGAATTTTAAAAAATTTATATGATTTGATTCTGAAAAATTAATGTATAACAAGTGTATTTGTGTATATTCTGTAACTCGTAGGACACGTCCTGGAGTCTTTTTGTCCGGTAAGATTATTTCGGTACATTCCTGTCAATATAACTTCCTCAGGTCTGGGCCGCTCTGCTACCCAATAGTAGATACGTTACTGTTTTCTCCGCGCAGCGCCTCTAGCGACCATCCATCGTATGAAAAATGTTGGGCACAATCGAAACACTGCTCGGGACGGGATACGGCGCGCGACGGGATACGGAACGGCGAACGACCGTTCTAGTGGTGAGCGCCACTGGCGTCAACGCATGTCGAGCGAAGATATTTTGCTTTCTGGTTCGGTAAAAACGTCGATGCTGCAAACTTCCAAGGGGGGTTTTTCAAGATAAAAGTCTGCTCTATCGCGTAGTATAGTTTGATTTTCCGCTGGACCCTCATTTTTTGAGATAAATTCTAGTAAGTAAGTCTTTGAGATAAAGTCTAAACATGTTTGAACAATCATAATGTATTAATATTTGATATCACCGTATTCGGGAAAGTCTAAAGAATCTTTTCCTGTAAAGATCAATTCAATATCTTTTATAATAACATCACAATATTTGTTCAAAGTTGAAAACTATGTCATTTTTTCAAACACAAATTTTTCAAAAACTGTGCGTCTAGGAGAAAAATTAAATACAAACTCGGAATCAGCACCAAAAACTCTATAAGATTTGCATAGTGAGAATCGAAATCCCCCCAAAAAGTTGAAATTTGTTGGACCGTGTAATCTTAACGAAAATATTAGTCGTGTCATCTTTTATATCGTTTCTACCATTAGTATCATAAAAAATATTTTATGATTTTGAGCTAATAATGAAAGTTAATTCGTAGTTATACTTGATAGAATAACGTAATCATACGGTTTGAAACTGCAACGATAAGTATTGATCCGTTTGTTACGTTACGGCGCACGAAATTGCGTAAATGTATTAAAATTCGTAATTTTATTTTTAAACTTGAGAACGCTTCCAGCCAATTATACGAATCTATAGCTCATTCCAATTTCCGTGAGATCTTCCATAAATATCGCCAATTACATTAACGTCGTCAATGGAATCACAGCAGAGCTGTAATCCACTTACTTTTTTCTGTTTCAAATGTCAAATTTTCGATTGAATTCAATTAACGATATCACATTTCTAAACCGGAATCATGACTGGATTGGAGCATTGTGGCCAGGAATATCGGTTGTCCCGGAGTTACGGTTACATACCCCTAATCGAAACTTTAGACCCGCTTGGAACGCCCAGATCAGAATTTCGGTCACCTCAGAAATCCAGCTATCGATTTGTGTCCGAAATAAAATCGGTTATCCGTTTCTGTTTTCGTCTAGCTGCTTTGAATATCACGATAAGTATCGTCTAGATCTAGGTATTACATTCACAGGAAAAAGAATCATTTATTGTATTAGGTTAATGCAAAAATAATTACAGTTTTCATTAGTTTAAAGTTCAGCGATTTTTCTGAAGCAACGTTTTATCTCGTTAAATTCATATTAGAGATCCTTATATTTCACGTCTACAAAAATACACGGATCTCTACCGGGTGATCCGAAAATGTTGTAACCCCTTCCCCCACGCCCTCGTATCAGACTCTTGATGAAGATTCTGAACAGAGTCTAACGGATATACAGGGTGTGACCGTTAAGTTATGTCACCATTTTTTCGGCATTTCCGGTAGTGTAATTAGAAAATGTTTTAGACAAAAGTTTCTCAGTATGTACTTGGCGAGCTACGCGTTCGCATATTCTTAAATCTAAAAAAATTACTTTTTACGTAAAAAACTAAAGGTCACCTTGACTTTTTTAAATGACACCATATGTTTTGGACGTCATAGGATTATTGCTGATGTCGAGACGAATTCAACAGTGTATTATACTATGACCTTGGGATGACCTCAAACTCAAAAATTTTGTTTGGTGTGGTATTTTAAATGGTCACTCAATCGGACCATATTTCTTCGAAGAAAATTTGACGGCTGCTCGATATCTTAACTTTTTGGAAGAAAAACTTCCACACTTATTGCAAGACATTTCACTGATCACTGAACATTAGGAACGATATGTATTTACCTTCAACAAGACGGGTGTTCTGCCCACAATGCTATTATAATTAGGGGATATCTTAATAACAAGTTTAGAAATCGTTGGATAGGAACGTATGGTCCAATTCGTTGGCCACCACGTTCTCCGGATCTGTCTTCGTTGGATTTTTATCTGTGCGTATATCTGCAATCTGTTGTGTACGATACAACAATCAATAATGTTCAAGAACTTCAGAATCGCATAACAACTGCATGTAATAACATAAACCGAGACGCCCTAATTATAGCGACAACGAAAAGTCTAATACAAAGAGCGGAGCTCTGTATCGTAGGGGATGCGGATCGTAGTTCGAACATCTCATGTAACTTGCTTTGTTTTGTAAGAAATGATTTTTCATTAAAGTTACGTTTGCACCAAATTTTTGAGTTTGAGGTCATTTCAAGGTCATGGTGTAATACACTGTTAAATTCGTCTCGATGTTAGCAACAACCCTATGACGTCCAAAACATATGGTGCCATTTAAAAAAGTCAAGGTGACCTTTAGTTTTTTACGTAAAAAGCATTTTTTCAGATTTAAGAATATGCGAACATGTAGCTCACCAAGTACTCAGAAACTTTTGTCTAAAACATTTTTTAATTACACTACCGGAAATGCCCAAAAAATGTATAGTAGTATTAATATTAATGTTAGCACAGTTTAAAATACAATAGCATTTTATTTTTTGCATTTCTACACTTGTGTTTCTTAGATTACATTAATTTCTCCCGTCTAAATCATTTTATTGTACGGTAATTTTGTTATCTCTCTCCCCCCCCCCCCCTCTCTCTCTACCGTCGGGGCCAGAAGCGTATTACCTCTAAATACACAATGTATATTTCAATGTATGCTACAACGAGCAGCTGACGCACGAGGTTGTAGAACTAATTACGTTCGTTCCAGCTAGTTTCGCGGTATTGCTTTCGTTTTCTCGATTATCAAGTCGACATAAATGAAACACGCTGCATGCATTACGTGGTTCGGCTTATATCACCCACCTCTCTAACTAGACCCTAAAATAGAAGATCGGACATGCTAAAGTAATTATTCAATTACATCTACAAGCATTTATATCTGATGAATTAAACTGCCGCGCCGGTGCTTATAAGTGTACAGTGTATACGAACATTCCGAATGGAGAAAAGAAACTACATTAAAGTTTATAGAACGATTTATATACAATAGTTTGATTATAACGAATTATAATCACCTCGTTTAGTTGAATTATATTCAACTAATCTTTTTCTTAAATTAGTCTACAGAAGTACGAATTAACACTTTCATTACCGCACATTTATAATAGTCTCTTTAAAATTAAAAATCAACAGGTTGAGAGTTTCTCAATAAATGCTTGAACAAATTTTTACCATAGAATTAATGGAATCCAACAATTTCTTCTGGAAATTTTTATTAAAAGAAAATGATTGAGCTTTCTTAAAATACAGTACAGTCATTAAAAACCCTACTAATATGCTTACAGTAGGTAAAGTGTTAATGATCTCAGTAAATTCACGCCTCTTGATTAACTAATTACTAACAAGGAGAACCCCCGCTCTGTCCCTCACGGATTTAGTTCAGACTTTACAGAGTTATAGATCTCGTTCCCCTGATTACGAAAATACCCCATTATAGGCGCAGACGCTCAATAGTTTTACTTCACCTAATATTTGCAATTAAAGTTTCATAACCGTAAAATATCAGTTTAGTTCAGATTTTTACCAAGCAGTGGTGTGGCGTAACAGCAGCGAGCTGAACTGTTCGCCGCAGGCCCGGGTTCGTATCCCTCCGTGATAAATTATTCTTTATTGTTTTTTTCATGGAAAATGCATTTTCAATGTTAAATAAATCTTAAATAAAATATTTTTATTCGCTAAAAGACTAATTGAAAATGATACTTATTATTTTATAGAAGAAACACTAGATCTATTACTACTGTCTGTTTTGTATTGACTGGCTGCTGCAAGAGCCCACTGTTGCAAATCCCGTGTGGTTACTTGTTGAAAGTTTGCACGAGCCTCTTTGAATCTATCATATGTCCACTGATTAATGGCATTGTACCTAAAAATCTGTTAAAATGAAACTTTAATTGCAAATATCTCGAAAACTATTGAGCGTCTGCGCCTATAATGGGGTATTTTCGTAATCAGGGGAACGAGATCTATAACTCTGTCAAGTCTGAACTAAATCCGTGTGGGACAGAGCGGGGGTTCTCCTTGTAAGACTGCGGATCTTTATGAGTTTATAGGAAAATTTTCAAATTGAAGATGTCACTATATGATTTCTCCTCTGCATATTAAAATCATTAATGGAAGAAATAAATAACATCCAATTTGGTTTCTATTTCTTGCAATCGATGCAGGCAATTTTTATTTTGCATAAAGATCCGCAGTCTATTGATAAACAATAAATACGAAAAAAACACGTGTTTTATAGACCAAAAAGAACTACCTACTATTAGATAGAGATCCATTCAAGTATGAAACAAATTGAAAGCGGTGACCCAAGCTGCAAGCTGTATACGTTTTCCTTCGGTTGGTTACCTGGCAGTGCATCTGAGGTAATTACTTGCGAAGCATTCGATATCCGCTCGAAGATAGGTCCCTAATTAAGATATTGTTACACCGAGCGTGTCTATTGAAGCGCATAGGCAAATGAATCAACATCTCCTAGAGGAATCGGCTGTTTATCTGTGCATCTATCAGCTAACTAAATTACAGTACACAGTCCACGATTATCCGAGAGCATACGGGGCTAGACATATTACGTTTCACGTTTAATTAACCGATTGACTCGGTGCCATGTAAATCCGCATATGCAAATCAAGCCATAATCTCTTGACTATCGAGTTTCAATTAATTAATGGACGTTGAAGTGAGAATTCTACTGACTCGCTGATTTCTCCACTCGATCCGAGCCTATTACTTCAACGGCCAGTTCCGCGGTCAATTTATTACGTTCGCTGTTTAAATCTGACAATGAGCAAATTTGTAGTCGACTAACAACCATGACACAAGGGATATGGAGTAAAATGAGCACGTTAAGAAAGAATTTCAAAATGTTATACTATTTATAAATAATTAAAAATTTCCATGATAATTGTCTATATCAAAGGTATAATTATTTAGAGTTTGTGTCCTTATATTATCACAAATAAACCTTGGAAATGTTTCCTTGATCTCGACCGATTTGTTAATAATTAGTAATCAATTTGTTAATAACGAACAATAATGTTTTCAGGTTTTTTGTACGGAATGCAACACAAGTTACATTTTATATTAATTCAATCATTTTTACAGACGCAATTATATGAAAATTTTTCTTGAAAATGGTCTAAATTTTTGACCGAAACGTTGAAAAATTTCGTGGTAATTTACAAAATTGCTTAAGCAGTAGCATCTGATCGAACCAGTGCGCTGAAAACATTATTATTCGTTATAAACCTTGGAAATGTTTGGATAAGATCAGTGCCGGATTAAGCCAGCGCGGGGCCCGTAGCAAATGTTATCACGAGGCCCTAGGCTTTGTATCAGGGCCGCTTGTATGAATGACCTTTTTTCTTTTTAGCAAAAATATCGTTAATGTTTCGGCGCCTTTCCGATAAAACGACCGTGTGCAGTGCCCCTTTTTGTATGGAGCAGGGCCCCCAAAAGCGCGGGGCCCGTAGCATTTGCTACTTCTGCTACGGGGCTTAATCCGGCCCTGGATAAGATTCTAGCATATTGCATATTGCGGTTCTGTTCTAACGCATATTCAGTTACATTTCTGCCA
Organism: Lasioglossum calceatum; assembly: GCA_963966675.1. Classification (NCBI taxonomy): domain Eukaryota; kingdom Metazoa; phylum Arthropoda; class Insecta; order Hymenoptera; family Halictidae; genus Lasioglossum; species Lasioglossum calceatum. Next base: position 14,157,065 of record OZ016545.1, on the reverse strand, counting down.
CCATGGAACAAAGTCCGGCTATTTGTAACTCCTCAGTATTTGTTTAAAAATTTTGTTCTTTTTGTCACAGCAAGTATGTGGTTTTTATTTTGTTGTCTTTCCGTTGGATTTACATGGCTGTGCTAATTTTGTTTTTCAAATTACGTTATATTATACATACATTATTTTTCAGACGCAAAAATGTCTCTTTGAGAATGATCCACATAGGGATCGGAACGTCGAGATGCATTTTTAAATAACTGCACATTTGCTGTGGTTTGGAACGATCGAACCTTGCGTCGAAATCACAAATTTATTATACAGGGTGGTCTTTTTATCTGAAGACATTGAAATATCTCGAGAACTATGTATCGGATCAAAACAAGTGGGCAATGAAAATTGTTCGTCGCGAAGGGGGACATCAAATGATACCAAACTGGACCCCTCACCGCCACCCCCTGGGGGTAAGGGTGGGAGAAGATAAAAAACTTAAATGGGAACCCCCATTTTTCCTTGCAGATTTGGATTCTCCAGAAAAAAAATACACAAATTTTTTACCTAGGAGTTTTTGCATTTTGGTTCACAGATGGCGCTGTAATGGACAAAAATCAAAATGGGTAAAAAATCGTTGAAAATTGGGGATATCTCGAGAAATACACATCAGATCAGAAAAATGAAAGTAGACGTATTTGATATTTTTAAAAATTCTATTCAATGGCACCATAATTGACCACCCACCCCCACCTCCCGAGGGTGGGAGAGGGAATTATTTCAAAATCTTCAATGGGAAACCCTTTTTTATAGCAAATCTTGGTTCTCCATTGATTTGATATTATTGGTGTAATTTCTTTCACAGATGTCGCTGCAATCGAAAGCAGTTGGAAAAATTCATTGATTTGTTTATCAATAAATCAACAACTACTTTTAGCTTTACCCAGGAACAACCAAGATTTGCTATAAAAAAAGGTTTCCCATTGAAGATTTTGAAATAATTCCCTCTCCCACCCTCAAAAGGTGGGGGTGGGGGGTCAATTATGGTGTTATTGAATAGCATTTTTAAAAATATCAAATACGTCTACTTTCATTTTTCTGATCTGATGTGTATTTCTCGAGATATCCCCAATTGTCAATGATTTTTTACCCATTTTGATTTTTGTCCATTACAGCGCCATCTGTGAACCAAAATGCAAAAACTCCTAGGTAAAATTTGTGTATTTTTTTCTGAAGAATCCAAATCTGCAATGAAAAATGGGGGTTCCCATTTAAGTTTTGAATCTTCCCCCACCCCCACCCCCAGGGGGTGGCGGTGGGAGGTCGAGTTTGGTATCATTGGATGTCCCCCTTCGCGACGAACAACTTTCATTACCCACTTGTTTAGATCCGATGCATAGTTCTCGAGATATTTCAATGTCTTCAGATAAAAAGACCACCCTGTTTATTAAATTTCGATCGAGAAAAGAATTTACCTTTATATTGAAAAATATTTGAAAGAAGTTAAAAATGAACAGAACTCTATTCCTAGAAAAAGTATAAATGTTCAATATGCACCTTCCAAATGAGTTTTGGAATAACGAGGCACAGTTTTACTTAAGATGAGCATTCCGTGTTAAATAAAACGTCCATCTATTTCAAGCATCGTATATACAATGTATAAGAACAAGAACATATTTTCGAGCGGCGAATCGCGTTCAGCTAATCCGTGATTTAAGAACGCGCGATTGAAACTGAACATCGAAGTGTGTCATTCGATCTATAATTAATTTGAAGATATTTCGTTCCCGTTCCCGTTCCCATTCAGTCGAGTTCGTGAAATCAACTCGAAAGGAGGGCGACACGGATCAAAATAATTGCCGAGACTCGCATAGATCGGGAGCAGTTTGATCGCAAATCCTTCTCGTTATTAAAGGAACTGCAACACGATTTCTAATTCCGGTGTTTAGACGTTCCGATAACACGAAATGCGTCACTGTTGAGCATGAATTGCGGAGTCTAAGAGGAGTCCAAGTGGGGTGGCCGCCAATGAAATTATCTCGAAATTTGATTGAGGAGTTAGCAACGAGTGTTCTTCCTCCGCTTCCAATTCTGACCAGATTCGGTCCTTCCGTTACCATTCGATCGGACGACACCCTAGGGAGACTGCTATTTAGAAGTGTGTGGTAGCACTGACAAGAGATATGTGTGTTTTTATACCGAAACCTTTTTCTTTCCCCCTCCAAACAAGAGCTATCAATCAAGGCCTCTCCATATACAGGGTGTCCCAAAATTCCTTTAACAGCCGGAAATGGGAGGTTCCTGACGTCATTTGAAGCAACATTTTCCTTTGCAAAAATGTTATCCGCGGCTTTGTTTAGGAGTTATTAACGAAAAACACGGACCAATCAGAGCGCGATCTAGACGCGAGTTGGCACAGCCGGCCGGCGCGCCAACTGTCTATTGGCCGACTCATGTCTAGGTCGCACTCTGATTGGTCCGTGTTTTTCGTTAATAACTCCTAAACAAAGCCGCGGATAACATTTTTGCAAAGGAAAATGTTGCTTCAAATGACGTCAGGAACCTCCCATTTCCGGCTGTTAAAGGAATTTTGGGACACCCTGTATGTATGTATCTTCGCTCACCTCAGCGATAGGCAGACGCGGTAGTTTATTCCCTCTGAGGGCGTTCACGCCAGAGTTGGGCAAAAATCAACTAATAATTGAAAATGACTAACAGTCTGATTGATTGATAGTCAAATTTAAAAAATGTCTGTTAAAACTTTTTGATTAGTTAATCATAACTACATGGCACTAGTTAGTCACAACTCTAAGTAATCGTTAGTTATTGCTTATTAGTTATGATTAGTCATTAGTTCGTTTAAATGATCAGTCATCAATCTTTAGTTCTCAGTCATTATTGTGAAAATTAACATACATTAATATGTACATATACTTAAACTATATCGGAATTTGCAGTGACCGGTATAAAAAAGTTTTTATTAAGTACAACACTCCTTTGCCATCGTCGGCAGTAGTTGAAAGACTTTTTAGTTATGCTACACTGACGAATTTGCCAAAAAGTAATAGATTAAGTGACAAGAATTTCGAAATACGTGTTCTTATGTGAAAGCAAATTCAAGTTTTTTGACCAAACTGAAAACAATTAAATTTAATCAATTTAAGTCAAATTTTGAAGAACCAACAATAAGTTAAAATGTTATCACTGCGTGCGTAGTAGGTATATTAAACATTATATTATATAAAATAAGATTCATGTATTTTCTGTTTGCGTTGTATTCAAACTTTTGTTTCTGTTTAAAGTCCAAAATGTTAAATTTACTTTAACAAAATTTAATGAAATATAATTTAAATTTAAATTCATCATGTTATTATTACTCTATTTAGAACCGTTTATAAAAATTTTTTGTAATCTATTATCTTCACATAAATAAAATAAGAAAATCTGGAAAACTTTTATTATTCAACTGCCTTTTCCTTTCTCGTTAGCATAATTTGTCATAATCAGTATTTTATATGTTTATAAACTAATAGGATATTTTTTTGTTATTATTACATATGTCTTATTTTAACTTATAACCATTTTTAGTCATTACTCATTAGTCATAATAAGATTCTGATTGCGTATTTAGTCATTAATTATACCATTATAGTCAGTAGTCAATATTCATCCTTATTAAAAATTTAGTCATTATTCATTAGTCATTACGCTCAAATACTTATGTAGTCATTACTCATAGTCACGCTCAAGTATTTACTTAGTCATTAATTATTAGTTAATTTTTGTAGAGCTTATGAAGTTATTAGTCAATAATCATAATTGTGACTAGCGTTTGCCCAACTCTGCTTCACGCTACTACAAGCCAGCGTTTTAAATGGGTCGGTACAATTTCAAATAGAATAAAGATTAAGAGAATTTGGAAACACGAATTTACTATTTTCAACGTATGTATTAACATTATTCAAGGTTTTATTCATGCTCACCAAAAGTTATCCTATCCCGGAACCGCTTATTCTGATCCCAGGTGCCACTTATCACGGTAATACATACATACATACATATAGTACAATATATGTATGTATAATGGCTATATTATATACAGTGACTCCCACAAATATTCGGACACTCTTAAAAAGCCGATAACTTTTTTATAATTGGACTATACCATTCGAACTTTTTTGGAAAGCTAGAGCAATTAGTTTACTACAGGATGTGAAAAGAAATTTTGTTGAAAATTGCAATTGGTCGGAATTGTATACAAAGTACTAAAAGTTGCGTTTTACAACTTTTTAATGTGGGCCTATATTGAACATTTAAAAAATAAGTTTTGTAGATCTGTGTCAATTATATGCACTGTGAAAGTTTCATCGAAATCGGTTGATACGGAAAAAAGTGACAAGCATTGAAAGATGTAAGAATCTGCAGTTATAGGCCGAAAATCGTGAAAATCTGCAATTTTGACCATCTTTAAACGTTTGTAGCTCATTGCAACGTCGACCGATTTTGACGAAATTTTCAGAATATGTTTCATTCACAAAGATCTACAAAATGTATTTTTTAAATTTTCAATATATGTATGCCCGCATAAAAAAATGCAATTTTTAGTATTTTTTCTACAATTCCGATCAATTGCAATTTTTGGGAAAATCTTTTTTCACATCCTGTAGTAAACTAATTGCTCTAGCCTCCCAAAAAAAGTTCAAATCGTATATGTAGTACAATACTAAAGAAGTTATCGTATTTTTAAGAGTGTCCGAATATTTGTGGAAGTCACTGTACATATATTTATGTATATTTAGAAGTTAACACATGTACAAACAATTTCATGAAATTTTGATAAACTGGTAAAATTTGTGTAATTATCCGGCGATCAACGATAATATCTAAATTCAAAATTAACGAAATTTTACTAGAAGCATCTTCGTTGTCAGACTATTCACAATTAAATCTTTTACGAAATATTTTTTCTAAAAAATAATGAAGAGAATTGACTCTGTTTAGCATGGACCATACGAAATTGGTATACATATTAGATACTACGCGTGACGAAATTGATGAACTCTCAAATTAAGCATTGGACTGTCCGAGAATTCCCGGGGTAACGAAGTCGCAAAAATTAACTGAAATCAACGCGTTCTCGAGGTCCCCATTCCCGTTTCAGGGCTTTTCGAACACGTGTGTAGGTACTTTTAGGTACCTGCGCGGCGATACTAGCGGTCCTAAATTTGTCGTGAAACTCTTTCACGCAACTAAACTTGAGGAACGTTTGCTGGTGCAAGCTACGAATATTCGGGCACGTTCACAAAGCCTCCACTGGGAAATACAAATGTTTGCGGACATTTAGAAGCATTTCGCGCACTGGTTGTCAGCGAACGCTCGATTCGAAGCTTGGGTATCGTTCTTTGTTAAGTGAATTCGTGCCCGTCCATAAAACTCGTTTGTAAATAAAAAATAATTGGTGATATGTACTAATTGCTAGACACACACGCTCGCTAGACATTATTTAGAAGTAACGAAAAAGGATTTGACGAAAAGAACGCTGTCAACGAGAAAATTATATAGTTATTTTCACTTAATCGTCTATTCGATATATGAAACTATTGAAAGTCCGATTTCGCTCAGAGGATAATCATTTTTCAACGATTTCGACTGCGCCGAATAGAATAGTCCAACGAAACAACGCATAAAAATGTTCTATTCATGCCGCATTTGTCCCGCCGAATAAATCAATCGAGCAATCGAATCACGGAAAAATGAACGTGTCTGGACGCGTCGCGTCGCGAAATAATTTCTCTCTCTCTCTTCTTATTTCGAGATTTTATTCGCGCGTGACACTTGGTGAACACGATCGTCTGACCCAGAATAAAAAATATGTATTAAGATTTATGGCTGAAACGAGTTCTGTGAATAGAACAAACAAATCAATATCGGAGTTAACCGACGCGCACGTGTGGAATATGTACCGTATATGCAGTATATACCAGAAAGTAATAATAATACTAAACTCAGCAATAATACTTTTTTGTCCGAGTGTTTAACGAAAATTTAGAAATCTAATAAATGAGACCATCGAGACAGGCACAATGCCTGTCGATATTGCTTTTAGAGCATATTGGAGATATGTAATACAATATATACGGAACAGGATATATATAGCATATAATAAGCACGAAGGAAGGTAGCACACAATTATTAATTACGTTTTGCAATGAATGTTTACTCTTCGGTAACTTGTGCAATATGTATTTACGTTTTCATTCCTAGAATTCTGGTGAAGTAAATATTGTGGATGAACATTCGGTACATTATACTGATTATATTGTACATGCAGGCATGCCAGAAGGCGTTGGCATATTAAATATTAATTTTCTTCAGACTATTGTACCAAATGAGACAAAATATTAGGAGATTATAGAGTACACAACAACTTCCATAATGTCCCGATGTAACGATAAAATATTGTATGTACATATAAAGCGCACATTTCAGTGGAAAAAGATAAAGTAAAGCATAGATTGAAATCGCGTCTATGCTAAACGGATAAAAATGCAGAAGAGGGGGGTGTTCCACTGACAAAGACAACTTTGCGAATGTGTCCTGGCGAAGCCCTCGCGACTCCCCGCGATATTCTTTTCCGCGCACGTATGACGACATGACGTCGCGCGTCGCGTCGGTGCACCGAATTGAATTCGACTGTGAATTCTTGGTCGGTTTCAGCGGGCGGGTGGTTTCCACTTCCCGCAGAAGTGAAATGTCGACGTGATCGTGTGGCAGAGAGCGGGATGAAACCACCGAAATGCCCTTTCGTAACGACTGTGTCGAACTGGGGAGGGGGGGGCAGTGGTGGCTCATAGACGGCCAAGTAATCGTGGCAAGTACCACGTGGAATACCATGGAATAATAATGAAGAATTTTAATTGTCACGGTCCCGGCTCCCGGCTCCCGGACGAGAGATAAGCAATAACGCGCATGCTGCGTGGGAACCGGCGCATTTCGACCGAATCTAATCAAGAGACATTCCCCTCGGATGTGATCGAGTCTCCTCGCAACTCCTCGATCGAAATATTCTTGGAAGCCGCGGGAACTTTATAAATAATTCATTATCTCTCTTAACGATCCTCCGCCGAGATATCTAGCTCGTTAATTGCGCTTACGGGGTTTGTCTCGTCGGCTTTCTTTTTTAAACAAACAACAATACCGACGTTCAGACGCGGTTCAATCGAGGAATTCAAGTGTCGTATTACAATTAGTACACACACTGCTCAGTCTGCCGGCGCGCATGAGTAATCGTTTTATCTAACGTCGGACCAGCTTTTATTAGAACTACCGAACTACAAAATTCGAAATATTTCAGCTGATACTAGAACTACAGGACGCGTCAAAAGTACAAGAATGAATAGAGAATAGGATGGAATTCTATGTATTGAATAGCAAAATGCTATCCCCTCAAAGACTAAAATCACTGTCCAACACCAAATTTGTTCCCAATACATATACTGTTGGGTCCTTCTTATAGAGTTTTTTGCACTGATTCCGAATCCGTCCTTAATTTTTCTCCTATACACACAGTTTTTGAGGAACATGGCTTTGAAAAAAACATATTTTTCAACTTTAAACAAATATTGTGATGTTATTATAAAAGATATTGAATTGTTCTTTACAGCAAAAGATTCTGTAGACTTTCCCGAATACAGTGATATATAATATTAATGCATTATGATTGTTTAAACATGTTTCTCTATCGCGTGGTATAGTTCGATTTTCCGCTGGACCCTTATTTGTTGAGATAAATTGAAAAATATCCTCAAAAATTGGTGCAAAAGTGGTGTCTCTCCGTCTTTAATGATTGTTTAGACATGTTTAAACAATCATAATGCATTAATATTATATATCACTGGATTCGGGAAAGTCTAAAGAATCTTGTGCTGTAAAGAACAATTCAATATCTTTTATAATAACATCACAATATTTGTTTAAAGTTGAAAAATATATTTTTTTTTCAAAGCCATGTTCCTCAAAAACTGTGAGCATAGGAGAAAAATTAAGGACAGATTCGAAATCAGTGCAAAAAACTCTGTAAGAAGGATCCAATAGTATATTGGGAACATAAAAAAAGTTGAAATTTGTTGAACAGTAAAATTAGGGATGCGATCAAGTACCTCACAAACAGGTTCAAACCTTGATTGATGGAATTCGAACTCTCTATAAGTACTTCGAAAAAAGAAAATAGTACTCCCACGTATACTCGAACCTTTGCCAGACAGTAGACAGTTTCGAACCCTCTACAAGTACTGTGGTAAACGTAAATAATACTTGCAAGTATACTCGAATCTTGGTCGAACAGTTTCGAGATTTTTGAAATTTTTATGAATATCGTTACGAATTTCCGTATTCTTGCAAGCCAGAGTTGGGCAAAAATTTAATCAACGATTGACGACTAAATTTCTACTTCAATCGTTAATCGCAATTAACAATTAATCTCCTAGTTTAGTCGTTAATTGCGGTTAACGATTAAATTTCTACTTTAGTCTAATTGTGATTAACGATTATTAATCGTCAATCGGATAATTGATTAATGATTAACTGCTGAAATTTCGAAATGAAATACGCAATCAACACTGTATGAATACTGAAAAAATGTAAACTGAATTTAGGTGTATTGTCATTTGGTCTATACATATATACAAAATACAAGCAACAAGAGAAGACCACAAACTATTTATTTGATTTCCACCTCTATCCAAATAATAAATAATCTTTTATTTGCAAATAAGAAATAACAAATAGATCACTTTTAGAATTATATAAATTACTTTTATTTAAATAAAAAGTTTAGTTATTATTTGCAATTAAAAATCACACGTTTATTTATTATTTAAAATAAAATTTGCCCAACACTGTATATAATATACTCTCTGTTTACGTGCTTTTATGTTTTTTCCCGATGATTCCTTTTTTTAATCAACGATTGACGATTAACTTCATCAATCGATTGAATCAATCGTCGATTTTTCGACGATTTTTTCTAATCGTACACATTAATCAATCAATCATGATTAAAATTTTAATCGATTAATGCCCAACTCTGTTGCAAGCTTATATAAAATTATCTAAAAACACAATATTTAGAACGCAAAGAAGACCCGTTATTATTTTGGCGTGAAAATTCAATGAAGTCCCCCATTTTATCAAAAATTACACGTGACTATCTTTGTATAATGGCCACTACTGTACCTTCAGAAATAGTTCTTTCAAAAGCAGGAAATATCATGGATAAAAAAAGAAATAGGATAAAATCAAGTATTGTAAAAGAAATATTATTCTTTAATAGTTACGAATTTAATAAAGAAAGTGCTTAAAACCTACTATATATGCAGTTCTGATTTTCAAGATTCGAGTACTACTTGTCAAAGTTTCGATTACTTTCAACATCGAAGTACTTATAAGTCTCTTTTCGAAACTTCTAAATACTCATTCCGAGGTTCGATAACTACGTGTATACAATGAATACTTTTCAAGTATAATCATTGAAACTTTTATTGCTTTTAAGTAGTAATCGAAACCCATGAAATGAAATTTGGTTATTGAACTTGACTCGGATTCGTGAGTACATATTGAACTTGATCCCATCCCTACTGAAAATATTTCTGTAAAAAATGCAAGAGTGATTTTGCGTGTGGCAAGCCTGTTATCTAGGAAGTTGGGGCAGTGGTCAATCACCGGTCGCGCACGAACCGTTAAAATCGAATCGTCGTTCGATATATGTATTCACTGACGATCAGACGCTCAGTGTGTATAGACATAACCGTGACCACATGTTAAATAAAAGGCTTATAGAAATAAATTAAGCGATATACAGTAATCGCTCCTTCGTTGTCCTGAATCGTGGGCACGATCGTTGTCCAGTGCCTACCCACTCCACTGCCTGTCAACGAGAGGATTAGGCCTGCGTGGATCTGGTCGCCAGATGTGTCCCAGGACTGTCTAGACCCGCGCAGAACGGAGAACAATAGGAAAGGAATATGGCAAGGATATGAGGAGTTTTTTAAAGACATACAGTTGACTGCTTTTCACTGCGAATGCTTTTCTTTGTCATTTAACTAGCCGTTTCACTAAAGACGCAGTCATAAATCAAAAATGGTGTCCGGGCACGGTCGTTGTCCGCTCAAAACCCCGGCCTTTGGACAACGAAGGAGCTTTTAATGTATTATGAAAGAATATTGTCATTGAAAAGTGTTTTGTTAAAGAGTTGTAAAGATACAGTCGTTTCAATGTATTTATGTACATGAAGGAAAATATAAAGTTGTGAAGTTCAGCACGTGGCGTCTACCTCCCACATCCACGTTAATAAAGAATTTTAATAATTTGATCATGTAGAACTAAGATGTTGTTAAAAAAATATTCACTGAAGCTTTAAAAATTCGAACTGAATAACAGTTGTTAGTTCCGTATAGAAATACAGAGGAATTAAAGAAATAATTATAAATTTTTATTATATAAAATTATATATTAGGAATAATTATCATTCCACTAATCCACTTTTGCCATAAAGCGCATAAAGATCCGCAGTTTACATACTTAGAAATCCAAACCGGTCATCTTGCTATAATTGAAAAACCTTAAAATCGTTATTTCTGTTTATTCAGGCCGGATCACGAAATACGCCGGAAATGGCTAGAATAGTATTATGACGTTTTGTAAAAAGTTTGCAAAACACGTGTTGAAGAGTGGTAAACAATAAGGAAAATCGCAGCTTTAATAGTTATGCTCTGCTTTTCCGACCGTGCTTGGAGTTGTGCCAAAGTTGTTTGTTTCTTTTTTTTTTTTAATGCATACTCGTACCGCCCAGATATTTCGTTTTCTTCTTGTCTAGCTTCGCTCTCTGCGTATGTAGTATATAGAATGTACGTTGCAGTATTATTCCGTTGCGTACTTCCGACAATACAGTCATGGCTCTTGAATTTTTTCGGTTTCATCTGCTTCTCGTGAACAATGCACTCTCCATTATGAAATTTTTGACAATTGTGGCGGAGCCCGTGTACCGTGTTCCGTTCCGCGAGAGTTCGGGTAATACGACTAGGATTCTTATTAGGCGAAAAGGGTAGAATCGAGCAAGCGGTGAATTTTCATGCAAAAGTGAAGCGGAATTGTGGAATACAATTTTAGTGTGAGCGGCTTCTGTTGCGAGAATATTGAATTTTAAACAACTCCGACGCGCGTGCGTTTAATGAGCAGAAAGAAATGGAACACACGCTAAACGAGTGTTACGCGATACCACCACCAGAATATTTGAATTCAAATCTCGCCAAACCCGACACTTACATGTAAATACGGTAGGCTGGCTCTTATTTTCGACTTTTGAATTTCATTTACGGCACACAGTGATCGATTCCTCGATGCTAGGTGGACAAAATGGTAAATTTGATCAACTTCAGATATCTTCGCTGCCGGTCTATTTTGTTCACGAACATTTATTCGTTCGATATGTATCCTAATATGTATTTCGATTGCACGTGGTTATTACGACGCAATACGGCGTTAAAGTTTTGTCTGTGCGAAATACTATAAATAAGTTAATTCTTCTTCATCATCGTATAACTTGTTTGTTTGTTGTTTAAATTATTATGTAAAAAATGGAGAGTGTAAGCAAAGGTAAGTATCTGATTTTTACATATCGGTATAATTTTATTTTCCCGTGTAAATCATATAAAACAGGTTAACTAATAATACTATTTAAAAAGAGATCAAATTGTATAACTTCTTTTCCCGGACTCGGCCGGATTTCGTTCCTTGATAGTTTTGAAGAATACTTATTTCAAAGTAATGATACTAAATATCGCTTGCCCGTTTTTGCCCGTTCGTCATTTATATCATTTTTTAGTAAGAGGAAAATTACTAAAAAATGTTCTGAATAATTAGCAGCAGTGGCAGAGTTTACTCAAATCACCTTAAAAAAGATTACAATTTATAATAATTTAGAATATGCACCTTTGTCATGCACATTCCTTATTATAATTTTGTAATTTTATATTATACTTTTGTAGAACTTTACCTAATTTCTAAATATAAGTTAAGATTAATTCTTTCCATTTTGTGTATTGTTTATTCACATATTTAAACAAAAACTATAAAATATTCGAATTATGTTGTTTTCACAAACGTTACAATTAATTGTTTTAATTGTACATTTTAAAGAAATGATATACATAATTCTTTTAAGTTCATGTAGTTTTTATACACTTGTCATGATTTCTGACAAATAAAGCGTTATTATTACTACAAGAGAACACAAAAATTTGAATTTTGTCCACCTAGAATTGAGGAATCGATCACTGTGCGGCACCCCCAGGATTGTTCCATATAATTAAAGAAAAAAATCGATTTTATTACTACCCTATAAGGGTAGTTTTATGAAGACGAATTCTCCATACCAGAATTCAATTCTACGACCCTTAAAACCCTCAAAAACCGCCAACCGTTCTATTTGTAATTATATGTAGTAGACTGCGGATTTTATGCATTTATGATAAAAATAAGTAAATCTAATTTCTGCCAATAAGAACATTTGAAGAATTTAAATGTACTACTACATTATGTCCAACCTATTGAACATATTCAGCAAAAGTTTAAATATTTATTTCACCCCAGTTTGTTGCAATACAGGGAGAAAAAAAGTTCTTATTTTGCATAAAGATCCGCAGTCCATTTATTACAGAGACATGAAGTTTGCTCAGCTTTTTGCGATTCTGGCCAGCTATGCGCCGACGAAATACCATTCTTTAAATACGATGCTATTCACCTCGTTTAATATGCGTATTAGTAATACGTTCAGCAATTAAGATCACGGATTTTGATCGAATCTTTTCTGGGAGGGGTAGCAGACGTTCAGATGAAGGAGGAGAGCAAGCAAAAGTCTCGAGGTACGGGGTGAGGATGAAGGAGCCAAGCTAACTCGGAGGACCTTCGTATTGTATGGAGATAAGAGAACGCGAAGAAAGAGACAAGAAGAAACGGCGCGGCGGGCGGGGTTGGCGAAGCCGGAGGAGGGGGAGGGGGAAAGGGAACACTGGGAATAATAATGAGGGCTTATGATTCCTTTGCTGCGACCGTGGATGAAGAGAGACAATGGCTCCTTTTTTGCCCGTCCAATTACCGGAACGCTTGAGAAAAGCGGCTATAGAAGTCACTGGGCGCGATCGAGAGTACAGGAAATGAGATCTATAGGCGATGCCGTTCCTACATAACAATGCTTTGTATGCTACGTGAGCGAGTAATCGATCCTTGAATAACTGTTGTTCTAAGCGAAGATAATTTCGTGCTAGCAGCACCAAATAAAGCGGATTAAAGGCCAGTAGAACGATAACCGGCTTTCGGAATCGATTATATTCGGCCCGGCTCCCAACACCGAGATGAACGCCGAGGATGTAATTCAAACACTCTCTCCGGACTCCTTCTTCTTCCCCCGTGCCGCGTATACAGTATACAGTATACTCAAATCGTGTCGATGAAAACAGTGTCGGTGAAATGAGTTGTCGGCGAACCCATAGGTAACCCAAGTTGAACCCCTTGCTTTGGGGTGAAATGTTCGCGTCCATTTCAATTGGCATGTTCTTCATAAAGACAATACAATGAAACAAGGAAACTAGTAAGAGTTAATATACAGAATGTCCCAAAATTCCTTCAACAGCCGGAAATGGGAGGCTCCTGAGATCATTTGAAGCAACATTTTCCTTTGCAGAAATGTTATCTGCGGCTTTGTTTAGGAGTTATTAACGAAAAACACGGACCAATCAGAGCGCGATCTAGACGCGAGTTGGCACAGCCGACCCGGCGCGGCGCGCCAACTGTCTATTGGCCGACTGTGTCAACTCGCGTCTAGGTCGCGCTCTGATTGGTCCGTGTTTTTCTTTAATAACTCCTAAACAAAGCCACGGATAATATTTTTGCAAAGGAAAATGTTGCTTCAAATGATCTCAGGAACCTCCCATTTCCGGCTGTTGAAGGAATTTTGGGACACCCTGTATTCTGTCCGAAATCTTTGTCACAAGTCTGACTCGATGTTATAGCGCAATGGATTAAGATGTTGAAAAAAATTTAAGCATGTCGATGTACTATCTTTATCTTGTTCAATTTCGATTAAAATACAAAATAGGTCTGTAGTCTAACTATCAGTATGAACTATGAATATAAATATATAATATAAATGTCGAGATAGATAATGCAGATCAAAATCATTTTATAAGCAATTACAAGCAAAAATAAGACGGTTAGTTAAGCGCGAGCTTACAAAATAAATAATAAAACATTAACGAAAAGATGATCATATTGTACGTCTGTTTTGCTTAACAACATCAAGTGCACAAATATAGAAAGAACTTTTGAAACAACCTTGTATGTACAGAGTTATGTAATTATCTGTCTATATTTAAAATCTAATCATTGTATTGTGACGCAATATAGATGAAAAAATCGTTTGCTGATCAGAAGTTGATCGGTAAAAGTAAAAATGTTCTATGATGGAACCAGGGCCGGATTAAGACCCGTAGCAGAAGTAGCAAATGCTACGGGCCCGCGCTTCTGGGGGCCCCGCGCCATACAAACAGGGGCCTCACACGGGCGCTTCATCGAAGAAGCGCCGATATATGAGCGCTGTCTATGCCAGCGGGCACAGATATTTTTGCCAACAAAAAAAAAGGTCATTCATTGTGTTTGTTGAAAAGGTGCGGTACATTTGCACACGAGTGACCCTGATACAAACCTTAGGGCCTCGCCATAACATTTGCTACGGGCCCCGCGCTGGTTTAATCCGGCACTGGATGGAACTGATCGCGAACACTCCCTCCGTTTCAGAATGGAAAAATGAGCCCGCGTGACACGGAAGTGTACTACATAATAGATGCATTCTATTCACCGATAATGCCATGAACTCATTGACCATGAAAATTAATGTCATGATACTTTATTAAATTGCTTCGAAATACCACTCACGAGCACTTGAGAGTCCTACTCATCGCGTTGATTAACTTGCATAACCTGACCTCACTTATTCCCGATAGAGAGGGTGAAACAAATGTTCCCGCGGTGATACCAACAACATTGGCGCTTAATAATGAAATTATTCAATAGAAAACGTAATGGTCCGTCCATTGCATCAATGGCCTTCTGCATACATTTTTACGTCGTTCAAAACGATTTCGTTACTTGCCACTTGGAGCTACAATTTAAAACTATTTTTGGTATAGCAAGCACTATTTTGTTAAATTAAGTAGTTAGGAGACGCAATGTATTTCACACTAGAGGACCACGTGGGACGTAAATTCTAAAATAGTAAACTACGAACATAGTGATTAGACAGCTTTATGCGAAATAAATAAATTGGAGTGAAATAGAAATGAAATTTATCTCGTAATATGTTTAATAGGTTGAAATAATATTATATGTAACGGTACATTTAAATTCTTTTAATGTTTTTACTATTTTAAATTACCCCTACTAGTTTTTGTCATAATTGCATAAAATCCGCAGTCTAAGTATCACTCAAAATTCATATGCCACCAATCAGTATTGCCTAAACTGCCCTGAACAAAAATTGTTATTAGAACGTTATCAATAATATTTTCCTTAGGTTGTATACTAGATTACTTATAGTCAAAAATTATTGATAATCTGTTACAAATATTTTATACTAGTCTTCCAAGTCAGAGGCGGATCTAACGGTACGCGGACTAAGCGGTCGCGGGGGGCCCCGAATACCAAGGGGCCCCGAGCTCTTAAAATATCTTAACTTAAAGATTTTGGAAATGACCGAAAATGTTCGAAAAACCCTCCATAAAATAATCGAAAAAATCTAATATAAATAGTAAATACATATTGTGCGATTATTTTTGTCACAATATTTATGTTCTTGTGAGCAGAACGTAATGCCTCGTACAGACCTGAACATTTCGACGAACCGCGCGCAACGGCGAACGGGACAGATTTGTGCAATTTCAAATAAGATATGTTTCATTCTGTAGTAACACAGTGGAAAGATTTGTAGAATTCATTCCCATGGAAAAACACACGTCTTCAGATTTAGAACAAGAAGTTCTACAAACTTTAATAAAATTAGGAGTGGATATTAAAAACTGTCGAGGATTTTCATTTGATAATGCTTCTAATATGTCAGGGAAGTACTCAGGTTTACAAGCACGTCTTAAAGAACATAGCCCAAGTGCGGTTTTTATTCCGTGTGCTAATCATTCCTTAAATTTAGTTGGAAATTTCACTGTCCGTTATCTAATGCGTCAGGAGAAAGATCGTTTTCTGTTTTGATGCGTGTAAAAAATTATTTAAGGAGCACTATGGGAGAAGAAAGGCTAAATAATATGGCCATTCTGTATACGGAGCAGAAAATTTTAAGCCGAATTGATACTGCCAAAATAATTCATGAATTTGCAAGAAACAAAGCAAGACGGAAATTCATATAAAATAAAAAATGTGTAAAATGTATGTATGTTTTTTAATAAATTTATTTAATGTCTTATGGTATGGAATTTCTGATTACTTTTCTTTTTTGTTTATAACTTAATGAGAGTTCTCTTGAAACTTTTTGTTGGGGGGGGGGGGGTACCCGAAATTTAAACCGCTTAGGGCCCCCACTTGTCTTGGTCCGCCACTGCTTCCAATAAATATACATATGTAATATCATAAGAAATAGAATAAAAAAAGAATAGTTAATTATTCAAGTGCAAACTTAATCGTATCCTAAGGAAATATAAAATTAATAAATAAAATATGTGTTGACGCGTTGGTAATGGACATTATTTTGAACATTTCTGACAACAAAATCATTTCTCACAATCAGTCAGTTATTCTTCCACTCCAAGTATGTATTGTGCAGTTTATGTGAAAAATGTGTTCATCAAATGCAGAACAGTAACTACATGAATGATCAAGAATAGAAATTAATGTCTATGTAGCTTCTATATCTGACACTTATTGCAGACAATTTTTATCTCGCATAAAAATCTGCAGTCCAATCATGATATTGTTATTTTATTATTACATAATTTACTCTCTAATAGTAGACAGTAGATTCTAGTCATAGAATTTTTGAATCCACTGTACACACGAAAAGAATTGCGTGCCCTTCTACTCTCAAGTATTGAAGCTCGTTCAGTTTCCCTTTGTCTCTCGAATCGCATACATTGATAAGAGTATCTTGAAGCAGCCGCAATTCAACGGAGACAACGAGTCATAACATTGCCTTTGATAAACTCAATTGAGTTCTTATATCATTACATACTGGGAAAAACCGAGTTACAGACCAGTAACTTCCTGTAAATAAATGAATTTCGCAGAAGCCTTCAATGCAGACGGATGCGATAGTTATGCGAAACTGTAATTGTCTAATTGAAATGTCATTATACATATATGTATATGTATATGTGTATACAAGTTGGATGCAACGCAATCGTTTATGCTCCGATTGACCCATTGATTAGAGCAACACAAGGAACTCTATTACTATACGCACAACATTTATAGATCAAGTAGTGTTGAAATACATCTTGGACTGTGCCCACTGTGTATGTATTAGATTCTCATTTAATAACAGCAATAACGAGAAGCTCTAATTACGAAATCATGCTCGAGAGAGTTCAGCATAAATTTCTCCGGTTTTGTTCATATAAGCTAAAAAATCCTATGTCATTCTTTGATCATTATTATTCCGCAATATTAAACACAATGAACCTGGAAACATTGTCAGCTCGAAGAAGAGTATCCGACCAGAGCTTTATATTTAATTTAATTAATAATCATATTGATTGTTCCTCCCTACTTGCGCAAATCAATTTCTATGTACCGGAACGTGTATTGAGAACTAGAGCAGGATTTCAAACACTTAAAGCCAGATCTACTTATGGATTAATTAATCCAATAAATCGCATCATAGCAGACTCTAGCACTCTCTATAATCGTATTGATTTCTTTACCGAGTCTTTGCACAATTTTAAAAAACAATTACGCAGGATTATAGGATAATACCATATCGTTTGTACCATTATTTTCTGTGCACGTCCCTTCTTTGTTATTCTTTGTTATTATGCGTGTAGTCCCTTATCCTTTTCTATTGTAAACACTTATGTAAAAGGACCTCGGTCCGTCTATAATAAATAATAATAATAACCTCGCAGTTGAGGGTTTCTAATTGGATTTTAGTTTTGTCACGCGCGCGAACAAGATAAAACATGCATTAAATTTTCAGTAAAGTTTAGCATCTTCAATGAGTTTGGCACGCTCGCACATGCTGTAACCGCATCAAATATACCGCCTAATAATTACTCTGTTATACAGGGTGACAGGAAAATAAATGACAAAACGGTAAGACGCTTCGCTGTTCCTGATGAGATGGGGTCATCTAAACATAACTCTGGAATGGCCTCTTTACCGAGATATAAACTTAGCCACACAAACATTTCTGCGATGAAATATCGATGGAATGCTTAAAACTTCAATGAACAACTTTTCTAACAGTATACATTCCTACTGTATTCCATGTTTTATTACGTGCGGCTATAATCTGATTTCTTTCTAAACTTATGACTAGACTGCGGATTTTATGCATTTATGACAAAAATGGGTAGGCACAATTTAAAACAGTGGAGGTACTAAAAAGCTTTAAGCTCACCAGTGTATTAGTTTCATCTTAATAAGATAATTGAAAGAAGAATGAAATTGTTATTCGACTCATGTGTCTTGCAATCAATGCAAACATTTTTTATTTCGCATAAAGATCCGCAGTCTACTTATTACCAATACAATAGGTGTGATGGAATGATTAAAGTCACAGCACGGAAAGCATATTTTCTTTTTTGCATACTAATGCTGTTTATAGTACATACTGCTACTAAATGTGCACACTTGTTGATGGTATAGTGAGGATATTTGTCCCCCGACAGGTTCATGCAAATGGAGTTCTACCGTAATTTCATCGCGGGGTGTGGAAGAATAACTTGGCTGCGAGACGCGTTTAGAATTTTCGGCAATACGAGTCGACACATTCAGAACCTTTCGTGGCACCTCTCTCTTGCTTGAGAGAAGACCCGATAAACGACCTTCGGAAAATAGGTCCTCGAAAAACGAGACGAGCCGCGTGCGGCGCGGCGCCGTAAAAAATTCCTGGAAACCGGCGCGCTGCGCGGCGATCCCGGACCAATGACCGCAGGCTGATTGAATTTTCGCGCGAATTCACAAGAGCGAACGTCTGCCGCGCACGAAGAAGGTTGAATAACGACAGAAACCGCGAGAAGACCGAACCGTTCGCAGCCTCGCAGCTTCATAGCCAGCCAGTCAGCCAGTCAGCCAGTCAGAGCCAGCCAGCCAGCCAGCCAGCCAGCCAGTCAGGCAGACAGGTATACGCATACCAACACAGAGAGAAACCTCGCTTAGAGGACGCGGGGTGAATAATAATGAGAGACACCGGCCCGCGAGAACACCACCTCGGGCGTCTTTTCGTAAAAGGGCCGTTAAGGTGCTACCTTAACGATCCCTGAGGCCCCTCGCCGGGGTGGGGCCAAAGGCCACGTGGAATGCAGACACGTAATGCAAGCAGAATGCGCTCACGGTCTGCCGGCCCGGCCCCGGGAATTATTACTGGATTCGAGAGGACCCATGGGACTCCCTGCCCCCTGCCCCCGGCCCCCGGCCCCCGGCCCGTGGGTTCGCCGAACAGGTACACGTCCGTACGCAAGGGCAGCCCGCCTAAGAATTTTCGGCGACCACGCGTGGCACCGAAAAAAATCGCAGACTCTCCTATGTTGCTCATTCAGACCTCAAGAACCATCATTGACTCCTCTGATTCCTTTTTTTAGATTCAGTTACCCTTTCGGGGGCGACTATGTCAGTTTGGATTTACACTTGTTTTTCCGTAGCTGTCAGCTACACTCCGGGATAAAAAGATAGCACACTTTAAACTTAACGTAATATTCATTTATTTAACATTACAACCGAGGTTTTATTTTTACACATTCTTGCAAAATATCTCTATAAAAAGACACAAATGAAATTGAATTGAATTTCGCCAGTCTATACAATTTTATTTAAAAAAGAAAAAGAATTTTTAAGGAGATATGGTGTGACAAAATGATAGCACATTTAACTTAAAATTATGTATAACAGTAAATCAACGATTGATAATTGATGCTTAATATTTTGTGGCTCCTCCATTACATTTAATAACAGCCATCATTCTCTTTGGCAAAGATTTATAGCGTTTTTTAATGGTTTTTTGCTCTAATTGCTCCCACTCATCTTGAATACATTTTTTTAATTCGGCAATATTTCCAAATTGTCTGCCATTTCTATATACAGTAATCGCTCCTTCGTTGTCCAAAATCAAGGGCACGATCGTTGTCCAGTGCCTACCCATTCCACTGCCTGTCAACGCCGAGTCGCTCCGTAGGCGGCGTCGATTGATGTCGGCTCGAGTATATCGGTGTGAACACCACAACATTGACTCGAGTAAACCGAATTTTCAAACTTCTTAATTTTCATTATTTCTTTATGGGACTTTCACTAACTTATTTCTGCCATTTCTCTGATTAAAATGACAACCAAACACGATATAGTTTCAACTGTATTTAGTGGTTTAATCGACGGTCAAAGTTTCGAAGGCAACGAGCAACAGCAACAATGTAGGCCTTTAAACTGTGCGGGCGATGGCGACACGCTTCGGTCACCCGATCCGTATCTCATTCTGTCCTTCTCTATGTTCGGCTTCCTATTGAAGTCGCTCGGCGCGGTCGGTGCGATATCTAGACGCAGTCATAAATCAAAAATAGTGTCCGGGCACGCTCGTTGTCCGCTCAGCCCCCCGGCCTTTGGACAACGAAGGAGCTTTTACTGTACAGCTCGGGCAAGATTTCCCCAACAATTTTCAATAATGTTGAGGTCGGGTGGTCTCGCTGGCCAATCTAAAACGCGAATTTTTTCTCGAGAAAAATACTCTTTTACTACTTTTGCAGTGTGTACTGCGGCATTATCCTGCTGAAAAGTATACTTCTCTCCAGCAATTCTGGTCGCGTACTTGTTTATTTGTTCCCTAATCATTTCCAGATACATTTTGCTATTCATTTTTCCTGTTATATATTTGATTTCCATTTTATCATAGTACCCGATACCGCATCAACTCTTCACACTACCACCTCCCATTTGCCGACGACTCAAAAACTGTTCCTCTTTTCGCATATCATGAAAATAGTAACTCAGACAATCAGGTCCATCTAAGTTAAACCTCTTTTCATCCGTAAATATTATTCTTCGCCATTTCTTTCGCATATGAATATTCTTTTCCGCAAAGTGTAACCGATTGTTCCTATGTTGCACAGTTAACCAAGGCTTTTTCTTTAATTTTCTTCGTTCTATGTATTTGCATTTTTGTCAAACACGTCTCACATTCCTTATATTAGTGTCTACACCAACACTTTAAGCAATTTGCCTTGCACTCATCTTTGAATTGGATGCTGCTCTTAGTATTGCACGACGTTCCCGGACACTTAGACTTCAAGGACGTCCAGAACTCTTCTTTTTACTATAGTTTCCGGATTTTTCAAGAAATTCATTATTACTATACTGCGGATTTTATGTATTTACGACAAAAATGGGTGAGCACAATTTAAAGCAGTGGACATATTAAAAAGATTTAAGGACATCAGCGTATTGGTTTCAGCTTAATCAGATAATTAAAAGAAGAAAGAAATTTTTATTTCACTCCTGTGTCTTGCAATCAATGCAAACATTTTATATTTTGCATAAAGATCCGCAGTCTAATTATTACATTTCGACTTCTATTCATAATTTTTGTCACTGAATATTGTTCTTCTTCCAATTTGATTATAGTGTTAATTTCACACGCGTTCAATCTCTTTCCGCGACCCATTTTTGATAATATTTTGCCTTTTTTAAACAAATATACAACACGAGATAATATCACGGACTTTTTTAACTATGTTCTGAGGTTGATGTTCGCAATTCGCGAGCTTCAGTGTAACTGGGAAGCGTAGATTTACTACACGTGCTATCATTTTGTCCCACTTGCGAACCACAATATTTACGTTTTCATTTCTAGAATTCTGTGGAAGTAAATATTGTCGATGATATTCAGTACATTATACATAGAGGCATGTCAGAATATGTTGACATATTAAAACACTCATTTTCTTCAGTTTATTCTACCAAATGAGAAAAAATAGACGATATGCTATCATTTTGTCCGGAAGTGTAATAGCATCGTCGTGTAGGGGTTGAGGGGTTAGATCCTGTTGATGACGATTACGATAAATAAGTTTATTTGAACGCTCAACTAGTACAACACTAGTTGTGTCTCGGCTCTCCATGATTAGACGGCGGATCTTTATGCAAAACAGAAATTTTCTACCGCAATTGCAACAAACTGGAGTGAAATGGAAATTTATTTTCTTTCTTAATAGTTTTAAATTCTTCCAATGGTTTTCACTCTCTTAAATTACGCCTACACATTTTTGTCGTTTAGCATCTTAACCTTTCGAAAACATTTTATGGCGCCGGCCGTGATGACCGGCAGAGCAGTCTATGCGATGCATGCATTAACATATTCGCACAGGTGACTCATATTGGAGTCTTCGGGTCTTCTTACCAGGACCTGAATGACGCACACGCGAATCTTTTGTTTCGGCATTCTTCGATCCCAACATAAATAGATAAAATGCTGTATGTATTTCAATTTTAACGTCTTTCTCGAAATATTATAATGGAAACATTGTAAATGATCGCAAAAAGAAAATATTTAATATGCTCACAACTTTATTTATTAACACTATATGTATGTAGCAGTTCACACAAAGTTTCAAGAAATTTTTGTTAATACACATGTCAATGTTGTCTTTTATGTTTCTCTAATTTGACGTTCAACAATGTTAAGCAGAAAACACTTCCTCGAGAGAAATTGCAAACAAACTATCATCAAACTTCCATATTCATTATTTTTCAGATTTTCTACGATGGGTTGCTGAAATTCCAAGCAAACCTTATCTAAGCTAATTAAAGAGCCAAGCAGGATTAAGTTCGCGTGAAAGACTTGGCTTGTTAGCGACTACTTTCTTGCTCGTACGACTTCTCTAATTTACCTCGTTTTCAGAGCGTAATTACAACTAATACACGAAATTAGTTAATGACTCTTCATTAAAACAAACACTCTTTTAGTATACATGTACTGGGTGTAATTACGAAAATCCGAAATTTGAGTTGCCGAATTTTAATTGTATATTAAACTTGTGAGAGACTTCTCTTACTATGCTGCGAATGTTTATGCAATTTTCAATTTTTGTAGACAAATTTTAGGAAAGTGGTACTGAATAAAATCCTGAAAGTAGATCCAAAATAAATAAAAATCCTGTGAGAACAAAGCTTCTCAAAGGCAAGTACTGTTTTCCTCTTTACATATATTAGTTCCCTGATATCAAAACAATGTAACACCTATGTAATGTAAGCTACGTGTAACTTGCCAAATAAACCTAATCGGTTTAAAGCATTAATTATTAAATAAATATTATATAAAAATGTAGTATCTCCGAGGGTAATAATTTTAAAGTTGATTATCTATATTGCAGTTTGAAAACTTGCAATAAAATCAGTCCTGGAGCAACACGTACTTACTAATACACTGCAATAATTATAGATTGCTCTTTACAATCGTGACAACAACAGAGCAATTTTTTAAATGAATTGCGTATGGCGTATGGGGATGAGAAGTGGGTGTTATTTGAGAGCCCGTAACGGAATACGGAATGGTGCAAAACAAATCAAGTGCTGGAATGGTGAAAACAAGATTAATAAAATTGTCGATTCCGATTGTATATTGTTCACAAATTGAGAAATAAAAATAATGTATAGATAAAAATAAAAACAACAATACGAAAATGAAAATATATTCTCCACGGCTTCGTCGTTACGGAGATATTAACGAAAAACATGGACCAATCAGAGCGCAACTACTGCAGATGGATTTCTCCTAAAAGAAAATGTTACTTGAAATGACTTCAGGAATTACCTACCCCTTTCAGAGAGCTTTTTTGTGTACATGTATATTCAAGATATAATGTATAAAAATATATTGAAGAAAGAAGACATGACTGTTGTGTGCTTGCAAATAAGAATTTATTTGAGACTCCACTTTGGAAGTTTCTGCTTTCAAATGAAATATTCCCGGAGTCAGTTTCCAGTAACCAGTTCTCGTTCGGACGAGGATCATCCGGTCTCGTCGATTCCGTAGTCGTGATCGTGGGTTAGCAAACAAAGTTTTTTTGCTTGGACCATCGATTATTTCGGAGAATTTCGGACGCGGTGGCCCGGTCATCCTAAATTCTTCCGGGCGGAGCAGTCGTCGCGCTTTCGACGCCACGCGATCGATACTCGTTGCCCGGTAGATTAATCGGTTGCGGGGAGAAACAAGGCTCGTTATTTTTCCATGATCTTGTTAAGTAACGCGATCCATTGCGGTCGTGTTGTCGTTATCGGCATTAGCGCTCTGTTAGAACGTTTCGCGCGTTTATCGCTTGTGAAGAAATGCTCTTTAAATTCTACGGGAATACATTACATGCTGTATAAATAAATTGCTACCGCGATACGTACTACATACACAGACATCCATTTTTGTCTGTTAATGCTGGGATCGCGTTTCAGAACACGCTGAACAGTCAGACGCGACGGGAAACGTCGAGCTCCGGTAAACGGCATCCCTTTACGATTTCTTGACAACTCTTTAAGGGGGTAGGATACTGAGAATTGTAACTGGAAAGGAACTAGAATCTTACTAGAATAAGGGTGGAAATAAGGGTTTGCTGGAATACGTTTGTTGTCCTTATTTGAGCAAATTTTGGGCTGGGTGAGGGCTCAATCTAAAGAGGAAGGTTCAGCGCATCCGGGGCTGGTCATGACGCTAACGAGATTATGCTTATATATAATAATATGAGTGTCCAAAGTGGAGGAAAAATCGAGAAAAAATACCCGCAAATTCCAATGTATTTTTCTGCCACTAAAGACTTTTTTGACTGCTGTGATGACCAGAGCACCATGCGCTGACCCTTCCTCTTTAGATTGAGCCATCATCCAGCCCAAAATTTGCTCGAATAAAGACAAACAACGAAAACTGGCAAGCCCTTGTTTCGACACGAAATCTAGTAAGATTCTACCCCCTTCAGATTGTCACTAGACCGCAATGGTATTTTAGAGTTATTTAAATTAAAATATCTCCTGAACTACTAACTTTTCGACATACATAGGTTAGTACTTTTTTATTACGAATGTCCAGCTGCGTCGATTGATGTATTAAAAAATACCTTATTCCATTTAAAAAAATGAAGGTGACCTTCATATCTCTAAAAAAAATTACATGAAAACAAAAATTTTGTTGGTATCGTACAAGCCCCATTTTACCATTCAACTTTGTCCTTCAGACATTTGACGTATCTTGAAAAACAACAAAGATATTCAAGGTGGTCAAGTCAGCTGGGACACTCTGTATATGACCAACACACTATATCATCTTGAATACAAATTATGTGATTCGATAGACAAAAAGTAGAACATACAGCGAAGAAAGGTTATCGTACCTTCAGATTATGCAACATGATCACAAATTAATTCAGAGTGGAATATGCTAATGCATATGTATGTTCGTACACGTGCAACATTGGAAGCTTGTGCAAACATCTTTTTATTATAATCCATCTTGGTTGGACCACGCATAACTCGGTGTCGAATAAATTTCCTCTAACCTTGTGAAGAAGATTGATTGTTCTAAGGGGATGTACATATGTACTAAGAGATGTCACGAACTTCTTTTATTGGAAAGGCATACATGGTATAAACGAAATGTACTTTTTCAATCATTGCGAAAATGTATTTTTAAGGCTAAATAAAGATCGCGTATCGCGCGTACACGATTGGCGCGATAATAATCAACGCGTTGAATGCTACCCCCCTCTAATGATTGGAATGAAAAATGCATTGGCCAGACACAATCCTGTTCGAAGCGATCTGCGGCGCGCGGCGCGACGGGGATGTAACCGGAACAATTGATCCTGTTGTAAATCGATTCCGCATTATACCCGCGGGATATCTGGCAGGGTGGATCCCCCTTCCGAGGAACGAGTCCTTTCGCTGCGGCCTGTTCCTGTAGTGGCGCTCTGTGAGAAAGTTTTAATTGCGTTCCACGGGCTGGCGCCTATTTCGTCGCGAGCCAACCGAGTCCAAGAACCGGAAGAAAGGGGACGGGGCGACAAGAAGAAGGGACCAAGTGGCTTCAACAACGCCGCGCCGTGGAACAAGGTGGTTGGTTGGTCAGTCTTCTTGGTACACTATGTTGCACCCCTGCGAGTGTCAAATAGTATCGTTTCGGCAAATAAGATCGCTTCCCCTGTTCAGAGGGGAGAGCAAAGTTCCAAGCGACAAAGGAAACGACCGAAGTGCTTTAACAAGTTACATGCACTTCGGAACAATAAAAGTACCGTTGTCCAGTTCCACGATTTTGCTCCCCTATAGAGCGTCATTTTATCACGTTGATTGCCGATCTACCGTTCCACGAGATCCAAATAATTTAATTAGCCCTTAGCACTCGAGTGGGGTGACTCTGAGAGTGACCACTAAAAATTGCTTTGCGTTATTAATAGACAGCGGATCTTTATGCAGAATAAAATTTTTATACATCAATTGCAATCTATAGAAGCTAAGTAAAAATTGATTTCGATTATTAATAATTTTGATATGATCAAAATAGTATGTCGACATTGTTAAATTCTTTTAATCTTTTTATTGTTTTGAATTACACCTACTCATTTTTGTTATAAATACATCAAATCCGCAGTCTAGTTATTAAATACCCTAGTAGCATTTATGGTTGGCGTTTTGTTGGGCCTCCGTTGGCGGTATCCGTTGGGCAACCGTTGGAAATGTCGCTCTTTTTTGCAGTTGGGCCAACAGTCAGGGAAAACGTTGCCACAAGACGAACCCACAGAGCCCACATTCTGATTTTCTCTTTTTATGGTATATTATAAATAATATACATATTAAAAATGTATTTTGACGGTAAAATTTTGGGAAAAAAGGAAAAAACTAAAATAATAACCTACCCACTACCCACGTCAGACTTGAACTCGGACCCGCTTGCGTAGTAAGTACCGTTGAGTGCTGACAAGAAGCTCCCCGGGGGGGGGGGGGGCACAGAGGCAAGAGGGGTCTATCGTTCTACATAGCAGTGGTAGTGTGTGTGTGACCGCTTCGGCCAATAGAAGGCGCGCTCCTTCCAAGCCAACCAATCGGGTGCGCATTCTTGCCCTACGTCACCGCATTCCTGCCAGGGAGCTTCTTGTCAGCACTCAACAGTACATACATGCCCTATCGCTGAACCTACAGATGATTCTTGTTCGTAGATGCTATGATTAGGGCTACTAGATACGTCAACAAATTAAAATTAAAGTATCTAAAAAAGGAAGACCCATTTTGAAGAAATCCAAAAGGGGCTTCTTATACTACATGAACACCCCCCTTGCCTTTCCCTTGGAAAATGGAAAAATTAAAGAAATGGAAAAATTCCAAGTCTGCTCACAATAAAACTTTAGTGGATCAACCATCGCGCAAAAATAAAAGATTTTAAGTATATTTAGAAATACAAAAAAAAATAAATTTGGAATATAACTTATTTTTAAATGTTGGCAGATTTTCGTTGGGCCAATGTAGTATAATCGTTGTAAATTGCACGTTACTTAACCGACTATAATATCTGTAGACCCAACGTTGGGTATTCGTCGGCAAATTGACATAATTTTTCGTCGTTGGCCCTACGTTGGGGATTTGTCGGCAAACCACTAACCATTCCCCAACAAACTCCCAACCGTTGGCCACCGTTGGCCAACCGTAAATGCTACTAGGGTGTGTTGGTACCAAACCAAATACTAAACATTTCAGTACTTTATGAGGTATTATATCAACCTTTGAATTGGAATTATTTTAGGTCAGAAGAAATGTTTCATTTCCGAGTTAAAATAGCTCCGAGTGAAAAGGGTTAAAAAGCTATCCAGCAATCGTAGATAACCAAAATGCTCAAAGTTGCAAACGAGAGCGATCGAATAATTTCGCGAGCCACTACATCTCGGAACTGGTTCTGTCGTGATGCGAGAGCAACATGAAAAACACACGAGGTGATCGTTATGTCGATCTTATCGTAGGTTCTGCGTGTTGTGTTTTCGCGATAGGAAAGCATATTGGTTGTTAGATGCGTCGCGTCGCGTCGATCAGTTGCCGCGTTCTCCGTCGCGGCTGTTTTTGTCGGATGATCGACGTTCACGCGTCGAGAAGGGAAATGCATGCAAGCAAGTCCGAATGGGAAAAAAATCACGTTTGTCGAGATGCAGCGACTAGAAGCGAAATGAATAGACGCTATAAATTCTGATGCACGCTATAAATTTCACCGTGTACGATCATCCAACTTCCCTTTGCAGCGTTGGTTCGCATATTGTGCGCGCGATAGGCGAATGACACCAAGGGCGGCGTAACAATGCTCTTTGAACGACTCGTATCGAGCTGAACGGAGCGGCGCGGCGTGGCGCGGCGAGGAGAAATGATGCGAAACAGACGATTTCGACAGAGAAAAGATGCTAACTGTGTTATTAGATTGTCTTTAACATTTTGTTAATTTCTTTTCTGGGACATATGTGCTCATAAGTAACTATGAAAGTGGTCTAAGCTAAATTTAAAAAAAAAAGAGTTTATCAGAGTTATCAGTTATTTCACATCAAAGCCTGACGCGTCTGGTCATCGTTTACTGCAGGGATGGGCACGGGTGGGGCCCCTCAAACGCCTGCTTCCCCCACCAAGCTTCCTTTCCGTGGCGCTCCTCGCGGCTCCGATGCACGAAGCCTGCGCACTGCTTGCGACGGACGAAGCGCGTTCTTCTTTCATAGTAACGACGGAAGCTGGTGGGGGACAGTAGGCGCTACGGTGGGGACCAGTGTTACCATATTTTTCTCTCGCCAGGCCCCTTACCCTTCCGCCTCTCGCAACGCCACGCACCGTACCTCGTCTTTGCACTCTTCCCACTAACGCTGACGTACGGCCGCGTGTGCCTCCCACTCTACCTACTAGTTGCTGACGCGACAGTACGCAAGCGTGTCGCCGCTGTCGCCAGCGTTAGTGGGAAGAGTGCAAAGACAGGGTGCGTGGCGTGGCGAGAGGCGGAAGGGTAAGGGGCCTGGCGAGAGAAAAATATGGTAACAATGGTGGGGACCAGTGTAGCCAGACGGTGCGGCTCAAGCGGCTCGCAGGCCCCTTACGTCTCCGTCCCTCGCCAAGATGCTGCCTCAGCTACCCCCACTCTTAACCACTACCGCTGGCGCGACCGAGTGCTAGCATGAGAGCGGTAGCATGCTACCGACTCGGTCGCGTCAGCGGTAGTGGTAAGAGTGGGGATAGCGGAGGCATGCATCTAGGCGAGGGACGGAGACGTAAGGGGCCTGCGAGCCGCTTGAGCCGCACCGTCTGGCTACACTGGTGGGGCCAGCTTTGTCTCAAATGAAGCAAAAATGCCCATCCCTGGTTTACTGTTTCTACTTTCTTGAAGATCAAAATTCTTTATGCAGAATTGATTATGTAGAATTGCCATTTTTCCATTAATTGTAATAATCATTTAATATCGTTGTAATACTATTCGTTTCATAGCGCTCAGTAATTGTGCCAGTGACTGAGAATTTTGTTAAGACTTGTGAACAAAATATCTGTCTCCGTTACAGTAAAATGTTTATTTTGATATTTGAAGACTCATTGGAATTAGAACAGTTTAAAATTATCTGAAATAATTATAGAATCAAATTTCAAATGTGATGATATATCAGATGAAGTGGCCAGGTTTGATATGTTCAATAATTGGTTCGTTTCAGAGCTACGTTCCTACAATTTGTTTGATCGAATAGTTTGTATCACTAGCAATATAGTGGTACATATTTTCTTGTTGTTGTATAATATTGTATAACATCCTGCCAGGATTTTCTCATTTCGGTTTCTGCCAGAGTTACCAAGATGCGATCGAAAAATAGCGTGATAGCGTCGGCGTTACATGGTCCGATAGACGTCGCCGGTTTCTATTAATCCGAGATTGAACGAGCGTTGTAGACAGAATGAAGAGCGTCATCGACACAGGAGCAAAATTGCGTAAGACCGACCGACAGAATAGCGTCATCCAGGTTGCTCGGAGAATAGTGCAACTCGAACAACTTACACGCTTCGTCGAGCGAGACTAACGATAGATTAGCATTTTCATCGGTGTCTAACGCTTAGAAACTCATCGCGTAGTCGCGTGACCATAAAGCCGCGTTCCTCTCTCCGTTCTTCACTCCTCCTTCCCGCTATTACACAATACAAGAGCTCAAATCCTATTTACTCCCAATATGTATAGGTATCCCATCTAACCAGCGCGCAGCGTACGCCACAGCGCACAGTGATCGATTCCTCGATCCTAGGTGGACAAAATGGCAAACTTGATCAACTTCAGATATCTTCGCTGCCGTTCTATTTTGTTTACGAACATTTATTCGTTCGATATATATCCTAATATTTCGATTGCACGTGGTTATTACGACGTAATACGGCGTTAAAGTTTTGCCTGTGCGAAATACTATAAATAAGCTAATTCTTCTTCATCGTATAACTTGTTTGTTTGTTGTTTACATTATTATCTAAAAAATGGAGCGTGTAAGCCAAGGTAAGTATGTGATTTTTACATATCGGTATAATTTTATTTTGCCGTATGATTCATATAAA
This sequence comes from Lasioglossum calceatum, assembly GCA_963966675.1. Lineage (NCBI taxonomy): Eukaryota > Metazoa > Arthropoda > Insecta > Hymenoptera > Halictidae > Lasioglossum > Lasioglossum calceatum. Next base: position 14,126,264 of record OZ016545.1, on the reverse strand, counting down.
ACAGGTTAACTAATAATACTATTTAAGAAGAGATCAAATTGTATAACTTCTTTTCCCGGACTCGGCCGGACTTCATTCCTTGATAGTTTTGAAGAATACTTATTTCAAAGTAATGATACTAAATATCGCTTGCCCGTTTTTGCCCGTTCGTCATTTATATCATTTTTTAGTAAGAGGAAAATTACTAAAAAATGTTCCGAATAATTAGCAGCAGAGGCAAAGAGTTTACTCAAATCACCTTGAAAAAGATTACAATTTATAATAATTTAGAATATGTATCTTTGTCATGCACATTCCTTATTATAATTTTGTAATTTTATATTATATTTTTGTAGAACTTTATCTAATTTTTAAATATAAGTTAAGATTAATTCTTTCCATTTTGTGTATTGTTTATTCACGTATTTAAACAAAAACTAGAAAATATTTAAAAGTTATGTTATCTTATTTTATTATTAATATATAATATATATATAAATATTAAATATTTATATTATGTTATGTCCATTTTAAAGAATTGATACTTGACACTTGTCATGATTTCTGACAAATAAAGTGTTATCATTACTACAAGAGAACAGGAAAATTTGAATTTTGTCCACCTAGAATTGAGGAATCGATCACTGTGCAGCGCAGCGCCTTCCCAGATCTAGATCAAACTGGGAGAAAAATACAACGATTCACTGTAACATTTCAACGCTTTTCAGAGGCTTACAATAGTACTCTTGAAAAGTTGAACATTAAGATAAATCCACTAACTCTCTTTTAAACCAATGTGTGTATGTTGTTACATGATCTTTAAGTATTATAGCAAAAATCGAGTATTCGCTGGAAATATTCAGCTAAATATCTTACACTTCCTTTCGAGACAGAGCCAATTTCTTGGCTAAAAAGTATCTTCTCAAGTACTATTCCTTCAAAGATTTATTTTCCCTACCAAATTTTGTTTAACAACAATGTAGATCTGGCTACTCCATTCTCCCGTAGAAGAAGAAAGCTCTCTCTCTCCTAAGCGAAAATATCCAGAGTATATTGGATTTACAACCTAGTCTTGTAATTAACGAAAAGCATCCCATATTTACACTTGATTACAGCATAGTTTTTAACACCCTACCTTGCGATGTTGATTTGGGCTCTCTGATGCGCGATTGTGATAATCCCAATGCGATACTATCGGACTACGTGACTCAAACTATTGATCACATGTTCGAACAAACAGAAAACAAGTCACAGTACACCTTTTTCAGGATCTTGCTTAAGACTGTTGATATATACAGGGTGGGGCACCTAAAACAGGTCACCTAAATAACTCGCTTGCTTTTGAAGATAGAAAAAAATGCATCAGACCAAACTTACTTGATAGCGAGGCGCTCGTAATCTGATGTCATTAATTTTTTTATAGATGTAGACGTCAAGGAGATATGAAGGTCAACTCTGTTATTTTAAATGGAATGAGGTATTTTTTAATACATCAATCGACGCAGCTGGACATTCGTTATAAAAAAGTACTAACCTATGTATTGCGAAAAGTTAGTAGTTCAGGAGATATTTCAATTTAAATAACTCTAAAATACTATTACTGTCGTACTAAGACGTTACACAAGTAAGTAAACACTAACGTCTTAGTACGACCGCAATGGTATTTTAGAGTTATAGTAGACAGTATGTACTTGTGAGTGTGGTGCTGAATTTCAAGATCTAGATCACGTCATTTGGCAATGTCCAAAATATGAAGATGAACGCCATACACTCCTATCAGCTCTTCCCCGTTGCAAGTACTGCTTCCCGACTTGTATAAAATGCTTCTTACGTGGTCCAGATATTAAAGGTTTGTCAATTATCTTCGATTTTATTAAGCGATGTGCAATTAAAATCTAACCTCATTAAGTTTACCAAGCAGAAGCCATATAAACTAGTTGTAAGTTAAGTTACTATTATGTACTATTATGTATGTTAAGAGAATTAATATGTAATGTGTCAATATGTTCATGTATTGTTTAAAGCATTAAATAAATAATAAATATCTTACACTAATTTATATTAACAGTGCCTAATCCGCGAAGGAATTGATATATCGCAACCAGCAAATTGGCTCTGTCCGTTTCCATGATAAATAAAAAGTGAATTTATGGAAATATGTAGAATATAATGCACCGAGTCGAGTCGCGTAACACTGATTCCCATGGGCCCGAAGCATTCTTCGCTGCCGCGCCGCGCGCCGGTGCTAATATCAATAACAATGAAAACGAAATACAGCATGCAGAAGTCCGCAGGTAAATGCCGCGACGCGACACGAATCGGGGCTGCCAAAACGAGCAACACGATCGAAAGAATTCGTGAATGGTACTCGAGGAATCGCGAAGAATGGTCAACGCAGACGGCGCCGCGCCGCGCCGTTTATTTTGCGGAGCGCCGAAAAATTTTTCAGGATACATGTCATCTTTCTATGCGCAGGATGCTTCCGTAGAAATAGCTTCCACTTTTTCTTGCAAAATGTGTCCACTTCGATTTCTATTTAGCGAGTTGAATAGAAATCGTTAACGATGCATTAACGCAGCGTTTATATCACAATTTCTTCGGTGAATTTAGTTTCTGTATACCCTATAAAATTTATTTGATATTCTTTCATTGCTGTGGATCTTTTGAAATTTGCAGGAATTGATTTATACGGGGCATAATTCGACAGCGGATCTTTCTGCGAAATAAAACATTTCTACCTGATTTGCGACAAACTCAAGTGAAATAGAAATTTATTTTGAAAATAATAGGTACATATAACAGTTACACTTTTACTTAAATTGATTCGAATTCTAAAGCAATTTCCGGTAACAACAGGGCAAGATTACGATTTCCGTGGCCCCTCGTTTTGAGGTTATATTTGTGTTCTAGGGGTTATTTCAAGAAAAAAATGTATATATAACATGGTGTCAAATCGGCCTGGTTTAGCCGGTAAAGTAGATTTCCTTTTTTTAATAAACCTGCAAATATATTGGAAACTATGCGAAATATGGGAAAATATCGAGAGACCTTTTTCGTAGAAAATTAAATTTCCAACAATTTATGTCCTCTGACATTTTTCTAAACTAAACGAAACTAAACCAAATTAAATCAAACTAAACAAAACTAAACGAAACTAGACCAAACTGAACCAAACTAAACGAAACTAATCCAAACTGAAACAAACTAAACTAAAAATAAAATAATTTTTTTGAAATTACTACTCTACACTACCCCTGTATTTTCGTATGCGTGGACGGGCCCTCTCCGCCCCCTCTCACGATCTAACCATAACTCACTCTGTTCACATAATCTTCTTATTGTAGATGTCGTCCTATCATAGAATGTGATCTTTTCAGAACGGAGCCTTTACGTTCCCCCGACTATTATTTCGGGGGAGAGGCAGTTCTGCAAATTCACCGAAATATAAATATACTCGAAAACTGCGCAGCTAATAGAAAAATGTCATGGAACATAAATTGTTGGAAATTTAATTTTCTACAAAAAAGGTCTCTTGATATTTTCTCATATTTCGCATAGTTACCGAAATATTTGCAGATTTATAAAAAACAAGAAATCTACTTTACCGGCTGAACTAGGCTGATTCGACACCATGTTATATATACATTTTTTTCTTAAAATAACCCCAAGAACACAAATAAACCTCAAAACGAGGGGCCACGGAAATCATTATCTCCCCAACAACAGGATTGTTTCGTAAAAGTAGCAAGAAATACAGTAATTATTAGAAGTAAAAGATATAACGTCATAAACCTAATTACCATACCCACCCTCTAGCCTCCTAATTACATACATACATATAAGAAGTATCGCCATATCGTTTTCGACCTGTTTAATAAAGCATACGCAGAAAATTACTATAATTAAGCAATTTGATTGGATTGCAAAAATGCTAAGAACCAGTCGATTTTTTTGTTGCTCTACACCGTCATGTAAACTGCATTATCCAATTATCCATACACAAGGCGAATGTTGTCTTGATCGGCATGATTGTTAGTAGAATTATCATATATGTAGAACCGCGGTTACAGAATATGTAATTATATAATGCATAGATTATAGAGTACCGAAAGGATTGGAAAAAATAGATCGAAGTACAGTGACTCCGACTAATATTCGGACACTCTGAAAAACACCATAACTTTTTAAATATTGGACTATGCGATTTGAACTTTTTTGGGAAGCTAGAGCAATCAGTTTACTACAGGATGTGTGGAAAGAAATTTTTTCAAAAATTGCATTTGGTCGGAATTGTAGAGAAAATACTAAAGGTTGCATTTTATAACTTTTTTATGCGGGCCTATATTGAAAATTTAAAAAATTCGTTTTGTAGATCTGTGTCAGTTATATGCACTGTGGAAGTTTCATCGATATCGGTTGATGCGCAAAAAAGCGACAGACATTGAAAGATGTAAGAATCTGCAGTTACGGGCCGAAAATCGTGAAAAACTGCCATTTTTACCATCTTTAAACGTTTGCAGCTCATTACAACGTCGACCGATTTTTATGAAATTTTCAGAATATGTTTAATCGATACATATCTACGAAACGTGTTTTCTAAATTTTCCATATAAGCCCACATAAAAACGTTGAAAAATACAACTTTTAGTATTTTCTCTGCAATTCCAACACAACTTGCAGTTTTTTCTAAAAAATTTTGTCACGTTTAGCAAATTAATTGTTCCAACTTCTCCAAGAATATCAAGTCGTATATTCCAATATTAAAAAAGTTATGGTGTTTTTAAGAGTGTCCGAATATTAGTGGGAGTCACTGTATTCATAGAGAATCATTTTACGAACAGTAAGCTGTTCTAATTTCACTTTTCGTCATCTCACATTCGAAAAAATTGCTTCCAATAAATATGTATACATATGTAATATCATAAGAAATAGAATAAAAAAAGAGTAGTTGATCATTCAAGTGCAAAGTTAATCGTATCCTAAGGAAATATAAAACTAATAAATAAAATGTACGTGTTGACGCGTTAGTGGACATTATTTTGAACATTTCTGACAACAAAATCATTTCTCACAATCAGTCAGTTATTGTTTCACTACTTTCTTCCATTGCTCAATTCGACATTTCGAGATATTTAGGATTCCGAAGTTCAGTGAAACACCCTGTATACTGACGAAAGTGTATAGGCGGTACCGCGCTCAGCGTGTGAGAACAATTACAAGAGACGTATCGTTCGTTCGATGGGACGCTTTATGGCAGGGGTAGCAGACAGGGATCATTAAATTTCGCCGGGGAGTCAGTAATTCCGACAAGGAATAAAAGCCGCTATTAGTATAAAGCAATTGACGCGTAGAAACGAGTAAAAAGTAAAAAGCCACTTGCGAAATAAAAGTGACGCAAGCCTACCTACCGGCCTGCCTGCTAGACGGGACGGGTGACGGGACGGGACGGGACGGGAGGCGGGAGGAAGGCGCGCCGCGCCACCCCGGTATAGGCAGGAGGAAGATAACAAGTGTGTTGGAATCCTTTTGGCGGGTACTCACCTTCTCCTCGAGCTGCGGCCCGTTCTCCATCGCGTGCATAATGGCATCCGAAATGCGGGTGTCCAATTGTCTGACAGCCTTCTCGGCATTCAGGCCTGACGGATCGTTACGACCGTCGACCGCCACAACGAGCCTCTCGACCGTTTCCACGTAGCCGGACCACGCGAGGTCCAGTTCCGACGCCGGTTCCGTCAGGCAACCTCTGCAATAACGATAATCTTGAAATTATTCAAAACCATTACAGCCCAGCGTCTCATTTTCTCCGTTTCATCCTCCGAATCCGTCCTTTTTCCCCTCGATCTCTTTTCTTTCAACCTTTTCGCGGCCCTAACGGAATTGTACATACAGTGACTCCCACAAATATTCGGACACTCTTAAAAACGCAATAACTTTTTTAATATTGTACTACACGATTTGAACTTTTTTGGGAAGCTAGAGCAATTAGTTCACTACAGGATATGAACAAACATTTTTCCAAAAATTGCAATTGTTCGGAATTGTAGAAAAAATACTAAAAGTTGCCTTTTGCAACTTTTTTGTGCGGGTATACAGGGTGAGTCACCACACGTTTGTACCTCAAATATCTTTGTTGTTTCTAAAGATACGTAAAATATGGTAAGGACAAAGTAGAATGGTACAATGGGGCTGACACGATGCCAAAAAAAATTTTGTTTTTATGTCATTTTTTTTAGAGATATCAAGGTCACCTTCATTTTTCTAAATGGAATGAGGTATTTTTTAATACATGAATCGATGCAGCTGGACATTCGTTATAAAAAAGTACTAACCTATGTATGTCGAAAAGTTAGTAGTTCAGGAGATATTTCAATTTAAATAACTCTAAAATACCATTGCGGTCGTACTAACAATAAGACGTTAGCGTTTACTTACTTGTGTAACGTCTTAGTACGACCGCAATGGTATTTTAGAGTTATTTAAATTAAAATATCTCCTGAACTACTAACTTTTCGACATACATAGGTTAGTACTTTTTTATAACGAATGTCCAGCTGCATCGATTCATGTATTAAAAAATACCTCATTCCATTTTAAAAAAATGAAGGTGACCTCGATATCTCCAAAAAAAATGACATAAAAACAAAATTTCTTTGCATCGTGTCAGCCCCATTGTACCATTCAACTTTGTCCTTAGCATATTTTACGTATCTGTAGAAACAACAAAGAAAATTTAGAAAATACGTTTTGTAGATCTTTGTGAATTAAACATATTCTGAAAATTTCGTCAAAATCTGTCGACGTTGCAAAGAGCTACAAACGTTTAAAGATGGTAAAAATTGCAGATTTTCACGATTTTCGGCCTGTAACTGCAGATTCTTACATCTTTCAATGCCTGTCGCTTTTTTCCGCATCAACCGATTTCGATGAAACTTCCACAGTGCATATAATTGACACAGATCTACAAAACGTTTTTTAAATTTTCAATATAGGCCCGCATAAAAAAGTTATAAAATGCAACTTTTAGTACTTTGTATACTATTCCGACCACTTGCAATTTTCAAAAAAATTTCTTTTCATATCCCGTAGTAAACTAATTGCTCTAGCTTTCCAAAAAAGTTCGAATCGTATTGTCCAATCGTAAAAAAGTTATCGGCTTTTTAAGTGTCCGAATATTTGTGGGAGTCACTGTACATATAAAAGGGAGACCACGGCTAAAACTTTCGATTTTGAAGAAACATAAAATTACGTAGAAATAGTATAGAGTATAGAGTATAGAGTATACGGAATATTTATGCGATTACACAATCAATGTATTATGTATTCATTTTCCAAAAATCAACAATTCTAATGCATGGACGTTTATGTGCAAGTATCTATGTATATGCCTTTATCTATACTTAAAACATCAGAATGTTTATATCTAATTGCATATTTATATGAACATTATATATTTTACTAAGTTGCAATTTTTGCAGTTTGCTGGAACGAACCACATTAAGTAGTACATCATTGAATTTCTCAAGGTCACTTTTCGAGATTTCATGGTAATCGAAGATTTTTTTAATGAAACTACATATTCTTATGACAACAGTCTCATAGCTCGTGCAAAAACAAATTCAACGATACGCGATATGTTGACCTTCAACGAGAAAATCATATTTGTCTGGGGAGAAGATAAAGGTAAGATTTGTATGTTTCGATGCGAAATATGGCCTGCTAAGCAAAAATGATACAATTAGATTCCACAGCTATACAGTTGAAATTGCTCCTCCTCATTTTTCTGATAAATATTGTACATGAAATCCGCTGTCTAACCTTTACAAAGCAATGGTCGAGGAGACACTTTGCAAGGTGACACACAAGCGATTCTAGCGAAAAAATTGTATTTACCCTTAATTTAACCGAATTTACAAGGACTTTTTTCTGTTGTAGCTTACCAAATGAAATTTTTTAACGAGATTCGTTATGGCGTCTGCGGAAATGTGGAAACTGAAAAATTTAAATATAGCCGGGAGGGTCAGCTGACCAGACGACTGGAGGTATTTCTGCAGATACAAGTATTATGGACGGGAGGGAACGGACCATCAAAGACGATAAAAGAAAGTGAAAGTAACCGAAGTTAACATGGAATATAGAGCGGCTCGTTAAGGGTAAAAGAAACAAATGCCGCCAGAAGAGTTACGCTCACTCTTTTAGTTTGCGATCCAAGGACTTGACGCAGAGAGCACCAGACGACGACAGTGCTGTTATCAATTGACGTCCCCGAAGCGTTTGCAAAAATCTACAGGGTGTCCCAAAATTGCTTCAACAGCCAGAAATGGGAGGTTCCTAAGATCATTTGAAGCAACATTTTTCTTTGCAAAAATGTTATCCGCGGCTTTGTTTAGGAGTTATTAACGAAAAACACGGACCAATCAGAGCGCGATCTAGACGCGAGTTGGCACAGTCTAGTCGGCGCGCCAACTGTCTATTGGCTGACTGTGCCAACTCGCGTCTAGGTCGCGCTCCGATTGGTCCGTGTTTTTCGTTAGTAACTCCTAAACAATGCTGCGGATAATATTTTTGCAAAGGAAATTGTTGTTTCAAATGATATCAGGAACCTCCCATTTCCGGCTGTTGAAGGAATTTTGGGACACCCTGTATAGGGTCACTTTCATTCCTCGAATAACAACGCGGGTGGAATAATGAAGACTTATATTACACAAAGCGATACGTTTCTGTCATATTAGGTGAAGTAAAAAGTTCTGAGCATTTTTCGCATTATTTCGACGATGAAAAACGCTCAGACTTTTTACTTCACCTGATAATATTGTATAAATCTAGGTGCACGGTAGTGCACCAGTATTATGAAACTGAAAGAATTATTTTGCGGAAATGAACGGTTGCCGAAATATTCGCAAAGAACTGCTACTGCTACTGCATCGGGATCTAACGTATGCGTGCACGTCACTGGCAGTGCATGGGTCGGAAAATAAAAATAAAAATAGGTCTAGTTCAGGTCTGGGTTAGGTCTGGGTTAGGTGTGGGTTATTTCTATTTTTTTCATTTTTTAGAAGCACTATATAAAGTTTAACGTTTGCGACCTCACGAAATAAAAATCTTTGGATTGCACAAATCTCAAATAAGCATTTCTTTTTACGTAATTATGTATATTACACAGTTATTTTATTTATTATTTTATTATATTTATTATTTTAGGGTGCACTTCCGAAAAGCCCATACCTCCGATTTTTTTTATACTCTGGATTCTTACGCATTTTGACGTGCTGATTACGAATATGATAGTGAAAAAATTGGCGCAAATAAAAATTATAGCTTTTTTATTTACTTGCGTAAATAATGGGAATTTTGAAAAATACTTCAGATAAAAGTTGTAGACCTCATCAAAAGACACATTTTATGTCCTATTGATTTTTGTCATAAAGGCAATAGTTTCTGAGAAAAATCATAGATCAGAATTATGTAGTTAGGGTTATGTGGTGGGGGACGGAGGGGCCGTCCACATTAATATCGTTTTCCTCAAAAACTATTGCCTTTATGACAAAAATTAATAGGACATAAAATGTGTATTTCGATGAGACCTATAACTTTTATCTGAAGTATTTTTCAAAATTGCCATTAAAATCGGAGGGATACCTTTTTTTAAATAATTATAGTTTTTTGCAAAGATCTCGGTAACCGTTCATTTCCGCAAAATAATTTTTTCGGTTTCGTATTACCCTCCTCCTCCCTCACCATACGCGCCTAACACCCACCACCGCAGGCGTTGTCATTATACTAAACCGCCGCCCAGCCAAGTTCTCGCACTACCTCCTTTTACAGAAACAACTTAACCGTTTTTTAGAGGCTTATAACTCGGCATTGGAGGCAGATGGAGAGATGTAGTTTCGTACACTTGTTAAATGCTATCATGTCTCAACATTGACAAAACATTAATCTTCCAACATTAGTAGGTTCCGAGATATAGGACCTCAATAGCCGCTTTTGTCACAGACTGACTAACTGGATAGATCATTAAAACCTTTTAGGTACTTTCCATTGACCTACAAGCTCAAAATTTGGTACATAGGTCCACCATAACAAACACTCAAAGGAATAATTATCAAATTTTGAAATTTTACTTGACAATTGATGAAATTTCAACAAAAATTGATGAAATCCTAACAAAAACATCCTGTAAACAGGAGCCAAGTTCCTATGGCCGTAAAAAGTTGTGAGATGAAACAAAATACGGCCTAGTTCGTTAGCTTAGAAATACCTCTTGCAATACTGATAAAAGCGTTTGTCAAAATTAGTTTACAAGAATGCTACTTAATTTTTAAAGAGTTACATGGAGGGCTAAATTATTCAAACTTGGCTGTCACTTTTTAAACCAATGGCCATAAAAAGTGTTAGGTCGCTCTTTAAAAATTAAATAGCGTTCTTTTAAACTAATTTTTACACACGCTATTTTCAGTATTTCAAGAGGTATTTCTAACAAATATGGCTGTATTTTGTTTGATCTCACAACTTTTTACGGCCATAGGAACTTGGCTCCTGTTTACAGGATGTTTTTTGTTCGGATATGTATTAACACTTAACACGTATCCAGACTTTAATAAAAAATTACATTTCATTACAACAAGCGACAAATAGGTTAGATATTTTCGTAACGACTACGACTACATACATGTACTGAGAAACATTTCTAGATCAAAGTGAGACGTTATTGAAACAATACTCCACAGTTAACATTTTTCGAGGAAACATCGTGATTTCGCTTCGTTGTTTACACGGTTACACCTGAACGAATATTTATGTCACGTTTTGATACTCTCTGCCAGACATTGTTGGAATGTGGCACCATGTTTCATGGGGAAGGGGAAAAGGTGCTTTGGAAATATTTGTTTTAACATGGTATTTTAGTCCAGTCGGCATGCGGCAGGTCCGAAAAAAGGCGTCTACCTGGAAAGTATTCCGAGCTCACTGAAATTTTGACACGTCACTTAGGGGTACTCTGGGGTGTCGAATCTGAGTTTTCGACCTCGAGGACCCTGTGCTAACTTGGGGAGGGAGTAAAAACCACGATTTTTATTACCTTGTCTTGGTTTTTCGCCTATTACTCAAAAACTATGGGTCCTAAGAACTTTCTTTCTTCATTTTTGGAAAGAGCATTGAATTTCCTTTAAATTTCACTATTCAAACGTATTTTTTGACCCCATAGCCACCGAGAGACAGGCGTTCGAAACTAGGAAATGTTTCTCAAAATGACATTTTGAGCCACGCATTGTAACATTTAACAGGAAATTGCAAGTTTGAAATTCAGTGAAATTTGAAGGAAATTTAATGCTCTTTCCAAAAATGAAGAAAGAAAGTTCTCAGGACCCATAGTTTTTGAGTAATAGGCGAAAAACCAAAACAAGGTAATAAAATATCGTGGTTTTTACCCCCTCCCCAAGTTAGCACAGGGTCCTCGAGGTCGAAAACTCAGATTCGACACCCCAGAGTACCTCTAAATGACGTGTCAAAATTTCATTGAGTTCGGAATACTTTCCAGATAAAAGTACCTGGCGACTGGACTATTTGTGCTTATTACTAAAAATACGTTCGCGAATCACTTTTTTCAATCAATATACTCTTCATTCGATATCAACGATCTTTCTCTGGAAATGTTCTTTTGACGTTTCACTATAAAAAAAAAAGCTGAAATATCGAAGCGACCGAATCACGGCTCATCGTGCACAATAAGCAAACCCTTTGATCTGTACGTTTGAATCATTATAACGCAGCAGTTTCAATTTTCATTAGCCTCAGAGGAGCAGCGTATAAAACGTTCACGCATGCCTAGTCGAAATATTGGTTGAACGAAAGGATTCTGCTGACTGTAGATTTATACAATGAAGATATGACAGATATCGAATTTAACCCTCATCCGACACTCATTTCAAGAACTGACTCTGTTCCTCGATGTCAAATTGACACAGTGGTAAAAGATCGACGAAATAACAAGGTAAACAGTTAGTTACACGGTCCAACAAATTCCAACAGTCAAAAAGGATATCGATTCTCACTATGCAATTCTTATAGAGTTTTTTGCGCTGATTCCGAATCTGTTTTTAATTTTTCTCCTAGGCGCACAGTTTTTGAGAAATTTGAATTTGAAAAAATGACATATTTTTCAACTTTGAATAAATATTGTGATGTTATTATAAAAGATATTGAATTGATCTTTACAGCAAAAGATTCCTTAGACTTTCCCGAATACAGTGATATATAATATTAATGCATTATGATTGTGAGAACACGTTTTAACAATCATTAAAGACGGAGAGACACCACTTTTGCACCAATTTTTGACGATATTTTTGAATTTATCTCAAAAAATAAGAGTCCAGATGAAAATCGAACTATACCACGCGATAGGGCAGACTTTTATCTTGAGAAACCACCCATTCAAGTTTCGAACGTCGACGTTTTTTTCGCTGCGCCGTATACCGTCCCGAGCACCACTGGCCGCAACTCATGTCGGGCGAAGATATTTTGCTTTCTGGTTCGAAAAAAACGTCGGTGCTGCAAACTACCAAGGTGGGTTTTTCAAGATAAAAGTCTGCTCTATCGCGTGGTATAGTTCGATTTTCTGCTGGACTCTTATTTTTTGAGATACATTCAAAAATATCGTCAAAAATTGGTGCAAACGTGGTGTCTCTGCGTCTTTAATGATCGTTTAAACATGTTTAAACAATCATAATGTATTAATATTATAGATCACTGTATTCGGGAAAGTCTAAGACATCTTTTGCTGTAAAGATCAATTGAATATCTTTTATAATAACATCACAATATTTGTTCAAAGTTGAGAAATATGTCATTTTTTCAAATTCAAATTTCTCAAAAACTGTGCGTCTAGGAGAAAAATTAAAAACAGATTCGGAATCAGCGCAAAACACTCTATAAGAATTGCATAGTTGAGAATCGATATCCTTTTTGGCTGTTGGACAGTGTTATTTGTCCATGTTCTTTTTCGGTTATCTGTTTCGGACGAAACCTACAAATAACAGAACGGTATAATTTATTTCGGGAAAACTGTGTCAAGTCAAATTGACAGGAGGAACGGATGAGGGTTAAACGCTATTGCGTGTGTAGAAACTTTTCCGAACATAGTTCCTCGATGAAATTCCGTAATTACTCCCATTAGAGTAACTGTACCGTCTGCTCCGGCACCATGCCTCGGTCGTACTTTATTTTAATATTATTGGGTATGGGAATAAGTTTCCGCCATTTTGACAGATTTCGTTATACTTAAATACCGATCGCGTATTTGATGGAACGTAGTACATGTTTTAGAAAGGTGTGTGTCTAAGCTTCGAAACGCAGTTAGTGGCAATTGTTTGGAGCGTGAACAGCAATCAATTTTTCGCGTCAAACATGTCGACTTTTGTTCCAAGTGAGCAGCATTTGCGGGAAGTTATGCTGCATTATTTTGTTTTAAAGAATAGTGCCGCGGAAACACATCGTTTACTCGTGGATATTTACGGGCACGATGCTTCATCGAATACAAGTTGTAAAGAATGGATTCAGCGGTTTAAAAACCATGATTTCGACGAAAAGAACAATGACCGCGACGGTGTCCCTAAAAAATTCGTAGATACAGATTTGGGAGCATTACTTGATGAAAATCCACGTCAAACGCTTGAAGAACTGTCAATTGAATTAAGAATTTACTTTCCATTTGTATTTCTGAATAAAGAACTTTTTTTCAACAGAAAAGGGCGCAAACTTACTCCCATACCCAATACATAATCTTAATATATCATGTAATAATCATACGTGTAAGCATTTTATGGAAGAATGGTGTGTTGTGGTTGTGAATATCCAAAGAAAACATAGTGGCCCTCAAGACCTAATACGATATAATAAAATACAGTAAAAGCTCCTTCGTTGTCCAAAGGCCGGGGGTTTGAGCAGACAACGACCGTGCCCGGACACTATTTTTGATTTATGACTGCGTCTTTAGTGAAACGGCTAGTTAAATGACAAAAAAAAGCATTCGCAATCAAAAGCAGTCAACTGTATGTCTTTAAAAAACTCCTTATATCCTTGCCATATTCCTTTCCTATTGTTCTCCGTTCTGCGCGGGTCTAGACAGTCCTGGGACACATCTGGCGATCAGATCCACGCAGGCCTAATCCTCTCGTTGACAGGCAGTGGAGTGGGTAGGCACTGGACAACGATCGTGCCCACGATTCAGGAGTCCTGAATCAGTGTTACCATATTTTATCCCCTCCGGCCCCTTACCCTTCCGTCCCTCGCCTAGATGCTGCCTCCGCTATCCCCACTCTTACCACTACCGCTGGCGCGACCGAGTCGGTAGTATGCTACCGCTCTCATGCTAGCACTCGGTCGCGGCAGCGGTAGTGGTAAGAGTGGGGATAGCGGAGGCATGCATCTAGGCGAGGGACGGAGACGTAAGGGGCCTGGTGGGGCGTGCATATGGCAACCCTGTTCAGGACAACGAAGGAGCGATTACTGTAGTAATAAATAAAACCCGATCACGTGACGCGTTTCGTCTCTCGCCTGTCGCGCACGCATCAGAATGTCACGTGACTATTCGGTACTTTCAGGGACAGGGTAACGTTTTCCCCTCAATTCGTGCTCCCTCCCCTTATCCGGCGACTCTGCTCCGTTGTAGCCGCGCTCTGATTGGTTCGTGTTTTCAGAGAACATTTTTGCAAAGGAAAAAGTTACTTGAAATGACCTATGGCAGAATCACCCCTTTCAAGGAAGTACAACATTTTCAGTCACTCTGTATACGCAGACATGTTACTTAGTGTCGAGAGTTGGCTCTTCTAGGGTTAATAAAGAAGAAGAAAAAATACCGCCAGGACAGTTTAGTGGCGGGTCGGTGCGGGGGATGGAAGGGGTGGTCGGCGGACGGGTCGAACATACGAGTGCCTAGGGACAACGAATACTGAATACCATGATACGACCCCTTCTGACCTGTAAAGAGCCAGCGTAACCACACAGTATTTGACCAGAGACGAAACTTTTACCGAAACTGAAAATCATTGATGCTCATGTTGCCAGATTATGTGACCTTGAGACATTACATGAGACATTTCGATCACGTTTTGCCAGGAATCAAAATATATGTATACATTATAAGCAGGTGTCTTTGGTTTTAGAAAAATGCTGTTTAGACTTCTACGTTTCGTTGAAGAATTTGTTAAGAAGTTTTTTTAAACAATTTACTAGAAACTTTTCAAACTTTTTAAATCATGTACCACGTAAATAAGAATCAAACAATATGTATTGGGTTGTAACACAAGTTCGTAGAGGTTTTATTTTCGTTTTTGTTCCGAACCAATTTACCAACTTTTTTTCAAAATTATGTACACCATTCTGAAGTGCTTTTTCCGCTCTACAAGCGTGTTCCAATCGTTATCTTGAATAACGTAGTCTTGAGTAACATAACATAACCTAAAATGGAATTTCCGGGCGGCAAAAATCACCATTTTCGACATCTATTGTTTTTCGCTTTTCATCAAGGCCAGAACGCCACCGAAGCAGCTAGAAATATCTGCGCCGTGTATGGAGAGGGCTTTATAGGAGTATCTACTGCACAGAAATAGTTTGCCAATTTCAAAAATGGCAATCTTTGCCTGGAAGACACACCACGCTTCGGTCGACCTCCCAAGTGCGACAAGGACCGTCTTAAGACACTTTTGAAGGAGGACGGCCGTCAAACGTGCAGGGAGCTGGTCAAGAAGATGGGCAGTACTGCTATGACAATCTCTCGCCACCTTCAAACAATGGGATTTGCTCAAAAACTTGAAGCATGGGTGCCACATGAACTCAGTCCTGACAATAAAGAAAACCGTCTGACCATCGCTGCCTCGAATCTCGACCGCCATCAGGCGACACGCGGCCACAAGGATCGGTTCCTCCATAGAATCGTCATGGAAGACGAGAAGTGGTGCCTCTATGTCAATACGAAGAAGAGGAAGGAGTGGGTGGCCTTGGGAGAACGGCCAAAGCCTAGAGTTAAGCAAGACCTCCATCCCAAGAAGAGTATGATTTGCGTTTGGTGGGATTGGGAGGGTATAGTGCACTGGGAAATGCTAGAAAACAACAAGACGGTCGACAAGAACCTCAATCTAGCCCAGTTGCAACGAGTAAACGAGCCTAACCTGCAAGAAAGGCACGGTAGAAAGGGACAAATCATCTTGCTCTATGACAACGCGCGACCTCACACTGCAAACATCGTCAAAACCGCCCTCCAAGAACTCGATTGGGAGGTTCTTCCGCATCCACCGTACTCTCCGGGCCTTGCGCCAACAGCCTATCACCTATTCCGCTCGCTATCAAACCAAATTAGGGGAGTTACTTTCGACAACAATGAAGATCTCAAAAACTGGCTCATCAACTTCTTCGAGTCCAGGCTCGGCAATTTTTGGCGAAACGGCATCAATAAACTAGTCGAGAGATGGGAGGAGGTCATAAACAATGACGGAGAATACATAATTGATTAATCTACTGTTATAATTGTTGTAATATTCAATAAAAAGGATTAATAAAAAACCCCTACGAACTTATGCTACAACCCAATATATGTATGTATCACTACATATAAAGCATTTCAAACAATAAACAAACTATTTTGTGTAAAAATTGTACTACCTCCTAACTGCCCTACGATATCGAGTCAGGCTCGTGATAAAGATTCTGAACAGAGTCTAATATATTATATAAATATGTTATTAATTTCCTTTAAACCGAAATATAAAATTTTGCCGTAGTCGGTATACATATAGCCTTTGGAGAAAGCATAGACATACAATAAATATAAAGTTTCTTTGTTTTAATGAAATCAAGAACAATGAAGAATTTCTAATCACTGCAACCAGAAAATAAATACATACATAGAAACCCTGTGTGCCGCGAGTATGAAAATCGTGGGTCCTGTGAAAATCACCGACACAGTTTTCACCGACTCCAGATTTGACCGACATTAAGGTCCCGTTCAGACACGGCGGAATCCGCGCGTTTTCGACCGCGCGGACCTTATTTACATTAGTGTCTACAGTCTACGTCAGGCCTGGGCGCGGTTGGCTTGCGGAATAGATGTTGCTGCTTCTCCTCTTCGCCTGGTCGGCAAATCAATCCCCACCACGGCCATCCGGCTCTTCCCTTAACCTTAGCAGTCTTAGTAGCTTTCCCTTAGCAGCTAAGACTAAGGCTAAGGAAAGAGTCGGAGTGGCCATGGTGGGGACTGACTTGCCGACCAGGCGAAGAGGAGGAGCAGCAACATCTGTTCCACGAGCCAACCGCGCCCAGGCCTGGTCTACGTATTCGTTCACACGTGTCCGCGCGGTTGAACAATCAAAAACAAAAATTGCGCGGTTTCCGTCGTGTCTGGGCGGGCTCTAACTTTGACCGACAACGTGTTTAGTCGACGTCAGCATTATCCGATAGTAATATCGTTTGTAAAAATGGTGCTGACATTTTATTCTTTAACAATTCTGCACTGACACTTTTACTTTTGTAGAATTTAGATGCAGTCGGTTCACTTTGTTATCAAATGATGTTAATATCGCATAATACTGTCGCGTCGTCGACTATAAAGCAGTGTCGCCAGGTGGAGAAAATTGAGGGGAATACAAGTACCCCCTCTCTGATGACCAGTCCAGTCTACGCCACGGGTACCGCGGTCTACGGCAGGGATGGGCACGGGTGGGGCCCCTCAAACGCCTGCTTCCCCCACCAAGCTTTCTTTCCGTGGCGCTCCTCGCGGCTCCAATGCACGAGGCCTGCGCACTGCTTGCGACGGACGAAGCGCGTCTTTCTTTCATAGTAACTACGGAAGCTGGTGGGGGACAGTAGGCGCTACGGTGGGGACGGCTTTGCCTCAATTGAGGCAAAAATGCCCATCCCTGGTCTACGGTTTTAGTGGGGGACGTTGGAGTGTGCGCTTGGTGCTGGAATAGGATAGTGGAAGGGGAAAAAGAGGGGAATGTGTGAGCTCCGTTTGGAGCTAATCTGGCGACACTGCTATAAAGTCGTTGTCGGGCAAAGTTATTGTCGCGTCGCGTCGGTGAAAACTGTGTCGGTGATCGTGTGCGATGGGGCCCGAAAATCGAATGGACACGTGATGCTCACCTCATGACATTAGTGCAGAATCCGCTGCAGGGCCTGACAGCGGGACCGATGCCCTTGCACCTCGGACAATAAGTCATTCTGAGCAGCGCACCGTAACAGGCTTCCTGCTGCGGAGTCGTACCGGAAAACAGTACGCTATCGGTCCTGTCGAGGACGGTTTTACCGAGAGTCAATGCTTGGACCAGCACCCGCGTCGCCTCTAGGCTCTTGCTGACTGACTTCGAGACCTGCTTCGGTATGTCGCCAAACGGTTGGATTTCGTCCATTGTCTCGTACAAGCAGGTCTTGAATTTTTCCGTGAAGTCCTGCTCGTGCTGGTGCGGGTTCACGGCGTTGTGGTACGCGATCGGGAACAGCCTCGTGAAGAACTCGATGAACCGTTCCTGAAGCAGGTCCCGCGTAAGCGGTTGCTCCAACGTGTCCGGTGTGTTCCTCGGCGACACGTAATCGACCATCGCCTGGTAGAGAGCTTTTATCGACGGCTTGCTCAAAACCGCCATCGACCGGTAAACTTGATTGAAGAGGGTCAGGGTTTTGTTCTCCGATTGTCTCGCGAGCATCGTCACGGTTTCTGCAAGCAAAAACAAACGGCATTTGCTAGTGACTGCATTCCAACAGGGTCGCGGAAAATCTGAGCAAACCAGCCTCTACTCGTCCGTCCGCGCGTGTTGCAGGAAATAACCAATTAAATGTTAACAATATGTACTCTGATTCACCGTCTCCAGTCTCTTTTTACTACCTCACGGACAACACAATCTGCGATCGCCTGGGAATTATAAGTAGACAGCAGATTTTGCGCATTTATCGTGAAAACAGATAGGTGTAATTTTGTATTATGTTATTTTTGATCTGTTTAGAATATTAACATAACGTAACATACGTGTATAATACATATAAACGTGGTATGTCCGCTGAAAACTTCAATACAGGGTGTCCCAAAATTCCTTCAACAGCCGGAAATGGGAGGTTTCTGAGATCATTTGAAGCAACATTTTCCTTTGCAAAAATGTTATCCGCGGCTTTGTTTAGGAGTTATTAACGAAAATCACGGACCAATCAGAGCGCGACCTAGACGCGAGTTGGCACAGCCGGCCCGGCGCGCCAACTGTTTATTGGCCGACTGTGCCAACTCGCGTCTAGGTCGCGCTCTGATTGGTCCGTGTTTTTCGTTAATAACTCCTAAACAAAGCCGCGGATAACATTTTTGCAAAGGAAAATGTCGCTTCAAATGACGTGAGGAACCTTCCATTTCCGGCTATTGAAGGAATTTTGGGACACCCTGTATAATTAAATCGGCAATTGTACGCTTCCGGATTTTTTAAAAAATCGATTTTGCAACCAAGAATTCTGAAATAATTCACTGTCGTGTGTGCTATTAGGTAGTATGATCATGAATTTGTTCGTAATATTTTGTTGAGCGGAACAGAAGAAAAATGTGAAAAATTAAACGTGATCAATTGTACGACAGACGCGCGCCGTTGTTGGCGAGAGGGTTCATTTCAATTGGCATACTCCCGTTTCTGCATATTTTTACTAACCGATGCGTGAAAATGTACTTGCGCTGGTACTTGTGAAAGATCAAATTTTGGTACTTCGGAATACGTTTATTATGTAGCTGGTACATATGGAATATACATTTGCTGGCGAAAGCGTTCATTTCAATTTACGTATCCTCGTTGTTGCGCACTTTTGCGAAATTATGTGTGGAAATGTATGCTACCACTTGTAACAATTTAAATTTCATCATTTACGAATACGATCATATATCAAAGTAATACATATGTATGTATGTGCATACATTGGCTCGAGAATGTACGCAGTTACCAAGTTATTGCTTTTACTGTAACATGTATACAGGATGTCTCAAAAATGTTTGCACCTCCTTGAAAGGGATGATTTATGAGGTCATTTGAAGCAACTGTTTCCTTTGCGAAAAAGTGAATAGAGCGCGCGGCTACAATGTACCAGAGTCGCCAGAAAGTACAATATTTCAATATTCCAAGTTTGTCGTTTTAAGATATGTAATCTTATTATTATACGCGGGTTTATTAATTGATTAAACTATTCTGCATATTCAGACTAAAACGAAGAAGGCCGTTGTCTTTGCACGACAAACTAGCAAGAAAAGGAAGTTCCATAGTTATCGCAAGTATACACATTTCAGGGTACGTCGATCGTAAAAGTATCGCCGTAACTGTAACAAGTTCCCCGAAGTAGCTGGAAATTACAAGGGTGAAAAGACTTTATGGTTAGTGTAACAACCCATACATCGTAAACACGGCGCAGTTACGTTAACGAGAGCATTTGCTAAAGTAATCCAATTTTATTGATATCTAATATACATATACATATATGTATAAGATATATGTACAGTCACGAGCAAAAGTGTAAACACACTTCGTTTGTTTTACATAAAACGTGATAATACAAGCTATTTTCCAATTGAATGATAAAGATTAGGTAATAATAATTATATGGCGAACGTGATAAAGAAAACATAACAGTTTATGTTCGATAATATTAACAATATATAGAATATTTGACAAAAATAATTGTGCACGTCGAAATAAAGCTTTAAATTAATATTTTGTCCATTTTTCTTTACTTTTTTGTACTGCCTCTAGCTTGCGGGGCATACTACATATCTATTAAATTTTTAATCATTTCCGGCTCAATATTGTACCATTCCTGTTCTGTTCTTTTCCACAATTCATAAACAGCTGAAGGTGGATTGTCATATTTTGCTAGCCTTCTTTTCACAATTGACCACAAATTTTCGATTGGGTTCATATCCGGACTTTGTGATGGCCACTTCATCACAGAAAATTTTTTATTTCCCAGCCAGTTTTTTACTATCTTTGCAGTATGTTTAGAATCCCCGTCTTGTTGGAATACTACTTCATCTTCAGGAAATTCAATAGAATCAACAATAGAAGGTAAATTATTTTTCAAAATATTTAAATAATGCTCTTTGCACATGATACCTTCTATCCGAACTAAAGGACCAACACCCTTATGAGTAAAACAACCCCGACACAAAATTGAACTACCCCCGAACTTCATAGTTTGTATTATGCTACTTGCTTGATTACTATTTTCGGATGATGTCCAGTACCAGGACCTTCCATCAGATTCAAATCTATTAATTTTTGTTTCGTCAGACCATATAACACTTTTCCAGTTTTCTGTTGTCCACTCTTTGTATGTGTGAGGAAATTTTTGTCGTGGTTTAATATTTTTGACTGAAAGAGCTGGTTTGCGTTTCTTTTCTTTCTCTCTCAACCGGATTCTCTTTAAGGAACCGCGAATGGTCCATTCACTTGCATTTACTCCAATGTCTTGAGCCGCGATTTGGGAGTTTTATGACTAGACTGCGGATCTTTATGCAAAATAAAAATTGTCTGCATTGATTGCAAGAAATAGAAATTAATTTGAATGTTATTTCTACCCTTAATGATTTTAATAGAGGAGAAATCATATATTGACATCATGAATTTAAAAAATTTTACAACAATTTTGAATTTCATCTACTCAATTTTGCTATAAATGCATAAAGATCCGCTGTCTATTTATGACTTTCAGACCGAAGACGATGTGCAATTTCACGTGCAGGTCTGTCAGAAACCAGTCGCGGTCTACCGTTTCTTGAGGAAGTTGACGTACTACCATAGGTTTTCTTAATTTTTGCAACTACCGTATGACTTACACCACATTTGACTGAAATTTTCCGTAATGAAAAACCTTTATCGCACAATGAAATTATACTGTTCCTCTTGTCTGCACTAAGTGCCTTTCATCTTGCCTCTCGCGAGTCAAGTAACTTTCACACTGAAGAATAACTACGTAAACACTAGTCTAAACGTGTCTTACGACAGTTGGCTATCAGTATTTGTTGACGATTTCATTTCCCCAGCATATGTGTACAATCTTATTCGTTTCTGATGATACGTGCAAAACTGTAAACATTGCTACAAATCCTTATTTTTGTGAAATATTCTATATATTGTTAATATTATCGAACATAAACTGTTATGTCTTGTTTATCACATTCACCATATAATTATTATTACCGAATCTTTATCATTCAATTGAAAAATATCTTGTATTATCACATTTTATGTAAAACAAACGAAGTGTGTTTACACTTTTGCTCGTCACTGTACTATACGTAGGACCGCAAACATCAATTGCTTAGCACAACGATGTGCTACTCGAGACGACAATCAATTAATTACTCAATCATACGCTTAGCTCCACTCTACAGGGTGAGTCCGAAGACACAGAACACCTAAATATCTCCGTTACTTTTCGTTGTACAAAAAACTTCTTAGGACAAAGTTACACTGTTTGAAGGGCCACATGTAACGGTGTAAGGGAAAAATTTTTCACTGTCATTTTTTTATGAGATTTCAATGTCATCGATGTTTTTTTAAATGGAATCCTGTATTTTTTATACCATAGATCGCTAGAGTATCAAAGTCTAAGCATGAAAGTGTTAACCTTCATATGACCTAAACCTAATAGTTAACGAGGTAATATCCAACGAATATAGCCAATTGTTTCGATAATATCTCGTAAACTATTAGATTTAGGACATATGGAGGTCAATACATTTTTACTCAGAATTTGACAGCCTATCGATTTATGATACAGAAAGTTGGTGTTTCCAGTAAAAAAAATCAAGGTGGCCTTGAAATGTCCTCTATGCCTTCACTACGCAGAAAATGTTTATGTTACAATATGACCCCCTCTACACCGTGCAAATTTTGTTGATAACATTTTTCCATATTATTACATATAACGGAGATATTCAAGGTGGACATAGTTATTGCCCTACCCTGTTTACAAAACATCACGGTGTAGAGGGGGGCATATTGTGAGATAAACATTTTCTGCGTGGGTGGATGCATAGAGGACATTTCATGGCCACCTTGATTTTTTTTACTGGAAACACCAACTTTCTGTATCATAAATCGATAGGCTGTCAAATTCTGAGTAAAAATCTATTGACCACCATATGTCCTAAATCTAATAGTTTACAAGATATTATCGAAACAATTGGCTATATTCGTTGGATATTACCGTTAACTATTAGGTTTAGGTCATATGAAGGTTAACACTTTCATACTTAGACTTTGATACTCTAGCGATCTATGGTATAAAAAATACAGGATTCCATTTAAACAAACATCGATGACCTTGAAATCTCATTAAAAAAATGACCTTGAAAATATTTTCCCTTACACCGTTACATGTGGCCCTTCAAACAGTGTAACTTTGTCCTAAGAAGTTTTTTGTACAACGAAAAGTAACGGAGATATTTAGGTGTTCTGTTTCTTCGGACTCACCCTGTATACATATGTACGTTATATAATAAGTAATATAATAAGCAGCAAAAGAAAAATATAGTAACCAGTTCGTATAAATTTTCAAATAGGACAATACCATTATCTCATACATTTTCTCTGTCCGCAACCTTGAATGACCCTGAACAGTTTGAATCACTGGATTCGCAATGAGAGGGACTATTACGAAACATTGCAGGTGTTTCAGAAGGGGTGTGGATTCTTTTTAAAAAATGAAGGGGACCTCGAATCGAAGGAGGCCTTGGAATATTGAAAACAACTGCACTGAAAGGAACCTTTTGTAATTTAGCAGAAGTTCGTGTTGATAAACACGTCCGATTCACAGAAGCATTTATGTAAAAAATGAACCCGTCGAAAGACTTCCGAAAGAAGTAAGGTCTCGATTTAGCAGACCCGAGAGAAACTTCTCCTCTAATATTTTCGTTCCGTCTCTGGCCGCAAGCGAAAAATGTAACTTGTCTCGATTGTGTGACTCATCCCATATGCTGTTGTCAGACCCAATACTTTACGCACACGTTATGTTCGGAGGTAGTTCGCCTTGAACCTCCGCGACGATCCTCATTTTGGAAATCACCCGTAAATCGACGAACATCCATAATTCTCAAAATGCGAAACTGCAATTTCGTATATTTGATTGTTTCATTTATTACAAAACATTAACACTACGTTTACGAACCACTATCCAAATGTTTTATAATTCACGGTGTTACTTCTTGGTGGCTACAAAATTGAATTCTATGCCAAAGTAGGGGGTTCCGTTTCCGGTAGTATGGTGAATAGCTGTATGTTTATGAGTGCATGAGAAAAATGTAATATTACCAAGTGAAACGCAGGGAGGAAAGAGCAGGGGAGTGGAAGCGCGGGAAGAAGAAGAACCAAAGATCGGTGGAAATAAGAAGGTGAAAAATATAAGTGAGAAAAGGAGAAAGGAGAGCATGATAAGTGGAAAGAAAGTGAGGTTAGGAGAGCAGTGAAGAAAGGCGGGAGAGGCAAGCAGAGGCAAAGGAGAGCGTCATTGTGCGGGAAAAGAAGGAAGATCAGAGAACAGAAGACAGGAAGGCAGATAAAGTAGGAAGCTAAGAAAACAAACGGAAAGGAACACAGAGATTAGAAAAGAACAGGAAAGGGAGAAAAGAGAAAGGGTAAGAAAGGTAAAGAAGTTAGAAGAACAAGGAAGAGGAAGAAGATATAGCCTACCGAAAATGGAGAGCATAGAGTTACGGTGGGAGAAGAAAATAAAAGAGAGAGAGAGAGAGAGAGAGAGAGAGAGAGAGAGAGAGAGAGAGAGAGCGAGGAAAGAGAAGGGAAAGAAGAGGAAGTAGTTAAAAAAAGCCAGAAGATAGGGGGAAGTTCAGAAAAAAAGGATAGAGCGGGCAGACAAGATACAAATTCAGAGAATGGATGAGGAAACGGATTAAGAAAGGACATCGTGTCCTTTCGCGCGTGTCTCTTTCTTTAGAAATTAAAGATGGCGGAGATGGACAAGAGGAAGTACGGAACTTAATGGGGGTGATAGGGGAAAAGATCGAAATTGAAGAAATCAGGAGAGGGGGTAGAAAGGGGATAGGAAAGGATCGAAGACGATCTCACGTGGGAAGAAAGAAGGGTGCAATGGAGGTTAAGACAGTTAACGGAGAAGGAAAGAGGGAAGGGAAAAATAGTCAAAACAGGATATATGAAATTATGGATAGAAGGGAAAGTGTGAAAATGGGATGAGAAAGAGAAAGTACTGAGGGACAGAGAGGGAAACGAATGGAGTGAGAAGGAGAAGGAAAGGGAGAAGGAGATGAAGAAGATAAAAAAAGAAGAGATGAAGACATTAGAAAAGAGCAGTAAAAGAAGAGGACGGAGAAAGGAAGAAAAGCAGAGTCTTTGGGAGGTAGCAGAAAAGATAGGAAAAGACGATGGACCCTGGAAAGAGCTAGGAAGAAGGAATGCAATGGTAGTGGTGGAGACGTGAGGACAAGTAAAAGGAGGGAACAGGCAAGAAGAAGACTAAGAGAAGAACAAGGGAGGGAGCGGAGGATGTGTGTGTGTGTGTGAGAGAGAGAGAGAGAGAAAGGTAGAGAGTGTGTGGAAAGAAAAGAAGGTTATATATATTTTGTACAGAGAGAGATAAATAGTAATGTAAATTGAATCATTATATTGTAAAGGGAACGGGATCTCCTTGTAACCCGTAAGGGAACAGGAAATAAATATACTACTATATGCCAAAGTAATTTTATACCAAAGATAATGTTTGAAGAAGAAGAAAATTTCGGCAACATCGGTCAACGTTGCAATGATCTACAAACGTTTAAAGATGGTCAAAATTGCAGATTTTCACGATTTTCGGCCTATAACTGCAGATTCTTACATCTTTCAATGCCTGTCACTTTTTTGCGTATCAACCGATTTCGATGAAACTTTCACAGTGCATATACTTAATTGACACAGATCTACAAAAAGTATTTTTTAAATTTTCAATATAGGCCCACATTAAAAAGTTGTACAACGCAACTTTTAGTACTTCGTATACAATTCCGACCAATTGCAATTTTCAACAAAATTTCTTTTCACATCCTGTAGTAAACTAATTGCTCTAGCTTTCCAAAAAGTTCGAATCAGTATAGACCAATTTTACAAAAGTTATCGGCGTTTTAAGAGTGTCCGAATATTTGTGGGAATCACTGTATGTATCTAGTTAACAATATGTGTATTCTGTATACTGAATACACTATCCACATTTATAGTATACTTATATGTATTGTGCTATCAATGATTATCCGCTAGATATCGATGATTCGAGCCTCCTGTCTTCCAATTAACACTTTGAACTCCGAATTTATTAAAATTTTGCTCCCAACAACTCCCTGTCATTCAAAAGACAGTCCCTTGGTTGGTACTATATAATTTTCAAACAATTATTTTTTCTATTATATGAAAAATCAAGACGGCAGTCCAGCTTTTGAAATATATATAAATTGTTGGTTTTCGGGAAGCAAGGTAATTTTGTAATAAAGAAAGACAGGCAGATATCTTTTAAACGATTTTTATGTAGATCAGGGATGAGCAACCATTTTTTACAACGGGCCAGCTACAAATTTAAAAATGTTGTGCGGGCCGCATTTAAGAAACTTATGATAATACAAAGACTGAATGATGAAATCAAATTATCTCTTTATTAACACAATAAACCTAGTATAAAAAATTACAGAAATAAAACACTCATTAATAGAAATACTATTTAAAAAACGGCGAAAGATATATATGTATGTGTCTTTTGTAGAACAACGGGACACTAGAAATTTTTAAAAGTCAAAATGTAAAATCTTTGAAGGGCCGCACGAGAAAGTGTAGCGGGCCGCTGCACAGTGGGGTATTTGGCTTGTTTAGCGCGCCAAAAGTCAATATTTTTAGTTTATTCAAAATGACTAAAACTTTTTTCTCATGAACCTGAATATATATGCGAGTAATCTACAATAATAGTCTTCCATAGAGAGTACTATTTAGTAACATACAGATACTTGAAAGTAACATTTCTCGTGACCAAGAGAAGCGTCGAAAAACTTGTGTTAAAGAAATGATTTGTTTCGCAAGTTTAGTGTATAAAATCGAGATAGGACCAAATCTAGGATGTAAAGGAAGGTGTAATTCTCTTCGGTGGTTTTGATAGAATAAACAATCGAAAGTGATATTTTTTTCAGAAAATTAATATATATCATGTAATAACTTTTTTCGTCCCAATAACTCCTCTTTAATTTTTTGCGAGGTTAATCAGTAGACATTGCTTTATATAACCCATAAAAGTTTATGTGCGAACTAATGCGAACACAGAAGATATTTAGCTTTTTGTGCGATACATATCAGTATGGCATGAATCGACCGTATATCATATGACTGAAAATGATGAAATCTTTCTTAATCTGACGAAAAAATGTTTGAAATAAAAGTTTAACAGTATTAACATAGGTATAAACTTCAATATATAAAACTTCGAAAAAGTTTTGTTTAAAACAAAAAAACAAGATCGCTTCGATTTTTTAAACATTAAGTTGTATTTTTGATTTGATAGTGTTGTAGCTGGTGTTAAGACAAATTCAACGATATATAATATTATAGTATGACCTTCACACTAGTAATAACGTCGCAATAGTTTTGGCGCGCTAAACAGATCAAATACCCCTCTGTGCGCTGGTTGCTCATCCCTGATGTAGACGCTCTTTCTTCCAAAGCTAGGCTTACAGTTAGACTGAATTTGGTCCGGAGCTCGCCGGTCCATTTTATACCAAATTGTGAGTCATGTCGGACTCAAAGGGGTCGCCGCTCTATCTCTTATTTTAAACATAGATATAACACGAAGTTTAATGTAACAGGACCCGCAGATATGGTCCCTGGAATGTTTAAACTATAGTTCTCGGAACAGTATTCATTTCTGTATCATTACGTCATATATCAACACCTGCAGATATGGTTCCTCGAATATATATGTATACAATAGTTCTCGGAACAGTATCAATTTCTATATCATGAAGTCATATATCAACATAAATTCTAAAAAAATTCTTGTGTGTGTGTGTCCTAGAACATTAGTAATATTTTCTTAAAACAAAAAAATTAGCAAAAAAGTTATCATGTACTGAAAAAACCAAAGATGAAGACAATTGTTTTAGCAACATTGCATTTTTTTCATTAATCGATGTACCTTCGCGTCCTCTTTCAAAAATGACTAAGGGTCTTAGGCTGCAAACGGTTTAGTTTACACGTTTACACGTTATTAATTTTCCGCCGACTCCTATACAGAGTTGTGCAGAATTACAATTGAATTACTCCAGGAATTATAATTACAAAGTAATTGAATTACATTGTAATTCAGTTATATTGTAATTTATAATTCAGATCTTCATTCAATTAAATTACAATGTAATTCGTAATTGCAACTGCGTACAATTATAAAATACATTGTAATTAAATTACAATGTAATTCGTATTTGTAATTAAATTGCATTAATTACGAATTACGATGTAATTAAATTAAAATTAAAAATTAAATCATGATAAAGCAATGGGTAAGAAGAGGTTGATTAATGGATTAATCCATGTGTAGGTTTAAAAAAAAAACAGAAGGAATTTATTATTTATAAATTTATAATATCTGAACAGAAATAACTTCTGCGTTACACATTTTATAAATTCAAACCATAAAGCAAACAAGTATATGAAAGAAAAACATAAAAATACATCGTACTTCTTCAAAGTTCTGGGCAATATAATTTGAAGAGCTTTATTTTAATTATATTGTATTTCAATTATATTGTATTTTAATTATATTGTATTTCAATTATATTATATTTCAATTATATTGTATTTTAATTATATTGTATTTCAATTATATTGTATTTCAATTATATTGTATTTCAATTACGCATCTGATTAAAATACTTAGTAATTGAATTACAATGTAATTGAATTAGCACAATTCTGCTCCTATAAGAAATCGAACACTGTATCTACACAGGTACACATTGAACTGGATGCCACGTGGAAGCGCGGTGTGTGCACGACGAAAATACGATCGAATTTCAAACAAGTGACTTGGACCGGGTCGAACGGGCTAACAAAATTTTTGAACGTCCGCTGGCCCGGATTCGAACTGGTTTCTCGATACGCAGCGAACCCACGGACGATGGCGATGCTATGGTGGCAAGCAGCAAGCATACCCGTCAAAATACTATCCAAACATCAAACAACCGAACGTTCAAGGTCTGCGCACGGCTACCTATGAATCGCGAGCGGCTCACCGACGCGTCGCGTCGCACAGTGGCACAGTGGTTCCAAAGTCCGAAAACGTGGCCAAAACCCCCAAAATGAATTACGAGCTAGGACATTTTTACCCATTGGGATGGGTACTCTAATAGTGACTCCGTAGTGGGGTAAACGGTAAAATGCTTGCATTTTTTTACCTGAGTTGCAGTCGTAGTCGAAACTTCGCTTTCGCTAGACAAGCATTTTTCACGCGCGTGAGCGTACGTACGAAATATAAGTGCAAAGTGTATAAGCTATATTGAAAGCTAGTGATTTTTATACTGCATAATGGATACAGTTTGTGGAGGTAAGTTCAATCGTTTTTAGTGCTAAATTGTTAATGTTAACCGGTTAAAAGTTACACGGAAGGGGAACGTAAAATTTGACGCATACATTTTAAAGATGTAGAGATAAGTTAAAACCTCCACCCACCTCCATCGAATAACTTACATAGAGTCTTAGTTTATACTATTATCTTGCAAAATCTAAAAAATGAGCAGCCCCTAACAGCCACTTCTCGCGTACCACCATTTTACATAACTCAGTGTAAGCATTTTATTAGCTTTCACCAAAATATCTCGGAAAGTATGAATGATACTAAAAAATGTTTCAAATAAAAATTGTATGGTCTGAAGGAACTCATTTGACGACTGTATGCGTTTGACCTATTAGTGACCTTGAAATGTCCTGCGAAGGTCGCGAGTCAATTTTTGAAAATAAGGAAGGTTATTTTTTTTCATATTCTTATAGCTGATATTCAGACAATTTCAAAACAATATAATAACATTATTTTGCGTCAATTTGTTACCGAGATATAAACGTTTCAATAAGAGAGCTAGAGAGGAAGCGACGCGACCTTCAAGGGACAGACAGTCTAACAATAAGTAATTTAATTCATAGAAGTAATTAATTAACTTTTTAATTAAGTCTTAGACAAAATGTTTCAAATATTAGTTTCTATTATTTACTTTCAGGGTCTCGTGATAGCGAAATCCGGTTGACAAGGAAACAAATTTTTCAATTAACTAAATGTTATTTGAATAGTGATATTAATACAATATCTGAACACCTTCAGAATCAGATATTTAAACAGCATGGGAGTTTAATTGATATAAATCATGATACAAAGACCGTATTAGGGATTTTAATTTCTAAAATTAGGACAAAATGGCAAAGTGTAAGGAGAACGGAATTTAAGTTTTTCAAAAAGTTTGCTATGTGGCATGATGGCTCTGTTGCATTCCGCATACCTGCAGACAGCGATAAACATGCGAACAACATTGGCCGTCCTTCTTTAGAATTTGAAATCTCCAGCGAAAGATCAAAGCGAAGAAAAACAGCAGATATTCGAACAAATTTTTCAAGTGATGCATTATCGTATGCAACTCAAATGAGTTTCCGAGCACGAGATTTGGTCAATTTTGAATTTTCCCAATCGGTTCTCGTGCTTTGTGGTCGCAATACATACAACTCGGAATGCCAATTTTTAAACGGAACTAACAATTTTTTAACCTATGCGTTCGCCATATTGGATCCGCCATTTTGTTTTTTAGAATTTTTAGTTCAGATTTGTAATCAGCGGACCCGAAAACCCTAGTGTACTAATTTTTTAACAGAACTAACAATTTTTTAACCTATGCGTTCGCCATATTGGATCCGCCATTTTGTTTTTTAGAATTTTGAGTTCAGATTTGTGATCAGCGGACCCGAAAACCATAGTGTACTAATTTTTGAACAGAACTAACAAGTTTTTAACCTATGCGTTCGCCATATTGGATCCGCCATTTTGTTTTTTAGAATTTTGAGTTCAGATTTGTAATCAGCGGACCCGAAAACCATAGTGTACTAATTTTTGAACAGAACTAACAATTTTTGAACCTATGCGTTCGCCATATTGGATCCGCCATTTTGTTTTTTAGAATTTTGAGTTCAGATTTGTAATCAACGGACCCGAAAACCATAGTATACCAATTTTTTTAGAAATTGAAGTACGTTTAGGGTTTTGGCCAGCTTTTGGGGATTTGGAACCACTGTGAGTGGGTCCAAACGCCAATCTAACTGATAAAAAGTCGTATTATCGATCGCATACTATTACTTACTTTTTTATTTGTTTCCATTCTTAAATCTCTGCAGATCATTAAATTATATTCTGTTTTGCTCTGAAGATTTTTAATACAGGGTAATATTTACGCAAAAGTCTACAGGGTGTCCCAAAATTCCTTCGGGATGGGAACAGCCGGAAATGGGAGGTTCCCGAGATCATTTGAAGCTACATTTTCCTTTGCAAAAATGTTAACTGCGGCTTTGTTTAAGCGTTATTAACGAAAAACACGGACCAATCAGACCGCGACAATTGTCTATTGGCCGACTGTGCCAACTCGCGTCTAGGTCGCGCTCTGATTGGTCCGTGTTTTTCGTTAATAACTCCTAAACAAAGCCGCGGTTACCATTTTTGCAAAGGAAATTGTTGCTTCAATTGATCTCAGGAACCTCCCATTTTCGGCTGTTGAAGGAATTTTGGGACACCCTGTATAGTCGCTGCGGCCTTTAGGAGTCCCCCAGAACAATCAGTGCTTTTACTACTGGTAAACGTTAATATTAAATGCGAATATTTTGCCTTCCATGGGTTTTGTAGAAGAAAGTACGTTCTTTCATTCTATAATTACAGAATTTGCAAAAGTTAATGAATTTTCCAAATACCCGAGTTCAAAGGTAGTCAATTTTTTACTTCAAGCATTTCAGTTTTTCGAATGAAAGTAACCAAATTTTCGCGTATTTGTCAAATTTCCTGTTTGATTTCGTAATGTAGACTCTGTTCTTTAATTCGTGTAAAAATAAATAATTGTTCAATGTAACTTTAAAGTTTATGAACAGTTTGCGATCACTCATAAAAGAGGGTTTAAGATTTTTGTGGTTCATAGTACTGACTGGGAGGAGTAAAAAATGCTTAATCAATGTAGGTCATAAAATTAATACTTCTAGTGTAAAACGGAATTTTATGTTCTTTTGTGACAGCACATAAACGAATAGGATAGCTATATGAGATTTAAAAGACTGATACCTTATACATATCACTTACTTAATTGTAGGTGAGATGAAAAATGTTTTGTGAAAGATTTTTTTTAATATTCTGAAAATTAACAGCATCAGAGTAAAAATTGCACGAGTAAACATGACAAAGCAATGATGACTGTGTGCCCACACGGCGATAGACGAACAACAGCAGTAGTGATGATTCTGACCACAACAGTAATGTTGATTCTGACGTGGGAACAGAGAATATATAGAAAATAAAACTTTGTTATAGTGTAGGTGTGTTTGCAGTGCATGGACGTGTGTACAAAACTGGAACGATGTATGTATAACTAGAAGTGTAAATAAGTCTATCTAATCAAGTGTGTATGTTTTTGTAAACATATGAGGTTTTTATTTTAGTGTCGGTTTCAGTTCATTCTGTGACTAAAAACTTTAGTAACTTTAATTTCCGCGGAAATGCTTCTTCTCTCCAAAATTACATTAATAAGTAAATGACTATAAAAAATTTAAAAAAATTTTTTTGTTGTCCAAATTGCCATAAATTTAAAGATTAAAGTCTCCCGGTTACAACGACTCCATACACGTTGCAATAGGAAGCTGCGTCTGATCACTATGATTTTTTATCAGCCAGATTGGCGGTTGGGCCCACTGTGCGGCGCGGCGCGGTTGGATCTCCCAGCGAAAACAAATATCACCGTATTATCGACCATCGAAGACTAATGAACTTAGCCTGTGCGGTGGAAACCTCGATGGGCCATCTCGCAGCCTTCCAGGACACGGTGACTTAGAACAAATTGCCGACACACGCGTAGGGACCAAGCGAGAGTAACATTCCCATCTTCTTTTCTTCCTGCTCCTCATCCTCATTCGCTTCTTCTCCGTCATCCTCGTCGAGTCTCCGGAATCGAAATACCATACGAAAGAGGAAATCGATGACAAAAGAAGAATGATAGAACGGGTGGGAGAGAGAGAGAGAGGTGGAGGAGAAGGAACGCAAAAAAATCGAAGGAACGACAGGGAAAGCAAGAGAAACGAATGAACGAACGAAACACACATGTATAAAGGATGGAAGGCAAAAGGAAGACGGTTCGGAAAGAGGCAACGTGGCTGATCCGACTCGATCTGTCGGTCCTCCGGACTCTTCCTCTATCCTCCTCTATTTCTTCTCAAAGACTTCTTTTACCTATGTACGATTTCAGCGGTCCTCCTTCCCCCTCGCTCTCACGTTTCTCATCCGAAGGCACTTGGGGCCATTCCACAGTACCGTGAAGAGAGGGAGAGAAGAAAAGAGAGAGAGAGAAAGAGCTTCGACATTCCTCTCGCCGGTCATTTTATTTTAGCGCCACCGTGTGGGAGAGAGTCTTTTTATCTCCCTCTCTCTCTCTCTCTCTCTCTCTCTCCCCCCACTTTCTCTCGACCTCTCGCAGTAACCTCCGTCCTCCGCCCGCGTCTGCTTCTCTTCGGATTCTGCGTCCACACCGGCCTCCTTCTCTCTCTCTCTCTCTCTCTCTCTCTCTCTCGCACGCGCTCTCTTCTCTTCTCTTTATTCTCTTTCTCTCTGAAGTCCTCGGTGCGTCCCTTTCCCTCTTTCTCTCCGGTTCGGAGGCTTGTTCGAGCGAGGCCGATGGACGGACCACGATGGTGGTGTGTGCTTGCACGGTGTGCCGAATGGTGGCCATGTTGCGGAGAGGACGGAGAGGGTGCAAAAGGTACGTGGGAACTGTACCACGCAGCTTCGTCCCTGGCCCGGCCTCCGGCCGAGCAAAATTTCAGCCGCTTTCCATTCCGCTGCTCGAAAAAAAGTTCTTCTGCTTCCACTAGACGGATATCCGATCACCGGGAATGATTTAACGATCTATCATAGGTCGTGTGCACGCTCTTCGCACGCATCGAAGCGCGGGTCACTCAGCACGCTCTCGTCTAGCGCATATGCCGCGGTTCGTGAGCCGGTATGTATGTATTTATTTGCCTCGATAGACTTTTGTTCCGCCGCGCCGCGCCGAGCGCCGCGTCGTTGCGTTGGGATCAGGCCTCGGAAAAGTCCGGGAACTTTTTAAGAATCTATGTATGCTGGAATTTGTGATTAAATGTATGCTAAAGTTTGTAGGCGCGAATTAGTGATTCGGTGTTATTCGCGACTGGCAGCCGCCGCCCCCTGTCGGCTAATGCAGAAAAGGCGGATTTTGGAAGATGTTTATATACAGGTGTATCGGAGAGCAGAGAGCAGATACAGTCGAAGGCTAGACTGAAATACATATTGTTGTTCACTGCGAAGGACTGTCAGTGTGTGTGAGTCAGTGCGATACTGGCCACGAGGGACTGTGTGCCGTATCACGTATTGAAGGCCGTAGAAAAGGAAGAACTGTTTCCTTTGTCTATATATATATATATATATATATATATATATATATATATATATATATATTATTTTCTTTATATATTCTTTTCTTTTATAATTGAACGCTTGTAATTTAATTTTCAAATAAAAAGGTATAATCCTGACATACCTCAAACTGTTGCTTACAAGTTTGTCTTCTTCTGATCGTTCATGTGCAATCATTTATAATTATGGTGGTTGTTAAATCTTTTTTTCTGGCTATCGGAAGTGCCCGAAAAGTCGTGGCGACATTAACGTGGGACAGAGTTGTGCTAATTCAATTACATTGTAATTCAATTACAAAGTATTTTAATCAGATGTGTAATTGAAATACAATATAATTAAAATACAGCTCATGTTTTTCTTTCATATACTTGTTTGCTTTATCGTTAAAATTTAAAAAATGTGTAACGCAGAAGTTATTTCTGTTCAGATATTATAAATTTGTAAATGATAAATTCCTTCTGTTTGAAACCTACACATGGATTTTTCAACCTCTTCTTATCTATTACTTTATCATTCTTTAATTTTTAATTTTAATTTAATTACATCGTAATTCGTAATTAACGTAATTTAATTACGAAGAATTTTAAAATTGTACTGTAATTGCAATTACGAATTACAATGTATTTTATAATATAATCGTACTCGATTGCAATTACGAATTACATTGTAATTTAATTGAATGAAGATCTGAATTATAAATTACAATATAATTCAATTACAATGTATTTTATAATCGTACTCCATTGCAATTACGAATTACATTGTAATTTAATTAAATGAAGATCTAAATTGTAAATAATAATATAACTGAATTACAATGTATTTTATAATCGTACTCCATTGCAATTACGAATTACATTGTAATTTAATTAAATGAAGATCTAAATTGTAAATAATAATATAACTGAATTACAATGTATTTTATAATCGTACTGCATTGCAATTACGAATTACATTGTAATTTAATTGCATGAAGATCTGAATTATAAATTATAATATAACAGAATTACAATGTAATTCAATTACTTTGTAATTATAATTCCTGGAGTAATTAAATTGTAATTCTGCACAACTCTGACGTGGGACACCCTGTATATCCAAAGTAATAAATCTGTTGAGTAATTCCTCATAGATGCACCGTTACAATCTCAATAGTAATTTTTTTACGGGTCCGGAGAAGCCTAGTGTTAAATATAATGAATCTTGTTCGTTGTTTCTGTCAAGGCAATATGTACATGCATAGGCAATATGTATAGAAATTCGCGAAACCATGATAGCCAATTCTAAATAGCCAAGCGCACGCGTAATCGGCGCATTTTCAAAATCGATAGTCACGAAAACGAAACTGCATATAATCATTCTACGTTTATGATTGATTTTGTTTAATCAAACTTCCAATAGTTCCAATACGACTTAGATGTAATTGAATATATTATTATAATGCACGATAGGACGTCTTTATTTAAAATGGAAATGCATCGAACGAACCGATAAACACATTACATACTTTCAAGGATGTGTAATCTGCGAGGATAAGCGTGTGTAGAGATAACGTTGCTGTAAAACCAAATCTGGAGTGCTTAATATGGCAATATGATATGAGAAATTAGCAAATGATATTAATATTTCAGATTTTGGTTTCCAGAACATACATACCTTTGGAAATTCATGAAAAACCGAAAGTATACCGTCTTCGAGCATTTAGATGGAAGCTATCTCAAGTATTTATGGTCGTACGAAAAAAACTCGACAGTAAGTGAAAAAAAATAGGCAAAAATTGCAAAAAAAATTTTTGAAGCTATGAAAAAAATGGAGAATTATACATATATAATACATACATATTATGAGAATCTCTTTTACAATGATTACAGAAAATTGGTAAGATCTGCTTGTGGAATTTTTGATTTCACCGTTTTAACTATAATAAATATTATTGATGATAATTTAATACATCGGGGACCATGTGCCTCCGTAACAAGTGAAATTGGAATCTTTGCACGCGCTCTATTAGCTTGTTGGTTGTTGATTGGCTGACCGTATTATACTCTTGCAGCTTTTCCCGCGCATCACGAGTAAATGGAGTAAATACATACCTTTGTATGTATTATATTGTACATATGCACCCTAATAAACTCACGCCTCTTGCATTACGAGCATATACATACAAACATATGTACATATATGCATCTACCAATGTTACAATTAGAGTTGATTTGCATGTGTCCACACTACGCTTGCTCTAAATTTCTCGTTTGAAGAAGTATAACGACATAGGAACAGTTCCATAGTTTTATAACAAAATAGTAGCAACCAATCACTCTCTTTGCAAACGAACGAACGAAAATTGTAAAAATTATGATTATAAATGTTTTTCAATATTTGTACCTTTTCAGTTCACAAAATGCTGACGTTTTTCTCAATATCGAAATATTAATATCAAGTCTTTATCGAATAAAATCAATAGAATTAAATATAAAACACGAAATTCAATATAAAAAGACTCGCTGGAACTTTGAATTATTAGTGAATTTTAATAAAATATACATAGTTAACCTGTGCAATAATTAAATATCGTAAGGAATATTTTATTTGTTTTAAATTTGAATTCTAGAAAGTGCAATATTAAATTGATATTTTTATTAAATGGATGAGAATATTTTAATGAAATTCAATTTTAGAGGGTTTAATTATGGCTAAAATAATTTAATTTCAGGTTTTAATTTAAACTAATTTTTGTACATATATATGTATTATCAGTGAATTACAATAAATATAGCTGTAACTAAAAATCTAACTCGTGGACTTTCACATTAGGTTTTTCTACATTAATTTATGAATATCAAAGAATGTATAAATAACTGTAACTATCTACATTTGCAAAGTTTGTTGAAGGTATGAATCGAATGTGTTTCGTATAAGTGCAAAGAATTAAAAAATATTAGGGGAGGCATTAGTTTTCAAAACATTTTAAAATTTTGTTTCGATGAAGAAAGTTGAACTAGCATTTGAAATTAATGTTCAATCATAGTCACGACGTTGCGACCTCTGTGTAGTGAATCTGTATTATAATACATACATGAAATACATGTATAACAAAGAATTCATAACAACTATGGTTGGTAAAATGAAATATGTAATACGATAATACTATATAACAATGTTAATTCGTTAGTTCGAAACCATCAATTTGCATGCTATTTGACTAATTACCTCAGTGCATCTTTTAATAATACATTAACACCTTCTTTGATACATATTGAAATTCGACAGAAATAGCGTTATCATTGTACGAACAAATATATTTCTGCGACGCGATATTGGCATTTCATAAAGCGCACAAACATGTTATGTATACATATGTATGAATGATCGGCTGATTAATCCGCGGTTAATAATGCGATACAATTTATGGAAACGCGCGCGCGCGTGTTATTTATAAATGAAAATTTTCCACCGTTCGAATTATAAAATTCTTTTTCCTCTAAATGACTAAACTCACACGAAAAGTACATATGTATTATCAAACTAATCGATAAAAAAAGAAGAAATTTTGAGCGTAGATATACGAAGAATACATTCGACCCAGTTCGAGACACGTCTATTATAATTCATCTCGGTAAAGCAAGTAATTAATGACGTCATACTTGGGTAAATTTAATTATGCTAAGCGACACGATCAAATAAATATTGAACGCAATCGATGAAAGGTAACACGTTTGTGTAATAGAGGATAATCATTAAAATCGATTTGTGTAACCTGAATTATACATTATACGATACATACAGGGCATTATACCATACATATGTATGTATTATACATTATACATGATGGTCCATCTGCCACTGATGGACGATCAGTACATACTATTCCGACGGAAATTCTAGAATTGTCTTAAAATCCTTACTGTCGGAATACTGCATTTTCTTACAAGGAGAACCCCCGCTCTGTCCCCCACGGATTTAGTTCAGACTTTACAGAGTTATAGATCTCGTTCCCCCGATTACGAAAATACCCCATTATAGGCGCAGACGCTCAATAGTTTTCGAGATATTTGCAATTAAAGTTTCATTTTAACAGATTTTTAAAAAGCAAAAAATATTTGTTACGCTGGGAGAATTATATCAAGAACGGGGGTACAATTTATGACAAGTACAATACCATTAATCAGTGGACATATGATAGATTCAAAGAGGCTCGTGCAAACTTTCAACAAGTAACCACACGGGATTTGCAACAGTGGGCTCTTGCAGCAGCCAGTCAATACAAAACAGACAGTAGTAATAGATCTAGTGTTTCTTCTATAAAATAATAAGTATCATTTTCAATTAGTCTTTTAGCGAATAAAAATGTTTTATTTAAAATTTATTTAACATTGAAAATGCATTTTTCATGAAAAAAAACAATAAAAAATAATTTACCACGAAGGGATTCGAACCCGGGCCTGCGGCGTAACAGTTCAGCTCGCTGCTGTTACGCCACACCACTGTTTGGTAAAAATCTGAAGTAAACTGATATTTTACAGTTATGAAACTTTAATTGCAAATATTAGGTGAAGTAAACTATTGAGCGTCTGCGCCTATAATGGGGTATTTTCGTAATCAGGGGAACGAGATCTATAACTCTGTAAAGTCTGAACTAAATCCGTGAGGGACAGCGGGGGTTCTCCTTGTTAGTTATGTCACTATTCTTGCCGGGGTCCGACTATTTGATTGAAATTCAATTTTAGGAGGTAAAAATAATTTCAATGTTACCATCTAATTTAATGAAATAGCAGTGAACGATATGGGAAGAGTTAAAAAACACGTTGTACATGCAACAGTACATATATATAATTTCTCGGCTTTCGTCTAATAGCCACCGACTAAATTCGATAGCTCGTTAACATTCGCGCATCGTTTTGAGACTCACTAGGCC
Organism: Lasioglossum calceatum; assembly: GCA_963966675.1. Taxonomy (NCBI): domain Eukaryota; kingdom Metazoa; phylum Arthropoda; class Insecta; order Hymenoptera; family Halictidae; genus Lasioglossum; species Lasioglossum calceatum. The sequence goes on along the minus strand of OZ016545.1, from coordinate 14,086,666 downwards.
GCAGTGTTTTTGCCAATTATCGGGTAAAATTGCCGCTAATTGGCGAGTAAAAGGCCAAGAGACTATCGCGGGTTTCCGACCCCGACACGAACCAACGAGAATAGATGAAGATACGGCAGGTGCAGGCTACCGAATGTGCAAGCGTAGATATGCAACCTTCGGATTTTGTCCTCTTCGTGAAGTGGCTTCTTTTTTGTTTTCACGGATACGCGTGAGTAGCGACAGGGATTAATTATGCGCAGATACGCGGAATAGAACGAAAGAAAGAAAGAAACGGCGAAGAAGAGCGTTCGAGAGCGCTATGAAGTGCACTTGGGCGGCTTGGCGCGCTCCAAGCCTCCAAGTGGTCCCAAAGAGCCGCCGAACCGCCGAACACGTCCACTCGTCGCGTCGCGCGTCGGCAAGAGAATAATTATTGCTGAAATAATCTGCGGTCTCTTAACACGAGACTCGCTCATGATTAATATTAGCCCAATTAATTAGCCATTATCACAGCCGGACGAAAATCTAATTTCCTACGCCATTATGGCTCGCTCTGCGGAACGCTCGACAAGATTAACATTGATAGGATTAGACGCGAGATTACTTACGGAATTTCCATTTTCTCATCAACACTCGAACAAGGTTCGGAACATGGGAATTTCGAAGACGGAACATCGTTATTTATTATTAATCAAACCGGTTTACCTTGTCGTCTTAAAAAAAGTCGATTTGATTAACGGGAACCTGTGCGTTATCGATCAGTACCTCTAACTCGGGGATGAGCAATCTTTTTTTACAACGGGCCAGCTTTAATTTAATACAAATTTTAAAATGTTGTGCAGGCCTATGTAAGAAACTTATGATAATACAAACACTAAATGATGAAATCAAATTATCTCTTTATTAACACAATAAACCTAGTATAAAAAATTACAAATATAAATTATAAAAAATTAGAAATACTATTAAAAAAACGGCGAAAGATATATGTGTCTTTTGTAGAACAGCGGAACACTGTAGGAATTTTTAAAAGTGTAAAGGAAAAATCTTTGAAGGGCCGCACGAGAAAGTGTGGCGGTCCGCGGGTTGCTCATCCCTGCTCTAACGTATTGAAACTATTGAAACCGACCACACAGGGTTTGGACTTTAAAGTTATTGTAACCTCCACGTGTGAGTTTATTCGTTTCTTCCAGAATTAGGAAAACTTTATCTTATTCATAACTATAACGTTCATTTAAATCAAAATCAAATTTGCGAGTACTCAATGTAGCAAGAAACGAGTCCAGAAATTAATCGGCTCTGTACAGGGTGTCTCGCAAAAGTGATTCTATACGCAAAAGTGTGAGTCGAAAGGAAGAAAAACATTATTTGATTTGACGCTTCATTTTCGGATAAATCGAGTTTGAAAAGCGAACGCGCGTGGTACAGTAATAGTAATACATATGGTACACTGTAACTGTCGCAAAGGTGCGCAGAGCTGCATAAATGCACTGATGTATTAAAAAATACGTCATTGTATTTTAAAAAACAAAGTTGACCTCCATATGACGTTCCACTGACGAAAAAGCTAATATGTAATACCAAAATATGCCCCCACCCCCTCCCACTCGATACCATTCGAATTTCTTGTGAAACATTTTTCGCTGCTAGTAATAATAGCGAGAACATCAAGATGTCAAAATCGATAGGTCATGATCAGACGTATCAGCTGATTCCTATCAAATACAGTAATATGTACAGTGACTCCTACTAATATTCGGATACACTTAAAAACACCATAACTTTTTAAATATTGGGCTACGCGAGTTGAACTTTTTTGGGAAGCTACAGCAATTATTTTACTGCAGGATGCGAAAAGAAATTTTTTCAAAAATTGTGTTTGGCCGGAATTGTAGAGAAAACACTAAAAGTTGCATTTTACAACTTTTTTATGCGGGCCTATATTGAAATTTTTAAAAATATATGTTGTAGATCTGTGTGGGTTATATGCATTGTGAAAGTTTCATCGATATCGGTTGATGCGGGGAAAAATGACAGACATTGAAAGATGTAAGAATTCTTAGATTTACTGCCGTTATAGGCCGAAAATCGTGAAAATCTGCAATTTTTACCATCTTTAAACGCTTGTAGCTCATTGCAACGTCGACCGATTTTCACGAAATTTTCAGGATATGTTTAATTGAAACAGATCTACAAAACGTATTTTTTAAATTTTCAATATAGGCCCACATAAAAATGTTGTAAAATGCATCTTTTAGTATTTTCTCTACAATTCCGACCAATCCCAATTTTCGAAAAAATTTCTTTTCACATTCTATAGTAAACTAACTGCTCTAGCTTCCGAAAAAAGTTTGAATCGTATAGTCCAATATTAAAAAGGTTATCGATTTTTTTAGAGCGTCCGAATATTAATGGGAGGCACTGTACCTCCGTAACTGTCGCGTCGCGTCGGGTCTGCCGACAGCAGACAATTCTGGTAGAGGTGCTACATTCTTTGTAGTGTGCAGATCGTAGAGAAGGATAGCGATTGAAGAAGAAAGAAGGACTGAGGTTCAATGCTTCTCTTTCTTCTCCATTCGCCGTCCACTTTCTCGCCTGATATTTTCGCTTATCGCACGAGCAATTATAATCGTAATTGGTGGGGATAGTCTCCAGTGGGTATTTCAGCATTAAAAGGAGTTACTAGTTACTACATCAGTAAATTAGGTGAATTACATTGACCTCATAGCAGTCTAGTGATAGTACAGCATTCCAGAAGTGTCGTTCGAAGGTCATTTTTCACGATATTAAAAAATCTTTTCTGGTAAAATAAAGCAAACTTTCGACAATGAAATGCAAATGAATCTAATATGACAAACGAATCCGACCACGTGGTCCGCGACGTCCTAATAAATCCAATATGAAAGCATCTCCAGGTTTATCCGCAAAAAGAGAAAACAGAGCGATATTAATGCTTATTATGATGACTTCATTCCGTTCTTGAAAAAGGGTTTAAGGATAATTTATTCCTCGGAACCGTTCCACGTCCGAAATTTCACGCAGCCGAGGATAATTAATTCATTACTACCTCCGCGAAACCTGTTTCGCCGGGCGAACAGTCGCGAACAAATCAACGCCCACCTTAGCGCCCACCTTCGGCGACCTTAGCGACTGCTCGCGGCGCGGCGAGCGCGTCTCGAGCTGTCGAATACTTGGAGCAAGTTGCGCTGATGGGTTCAGATAATTCCACTGGTAACAAAAGATGCCGAACAGAAAATTCCTTGCTGCCGGAACAGACAAGCCTTCTCTCCTCGAGGCGATTTTTTCATTCAGAAAGAAGGTCAAAAGGATATTGTACATACATACATAGTGCGGAATGACCCACACAAATTGATGAGCTGAGATTTTAACCCTTAGCACTCGAGTGGCGATCCGGAGTCACCACTAAAAATTGTTGTACCATTATTCAAAATATTGTTTACATTATTAACCCCTGGCCGTACTATCTTCTTTACAGTTGCGTTTATAGATATACAGTAAGGAGCAAAACTGAACCAATAACCATATTTTGTATAAATCATTATTTATTGCTAGGAATATAGAAGAATAACGAAATATCAACATTATAATTATTTTTGTCATAGTTAGAAGTAACTTAAGACAATTTTTTCAATAATTAATGTCTCCTCGTTTAGCAATGACAACAAAAATAGATGGACTCGGTTTTGCACCGGTCCTTACAAGAAATGTTTACGTGGAATGTTCTAGTAGTATGTTTACATCTAGCAGTTTGGTATGTTTAGAAGCTATTAGTCTACGTCTTAACACTCGGTTCTTCTCAATCAGTCGAAGGGAAAAGCACGCAAGTGAAGTGAGAATAAATATGAAGTCAATTGCTCCAAGTTGTGTAAAAAAAGTGATTTCTCTTTTGAATGATGGCTTGTCAACGCGTAAGACGGCGAAAACTTGCAGTGTTAGTCAATCGACAGTGCACAGAATAAGAAAAAAATACTGTAAAAGTATATTACTAAATGTTGGAGGAAGACCAAAAATATTATCACCGCAGGATGAACGAAGGATTGTACGGTTTGTCACATCTGGTGAAGCTTCAAGGAGGCTGCAAAATTATTAAACGAAGATACGAATATACAAACAAGTCAGTGGACAGCACGAAGAACTCTCAAAGGAGCTGAGTTTAGAAGCATTAAGAAAAAAAAAGAAGCCAATGTTGTCGAAAAAGAAATTAAACGTCGTTTGGAATTTGCTACAAAATGTCAAAACTGGACAACTACAGACTGGGAACGGGTTATTTCAGGCCTGGCCAACTCGCGGCCCGCCGGGCGATTTTATATTTCTATTGAAACTTTTGTTTCTCATTGTATGTATACAAAAAATATTAAATAAATGCAGTGTCATTGTTAGAATATAGTCGATTTATAATTATAATATAATCAAGTTGCAGTGCAACAATGAAGTGAAACAATTTTTTGCGTCCATATAAAAAATTAATATTTACAATACTTATATTAGTAAGTGCTTTTGGATCCACATATATTTGTGAAACATTTTTTTCGAAGATGAAATTTACAAAGAGTTCTTCACGCGCTTCATTAACTGATGCCAATTTAGAAAACCAGCTATAAAAGATGTGCAACGTCGAGCATAAATATACAGGGTGTCCCAAAATTCCTTCAACAGCCGGAAATGGGAGGTTCCTGAGATCATTTAAAGTAACATTTTCCTTTGCAAAAATGTTATCCGCGGCTTTGTTTAGGAGTTATTAACGAAAAACACGGACCAATCAGAGCGCGACCTAGACGCGAGTTGGAAAAGTCGGCTCGGCGCGCCAATTGTCTATTGGCCGACTGTGCCAACTCGCGTCTAGGTCGCGCTCTGATTGGTCCGTGTTTTTCGTTAATAACTCCTAAACAAAGCCGCGGATAACATTTTTGCAAAGGAAAATGTTGCTTCAAATAATCTCAGGAACCTCCTATTTCCGGCTGTTGAAGGAATTTTCGAACACCCTGTAGATTTACAAAAATTAAGTGAAAGAAAGGATAAACAAATATCTCATTAATAAAAACTCGAGAGTTAATTATATTGAATCATAGTATAACAATAAAGTTTTATTCATTTTGTATTTGTATTACATTTTTTAAAAGCATGTTTGCCTAAAGTGCGGCCCGCTATAACGTTACGCGTCATCAAAGTGGCCCGTGAAATCATTTGGGTTGGCCAGGCCTGGGTTATTTGGTCAGACGAGACCAAAATTAACAGAATTTGTTCAGATGGCATATCTAGCTGCTGGATTCGTAAAAATGAAAGGCTTAAACAACCACGACATGTGAAACAAACGTTAAAGCACGGAGGCAGATCCCTAATGTTCTGGGGGTGCCCAACAGCATTTGGTGTTGGATCACTGCACCGAATTAATGGAATCATGAATCAGTACATGAAAATACAAGGATATTTTACAAGATCATCTCATAGATGCTGTTGAAAATATGCCTTTTGAAGAAAAAAATGTAATTTTCATGCATGATCGAGACCCTAAGCTCACTGCTAAAACTGTAAAAAATTGGTTCAGTACTAAAAAAATTTCTCTTCTGGATTGGCCTGCACAGAGCCCCGACCTCAACCGCATACAGAATGTATGGGATTTACTAAAAAGACGAGTTCGGGATTCATATGACTCCCAACCAACTTCAATCACAGATTTTTATGATAGAATTCAAGAACAGTGGGAAGAAACAAATATCTTCGGAGTATTGCGAAAAATTAGTAGAAAGTATGCCAAAGCGAATTAGTGCAGTTTTACAAGCACAAGGGTTGTGGACGAAGCATTAAAAATAAATAATATATTAAATATTGCCAAGTATTGGACGTGGTGCAAAACCGAGTCAATCTATTTTTGTTGTCATTGCTAAACAAGGAGACATTAATTATTGAAAAAAATTTCTTAAGTAACTTCTAACTATGATAAAAATAATTGTAATGTTGATTTTTTGTTATTCTTCCATATTCCTAGCAATATAGATGATTTATACAAAATTTGTGGTTATTGGTTCAGTTTTCCTCCTTACTGTATGTCGTAGAAATGAATGTGCTTCCGTAAAGGAAGCACTGAAAAACGGTTACTGAATTTTCAGCAGAATAGAATCCCAGTCTGCTTTCGGAGTCCCCTTAGCGTTCCCTTCGAGAGGCGTTATATGCCCGTTGGAATTTACTTAAACATATGATAACGTAGTTAAACGCGAATCCACGTTTCAAGTGTACCCTTCGCATTTTTCCGGCTGCATTTACCAGGCTGCTCGTTCGAGAATCGGTGGGTACGTAAAATACTAACCGAGGATTTTCGGATTTGCATCGGCAAAAAGCGTAGGGGTTGGTCGGCCGATAAAGTTAATCTCTCTCTCTGTCTCGTGCATATTGTACGTATGTATAGGCAGGCTTGTGAATCGGAGCCGACTACCACAAACTGCGCACATACGCCCAGCCTTATTATGTCCTGGTTCTACGTGAATTTCGCACCGCACGATTTTGCGCCGCGAAAGAATAAGCCTTATCTATATTGGATAGACGATAAGCGGGTTTACGAGCAAGGCACAAAGGTACTTAGAAAGTACAAGTTGTGTTGTGGATCTTAATCTAACCTAACCTACCTATAGGTTGAATGATAGATTCTTCTATCATTTAACTATTAGATAGACGATAGCGGGGCCCGCACGACAATAAATTACGCGAAATTCCCCGAAATTCGGTGTAAAACTTACAAAGTACGTAATCCAACATATTTCTCATTTTCGCGCGATCTTCTCACTGCGCGACCCCGACAACGCCGCCGCGCCGCCTTTGAGCTACGAAAGATTTTTAGCAGATGCAACGTCAAAGGAACTTGGCTTGCAGGCGAAAGCCTGTAAATGATGAGGTTTTATGAAAATTCTCTGTCGCGGTCGGCTACTCCCTTTTTCACTGAAATCGTAGTTACCGCAACGTTTACGGATTATATGTATAGCAATTTAGAAAACATTAATAAACAGACTGTGGATTTTATACATTTATGACAGAAATGTTAAATTTCAAATATGTATTAGAAAGATGAAAATAATTTAAGAATGTTATGATATTCAGATGTGAACAATGCAGGGTGTCCCCAAATTCTTTCAACAGCCGGAAATGGGAGATTCCTGAGATCATTTGAAGCAACATTTTCCTTTGCAAAAATGTTACCCGCGGCTTTGTTTAGAAGTTATTAACGAAAAATACGGACCAAGCAGAGCGCGATCTAGACGCGAGTTGGAAAAGTCGGCCCGGCGCGCCAACTGTGTATTGACCGACTGTCAACTCGCGTCTAGATCGCGCTCTGATTGGTCCGTGTTTTTCGTTAATAACTCCTAAACAAAACCGCGGATAACATTTTTGCAAAGGAAAATGTTGTTACAAATGACGTCAGGAAGCTCCCATTTCCGGCTGTTGAAGGAATTTTGGGACACCCTGTATACATAGTATAAAAAGGTGATTGCAGGCAAATAATAAAATCAACTAAGGCTGTAAAGATAGATTTAATGCGTAAGCTACTGAATGAGGATAAAAGTGGGCAAACATATTCTTACAAAAATTTAGTTCTTTACAGACACGCTTTTCAGCTATCATTATCTGTTTCGTTTAGCTCCATAATTAGCAAAGTTCGTTGATGCGATACACAATTACAGTGATTCTCCAAATAAAAGTTTGTCACAAATTCGTCCTCGTGTTAGGACAAAAGACAGGTAACACTTGTATGTAATAGGATGCAATTTGCTCGAATGTAAAAACATCTAATTATTATTGACGTCTCCCGTGTTGAAGGCAACACCGGTAAATCTTTATGGCCAGTAGTTTTGCAAGTAACGCCGGTAATGATAGATCATTACCTCAATTACTCGTCGTTAGTGTGAGTGAAAAAAAGGTTACTGGAAAAATCTTAAAGTTGCACAAGAAGCACATACAGGTTAATGGGAATTATTTTTTAGTAAATTATACTGTGAACGACACCTAAAAATCTTGTTAGTTTCTTCAATGGAGAGTCGGTCCATTCTTGCATTACATACGTAGCAGTTCTCTGAATCTCGATCGACAATTGTTTAAACTACAATTAGTGTTATCGGCGCACTGGTTCGATCAATTGGAACATAAGCAAATAACCATTTAAAAATGTCTTTGATTAATTCTTACAGACGCAATACTGAAATTTCCTATTCTTGAAAATGGTCTAAATTGAGACCGAAACGTTGAATTAAGTTTCATGTGATATTTGTGCAAATTTGCTTATGTTCCAATTGATCGAAGCAGTGCGCCGATAACACTAATTGCAGATTACATACGTAGGTACGCAATAAATAGGTACCAATGTTGGATCTAACAATATATGTAAATGTTAAATTCTTTGTACATACATAGGTGTATTCTTCACGAAGATTTATATTCACCTTCAAATTTCTTTACAATCACCAAAAATAAATAAATATCAATTATGGTACGCTTGAAAAAGTGAAATTTTGTCAAAATTAAAAAAGATAAAGAAGAAGATTCTGGGGGTCACGATTCAGTGAGACACCCTGTATAATTGACATTAGAAAACGTACGTGTAAAGTTTCATTAGAGGTTCGGAAACAAAATTGTAGAATCTGACTGTTTTCTTCGTAATTTCGATAATAGGAATTTTCTCGAAATTTCGTTTACCGTGATTTACGAGTAGTAAACTAATTCTTCTAGCATGCCAAAATACATATCTGAACTCATAAATTTCCAGAGAATGATCCAATACTTTTTGCCACGGGTTGTAGATACACTCCGGGACAAAAAGATAGCCCATGTCCATTTTTTCTCATTTGGTAGAATAAACTGAAGAAAATGAGTATTTTAATATGTTAACATATTCTGACATGCCATTATGTGTAATGTACTGAATATCATCGACAATATTTACTTCAACAGAATTCTAGAAATGAAAACGTAAATATCGTGGTTCGCAAGTGGGTCAAAATGATAGCACGTGTAGTAAATCTACGCTTTTCAGTTACACTGAAGCTCGCAAATTGCGAACATCAACCTCAGAATATAGTTAATAAAGTCCGTGATATTATCTGGTGTTGTATATTTCTTTAAAAAAGGCAAAATATTATCAAAAATGGGTCGAGGAAAGAGATTGAACGCGTGTCAAATTAACACTATAATGAAATTGGAAGAAGAATAATATTCAGTGACAAAAATAGCAAAAATTATGAATAGAAGTCGAAAAGTAATAATTAGACTGCGGATCTTTATGCAAAATAAAAAATGTTTGCATTGATTGCAAGACACAGGAGTGAAATAAAAATTTCTTTCTTCTTTTAATTATCTGATTAAGCTGAAACCAATACGCTGATGTCCTTAAATCTTTTTAATATGTCCACTGCTTTAAATTGTGCTCACCCATTTTTGTCATAAATGCATAAAATCCGCAGTATACTAATAATGAATTTCTTGAAAAATCCGGAAACTATAGTAAAAAGAAGAGTTCTGGACGTCCGTAAAGTCTAAGTGCCCGGGAACGTCCTGCAATACTAAGAGCAGCATCCAATTCTAAGATGACTGCAAGGCAAATTGCTCAAAGTGTTGGTGTAGACACTAATATAAGGAATGTGAGACGTGTTTTACAAAAATGCAAATACATAGAACGAAGAAAATTAAAGAAAAAGCCTTGGTTCACTGTGCAACATAAGAACGATCGGTTACACTTTGCGGAAAAGTATATTCATATGCGAAAGAAATGGCGAAGAATAATATTTACGGATGGAAAGAGGTTTCACTTAAATGGACCTGATGGTCTGAGTTACTATTTTCACGATATGCGAAAAGAGGAACACATTTTGAGTCGTCGGCAAATAGGAGGTGGTAGTATGAAGAGTTGATGCGGTATCGGGTACTATGGTAAAATGGAAATCAAATATATAACAGGAAAAATGAATAGCAAAATGTATCTGGAAATGATTAAGGAACAAATAAACACGTACGCGATCGGAATTGCTGGAGAGAAGTATACTTTCCAGCAGGATAATGCCGCAGTACACACTGCAAAAGTAGTAAAAGAGTACTTTTCTCGAGAAAAAATTCGCGTTTTAGATTGGCCAGCAAGACCACCCGACCTCAACATTATTGAAAATTGTTGGGGAAATCTTGCCCGAGCTGTATATAGAAATGGCAGACAATTTGGAAATATTGCCGAATTAAAAAAATGTATTCAAGATGAGTGGGAGGAATTAGAGCGAAAAACCATTAAAAAACTCTATAAATCTTTGTCACCGAGAATGATGGCTGTTATTAAATGTAAAGGAGGAGCCACAAAATATTAAGCACTAATTATCATTCGTTGATTTACTGTTATACATAATTTTAAGTTAAATGTGCTATCATTTTGTCACACCATATTTCCTTAAAAGTTCTTTTTTTTTTAAATAAAATTGTATAGATTGGCGAAATTCAATTCAATGTCATTTGTGTCTGTTTACAGAGATATTTTGCACGACTGTGTAGAAATAAAACCTTGGTTGCAATGTTAAATAAATAAATATTACGTTAATTTTAAAGTGTGCTATCTTTTTGTCCCGGAGTGTAGTTACAGTTTGTAGGTACGCTCGTGCGTCAGTGTAATCTGTCTCTGTATGCATGATCCAGAGCGAAGCTATTTTGCGTACCGCCATGCGGTCTAGTTGGTTGTCGGAATTTGGGCGACGCGAGGTGTCGCAAAGTTAGCATCTCTGAGAAAATCAGTCGGTGCATCGCGTGGACTGACAAAGTTAGTATCTTGCGCACGGATACACATGCACGTGCACGTGCACCGCTGCCAACTACCGGACGGACGCGGACGGGTCAAACTTATCTATTTCAGATTTTCTATTTCACTATCACAGAAGAAGGTAAAATACTCGTATGTAGCTGTATTATTTTTTAATTTGCAGTATCTCAGAATATGAGAATTAAATATGGAAAAATGAAATGAATTTTATATGAAATCGCATAAACATAAATATTGTAGATCTCACAGAATTTTTAATTTTCTTACTTTTTCCAAACGAAGAAAAATTCAGATTACATGGTAGCAATTCGGGTGGTAACAAAAATTAATTAGTAATTAGAGATTGTTAACTGAATCAAATTAATATTTTTATTTTATTTCTACCACAATAAATCTTTCAGTCCATCGGACAAATATTTCCTTCATTAAATTTCCACAAAATTAAGAAAATAGTAATACATACATATACGTACATAGATCTAGTGATCACGTTTTTCACAATTTTGAAGGGCGTGTGTGTCCCTGCAATAAACGGCAAGAGCTTATGGGTCGACCTACCGATGAAAGTCAACTCTCTATGGATTCGCTCCTGCAATTTTGATAAGGAATTCAAAACGAGTCGGTAAGACTACATACCCTGTACTCTAACGTTATAGCGGTGATCAGGCTAACCCTAGGGATCGCGGAAGAAGGGAGGAAACAGGAAACTGTTGCGGGGTAGCTGCGGCATACACACCTACATACATACACTCGTTACGGGCAGTATCTCCGCGCGATTTTCGTTGCGCATGATTTTATAGTCGTACATACAGGCAGCCGGCGCGGCGCGGCGCGGCGACTATGTTCACTGTGATGTATAGTAATTTCGCTCACTCAGTGGAGAGGATGAAGCAGTGCTCGTTGTCGTAGCAGGGACAGAGGCCGCGAGAACGAGAGAGAAACGATGAACACAGGCGAACGCGAGCGAGAGGGAAACCGTGTTCGCGCGTGTCGTTGCCGAGGCAACCCAGTCTCTAGGTTTTGCTCTGGCCCGTTCTATTTTCGATACCCGCGGAAAACGCGTTTCCATCACGAAGTTCGAGCTGTTTATTCTGTATGTACAGTTGGTCACGCATCTTCGATTCTCTACGTATTAGAGCTTCGATGACTGCGCGACAACGGGGCCCAAGATGCGTGCACAGTGCACGCATCGAGATTCGCGCAATTAAGGGGGTAGGATACTCAGAATTGTAACTAGAAAATCAGTATGACCAACCTCTGTGCAAAAAAAGAGTTTGGTAACACTGAGAAACACGATGAACACCAGATGGCGTTGCTTGCTATTTCGAAATTCTATTCAGCTGGGTCAGATAGCACTAGACGTTCTATTGTACTCTCCTGACTAGGCGCCATCTCGTCTAAACCGGCCGAACTAAAATTGGCTCTAGCTCGTTCTGGATGAATGTAATATGGGGAAATCTCTGCTAATGTGAATGCAATCACGGGAATCGATTTGTTTTCCTTATTTGAGCATATTTTGGGCTGGGTGAGGGCTCAATCTAAAGAGGAAGGTTCAGCGCAGGGTGCTCTGGTTATTACAGCAGTCAAAAAAGTCTTTGGTGGCAGAAAAATACATTGGAATTTGCGGGTATTTTTTCTCGATTTTTCCTCTACTTTGGACACTCATATTGTTATATATAAGCATAATCTCATTAGCCTCATGACCAGAGCACCCTGCACTGAACCTTCCTCTTTAGATTGAGCCCTCACCCAGCCCAAAATTTGCTCAAATAAGAAAAACAAATCGATTCCCGCAAACCCTTATTTCCACCCTTATTCTAGTAAGTTTCTAGTTACAATTCTGAGTATCCTACCCCCTTAACGAGACAACCAACGAACGCGCGCGCGTCACCTCCTGTCGTTTGTTAGGTACAATTTGAATACGTTTATGCCATTCTTTTGACAAATAGAAAAGTTCTTCGATTCAACAGAATTCTAACAGAGAATTATAATCAGTGCCGGATTAAGCCAGCGCGGGGCCCGTAGCAAATGTTATCACGAGGCCCTAGGCTTTGTATCAGGGCCGCTTGTATGAATGACCTTTCTTCTTTTTTAGCAAAAGTATCGTTAATGTTTCGGCGTCTCTCCGATAAAACGCCCGTGTGCAGGGCCCCTTTTTGTATGGAGCGGGCCCCCAAAAGCGCGGGGCCCGTAGCATTTGCTACTTCTGCTACGCGGCTTAATCCGGCCCTGATAATAATAAGAAGAAGAATGTTTATCTATTCAGTCTCTGCCTGGTTTTACAGTATGCGGATCTAACTTACCTTGAGCATTCAACGCATACACCTGTTTCCATTCACACCTTTCTCCCCATTTCCCCCCATTTCTGTAATAGTGAAAATTTTATCCCCAACACTGGGAGCCAATCCCCTTCGAACCAGTCGACAAATCGGTGAGATTCACAGTAATGCAAGCGAACTTTTACAATTTATTTTTTATGGAATTTTTACCATCGAATTCGTCCCCTTTTTCTTATTAACACATTACCGATCGGTGATTATTGCATAATTTTGAAAAATCTATGGCACGTGGCTCAACACTTTTTAATGGAACCTTCAATAGCAACAGCAATTTTCATTGTGAACTAATAAGTCACCCTCAACAACGTCATCTAATAGTTTCATTTAAGATTCCAATGTAAAAAAAATTGTCTATGCTTTCCTTTGGTACAGCACAATTATTGAAAATCCTATTACATAATAGGCTTCCGGTAGGTAAAGTGCTCAAATAGAACGATTATCGTGTAATGAGCGATTAAGTTTCGAGCGTGAAAGAGGACGGCGCGCGGCGCGACGAACGAGACAGAAAGAGGAGCAGAGGACTTCATTGTCAGTCATTCTTTATTTTTCAATCATCATCCTACTCTAGGTTCGGCACACTACGGAAAATCTCTACTGGAACCGTCGCGCGACGCGTCGCTGGAACTGACGCGGCGCGGCGGTTACGGAGATACATACATACTACATGCTGTACTCCTAATTACCTTATCTAACCTATCTACCCTATCTATTGCACACTTTACTAGTCTGTGGTTTTTTCCTTGTTTCTCTCTTTCCTTTTCATTTTCAGTCTCTCCGCTTATGTATATACACATATGTACATCACAATATTTTCTCATATTTTTACAAATAATGCAAATATTTAAGGTGTGCAAGCTACGTGATTCACCCTGTATATTATACTATTATACAATAAATTATATCATATCATAGAAAGTATACTTGGACTTATTGTTAGACTAAAGAATGGGAATGAGAGGTTAGACTAGAATTATACTACATATGCACATTAGGGTGGACCTCAACTATACAGGGTGAAATTTTTTTGCGAGATTTTTTTCACGACGCCCCCTAAAATTGTGCCATTGGGTAAGAAAATAATTCCTGGAAAAGATGAAGTTGATCGGATAAGGGGAAGACGTGCCGCATTAACGTTGAGTTGCGAAAAACAACAAATATCCCATTCCTATAAAATTTCAGGTTTTTCGCAACTTCAACGTCAATGCGGCACATCTTCCCCTTATCCGATCAATTTCATCTGTTGCAGGAATTATTTTCTTACCCGATGGCACAATTTTAGGGGGCGTCGTGCCCAAACTTTCGTGGTCGAAAAATAAGGTCCACCCTAAATGTACAGAGTGTATAAAAAGTAATGGTCATCCGTCCTAGGGGTGAATCTACACTTCTGGATCGGTGGACATTTGTAAGAGAAACTTGCCGCAAAATTGTTTATAACAAAGAAAATTGTTGTTACAGTTCTTTTTAACATCAACACCTTTAACTCATTGAGGAGAGAGAAAGTTTGAAAGGATTCACCCCTAGGACGGATGACCATTACTTTTTATACACCCTGTAGATATGTAATAGGTTTATGTAAACCAATTTCTTAGTCGTGAGGCTGAAATAAACTACATACAAGGTCTAACTAAATTTAATCTTGTTGTTTGTATGAAACAACACATTATATGTACAGGGTGCGTCGCCAAACTCCGGACAAATTAAACTTTTTTTTTAAACATAATGTTTATTGCAAAATTGCGAAGTTTATAAATTTTTTTCTGTAAATTGTTTGTTAGGTCATAAAGAATACATTCACTCAAAATATCCCCGTTCTGCTTGAATGACCGCCTCCATTCTCGATCTGAAGCGTTCGCAGGCCCGTTTTAACGCATCACGGTCCATATCGGTTAATGCTACTTCAATAGCGGCTTTTAAGGGTGCCGATCCAACTCGAGCGAGAGTGTGGTGGCACACTCACACACCGCTAGATACTGTATACGTATACAAGGTTGCAAGGGTCCAGCCCGCGTGACTAATCACGTCTCGCTAATGCACATTTGGGGGCCCTACGTAGTCAGAATCGATAGATAAAAGATCAATCTAGCGCTGGAGCTTGTGAAAGTGGTCTACTTTTGCGTTTCCGAGGCGTAATTTGCATTATTCGGCAGCTTGTAGCGCAGCGGCGAGAAGCACTGGCGGCGCGACAGTGCTGCCACTGTCAAGAGACATACATTTTCTTAAATATCGAGAGAAGTAGGATCTTTATAGAAAAGGTTGGAAGCTCCAGCGCTAGCGGGGACACATACAATGTCAATGCAACGATTATTATGTTAAACCATACCTATTTAAAACAGCAGTTCGTCACGCCGCAGAAATACACCTCAAAAGGATTCGTTCTGTGAAAGTACAGCTTCGGCATTTTTTCCGCTACGAGCGCTTACGTCTGTTTCACATCATTCAGTCACGACAGTCACCCGGATTCAGTCACTGTATCGGTAAAACAGAGAATGAGAAGTGTTGCCGGTAACTTATATGGTTATACGGCTGACGATGATGCTACGTTGGTGATCTCGAGTGAGAGTGTGTGGCGCACACTCACCGCTCGGGCAGCGCGTACGTGTGCCTAGGCGCGTTGTGCAATGGTCCAGCCCGTGACTAATCACGTCTCGCTAATGCACATTTGGGGGCCCTACGTAGTCAGAATCGATAGATAAAAGGTCAATCTAGCGCTGGAGCTTGCGAAAATGATCTACTTTTGCGTTTTCGAAGCGTAATTTACATTATTCGGCAGCTTGATATCCGCCCGGGAGGCTCTGCAGGCACGACTCCGTGCCGCGCGAGGCACTCACACACTCACCGCTCGGGCAGCGCGTACGTGTGCCTAGGCGCGTTGTGCGATGGTCCAGCCCGTGACTAATCACGTCTCGCTAATGCACATTTAGGGGCCCTACGTAGTCAGAATCGATAGATAAAAGATCAATCTAGCGCTGGAGCTTGCGAAAATGATCTACTTTTGCGTTTTCGAAGCGTAATTTACATTATTCGGCAGCTTGATATCCGCCCGGGAGGCTCTGCAGGCACGACTCCGTGCCGCGCGAGGCACTCACACACTCACCGCTCGGGCAGCGCGTACGTGTGCCTAGGCGCGTTGTGCGATGGTCCAGCCCGTGACTAATCACGTCTCGCTAATGCACATTTAGGGGCCCTACGTAGTCAGAATCGATAGATAAAAGATCAATCTAGCGCTGGAGCTTGCGAAAGTGGTCTACTTTTGCGTTTCCGAGGCGTAATTTACATTATTCGGCATCTCGATATCTGCCCGGGAGGCTCTGTAAGCAGGCGTGATGAAACCTGACTTACCGGCAACATTTCTGATGCAGTGTCCCGTTGGCGCTGCTGTACTTCTCGACATTCAACTGTAGAAATTGTATCCAGCTCCCCTACTGGACGGAGCTCAAACTAATTTCGAGGTCAAATCTGGATCGGGTCCCTGCCGAATAATGCAAATTACGCCTCGAAAACGCAAAAGTAGATCACTTTCGCAAGCTCCAGCGCTAGATTGATCTTTTATCTATCGATTCTGACTACGTAGGGCCCCCAAATGTGCATTAGCGAGACGTGATTAGTCACGCGGGCTGGACCCTTGCAACCTTGTATACGTATACAGTATCTAGCGGTGTGTGAGTGTGCCACCACACTCTCGCTCGAGTTGGATCGGCACCCTTAATGATGCGACGTTTGGACTTGTTGGAGACCCTTTCAACAACGCTCCATACATAATAGTCCAAAGGATTTAAATCCGGGCTGTTGGGAGGCCAAAATTCTTTGGATCAGAACATCTCGACGTTGTCCGACAAACAATTTTGCACCAAATGACTTGTGTGCGCGGGCGCACCGTTCTGCTGGAAAACATACGGCTTTCCAGAGATAGTTTTTTCACTCACACCGACAACCGACGACAATTTTCGGATCGACTGCCCTGGATCCTCAAAAAACAGCTCCTGAGCCCGTTGAATGATTTCGGGCGTCCTGACAACGCGCTCCTTTGAGTGCGTTTTCCTTGTCCGTGTTGCGGAACCTCCGTTGAACTTCTCCGACTCATACTTCGCGACAACATCATACACAGTCGATCTTGGGTACCGGAAGAATCGAATCATTTCTGTCGCTGAGCGACAATCGCGGCTCTTCGATTATACTCTGCATTTGGTTTGAACATTGCGACTGTTTCGAGGTATTGAATGTTTAGTACCGTTGAGTGCTGATAAGAAGCTCCCCCGGGGGGGGGGGCACAGAGGCAAGGGGGTCTATCGTTCTGCATAGCAGTACAGTAGTGTGCAGCGTTACCATATTTTTCTCTCGCCAGGCCCCTTACCCTTCCGCCTCTCGCCCAGCTTCGCAGCGTAGCCCGCCTGTGCTTCCCCCACTCTTCCCACTAACGCTGACGCGCACCGTACGCCAGCATTAGTGGGAAGAGTGCAAAGGCGAGCTACGCTGCGAAGCTGGGCGAGAGGTGGAAGCGTAAGGGGCCTGGCGAGAGAAAAATATGGTAACGCTGGTAGTGTGTGCGTGACCGCTTCGGCCAATAGAAGGCGCGCCCCTTCCAAGCCAACCAATCGGGCGCGCCTTCTTGTCAGCACTCAACAGTACATGTGTCAAGCATTTTGGACGACCAAGGGCGACCTCTGTAAGTGGTATAGAACGGCGGGAAATTCAAATTGAATTTTGCCCGGATTTTGGCGACGCACCCTGTACATATGTATAATAGAAATAGTTGTTCACATACGAGGAGGCGGCAAGCGTGCATGACATCATATTGTCGTGAGTTGAATTCGCGTGTATTGAATTCAAATGCAATAGTCAAGAGCATTGTCTGAAATTTACTTGTAACAGATACATACATACAACTAGCTAATTTGAATGCTCGTAGGCAGTGCCGGATTAAGCTAGCGCGGGGCCCGTAGCAAATATTATGACGAGGCCCTAGGCTTTGTATCAGGGCCACTCAAACACAATGAATTACCTTTTTTTTCAGCATAAATATCTGTGCCCTGGTTGTATGGCGCGGGGCCCGTAGCATTTGCTACTTTTGCTACGGGGCTTAAGGCGGTAGGATACTGAGAATTGTAACTAGAAAGGAACTAGAATATTGTTTCGACACGAAATCTAGTAAGATTCTACCCCCTTCAGATTGTAACTAGAATCTTACTAGATTTTGGGTGGAAACATGGGCTTGAGAATTTTCGTTGTTTGTCCTTATTCGAGCAAATTTTGGGCTGGGTGAGGGCTCAATCTAAAGAGGAAGGGTCAGCGCATGGTGCTCTGGTCACAGCAGTCAAAAAAGTCTTTAGTGGCAGAAAAATACATTGGAATCTGCGAGTATTTTTTCTCGATTTTTCCTCTACTTTGGACACTCATATTATTATATATAAGCATAATCTCGTTAGCGTCATGACCAGAGCACCATGCGCTGAAATTTCCTCTTTAGATTGAGACCCAGCCCAAAATTTGCTCGAATAAGGACAAACAACGAAAATTGGCAAACCCATGTTTCCACCCAAAATCTAGTAAGATTCTAGTTCCTTTCTAGTTACAATTCTCAGTATCCTACCGCCTTAATCCGGCCCTGCTCGTAGGTAGATTTAGTGTTAAGGGTTGTTCGAACAGTGTCGCGAGCCAGTGTATCTACTGAAATCGTATTGATCGATTTGACTGGTTGAATTTTCAGTTGACATCGGCGACAGTTCTCGTTTCAGACGCAAAAGAATCATTGATAATCGCAAGAATGCGTTGCCAGTGATCCGCGGTACATACATAATGTAACTCTCTCGGGCTCCGGCTTGGTCTCGGAGGGGAGTTCGGATTGGGCAAAGGAACAGCAGCGCGATACAGCGAGACAACGAGACAGCAATAAAGATAGAAGGCGGCGCGGCGCGGCGCGGCGGAATGAAAAAGTAGCGGTGGCATTGTGAGAGCGAAGAAATAAGAGAAAGATGGCTGCGTAAGCTACCGACGGCGACACGGGTCATCTCGCTTATCTCGGGCTTAACCAGCCGTTTAGACCCGTTACACACGTACAAACGGAAACACAGGTACATAATACGCACACGGTCTCGCGCGCTAACGTTTTACTAGAGTTGTACATGTTACTTGATCACCCAACCACCTCTACCTCTACCACCCACGTGAAAGCGCCCGCAGCCCCGTGGAATTGTGCCGGTATCGAGGATTATCCTTGCCAGACGAGGAATTGAAAAGGAGCGACGCTCCTCCGGGGAACGCTTTCAAGCTTATGGAATCCTATAATTGTCTTGTTTCAGAAGACAACGCGCGGTCTTTTCACTAAATCCGTTTTACCGCGCGGCGCCGCGCCGCGCCTCGCCTCGCCGGGGAGTCACAGTTATACCGCGAGCGGTTTATGTCATGTATTTCTTCGCTCAACTGTTCCTCCCGATCGCATTGCAGAGGAATCTCTGATACTAATCTAATTAGGACAACCGAACAAATAAGAGGGCTTGGACGGGTCTGGTCTTGTAACCGCTACTCCTGGCAAAAACTATTCGATCCATTAATCAAGCCCCCGTCGTAATAACTATGTGCATTCGGTTATGATAAAACCTATTCATTGGTTCTATTGTAGAACCTCGATCGTCCGTTCATCACACATTGAGGAAGGGAGCGAAATAAACAGCCATTCTTCATTTCTCAAATATGAGTCGTTGTTTTCAAAAGTAGTACAAGTCCATTTATTTATTTATTTATTCATTTATTATTGCTTTAAACCGATTGATTTATTTAGCACAGGCCTGGCCAACCCAAATGATTTCACGGGCCACTTTGATGACGCGTAACGTTATAGTAAAAAATGTAATACAAATACAAAATGAATAAAACTCTATTGTTATACTATGATTCAATATAATTAACTCTCGAGTTTTTATTATGAGATATTTGCTTATCCTTTCTTTCACTTAATTTTTGTAAATCTATATTTATGTTCGACGTTGCACATCTTTTGTTAGCTGGTTTTCTAAATTGGCATCAGTTAATGAAGCACGTGAAGAACTCTTTGTAAATTTCATCCAAAAGCATTTACTAATATAAGTATTGTAAATATTAATTTTTCATATGGACGCAAAAAATTGTTTCACTTTATTGTTGCACTGCAACTTGATTATATTATAATTGTAAATCGATTATATTATAACAATGGCACTTCATTTATTTAATACTTTTTGTATACATACAATGAGAAACAAAAGTTTCAATAGAAATATAAAATCGCCCGGCGGGGGCGGCGGGCCCCACAATTTAACGTGAAGAGCCGCAGGTTGGCCAGGCCTGATTTAGCAAGTAACGCGGAAAGAATTCCAAACTCTTCGCATTTGATTCAGGGTTTCGAGTCGTTGTGCCAATAAGTTAGAATGATGAATGAAGAAATGTAAAATGCGATCCGGAAATCCTAATCTTAGAGATAGCAAAGGAGTTAGCTTTGCGAACATAAGCTAGGTCTAGACTTATATTCAGGGCTTCGGAGTCGGTAGACAAAATTCGTAACTCCAACTCCGACTCCAACTCCTCTTTTTTTTTACCTCCGACTCCGAATCCGACTCCAACTCCGACGCCGATTTCGACTCCGACTCCGACTCCGACTCTCCAAATTGAAAAAAATATGTACTCAAAATAATTAAGAGTTGTAATAAAACTGAATAAATAGTTGAAATATTGTATTAAAATCTGAGAATATGGAATAGATAACTCTGATACAACACAACACTTGTTTGTTACTTTCTCACTTTCAGGAAATAGTTAGAAAATACTACTACCATAACTTTAACTGTTTCTCCTCTACATAGTGCCGAGGTATATATGTACATATACAATACGTCTATACTGTAGATCGAATATTAGCAATTTATTTATGTATACTTAAATCTATTAATAATTTATAAACAAAAGAGCCACAGTTGGAGTCGGAGTCGATATATTTTTTTCCGACTCTGACTCCGACTCCGGGAGTCGATACATAGCTTTTTCTAACTCCAACTCCGGCTCCGACTCCAGTGATTAGCAATTACTCCCAAACTCCGACTCCGACTCTCCGACTCCGACTCCGAAGCCCTGCTTATATTTACCTTTGAGACTCTTCCGTATCAGCAACGGTTTCAAACATACTCACGTGAATTGATTGCAGAGTGACTTATGATCGTTAACTATTCGATAGTTGTACGTAGAAAATCTAATCTGACATTTTTCAAATTTTTCTTGCGCCGCGCCATGCTTTTATTTTTCATTATGCACATTCAATTCGATGCAACAAATATCACATCTTTCAACATTTCTGACAACATCTCTTCTCGTGCATCTTGTATATTTTAACTCGAAAATCAAACATATCTTCCTAGCTAGGATAATTCCATTCCAAGGATACGAATAGGAAATTAATATGTATAATATTTCATGCGAAACTTAGATATTTACTAATTAATTAGATACCAACATACATACTTAATAATGTAAACAATACATATTTTCAATAACGGTACAGCAATTTTTAACGGTGACTCTGAGTCCCCTCTCGAGTGCTAAGGATGTTTATAACTCTTTGGTTATTAATTAATAATACTGAAATTTATCATTTGAATTTAGAGCATTTCAATAATTCAATTGAAGAATTTATCGAATCATTTCAAGTTGACACATATCGTATATGTACAAAGCTCTTAATAGAACTGGAGTTTAAAAATACTCATTATCAGATTTATTATCAATTAATACGGATACTAGTCACGTAATTAGACCGTAGACGTCTATCAAACAATGGACTCTGACAGAATGCTTCATTACGCTCGTTACAATACGCACACGATATCAAATATGTATTATTGGAAAAACTTTATTTTACAACATTCGAAATTGCAGTCGTTTGGTCCATTTATAAGAAAGTGATTCTGACCTAAAGTGTATGTGTGTGTGTGATCAATTATGTGAGTAACTGTATGTGTCGTTTTATATGTATATATTGTACTACCGTATGATCATGCAGTCGGCGACAAAAGTATTTTTGATCTTGTTTTCCGCCACCGCTGACTGTATCGCATTTGCGATCTTCCATTAAGGTTAAATTGAAAGCCGGAAGCGCAGACATTTTTCCATTCTTTTATTAGTCGTGCTTTCGATGTGTTCGTTTTAATAAAGCTCGGCTTTGCGATCAAATTAATCAGCGTTTCCGCCAAGGCGACTCGGATTTTCTGTTTATTAATGTCCGTTACGCAAATGTCTTGATTGTCGCACGGTCAACAATACCGATACATATTGGTTTACCACGTCACGTTTGCGAGCACGCACATATTAATACATACATATTTGCTTTCAACGAGAAATTTAGCGCTGAATCGTGCAGACAAACCGTACTCAGATAATAGAGTGTTTCGTGATTAAAAGATTTCTATTTGTTAAGAAAGGTAACTGTAAAAATCAAGATGTAACGACATCTGTGTGATGTAAACAGAGATATCTGTATCGATGACTTTCGGAGGTACAATGGGAGACAAAAGTACAAGAAATTCGAAATCCATCAATATATGGGCAATGAAAGCCATTCATGAGTATATTTTGCATTAAACTTTTGCGAATACTGTACCCTCTGTAGCTACATTCAGTGGTCTACACTTCCATGCTATCGCGCTTCCATGCTAGTGAGTTTTGTAACAGTTTATAATTTTTTTGCTCCGTAACTGTTTAGTGAATCCTAATAAATTTTGAACATAATTAATTACATAATTTTTAGTACATATAAAAAAAACTGGAGTTTCTAGTTGCGTTTTTTCAAGGTTTAAATAGGGTTTGAAGTGGAATTTTGTGAATTCTCCATAAGAAGGCGTGTTAAAATGCGAAAACTTTAAGTTGCTATAATTCTTAAACGGTGCAGTGAATCGAACCCAAACTTTGGTAATTGCATTAATTTAGTAAAAAGTATATCTTGTCAAATTTTCAAAAATTTTGTTGCGTGTTTATATTACCTCCAGAACATCCTTAATACATACCTCATGACTGTATATGTAGTCAGTAGTCCATTACGCATTGTAAGACTAGGTCGAAACGGTCCGATATAGAATAAGAGTTGTAATAAAAGCATATTTGTTTAACTAACAAATAAGTGTAAAACCTAAAACGCTTCCCGAATTCCATCACTATTGAATAAGCTAGGCTAATCGACTGTCCGAAGATTAGTTTCTACATGCAAACAATGCCTGAAGGATCTACCGCCTTTTACGTGAATATAAAATTACATAGTGAATCCAAAAAGTATTTCAACACTAAATATATTTCCGATTTGCGAAAAATTTCCAGATATCTAAATTGTGATAATTTCGTTAAAAATAATACGTAATACAGTTTCTTTAATCTAAGAAAAACCCTCGGGTCCGTGCGTGTTTCTTAGATCCTGTGGTTCTTTGTACCCGCGCCGAACGTAATAAAGGACAGCGCGTGTCGATGAAACAACTATATGTATACTGTTCAAATTATATCGTGCTCGGTGTCATTTTAATTAGAAAACTGCCACGAACAAGTTGGTGAAAGTCCCATGAAAAAAATAATGAAAAATAAAGAAGTTTTGTAATTGGATTAGTAGTGGTAGTGGTTCACACTGATATTCGTTTTTCTTCTCTAATCTAGTCTCAATTTAAGCTCGATTTTAAAGCTCGAGACTTCTACTTTAATCAATATTACTAGATTGAAGCCTCCCCTTTGCAATAACGTAAAAAAAGTTCATATATGACGTTTGGTGGCTTTTTATGAAATTGTAAAGTTGTACAAGTTGTTTCGGGGCAAAATATCTATTTTGACGTCCATATTTTAATCGCATTGGGAAAAAATATCGCTGTGAAATGTACACCAGCAGTATGTAATAGGTACATTCACCCATGTAGAGTGTTGAATACTGAAATTAGTCGGAAAGTGGATTGAGACGACAGTTTCGACATGCGTGCGCATGCATCTGCGCCGAACACAGAAATCCACGCATTCGATTGTTAGCACCTGGTTCCATGAAATAATGAATTGTTTTTGTAACCATCTGTTACATTAACGCATGAACGTCGCGTCGTGACGACAGCTCCGTGCATGCAATGTGTCCTCCACAGATAATGTAATTTACAATCGCGCAACGTTCACGATTCCATAACCCTTGTTCCGGAACGATAGATACTAAACTATGTTACTCGTCAGTGGGAGGAGGTACATACAATTCAATGCGAAATTCAATAGAGGATGTACAAACCGAAATTAATTGAATCAGTATTTTACTGTAATGCTTGTGCGAACGTAAATGAAATTCTCATTTAGAGAAAGAAAAAGAGCAAGATCGAAAATATAAAACGACGCTTTTCGGTGAATTGATTTCGCAGATTTATGGAAAAGCGTTCGATCGTGTACCACACGGTCAACTCCCACACGATTCGTGTAATTCGATACGGAGCAAATATGTAGAGCGGACAATTTGCTTGCTCACGATAATAATTGTCCGTTTTAATTGAAGTTTTGCACATGTAAATACATATAGTTTACCCGCTCAACGAATATGGTATCCACAGCGACCCACATTCGTGTATTGTCAACAGTATGATACAATATACCGTTGAGTGCTGACAAGAAGCTCCCCGGGGCACAGTGGTCCCGGAGCCCGCTTTTTGTGGCCAAAACTATTGTAGCGTTATTTCAAGGTTTAATATTATATTTTTATAGATCGTTGGATTGGTCTTGATACCAGTTAGAATATTATGAAGTAAAAAATATATGTTAATACTTACAAAATGGAGGTAATCTTCATTTTTTTATAAAAAAAAATTTTTTCTTTAATTTTTTATATTAAAGATTGTAGAAACGTGAATACTGATCAACTTTTGTTCAAAACATTTGTTTCATATCATCGGAAATATTTGAGAAATTGTGTTAACAATGCTCACAGTGTATACCACGGTCCAGAAATCGCGAAAAAATATCCAAGATTTAATTCTTCATAAGAATTATAGGAAATCTGGTATTGAGGGGTTTTGGGGGTCTCTGACTACGAATCTGACATTAAAACTTCAAAATTCAAACATCAAAATGGCGGATCCAATATGGCATACTAATACCTAATAATTTTTGCTGGATTTGCATGATATACAAAGGTATTTATTTTTTAATGTGATTAATTTACGTGTGTAAGTTTAAAATGCGTGACGCGTCCAGAACGTAGCATTAGAGCGCGTACTTCGAACGTCTGCTTGTTAAAATAGACGTAGAATTATAAACGGCAGGAACCGGCAGTTAAAATTTACATGTGTATATGTTGAATGTCTAAGCTTTCAGAAAAACCAAGTCTGAATGCTAACGTTTTTAAACGATTTTTTTTAACCCTACCTAAAGTTTACAGTGCACTTAAATTTATATCCTTCGTATATTGATTGAAACATGCTTATATTGCCATTAAATAACTGAAATATAGCTACTCACAGATACGAAAATATAGTAAAAATTTTCATTTCAGCATTGTGTAAGGAATAATTAAACTATTTAGTTGTTCCTCCAATTTCATAATTTTGAACTTCAAATGCTATATCTGCTCGGAAAGTTATCCGAAAGACCTAGTATATTGAATTTCTAGGTTTCAAAGTGTTCTTGTTGGAGAGAAAAAAAGATTTTGTTGAAATTCGAAAGTCGAAAAATTGAATTTTAGTCACAAAAAGCGGGCTCCGGGACCACTGTGCGGGGGGTGGGGGCACAGAGACAAGGGGGGTCTATCGTTCTGCATAGCAGTAGTAGTGTGTGCGTGACCGCTTCAGCCAATAGAAGGCGCGCCCCTTCCAAGTCAACCAATCGGGCGCGCATTCTTGCCTACGTCACCGCATTCCTGCCAGGGAGCTCTTTTCAGCACTCAACAGTACATGTGTAACTAGACTGCTGATGTTTATGCACATTCCCACCTCCATCGCTTGTTTCATAATCGCATTTTTTCTTAAATGCATTAATAAAGGGGTTAGGGCCTGAACCAATTTCGTAGATCACCCTGTATACTCGTATTATTGAAAAAATGGCTGAAAGTTTGGACAGGAGCATACATGTTGTTTTCATAAATTAATGTAAAATATTATATACTAGTTTTCCCCCGCCACGCGTTGCTGTGGCTCAGTATCCCTTAAAAGCATGCTTTTACCTATCACAGATGTGACATTTACATGTTTTATTTTACAATGCTTGTGGGTATACAATATTTTTTGTTGAAAAAACACGAACTAAAACACAAAGAAAAAACTTAATAATTTAAAAATGCTAACCAAATATTTCAATTCAAACGTCAAACGACATTTGCGAACGTAGCGAAATCAATTTTAATAGAAATAAAGTAACTGGCGGATGTTTATAATGTCGACAATGCAAACAGATATCGATAATGTAAATTCCTATTGAAATATTGATTTATTGATTAAAAGCTGCGACGTTCGTTTTTTTGTTGTTGTATTGAAATTGAAATATGAACTAAATTTTAAATGCTTTCGGCGCGGCGCACTGGTTCGATCAACTATGCTACATACACTATTTGTAAATTTTCATCAAATCTCTATTTCAACGTTTCGATCTTTCTTTAGATCATTCTCAAGAAATTTTAAGAAATGCGCCTATAAAATAATAATAAAGGTTGTATTTTTTAATTATATTAACTATGTGACTGAAATTCAATTTAGGACAGATGCTACTTACTTGCTTAGTGCAATATAAAATAATATTTCATGTTATGAATTTTGATGAGACACGTGTTGACGCTACGGCACTATGATAGGTAATGGTAAACCGTGAAGACACATAGAGGTGAAACGAGCCATGCATCGATCGTATGGTTAACGATCGATATTTGGCGCTGAATTCAAACCAAACATAACCAATATGATCCTCTTTTAACTGCTACTCTTACCATAATAGAGTATGGTATTTGTTGATTAACATTCAATATTATTATATTATATACTATTGTGTGTATGTGTAGATTGAATTGAGATCGAAGCTGCATAAGTCCTTGATTAGAAAATTGAAATATGATTAAAAAAGCACTTTTATTTTTTCCCGAATTTTTCATTTTTCCGGGGAGCTTTTCCAATTTTTCTTACCCTATAACCTTATTCGGACTATTACGTACATTTAAAAAAAAAATTAGGCAAATCAGTCCAGCCGTTCTCAAGTGATGTGCTTACCAACGAACACAGCATTTGATTTTTATATTTATATAGATTATATAGTGCTCCGAAAACCTAAAATATGTAAATAAAATGCTCTTCGGTCTCCACATGTGAAATTTCCTTTACCTTGGAAGGTTAAAAGGATGATCTCGCACTGGCAAACTTAGTTGTGTGCACCGAAGTTGTAAAGTTCCAGCCGCGAAAGTGTTTTGCATAATAATTTCCAATGGATTTTCCACGTGGTATTTTCTCGGTGGTTTTTGCAGCGAGGAGTTTGAACAGCTTCCGAAACGGAATTTATCAAGATCCCGAGGAATCGCGCGGAGCTCGACTTACCGGAGATACTTATCCGCGCGCCTTCGAGAGACGCGAATCGTTTCAATAGATATTTTTTTCCACGCGGGGACAAGAGATCCGCGAGGATCATTAGAGATAAGAGCGGACCATTGTCCGTTTATAAACGCGACTCGTATGAGATAGCAGAATAGGCGCGCCGCGCCACACCGGTATAAAAGGAGAAGAGCCGGAAAAGAAGGCGGGAGCCTCGATTCTTTTTTTCCGTCCTCTTCCGCCGCGGCAATTAATGGCCCGCCAACGTTAATTGTCACCTGCGGTTTAATGCCATGAGCTACGAGCACGGTATTTTGCACTTCTTCCCCGGCCTCAGTCCCCAGCCTCGTCCTCATCCTCATTCTCATTCTCATTCTCATTCTCATCCTCATCCAGTGACGGACAGAAAGCATTTCAAAAAAATATTCGAATGTGACAAATCATCTTGTAATTTATTTTATTTTTCAAATACATAATGTATTTCGATACCGTTATCGTCGTTGATTGACATCGTCCCCGGCCTCAACCTCATTTTCATCCTCACCTAGTGACGGACAAAAAGTATTTGAATGGAAAATCAACTTGTAATTTATTTTTCTTGGAATGCGAAATGTATGTACTCACGAAAGTACAGTAAAAGCTCCTTCGTTGTCCAAAGGCCGGGGGTTTGAGCGGACAACGACCGTGCCCGGACACTATTTTTGATTTATGACTGCGTCTTTAGTGAAACGGCTAATTAAATGACAAAGAACAGCATTCGCAGTCAAAAGCAGTCAACTGTATGGCTTTAAAAAACTCCTTATTTCCTTGCCATATTCCTTTCCTATTGTTCTCCGTTCTGCGCGGGTCTAGACAGTCCTGGGACACATCTGGCGACCAGATCCACGCAGGCCTAATCCTCTCGTTGACAGGCAGTGGAGTGGGTAGGCACTGGACAACGATCGTGCCCACGATTCAGGACAACGAAGGAGCGATTACTGTATTCGAACGCCCTTTGAAACAGAATAACTTTTTTATAATTGTACCAAACGACCTGATTTTTTATAACCAATTAGAAGCATTGGTTTATAAAATGATGTGCAGAAAAGATTTTCCAAAAAATTATAATTTACAAGGTTACATGCAAAAATAAAAAAGGCATTCTTTAAAATTTTTTATTAGGGCCCTTAAAGAAAATTTAAAATATATGTTTTGTAGATCTATGTTAGTTATGCACATGCTGAAAATTTCATCAAAATCGATTAACATACACACGAGCTACAAGCGATTAAAATCGTAGTTCTACACGACTTTTGATTAGTTTCTGCTTAAAATCCACAAAATCGTACATCTTTCGATGCGTGTCGTTTTTTCCTGCGTCAACCGATTTTGATAAAATTTTCAGCATGTGTATAACTAACATAGATCTACAAAACAAATATTTTAAATTTTCTTCAAGGGCCCTAATAAAAAATTTAAAAAAATGCCTTTTTTATTTTTGCATGTAACCTTGTAAATTATAATCTTTTGGAAAGTCTTTTTTGCATATCAATTCATAAACCAATGCTTCTAATTGATTATAAAAAAATCAGGTCGTTTGGTACAATTATAAAAAAGTTATTCTGTTTTAAAGGGCGTTCGAATACTTTCGTGAGCCACTGTATGTATTTAGTTAATGTATTCGATTGATATGCCATTAGAAATTACGCCCATTGAATGCGTAGAGGCCCAAATAAAGGTACATATGTATGTATACTGTATACATATTGGCACAGGCCGGATGTTCGTACGAAATTCGTTGTGAATCAGTAAAGAATGGGATTTTCTACAAACATAATTTCTTTGTCAAACATAAGTGACCGAATATTAATACTGTGATTCGCTATTGTATTTTGAGTAATTTTATATCGCACTTCTAATTAAAACAGTATGTACATAGTACTTTTGGATTTAACAAGTAATTTTCCCAATTAATTCGGATATAATCGAGGTTGCACCGTGTTCGGTATTTTACACGTATTTCAATCACAAAGGCATTCGACGATGACCATCACTACTGTCCTCGTCATTCTTGCCGCCATTTCGTCGCTTTTCCTTCCACGAAACAACTCTCCGCATCAGCGAGACTCGAGACTCGAGACTCGATACTCGCATATGCATATCCCCCGGTTTATTTTTCCATTCTGTTTCTGTCACTGTTTCAGTTTCCTCGAGTCATCATATACTGAAATGTATACTATTTTGAGAGATCAACGATCCCCTTCTGCAACACCAAGAAAGGCCTGTGTGTATCATGACAACGTCCAGCTTGAAATAGCCTACGAACTGTAACTGTAAGTGGTGCTATGAAGGAGACAGGTTTCGCATATTGCCAAAATTCTAATGCACATTGCGCACGCATGTTATTTTCCTATTTATTACGACACTGGCGTATAGTCATTTGGCGTAAAAGTCACTGCGGTCTCACTCGCAACTCGCAACGGAATGGTAATCCACGACTGACGTTTTTACGATGTAAAAGGAAAATTTTTCTTGATTTTATGCGTCGTTTTACGAGATAAAGTTATACGCTGTGTGTGTTAACTTCGGATGGCGGGGGTTGGGTCTTTTTTTCACCCAGAGTTCTAAATGTCTCATCTGAATTCCAATTTTCAGGAGCTCGTTAAAATCATTAGCTACTTACATTCACGCTAAACCTCCCACGATCATATTACCGGTTTTATACGGAATTCCGTTACAATGGAATATAAATTTCCTTGCCCAAGCATCTGTTATACTATTTTAAATGACGGACATTCAAATAAATTTAGCGTTGCCATTTTTTTAAGGCAACATTTACCAAATTCCTTTAATGCTTCTGGTAGGTTAAATGTTAAGTACAATATCAGTGGGATAATGTTGATTTTGCACCTCTAATTAGAGTATCTATCAAATTATTTTTATTAATGGTAAGGCAAATGTATATTGTGACAATCAACAGAATATGTATGCATCTTTACAACGTATAGGTACATATTGTAGTAGGAAAATTCTATAGCTTATTCGCATACCTATTATGTATAATTCGCGGAACCGTTCAATTATCTCCAAGCGTTGAAAAGATTTCCCGACAATCGGTGTTATCTTCTTTCTTCCGCGCAGTATTACATAAAAATATTCCAATAGGATGTCATACTATTTGAATTACTGTTTAAATTATTATGAATTTCTTCTAATTTATTGGTGCAAGAATTATATACTGTATTGTCCTGCTCCCATCACTCGGATTGTACCTATACTAGTATCCTGCTAGGGCTTATATTTTATATTTCTATTGAAACTTTTATTTCTCATTGTATGTATACAAAAAATATTAAATAAATGAAGTGTCATTGTTATAATATAATCGATTTATAATTATAATATAATCAAGTTGCAGTGTGCAACAATGAAGTGAAACAATTTTTTGCGTCCATATCAAAAATTAATATTTACAATACTTATATTAGTAAGTGCTTTTGGATCCACATATATTTGTGAAACATTTTTTTCGAAGATGAAATTTACAAAGAGTTCTTCGCGTGCTTCATTAACTGATGCCAATTTAGAAAACCAGCTAACAAAAGATGTGCAACGTCGAACATAAATATAGATTTACAACAAT
Source organism: Lasioglossum calceatum (assembly GCA_963966675.1). Lineage (NCBI taxonomy): Eukaryota > Metazoa > Arthropoda > Insecta > Hymenoptera > Halictidae > Lasioglossum > Lasioglossum calceatum. The sequence continues at coordinate 14,055,403 of OZ016545.1, read as the reverse complement.
TAAGTGAAAGAAAGGATAAACAAATACCTCATTAATAAAAACTCGAGAGTTAATTATATTGAATCATAGTACAGCAATAAAGTTTTATTCATTTTGTATTTGTATTACATTTTTTAAAAGCATGTTTACCTAAAGTGCGGCCCGCAATAACGTTACGCGTCATCAAAGTGGCCCGTGAAACCATTTGGGTTGGCCAGGCCTGTGCTAGGGTATGCTAATCTACATATGTATAATCTAGTAATCTTCCCTTGATACATAGTTCGACAAAACAAGTTCCAATGCTAACCATTTCGTATATCGAAAAACATACATACGTAGGTAATTAAATAGCAAAAAATGTGTATGTAATTCTTTTGCCAACGAACAATTAATCTGAGATGCTTCTGTGAATCACTATTAATTCATTCGGACACGGGGAATTCCGATGTATTTTATCGAGTCACTAAACTGCTGACTTTCCTTCCCATAAATCACGTAACAAGGATAAATCAGATATGTAATCTTCTCTTTAGTAAATGCGCGTGGAACAATTTTCAAAGAAAGATTTACAATTGCAATTAGTCTTGCGCAATAATCGAGACTTTAATAGATATCGCATTCGATAGTCAATTCACGATTTCGTTGAAATGCAATGGGCGTTTGTTATGTTCGTCGTGGTGCGGCAAAAGTGTCGTAAGAATGTATGTACGTGCTTTGATATACATAATATCTAAACTCATAATATCTAAAAATCATAGAACAGACAATGATAATAGAAAAATCTTTTTAAAGAATCCGAATATTTTACACGAATGAAGAATGATGGAGAAATGATCCTAATTCATAAAATTCATAAAAAGCTAGAAGTAAGCTTAAAGAATCCGAATATTTTACACGAATGAAGAATGATGGAGAAATGATCCCAATTCATAAAATTCATAAAAAGCTAGAAGTGTTTTTCTACTACGTTGACTACAATTTCCGAAAAAAAACCAGTCGAGGACATTCAGACGAACAGTACAATATAATGTGTGCTAATCGACGCGCAAAATGAACAAGAATAAACTGTAATTGTTCTCGTCAGGAACAAAATGTCATACAATAGGGAATCATATTATGTATCTATACGATCGTTGATTACAAATTCGAATAACGAGGAAATTGAATCGTCATGCGGAGCATGCATTCCTGTCGGCGCGATACGCATCGAATTATACGCGTGCAGTGATGTGCGCTGAATCTCTGTACGTGGTACATACATACGTACACGTATCGGGGGATATCAGCATCACTTTTATCTCTGTTTCTTCCATTCGACAAGCGGCGATGACATAATAAAATCCAGTTTGTTTCCTGCGAACGGAAGGATTGCGATCGATCTCAAAATTCGATTCTTAATTAGGGATGATCCGGAATAATCGTACGTATTCAGAAACATTGCGTAACCGCTTGCCCTAAAATATCGTACGTGTTATCTCTACACATTTCTATTTCATTTAATATCCCAACCGAGAACTTCAACTTTACGACACATCCACATGCACTACATATATTTCACACTCTCATTCCACATTTTTCGCAGTTTATCTCCACCTTCGATACTTTCCCTCATAAAATATATTCTATCACGTTGATATATGTACAATTCATAGAAAGTTTCGTAGGTCGACAACCCATATTACATATGTAATGTATACGAGGGAGCAACTCTGCGATAGTAAATTTTTTGACGGACATAATATGTGCACGTGTATGTGCATGCTCCGACGCGACGCCCGAACCAAAAATATGGTCCAGTGATTCTATTTACAAATATCTGCGAATGCAACTTCAGCTTCATACACTGTTCAGGTCAATTTGATTCAAATAGAAGATGTAAATGTAAATGTAAATTTTGAAGCATTTCTAAATTGTATGTACAGGGTGTATAAAAAGCAATGGTCATCCGTCCTAGGGGTGAATCTACACCTCTGGATCGGTGGACATTTGTAGGAGAAACTTGCCGCAAAATTGTTTATCGCAAAGAAAATTGTTGTTAAAGTTTTTTTCTACATCAACACCTTCTACTCATTGAGGAGAGAAAAAGTTTGAAAGGAGCCATATGTCGCAAACAAATTGTTATTGAGATATAAACTGTTAAAGTTTTTCAATAACTATTTGTTTGCGACATATGGCTCCTTTCAAACTTTTTCTCTCCTCAATGAGTAGAAGGTGTTGATATAAAAAAGAACTTCAACAACAATTTTCTTTGTTATAAACAATTTTGCGTCAAGTTTCTCCTACAAATGTCCACCGATCCAGAGGTGTAGATTCACCCCTAGGACGGATGACCATTACTTTTTATACACCCTGTACATGTATCGTATACATACACTAACGAGCATAACTGATTCAACACACTTTAAATCAGAATAACGTTTTTATAAATGGACCAAACGACTTCAATTTCTCTGTCAGGCTAGAAGAATTAGTTTAATAAATGACGTCGAAAAAATATTTTTAAAAAATGCATTTAGTCGGAATTGCGAAAAAAAATAGTAGAAATTGATTTTTACTTATTTTTTTAGTTGGGCCAATAACGAAAATTTTAAAGATGTGTTTGGTCAACTAGTATAAATTATAATAAATTTTATGATTTCGGCGCAAGGTTCGATCGTTTTAAACAACAGCAAATGTGCAGTTAGTTAAAAATGCATCTCGACTTTTCGATTCTTATGAGGATCATTCTCAAAGAGACATTTTTTGCGTCTGAAAACATTGATGCAAAAAAAGTTGTTTCAGTGTTTATAAATGTTTCGCCATCCATAATAAAGGTAATTCTTCTCTCGATCGAAAATTAAATATATAATTTTATATAAATTCTATATAATACATATATAAATTCTATACGCTCTGAAAATTTCATTGAAATTGGTTAATTGGTTTACGAGCTATAAACGATCACAAGCGGTAAAAAGGCTGAAAATCTTGAAAAATTGCAATTTTTACCACTTTTCGAAAAACTGTTCGTCTAGGAGAAAAATTAAGAGCAGATTCGGAATCAGCGCATAAAACTCTATAAGAACCACCATCATAATGTATAATTGTGAAATAAATTTGGTGTTGGGCAGTGTTATTAAACGATACTTTAACTTACTTTTGTCACACCAAATTTTCTATATTTAGTATAGAAAGATCAATATCTTGATAAATCTTCAGATCACTGTGATAATCGTGATAAATTTTGTTTTGAACATTACCATTAAACATATAAACAACTTTTTTATTTTTATAAGTGAATAAATATTACTGTTATCGTGATTTCATTATTGAAAATATGAGTATCAACTTACTTTTGTTATCCACTGTATGTATCTACAATCTACATACATATTAGGGACATTCCCAATGATTTTATTGCCGCAGTGATGAGCTCCTCTCACAATCAGTGTTTCGATATCGTCGAGCATTTTTCGTGCGATGGATGACCGCTGGTGGCGCTTTCAGCCTCAGTAAAGTAAGATTCTCGATAAAATGGGTTACCTTGAGCACCCCACAGAATTTTAAAAAATTTATATGATTTGATTCTGAAAAATGAATGTATAACTAGTGTATTTGTGTATATTTTGTAACTCGTAGGATACGTCCTGGAGTCTTTTTGTCCGGTAAGATTATTTCCGTACATTCCCGCCAATATAACTGCCTCAGGGCTCTGGCCGCTCTGCTACCCAATAGTAGATACGTTACTGTTTTAGAAGCGCAGCGCCACCAGCGGCTATCCATCGCACGAATAATGATCGACGATATCGGAACACTGCTCCTCCTTCACTTTAATGTACGTAATTCTGAGGGCTTAATTTGTTTATTAAAAAGGCAAGAGAAGTTTCTTTTTTCTGTTTTCATTCTATCGAAGTAGGTGTGTGAATATGTAATGATAAAACTTTCCCCTGTGCAATTTAAAGCAATACAAAAAATGTGCAATCATGTGAACAACCAGTGCTTTGGTGATCAAGATAGAAGAAAAATGGTCTTACCTAGTTTACCTTTTACGAAGAATAAAAATATTAGAATGATGAACAATTATGTTTGCCTCGCCAACGAGAATACATTGTCATTGAATTGTTCAAATTTATTCCGGGAAAAATATTAATTTTAACGAATTTTAATCTGATTGGAAAAAAAATACCGCAGTACATAAAGGTGCGTTTATACTGAGGTCCGCCGCGGACTTTTGCCATAAATTTCGAGCGGGTTGACCGGCCCGCTGTTCCCCTCTGTGCGTGGCACAAAAAAAGGTCTCTATGGGCTCCACGGCTTCACGGTTCGTTTAGGTCAGGGATGGGCACGGGTGGGGCCCCTCAAACGCATGCTTCCCCCACCAAGCTTCCTTTCCGTGGCGCCCCTCGCGGCTCCGATGCACGAGGCCTGCGCACTGCTTGCGACGGACGAAGCGCGTCTTTCTTTCATAGTAACGACGGAAGCTGGTGGGGGAGAGTAGGCGCTACGGTGGGGACGGCTTTGCCTCAATTGAGGCAAAAATGCCCATCCCTGGTTTAGGTAAACAATAGCTTCCCTCTAAGGCGGTAGGATACCGTCGACCCGCTCGAAATTTATGGCAAAAGTCCGCGGCGGACCTCAGTATAAACGCACCTCAATACGTAGACCCGCAGTAATAGGTGCGCATTTACCCTATAATGACTTGTATTACTGTCGCGGAGTGTAAGCAGTGCCGGATTAAACAAGCGCGGGGCCCGTAGCAAATGTTATGGCGGGGCCCTAGGCTTTGTATCAGGGCCACTCGTGTGAAAATGTAGCGCACTTTTTCAACAAACACAATGAATTACCTTTTTTTTTTAAGGAAAACTATCTGTGCCCCCTGGCATAGACAGGCGCTCATGTATCAGCCCTTGTTTGTATGGCGCGGGGCCCGTAGCATTTGCTACTCCTGCTACGGGGCTTAATCCGGCCCTGAGTGTAAGTACTTGATTGCCGAATTGCTCATTACGTTGGAACTCACGAGAAAGAAGTGGATCACTCCCATCGCGATAGGATATTCGAGATTCCTCGCACAAGAGACGAAGAGACTCAAGAGAGCTGCGTAAGCGGCGCGGTGCGCCGCGGCGGTTCGTTCCGGATTCCTTATTCGTTATTCCTTGTCCACCTCCACTTCTACCGTCCGCGTCCGTTGTTTAGTCAGTCTCTTTCGTCGTCGTGCGTCTCCACTTTCGTTCTCCCGCTTCTCGTTCGCAGCGCAGTAGGTGCATGCCGTGCCTTTGTGAATCTGTCACTGCGCCGCGCGCCGACCCTGAGACATCTCGAGGGTGGACCTAGTATGTACATACATACGTCTACATCGGCTCCCATGCGCCTCCCCTGTTTTCCAAGACCGTGCGTTATCATTATATGTATTACGCGTTGCCACCGATAATTTACTACATCCTCTCGTGATCTTTTTTCCAGTTGACTTTTTCGACCAGTCGTTTTTCACACGCTCGTTTTAATATGTCGTACGCAGTTTGCATAACCATCAGCTATGCAGAAATCACAAGTTGACCAGGCGAAGGAATGCGGGTCTGATTGACGGCTAATGGCCTCACCGCTGCTCAGAGCCTAATTGCCCTACGCCCTACGCCCTACGCCCTACATACCTGTACATACTGTCGCGCGTATCTTCGTTGTCGGCTGACAACGGTCATATCTATGGTACAAATCGGATTGCGTGACGAAGAAAGTGCGCGGAACTACGAAAGTGTCAAAGGTGGGGTCAAGCGGAGCGAGTCGAGTGCCACTCGTGCATCCGTGACATCCCGCCAGCCAACTTGTCACCTCTGCACAGTACTTATGACTAGACTGTAAATTTTATGCATTCGTGTCGTACCGAAAACATTCATTGCATCGCTCTCCGTGAATTTTCGAAGTACCGCACGATTTCATAAAAATAGTGCTCCGCCGCGACGCGACGTTACGTCCTACCGTTTTACGTCATTTCATCAACCTGATAGTTAACCCCTTGTACATATGTATGTAGATATGTACTACAATACGGAGTCAGACTCGCGATGAACACTTCGCACAGAACCTATTAACCATGTGTGTATGTTGTTAATTTCCACGAAAATGTACAATAAATACAATATAAATTTTGTTCTTTTTCCAGTAAATTATAAACGTGAAATAAGTTCCAGTCACTGTAATCGTAAAATTAATCGTAGTGCGACGCCGCGGCGGATTCAGGGTCTATTTTGACCCAGATTTTCACATGTCATTTTGTACACTCATCAATTTATGATGAACAAATATGTACAGTAACGAGCAAAAGTTTAAACACGCTTCGTTTCTTTCACATAAAATGTGATAATTAGACTGCGGATTTTTATGCAAAATAAAAAATGTTTGCATTGATCGCAAGACACAGGAGTGAAATAAGAATTTCTTTCTTCTGTAAGGAGGAGCGACACGTCACGATCCTTTGCTCGCTCGACGGGAACTGTTTATTTAACAAAAACTCAACGTAACATACATTTGTTAACAAAACGTTAACGCAACGCATAAATCAATAAAATTATATATAACAGCATAAATCAATAAAACTATATACAACAGGTAAACATATGAGTGAAACAATCAGTCATCCATACGGTGGTATAAACATTCTTACACTTCTTTTAATTACCTAATTAAGCGGAAACCAATACGCTGATGTCTAAATCTTTTTAATATGTCCACTTTTAAATTGTGCTTACCCATTTTTCTCATAAATGCATAAAATCCGCAGTCTAGTGATAATAATAAAGATGATAAACACTCGGTAATAATAATTCTATGGTAAATGTGATAAACAAAACATAACAGTTTATGTTCGATAATATTAACAATATTGTTACGGATGACGAACAGGTGTTCAATATCATCTCTGGCAGGAACCGTCCTAGATAAACGAACAGAGCTACCCCAGATAAATCTACATAGCTGTTTAGTTTAGTTTAGTTTAGGGCCCAAACATACGCACGACCAACTGGTCGTTGACAAAATACGAATGTTCACTCAAAGGGTACTGACAAATACCACCTGTCATTGCAGGGGTATATAAGCCCTTGCATTTCTACTCTCGTGGGCTAGTACTGTCGTAATCACGAATCGTGTCGCGTCGTGCTGCATCTCGGAAGTCAACTACCAGTGAGATCGGGCTAAAGTTCCCCTTCGAATCAAAAGTTAACCGTATAGATTCCGCGAGTTCGGTGTAAAATCTATTAGGCAGTGATAAGGTTGCTCCGAGACCCCCGCATTGCCAGTGCGTCAACACCGTGCATCTAGTTTAGGTAATACACATCTTCTTTCAATTCTTTCTATTCCAAATTCAATTCATTCGCGACAATTACACAATTGTAACACTAATTCTTATAATCAGAATATATCTGTGTTCTTTGATAATTAACGCAAATTCATTAAACCCATAATTATTGTCCAATATCCTAATCGAGTAATTGAACGTCCCCACATGATACAATCTTACCGCTCGGATTGTATCACTAAATTATACTAGTTACGAGGCTTACTAACTATCCTAACAGCTCCCTGATTTTGCATCAGGTTCGTCTGTGCTTTTATCCAAACTCCTAGCGGCTCCCCAGTTTCGCATTGGGTTCGTCCGTGTCGTTCTACAAATTCCTAGCAGATCCCCGGTTTCGCATCGGGTTCGTCTGCGTTTGACTCCATTCCTAGAGGCTCCCTGACTTCGCGTCAGGTTCGTCCTCGCTGTCTATAATCCTAGCGGCTCCCCAATTCCGCATTGGGTTCGTCCGCGTACCTTTAACTAACAAACTGATACCATATTCCTAGTGCAACAACACTTCGCCGGCCACTCGTGCTGCTCGCGGCCCTGGCTCGTAACAATATATAGAATATTTTACAAAAATAAGGATCGGTACAAGTTTGCACGTATCATCAGAGACGAATAAGATTGTACACATATGCTAGGGAAATGAAATTGTCAACAAATACTGATAGCCAACTGTTGTAAAACACGTTTAGACTAGTGTTTGCGTAGTTATTCTTCAGTGTGAAAGTTACTTGACTCGCGAGAGGCAAGATCAAACCACTTAGTGCAGACAGGAGGAACAGTACAATTTCATTGTGCGATAAAAGTTTTTCACTACGGCAAATTGCAGTAAAATGTGATGTAAGTCATACGACAGTTGCAAAAATTAAAAAAACCTATGGTACATAGTGCGTCAACTTCCTCAAGAAACGGTAAACCGCGACTTGTTTCTGACAGAGCAGCACGTGAAATTGCACATCGTCTTCGGTCTGAAAGTCATAAAACTCCAAAAATCGCAGCTCAAAACATTGGAGTAAATGCAAGTGAATAGGACATTCGCGGTTCCTTAAAGAGAATCGGGTTGAAAACGAAAGAAAAGAAACGCAAACCAGCTCTTTCAATCAAAAATATTAAACTACGACAAAAATTTGCTCATACATACAAAGAGTGGACAACAGAAGACTGGAAAAGGGTTATATGGTCTGACGAAACAAAAATTAATAGATTTGAATCTGATGGAAGGTCCTGGTACTGGACTTCATCCGAAAATAGTAATCAAGCAAGTAGCATAATACAAACTATGAAGTTCGGGGGTAGTTCAATTTTGTGTCGGGGTTGTTTTACTCATAAGGGTGTTGGTCCTTTAGTTCGGATAGAAGGAATCATGTGCAAAGAGCATTATTTAAATATTTTGAAAAATAATTTACCTTCTGTTGTTGATTCTATTGAATTTCCTGAAGATGAAGTAGTATTTCAACAAGACGGGAATTCTAAACATACTGCAAAGATAGTAAAAAACTGGCTAGGAAATCAAAAATTTTCTGTGATGAAGTGGCCAGCACAAAGTCCGGATATGAACCCAATCGAAAATTTGTGGTCAATTGTGAAAAGAAGGCTAGCAAAATATGACAATCCACCCTTCAGGTGTTTATGAATTGTGGAAAAGAACAGAACAAGAATGGTACAATATTGAGCTGGAAATTATTAAAAATTTAATAGATAGTATGCCACGCAGACTAGATGCAGTACAAAAACTAAAGGAAAATGGACAAAATATTAATTTAAAGCTTTATTTCGACGTGCACAATTAAAGTGCACAACTGTAAACATTACTACAAATCCTTATTTTTGTAAAATATTCTATATTTTGTTAATATCATCGAACATAAACTGTTATGTTTTCTTTATCACCTTCAGCATATAATTATTATTACCTAATCTTTATCATTCAATTGGAAAATAGCTTGTATCATCACGTTTTATATAAAACGTTTAACAGTTATGTACATATACATATGTATATGTATCTATTGTATAATTTCCAGTGGCATTAATTGTTTGTGCTATTTGTTTAAACCAATTCTCCTGCTTCCGTTAATTACTACTAACAACGTTGAATAAAAAATTTAAACGTTACACTTGTCCAAGTCTAATTCCTCCTGTGCACACTTCACTTAATTGTGCACTCTTTTTGTACCTCGTAAATGGAAGTGTACTAAGCTCAGGTTGCACTTAACCTGCTTCGTGGGCCACGCCTTTACCCAATTTATCTTCCCAGTTTGGCTACAAAGCCTGTCGTTTCCTCCACCACTTTATTATTATGTAGTATACTAACTAACTCTGTCTACTTATACTATAATTCATGCCCAAGGATTTGAATACATACACCTAACCGTGGCCGATATGAAATTATTAAAAGCACAAAGCACCTATCAGCACCTTGCAAGAGTGAAATCGTTCTGTTGATAAATGTAAAATTATTGAAAATTCTAATTTCTAGAATAATATTACTTGTTAATAAATTTACATTTACAAAACAATGACATTGTTTTATACAATATTATAATTTTCATAGAGACTCTCCTACATACAACATTCTAATTCTTGTTAAACTTTTCAGATTATAATTAGAAAACTTTGTAACATTCGGGACAATTTTAGGACGATCACACGCCACTGTTTGAGTGACATTTTGAGTCTACGAGCGTCCCCCAGGATTTCCTCGGATCGATTTCGATTACGTGTTGACGAATTATATCACTTCGCACTGACACGAGTGACGACGATCCGTCCACGAAAAGAACACCCGCGGGGTTAGCATAAGTGCAACAGGGAACCATGCCTGTTGCATAATCTGATTCGTCGATGTCACCATTTTGAGCAATAGCAAAATTATGCGTAAATACCTAACGATCGATCAGACCAGCATTCCTGCCTGCTGCGACTCATCTTTTCGAGGATGCATAACAGAGGAAAATTGCAAAATGCATATTATGTATTCAGATAAAGTCTAGTAAAGACAAGCAGTTTCTTATACAGAGGGCGAGGCACCTGAATAAGTGGCATAATTCCATAATATTATATGTAATAGCTTTTTTCTAGGTGGACGCATAGAGGACATATGAAGCTCAACTCTGTTTTATGGCTCAAGGTCATTCGAGATCATTGAAGGTAAACTCCGATGGAAAATATTCGAATTTGAGGAACTGAACATTTCGAACATTTCCGGTAATTTACTTACCCAATGATTAGACTAAAATAAAAATTTATTTCATCCCTTAACGACTGAAATTTTTCTAATCCTTTGCTGTTTTATATTTCACCCAACCAATTTTTTCGTAAATAGATAAAGGAAGTCGGGGTATTGTGAGCCACGGGGAATCGTGAGCCAGCGCCATCTGTGTTTTACTGGTAAATAATGACAGCTGCGAACAACTGTTTTTGAGTTGTCTCATAATAAGGTAATATTTCCACGATCAGTTGAAGTACGCACCCGCGTCATTACTTTGCTCTGTTAACAGATACAAATTCGCTGCGCTCGAAGTATTATTTTCATTTCGTGTTTGGTCTATTATTGTTACATTTTTCCGTGGATCTAAGCAGGTAACTGTGTTTATAATACTCGTGTGACTTCAAGCTTTCGAAATAAATAAAGAAATTTGAATTAGGTGAGGTTTGTGTTATTTGTTTGTGGCCAAGTTGTAAAAATAAGGGTTCGGGGAATTATGAGCCACTTTTCTCGGGGAATTGTGAGCCACTCGATTTTTGACATTTAACGAGCTAACCTCGCGTATTTGATGTTTCTCAATGATTGTTTATGCAATATTCGAGCACGCGATATAAATTTTTTGGCAATATCCAATAGATCTAATAGATTTTATCTTTTTATTTTTTTTTATTTTTACCATTCTTTTATTGTGCCATCAACTTGGAATGCGCCGGAATGACCGCAAGAAATTGGACTCGTGAGCTTTGCATTTCAGATTAATTGTGGTTATTTTTAACTTTTTCTCTTATTATTAAAAAATTATTTTGTCATTCAGATACATGAATAAACATTTCATAACAGAAATTGTAATTTTTATTTGATTTTGAAAGTGGCTCACGATTCCCCGAGATTTTCCAAATTCAAGAAAATGCAAATTTTTTGTAATAGTCTTAAAATCATCTAATTTGCAGATATTCGATTAAACTATTGTGTCTAAAGGAAAGGTAAATCTTCGTACTACAACATTTAGCGTTGAAATTGGATGAAAAACTTAATTTAATAGCAGTTTTTTGGCAATAAAAAAAGTGGCTCACAATACCTCGGCTTTCCCTACATATATGGATAGATAAATTGTAATAGGTATGGAAAATGTTATTTCAAATAGACGTGTCACCAATTCACTTAACGTTTCAATTTTTCATATTACGTACTGGCAATTATTACAATTGCCTGCCACAAACTACAATAGAACACTGTGTAGATCTGAGAAACAGCAGTAAGTAGCTCTGGCATCTTTTCACGATCGCATCCGCAGGCGAAACCTAAATATGTAATGTATGTATGTACTTGCATACACCATGCGCTTTCTCTGTCAGGGAAGAAGCAGGATACGTATTCACGCTTCCCTTACTTAGTTTCGCCAACAGAAACCTGATAAGCTTAATCTTTAGGGTTGGACTATTTGCTTGACTCTCGTGTACACTCTGAAAATGGTTGGTGGTATGTCCCTCTGACATTTTATTGCTCACTATGTTTACCAGATGTCCCATAGCCTGTGTTGGCAGCGCGACATTAACGAATCTATTTCAGAAATAAACTACATGAAAAGGTTAAGACGAAATTCTGCCGCTGAAGACTGTGTTATCAAGGAAAGTCATCCGATAATAACTTTGGTATGACGAAGATAAAAACTTCGATAGCGATCAAACATGTGTGTTCTTATGCACAGTTGGAAGTACATACATAGATAAAACTCTGCAAATAAAACTGTTTGCAATATTAATCGAAGGTTATCTCGTGTTGGGTCTCTCCCTCTCTCTCTCTCAACGATTATCTCAATGGATATCCCACCCAAAGTGAGAATGTCTCAAATTCGATAAAAGGATAACAATAGATGTCACTCGCTAAGTAAATGTGCACAATCGTGATAGTCAAATACTCTTGTTTATCCGATGTCACAAGCAGGCTTGCCATATGCGCGCCCCGCCAGGCCCCTTACGTTTCCGCCTCTCGCCGCGCCACGCACCGTACCTCGTCTTTGCACTCTTCCCACTAACGCTGGCGACAGTGGCGACACGCTGGCGTACGGTCGCGTCAGCGACTAGTGGGAAGAGTGCAAAGACGAGGTACGGTGCGTGGCGTGGCGAGAGGCGGAAACGTAAGGGGCCTGGTGGGGCGCGCATATGGCAAGCCTGGTCACAAGTGTTTCGTCTGAGAAATTGCCACCTGCGGACGGTGCGTTGTCAAGTTGTCGTCTGTACCGCGTGCAACAATGTTTACGCTGGGAATTTCAAATTTAAATTATGTAAAATGTAAATCATTATACCGTGAAGCATATACTTAAGAATTTTCATGCGAATGAAAATAAAAATGTAGACTTGTTCGAGCTTGGTCCGTCTGTTTTCTGCATTCCAGCCCACAAGAAAAGAAATGGAAAAGAAATTCGACATGCATTCGCGCCGCTATAAAAATTCTATTGCCTTCTCTTTTTCTCTCTGCTGTCTCTCACAGTCGTTTCCCAGCAAGTGCCTAGTGTGCTGTGACGAAATAGGCACTTCATCCGCCGTCAGGGATCCTTGATGTTGGTTAAGACGATGTTTAAAATCAGGGAGGTCATTTTAAGGTTACGACTGAGGGTCTCCAAGAAAACACGTAAACCCATGTGCACGCCGATATATTGCCACCGGAAGTGGGAGAGGCGTATCCATTTTCCTTTCCGAACGATCCGCGCGCGCTATTTTTAATATCTATATTTTAATCATGAATTTCCCTGTTTTTATTAAGTATCTATACCTATTTCAACAAATTAAATGATTTCGGTATTTCTTGACGAATAATCTGTGGCCCACGGGTTACCATGGGTTCGTCGACAACTCATTTCATCGACACTGTTTTCATCGACACGATTTCACCGACAGTAACTTTCGTCGACACTATGTTTTCATCGATATTGTGAAATCGTCGACAAATGATTTGACTGACACCATGTTTTCATCGACATGTTGAGGTATCAAATGTTGAATAATCGTTATTATCACTGTTATTGTTCTAGACGCATTTAGTTGCTTGTGTAATAAATAATAAAGAGAAGTACAAAGCATTTCTTCAAATAAACAAACTTTATTAATAGGTATGCACAAATGAACAAAAATCATAATATTTCATTTAATTTCAAACATAATTGTGTAAATAGATATACAAAATTTGAATAAACAGAACGAATGCTACGAATATACATATATACATTGCAAAACATAATAAAACGGTACAATAATTACACAAAAATCAAGTAATAAAGTTAAAGCGATATATTTTGTGCTAAAGACTTTAAAAGATCCATATCATTGTACATCTCTCGGCTCTCTAATATTTTTCTAATACGTTCTTCTCTTAAACGATCTTTTCTTTTTTGCTTCGGCATTGTTTCACCTCGTAATATTTTCTGTATTAAATTTTCTACAACTGCTTGTTCTTTTCGAATTTCCGTAATTATCTGATATAAACCAACTTTATGGTGATTGAACATAGAGACTGCCATCGTCGATGCCAAGAGCTTCGACATTATTTTGTGTACGTGGAAAATCGTGTACTTAATTGTCATAAACAGACCATACGTCTTCTTGGAAAAATGGAAGACAAATAGACACTTTTCCATTAGACTGACGTATTACCCTATGATAAACATAATATTTTCCAAACCATTCTATAAGTGCTGTATGTTCAGATGGGAATAATTGTTTTAAGTTATTGAATGCATTTCGAATTTCTTTCGGTCGCAAGTATGCTAGGCATGGAATTTGCCTCACAAGAAGACTAAATGTTTCATCCGAACCGTATTTTTTCACCAATCCACTTCTTTGAATTTTTCTGTAAACATTTTGACACAAATGAGAAAAACATGCTTTTAATTTTGCATGAGGAAATATAGATTTTATTGCATTCAATCGGGGTGTATAATGTAACAACAATTTTTTATGTAGCTATCAGTTCGTGGAAACGAATGAAGTCATACCTGTCGCAAAACACGGACTGTCGATGAAAACATACACAGTCTGTCCCATTTCCGACGAGACTGGTTGAAATTAACAGCCGATTGCAGCGCCATCTATTGATTCATGTATTGAATTTTGTAGACACATCTTTCATCTATCTTCACACCAAATTTCTTAGCATTTCAATTGTTCTGTCAATAGTTACGACATTATAACTAACCGTCCACTGTGTCAGTCTGTCTAAAAATCGCTATGGAGCAAAGAGCGAATATCAAGTTTTGTTTTAAGTTGGGCAAAACTGCTCAAGAAACATTCGAATCGATGAAAAACGTTTACGGTGACCAGTGTCTATCCCGTGCACAAGTTTTCCGCTGGTTTGCTAGATTTCGTGATGGTCGTGAAGACCTTGAAGACGACGAACGCGCACCGAAGCCGAGAACCTCGAGGAATGAAGAAAACATTGAGAAAGTCAGCCAAATTCTGCGCTCTGACCGTTGTGTGTCCGCGAGACTTATCGAGGAGATGACTGGCATTCCTAAGAGTGTGGTCCATCGCATTCTGACCGAGGATTTGGGAAAGAGAAAAATCTGCGCGCGATTTGTTCCACATTCTCTCACGGAGGAGCAAAAACACATGAGAGTGAGACATTGCAAAGACATGAAATCTTCCAAAAGAAAGGACCCTGTATTCATGTCATCTATCGTAACTGGCGATGAAACGTGGTGCTTTCAATACGAACCACTCACCAAAAGGCAGAACGCGACATAGAAGTCATCAGATGAGCCGAAAGAGAAGAAAGTGCGGATGCAGAAGAGTCGAATCAAAAAGATGCTTACCGTTTTCTTCGATTCCAAGGGCATTATCCATAAGGAATTCGTTCCACAAGGTCAGACTGTGAATGCTCAATATTATTTGAGTGTCCTGCAGAGATTGTGGAACAGAATTCAACGTGTTCGACCGGAGTACAAGGAAGTTGGCAGTTGGTTTTTGTTGCATGATAATGCGCCGTCGCGCAAAGCCCTAATTGTACGCGAGTTTTTGGCCAAAAAAAGCATCATAACGCTCGACCACCCGCCGTACTCGCCTGATCTAGCGCCGCGCGACTTCTGGCTATTTCCTAAACTCAAATTAGCGTTGAAGGGCAACACTTACAGTACGATTCCTACCATCCAGAAGGCTTCGACCGACATCCTGAAAGCTATTCCGGCCCCCGAGTACCAGACATGCTTCGACAAGTTTTATGATCGGTTTCAACGCTGTATTGACTTGGAGGGGGATTATTTCGAATAAATACGATGGAAGAAATGCACTGCAGAGCGTCTTCTTTTTTATTTTTGAGCAGTCTCATCGGAAATGGGGCAGACTGTGTCGTCAATTTAACTGCGTCGATGAAAGCATAGTGTGGGTCAAATCATTTCTCGACGATTTCACGATGTCGATGAAAACATAGTGCCGACGAAAGTTACTGTCGGTCAAATCGTGTCGATCAAAACACTGTCGGTGAAATGAGTCAAACGAGTTGTCGACGAACCCATGGTAACCCACATGGTGTGATCGAGCGAATCTAATAAAGTGTTGCGCATGACACACGAAGATGCGATCACAATATTATTATCATATCTTTATATCTATTGTTTCTATCGTTGTCGCAACGAAGTCGTGTGACACCAACGAACGCGATGAAAATGCGCGCTGCGCAGAGAAGAAACAAGCGTTTGAGAGGCCCCAACCGTGGCCAGTGCTAGATTACTGCCTATTAAACTTATTAAAGCCAACCACTTTGCAATCCTCTCGTTCTCCTCGTCTGAGACGCAATCAAAGCAAAAAATTGCTAATCTACTGGATTTATTCCGAGTCGGACAGCGATCTACAGTAATCGCTCCTTCGTTGTCCAAAATCAAGGGCACGATCGTTGTCCAGTGCCTACCCATTCCACTGCCTGTCAACGCCGAGTCGCTCCGTAGGCGGCGTCGATTGATGTCGGCTCGGGTATATCGGTGTGAACACCACAACATTGACTCGAGTAAACCGAATTTTCAAACTTCTTAATTTTCATTATTTCTTTATGGGAATTTCACTAACTTATTTCTGGCATTTCTCTGATTAAAATGACACCAAACACGATATAGTTTCAACTGTATTTAGTGGTTTAATCGACGGTCAAAGTTTCGAAGGCAACGAGCAACAGCAACAATGTGGGCCTTTAAACTGTGCCGGCGACGGCGACACGCTTCGGTCACCCGATCCGTATCTCATTCTGTCCTTCTCTATGTTCGGCTTCCTATTGAAGTCGCTCGGCGCGGTCGGCGCGATATCTAGACGCAGTCATAAATCAAAAATAGTGTCCGGGCACGCTCGTTGTCCGCACAGCCCCCCGGCCTTTGGACAACGAAGGAGCTTTTACTGTAATATGTATATTAGGGTGGACCTTAGCTATACTTGATGAAAATTATTTTGCAAAATTTTTTCCTGGGCACCCCCAGAATTGTGACAACGGTTGAGAAAATGATCTGGAAAAAATTTGGGGCCGATTGGATCATGGGAAACCGGCGCTCAACGAATTTGAAAATTTTTTTTTTAAATCTTTACATAAATATACGTTCGAACATGTCGTTGAATTTGTCTTTTTTTTCTCTGTAAGAATCCATATATAGCATAATCAGTTGTTAATATAAAAAACATCCGTGACCTTGAAAACTTGAAAAAATGACCTTGAAAAAAATTTTTTTCTCTGATGCTATATTCACCTCCTTATATACTACAACTTTTGTTTGAAGAGTTTTTTCATATATACATAACTGACAGAGATATTACATAAATTCATTAATACGCTCCAATCTACAATAGAAAAACAGTTATTATGTAAATTACCAAAAGAGTTGACATCAAAGTATTTTGTCCCGGATTTGCTGGCGGACTCGTCAGTAGGGCCCAGCAATTCCTGTCTCAATTCTTGATACAATCATGTAAGTTTTTAAATTATGTATCACTAAGCGTTTCGTCCTAGATCTGCTTGTGGACATTCGGTAAGACCAAGCAGATCCTGCCCTAGGCGCGACTGTGTTAACCCTTTCGAAGTGTAATTCCAAAAAAACTCTCAGTTAACAAACAGTCTTCAATGCGTCTTAAAAATGTAATCTATCATGAAGGGATTGATCAGGTGTTTCTCTCTATATTAAAGAATCTTTAAAAATCCTTTGACAAACTCTGTTTTGTGGCGTCAGGATACTGCTTTCGATATTCCATCACAGTTTGTAGTATATGTTGTTTTTCCTCTTCGTTTCTTGATAAACTTTGATTATAATCTTGCATCAGTTTAACGCCCCGTTCAGCGGTATCATTGACCACCTTCAGTCCTTGAACTATGTTCATCCCAATTTTGAAATCAGTGTCATTATTCCATGTACAAGGATCTTTTCCCAAAAATGATGTTGGTATTAAAAATTTTTCAAACAATCGTTTGGAATGTGGAGAAATGAAATGGTTTATTTTTTTGTCTATATATTTGTGTACATCATCTGGACAGATCGTATATTTCTTTATACTTTTTTTGCCATCGTTCTCTGCACTGGCATTCATTGCTTCTACCATTTGTACTTTAGTTTCATGTGATACGGCACTATCAAAAAATGACAATGCAGCCGTTTCTGGTGCATTGGACAGGACACCTTTAATTGTTCAAGTTTTCTACCGAAGATTCTAAGGGAGAGTTAGGTACCTTGAAACCGTACATACCAGGCGCGAATGTTTTTTAAGACCGTATTTTAATGGCCGAGGATAATCGTTAATGGGGACCAAGTTTAGGGTGCGTTGCAAGTTTACAAGATACATAAAAATAAAATGTTTGGGCCACATCTAGGATGATAACCAAATAGCTAGTCATAGAATAAAGGTTTGACAGAGGATCACGGTGCAACGGTTCTCTGCGAACGAATACAATTCTTTACGTTTCAACACGAACGTGTCATAAAATGGTGCGAAAGGCAAATCTCCGTGCTGCCATTCTTTACAAAGGATATATGAACTTTCTGAAGGATTACAGTTCTTTACGACGGAACAATTATACCTGGAAGGCGTTCAAAACTAAAATTCTAAAAAATATACGAATTAACTATTTAAGAAACTGTAGTATTATCAGAAATACAACTATTATATATTTCAGATAAAATTTAAAATGTATCTTAAACACCTGGGTACTTTGGTTCATCTTTCTTCTACAAGATTATTCACGAACGTTTAAAATAAACTCTATTATATCTCTGTCAGTTATGTATATATGAAAAAACTCTTCAAACAAAAGTTGTATTATATAAGGAGGCGAATATAGCATCAGAGAAAAAAAATTTTTTCAAGGTCATTTTTTCAAGTTTTCAAGGTCACGGATGTTTTTTATATTAACAACTGATTATGATATATATGGATTCTTACAGAGAAAAAAAAGACAAATTCAACGACATGTTCGAACGTATATTTATGTCAAGATTTAAAAAAAAAAAAATTTTCAAATTCGTTGAGCGCCGGTTTCCCATGATCCAATCGGCCCCAAATTTTTTCCAGATCATTTTCTCAACCGTTGTCACAATTCTGGGGGGTGCCTAGGAAAAAATTCTTTGGTCAAAAAATAAGGTCCACCCTAATGTATATACGTCGCGATAAATCACGGTAGGATATGTGTGCTTTACCTCGAACATGATTTACGTTTACAACTGTGCGTTTATCGTTCAAAGGACCTGCGTTGTTGTCATTCTAAGAGCCAGATGATTTATCACCTTTGTACAAAATTTACATTCCGTTTCCTTCATGTACACTTTTGGTCGGGAATACATTGTACATACATGTATTTCCCGCGCGAATTGCATATGTATCTAGCAATCTCCTAAGACAATGACGTTCAATCTTCGTGCCGCTGAACATACGCCAGCGGTCATAATTAATTTGATCGTTTTAGTATTTGCAAACTACATACTCGAGTTTCTTTGTTGCAAGATCTTTTGACACGTTACACGTTGCAACCGTTTCAGTATTCACCGGCAAACAGGCGCGGCATAGTTGTCAGAGTCAACACTTTGTATGTTGTGCAAAACGGACTAATGAATATTATATGCGATGTCTAGACTATGGATCTTCATGCAAATTCACTTGACACTTGACACTGATTTATAGGAAAGAAAATGGTAGACGTGGATTTATATGTATTTCCTGCACTGACGCCTCTACTGCAATACATTTATAAAAACATAGGGCAAGTGCTTTCACACGGAAATCTTTATTTTACGTAATTGCATATGCTAAAAATAATTCAAGTTTATACGCGTAGACTTCTCATGCAAAATAAAATTCTGCATCAATTGTAAAAAATACAGGTGCCAAGTACGCATTTCTTTCTTTTTAAAATAAACTTGCTAACAAGGAGAACCCCCCGCTCTGTCCCTCACGGATTTAGTTCAGACTTTACAGAGTTATAGATTTCGTTCCCCTGATTACGAAAATACCCCATTATAGGCGCACACGCTCAATAGTTTTCGAGATATTTGCAATTAAAGTTTCATTTTAACAGATTTTTAAAAAACAAAAAATATTTGTTACGCTGGGAGAATTATATCAAGAACGGGGGTACAATTTATGACAAGTACAATGCCATTAATCAGTGGACATATGATAGATTCAAAGAGGCCCGTGCAAACTTTCAACAAGTAACCACACGGGATTTGCAATAGTGGGCTCTTGCAGCAGCCAGTCAATACAAAACAGACAGTAGTAATACATAGATCTAGTGTTTCTTCTATAAAATAATAAGTATCATTTTCAATTAGTCTTTTAGCGAATAAGAATATTTTATTTAAAATTTATTTAACATTGAAAATGCATTTTCCATGAAAAAAAAACAATAAAAAATAATTTGCCACGAAGGGATTCGAACCCGGGCCTGCGGCGAACAGTTCAGCTCGCTGCTGTTACGCCACACCACTGCTTGGTAAAAATCTGAACCAAACTGATATTTTACAGTTATGAAACTTTAATTGCAAATATTAGGTGAAGTAAAAAGTTCTGAGCGTTTTTCGCTTATATAAATAAAGCGAAAAACGCTCAGAACTTTTTACTTCACCTAATATCTCGAAAACTATTGAGCGTCTGCGCCTATAATGGGGTATTTTCGTAATCAGGGGAACGAGATCTATAACTCTGTAAAGTCTGAACTAAATCCGTGAGGGACAGAGCGGGGGTTCTCTTGTAAGTAGAAAATAATTGAACAGTACTTTTAACGTGTACCTTACGATTTTATATTATTATAAGGAGTTTAAGAAAAAAAATATGTATGTATTAAGCATTGAACGCATTACACATAATCTTGTGAAATGCACAACGTCAAAACCAACAATCAAATAGATTTTTCACACAGTTTAAAGTACTCGATGAAAACCACTACAGATGTACAACGCGAGAAAGTCGACTAGAGAACGATAGACAATCCAGGTCTGTGCGTTCTCAGTTCTCAGCCATTATTCAATTTACTTTCAGATATTCAGAAATATGATTTACGTCGATAGCCGCGGGGAACGAAGCGCGCGCGAGCGCGAGAGCGCACACAGTTTCCGAGTTGCGGAGACTACGATTTATCGCCCCACTATGTATCAGAGATGTATTTTCATTTTCCTTCGTCCCTGTAAAATGTACTTCGGAAGTTCGTCCCGACCATGTGTAACTTGCATCGCGACAACCCCGAGTTTCAGTGTCTCAATGTATGCAACAATATTGAATCTCTCGAGGGTTCTTGCAAATGTCTCAACCTCCGGACCCCGGAAGACGGCGCGGCGCACAGTGGTGCGAAATGGCCAAAAAGCGGTCAAAAATCCGTAAAACCGAAACTATCCAACGAATTGGTTTAAAACTTTGTGGATAGGTTGCCACAAGTACTACGCTTAAATGGCTAAAAGAAATTTAGCAAAAAATTATTAAATATTAAGTAATATGGGCTAATTGGATATCTCTGTTTTCGGCTCATTTTTTATTAATAGAAGCAAATTTTAAAAGTGTTAAGCAGCTTCGGTCTGGCACTAATCGTTTTGGCAAGGTATAATATTGAACTAACTTTGTGTAAAAAATTTCGAGCGACTTTGAACAACCTTGGCCGAAAAAGTTTAAATATCAACTTTTAGAATTTCCAAGAATGAATCGCGCGGAACTACGATTATTTGGGGTGTAATGTGAAAATTTTTAAGGAATATTTTTAAATAATAAAGAAAAATGTGAAATGTATATGATTTATTAATCCTTTCTTTGTATAAAAAATTTTAATAACAATTTTTTATATTACATAAATTATTTTTATAGAGGTCACTATATATTGTCAGAAAAATGCCTATTGAATTTTTGTGACAGTGGTCGCAAATTGAACGAAAACTTTGTTTATTTAACAAAAAATTGTAATAACAATTTTTAAAAAAAGAAAGAATAAATATCCTTATAATTATGAATTTCACGATTTTCTCTATTATTTAAGATATGCCCCTTGAAAATTTTACCTAAAACATGAATTTTTACTCCCTGAAAGTGATAGATTCAAGAATCCAATGTACGATAAAACGGTAACAAATTTGTTAGTTAGTTTCATCTTTACGGATTTTTTGCCACCTTTTGGCAAAAATAGAGATCTAACGAACGAAATTGTTTATTTAGCATAAAAAATGATTAACTTTTTTTATTTAAACAATTTATTTAGAAAAATTAATTTAAACAATTCACTCTAACGAACGGTGTATTAACTAATATATCCTTAAAAATTTTTACCCTAAACCCCAAATAATCGTAATTTCCGAGCGATTAATAAATTGCGGCCAAGGTTGTCCGAAGTTGCCCGAGATTTTTTACACAAAGTTACTTCAATATAACACCTTACCAATAGAGTAATGCCATACCGAAGCTCCTTAACACTTTTAAGATTTGCTTCCATAAATAAACAATGAGCGTAACGCAAAGAGGTTTTCGATTAATCCATATTAGTTAATGTTAAACAACTTTATTGAAAAATTATTTGTGCCAGGTAATAGTTTAAAGCATGCGTAATAACCCCTATAAATTGCAGAGCTGTAAGTATTCAATTCTAGACGCAATAATTAAATAACGATGGCGTTGAAAACTGGTGAATTCCCAAGAGAGAAAAATAGGTTACTTTTGCCATGCCTATATCCCCGTAAAAAAAATTTTTCTTAAAAATCGGACTTTGGCACATTATACATTCACTATTTGGTAATACAAAAATAATATTTTTTTTTTAAATCGAAAATTTATAAAATCGATTTTTGGCCGCCTCGGCACCACTGTGCGGCGCCTCAGTCGATTTCGACGTAGCTTTTCAGAGATGTTGTGTGCATTCTCCGTTTCTGTCGCGGGTAACTTTAATTTTCAATTATTAATATTGTTGCGCGTTTCCTCGTTATAGTTAACCGCGTGTAACTTGTCAAGTTATGTCTAGATATTCCATTACAGTAAAGAATTATTTACCTGTGTTTACTGTAACAGTCTATGAAAACTTTCAGAGATCGACTGACCATGTATTATCGTTAGACTGCGGATGTTTATGCAATTTTCAGTATTTTCGTACAAACATATTAAGAAAGTTGAATTGTCGGGCAAGATGTTTAAATATTCCCCTTATCTTAAAATATCTACTGCTAATTATCACAGTACATATTCTGAAACAGAGTTGTGCTAATACAATGTAATTGAATTACTAAGTATTTTAATCAGATGTGTAATTGAAATACAATACAATTACGTCGTAAATGAATTACTATATAATTGAAATACAATGTAATACAATTACTAAGTATTTTAATCAGATGTGTAATTGAAATACAATATAACTGAAATACAATATAATTGAAATGCAATACAATTATAATAAAATACTATATAATTAAAATGCTTTCCAAATTATAGCCCAGAGCTTTGAAGAAGTGCGATATATTTTTATATTTTTCTTTCATATACGTAACCGCGGGTTAACTGTCCAGCCGTGTTCTTCACGGACAGTGTTCCCGCAGTGACATTGCAATTACGAATTACATTGAAATTTAATTGAATGAAGATCTGAATTATAAATTACAATATAATTCAATTACAATGTAATCCAATTACTTTGTAATTATAATTCTGGAGTAATTCAATTGTAATTCTGCACAACTCTGTTCTGAAACAACTCCACGGTAAACAAACCGAATGTTTAACCCTACGCCCTACGCGATTGCCATTCAACTTTCCACTCACTCGTCAACAAACATAACCTCACTACATACATACATATTTGGTTCACTACAAACATTTCGCCATTATGCTCATCAATCCACAACACCTTTCTCTCCACTCTCGAAATGTGCAACTTTCGAGATGCTTAGCGTGCTCAAGTCTTTTGCTTCATTTTGTCTTTCCAATAATGGTTTTTTAAGTACCGCACGGTCAGGAATGCCGTCCACCGCAAGCCCCCTTTTCACTGTAACCACAGAAATTGTTTCGTCTTTCAGTTTATTTATCTCTGCAGTTATTTAAGTTCCTGCACCCCTCTGCGCCACTTGCCTAAACTTTCAATAAACCGTCTCCTCTGCCGCGGTTATTTTTCTAGACCTTCCAGGTCTTTTCACAGACGAATAAGCGCCTCCTGCGGTACTCTTTTTGTGCTGCTAGTGCTAACACGTGATTTCGAAATTCCAAATCGGCCTGCAGAGAAGTCTTCTTTTGGTACATTACTCTGCTTGCGACACGGTCACTATGTTCAAATCTATTTCGACGTTTAATTATTTTCTTTTTACACACGCATCATGCTTCTTGCGAGTGTCCAAACAAAATTGAGCTCGACAGAATGCACGAACGATCCTGTCTGAAGCTCTCTCTCCATCTCTCCCTCTCTCTCTCTCTCTCGCACTGGATCATGAATATAAACATTTATGTTAGTCTACAGAGAACAGAGAACAGAGTACTGTGCTAAAGCGATACAGTCATCGCAAAGTGAAAGAGGAAAATCTTATAAACTATCCGCACGCGATGGAGTATCGATATGTTCAAATCGATACACCGTGTAAGTTTGTAGTATTCAAAAGATATAAATTGTAATGTGTTTTAAAAATTTCTTTATCTTTCTCCTGTTTTAAATGTCATCTATTCACGATTCTCAATAATATATATGCCTGATAATAAAATGCCCGATAAAAAAATGGCTGACCTTTGGAAGATAATGCATTTGCAAAACGCACATAATTCTACTCTATCGCAAAATGTTTAAACAAACATATGTGTAATGTCAGATATATCATGTTAATTGACTCATAGTAATAACTAACATATGCACCACCTTATATATTATTTCATAATTATTACACAACAAATTCTATCCATAAACGTATAAAGTATTTATGAACAATAGTAATAAATTACTAAACAAAAGACGGACATATTTTGACTTTAGAGATGATGTAAATTGGAAAACTATCGCTGCAGAGGAAAAATTGTTTTATTTAACAAAGTTTTTAAATAATAAGATAAATGATTTTTTAATTTATTTTTAACTTATTTCTTCATTGACTTTTCGATTTATTCTCCTTTAATCTAATTAACGTTTCCTGCCGGTGCACATACAATACATACGTACACAATCCACATATGTAGAACACGTTCCTAATTAGGTGCTTGTGCATTATTAATGTTATACATACGTATAATGTTTCTGCCCTTATTAATATTATTCATACGTCTGGTATTATGTATATGAAATTTTGTTATTTTAAGTACCATCAATCCTTCGATAACATCGCTAATTCGGTCAGTGTTCTATGGAAAGCATGTTACAAGACTGTACAAGATTATAATCAAACTATGATTCTAAATGAAACATTTGACAAAATATGGCTCGAAAAGGTTCATAGATTAGAAAGTCAACGGGAAGAAAGAAAAATTTTGGTGCTAACTGTTGTATCAAATAAATTAAAAACAAAAATTAACCGACTTCGAAAAAACGCACTAAAAAGTATTAAATAATTTCCATTTAATTTATGTGAATACACACGAACTTAAATACAATTCGATCTTTTCGGAGGCGGGGCAAAATTGAAAATTTTCCAAATGACAGATGTTGCTGATTATGATTTCCTTGGAATATGGTGAACTTGGAAATCAGTAGGTGGGAAGAAGAGACACATTAATATGTGAAAGCATGTAGAAAAATTTGAGGATTTTCGTAACTTTCAGTGTAGAAAATTTTCAATTTTGCGCCGCCTCCGTAAAGATTGCATTGTATTTAAGTTCGTGTGTATTCACACAAATTAAATGGAAATTATTTCATACTTTTTAGTGCGTTTTTTCGAAGTCGGTTTAATTTTTTTTTATTTCACACTTTTTAGTGGAACGAGCAGAATTTGTAGAACACCTAGTAGGATGGTTTTTCGGTCTTATTGGTTATTTGCAATAAAAACCGCAAAGAATGAAAAAATGCAAAATTTGTTTTCAATGAACCAATCGGGAGATATACCCTACACTGATTGGTCCATCAAAAAAATTTTTAAAAAGGCACATTCAGATCGGATTGAGTAACCTCCTCCTTTTTCGAAGTCGGTTAAAAATTAGAAATAATCGTTTATGTGTTTCTTTTATTTCAATAGATTTGTTTTAATTTGTCATAACAAAAGTAAGGGTTATTCAATTTACTTTACGAATTTTAGGTACCATCATTTCTTGACATCGGTGTTAACATTTTTCATTTAATTCGATGATTCTTGACAAGCTTCCAAAATCAAATATTGATTTTACATTCTCTTTGTCAGTACCTACGTGACACATGCAGGACAGAGACAAAACGCGTCAAGTGATCGGACTGGACCGGACCGCGCCGCGGTAGATACGTTGCAGATTAGCGTTGTAGAAGGGGAAAATAGAGAGAGTGGGGACACAAGTCTTGATCTGGCGACACCGCCAGATTGCCACTGGGACGTAAACCCTTAATTTTAATTACTTACCGTCGTGAGATATTAAGATTTTCTACTTGAAAAAGATATTCCAATCAAAAGAAAGAGTTCAAGAGCCGATAGAGATTTTGAACGGATGTAATTAAAATGAAACACTTCAATAATTAACTAATTACTGAAACAAGTTAGCTCGAATATTTGTTGAAATGCTTTCTGTCCACCACTGATAGCAAGCTGTCGTCTTCTGATAGCTCGTCGTCGGGATATGTACTTGTATTATTCACACCCATGTAAATCTGATTGTCAGCCGAAGAAGTTCGAGACTGGCCTGCCAAAGCATCTGGCAATCAAGGCACAGTATGTATTCGGTGGGATACTCTCGATTGCGACTAATTGGTCGCAAGAAAACGATAAGCGCGCGACAGAGACAGCCGAAACTAATGGCGTTGCGTAATGCCGAGAGAGAAATTTCAGCGGGACGTTCTGTCACGAGTTTAAAATAAATTACCGCGATGCAGGCCAATGACCTGGCCCGCCCAGCACGTGCAAAAATCTTTTTCTCCCTGTAGCATCTTGCCACACGCGGAGCCAACAGCCTCGTAAGAAAACGATTCGGCCGCAAGGATTTCTCATTGGGAACACTTTAAGCCTTGAGCCCATCACGAACACTCACCGCCTCATCTCTAATTTACAGTCGATAGATAACTCTCTCGGATGGTCTGTACTTTCAACCCGTTTATTCTACATATGTACCTATACCATATATGTACTATTATACCTAAGTATATCTAAATCTGTACCCTTCCTTTTCTCTCCTTTTCCTTTGTTCTTTCTTATATTTTCAAATAAATTACGCGACCCGTCAAACTGACGATTTAACATTTTTCCTTAATCCTTAGCACTCGAGTGCTAAGCAAGGATCAGCAACCTTTTTTACAACGGGCCAGCTACAAATTTAAAAATGTTGTGCGGGCCGCATGTAAGAAACTTATGATAATACAAAGACTGAATGATGAAATCAAATTATCTCTTTATTAACACAATAAACCTAGTATAAAAAATTACAGAAATAAAACACTCATTAATATAAATACTATTAAAAAAACGGCGAAATTTTTATTATTTTATTAAAAAATACGATAACTATTTTAACATTGTACTATACGATTTGAACTTTTTTGGGAAGCTAGAGCAATTGGTTCATTACAGGATGTGAAAAGAAATTTTTTCAAAAATTGCAATTGAACTTAATTGTTGAAAAATGCTAAAAATTGAATTTTTAACTATTTTATGTGGGCCTATATTGAAAATTTAAAAAATACGATTTGTAGATCTGTGTCAAGTATATATGCACTGTGGAAGTTTCATCGAAATCGGTTGATGCGGGAGAAAACGACAGGCATTGAACGATGTAAGAATCCTTAGATTTATTGCAGTTAAAGGCCGAAAATCGTGAAAATCTGCAATTTTTACCATCTGTAAACATTTGTAGCTCATTACAACGTCGACCGATTTTGACGAAATTTTCAGGATATGTTTAATTGACACAGATCTACAAAACGTATTTTTTAAATTTTCAATATAGGCCCACATAAAATAATTAAAAATTCAACTTTTAGAATTTTTTCAACAATTCCGTTGAATTGCAATTTTTGAAAAAATTTCTTTTCATATCCTGTAGTGAACTAATTGCCTCTAGCTTCCTAAAAGAGTTCAAATCGTATAGTACAATATTAAAATAGTTATCGTCTTTTTTAGAGCGGTCTTAAACTTTTGTCCGCTACTGTATGTATCTTTTGTAGAACAACGGGACGCTGTAGAAATTTTTAAAAGTCAAAATGTAAAATCTTTGAAGGGCCGCACGAGAAAGGGTGGCGGGCCGCGGGTTGCTCATCCCTGTTCTAAAGCTATTCATTCTGGGTCATTTGAAACTTGTCATGCCTGATTATATTTTAAAGGTTGTCGTTTATTAAAAAGTTAATATTTCTTGATTCAAGGTCAAAGCAACTCTCATTACCTACTTCTATAAACTAATATTTACTAATATTAGAACTGATTTCCATTAATAATTTGAAGATCGTTGTAGATAGTTATTGCATAATTCTTTGTAGCAGTTATAAATCTAGAAATTTCCGAAAGTAACTTGGATGAAAAATAACAATTACTATATTTAATAAAAATATTTTCGATTTTTAATTTCGGGCAAAATCTACAGCCGGAATTCGGTCTATCTAAAGAGAAAGAATCCTTGGTGCGACACGTCGTACTACAAAATAAATGTCCAAAAGTGAAAATTTATAAACAACAAATATTTCAAGAATTCACATTTGGCATCTAAACAAAATTTCAGATTCCTAATATACAGGGCGCCTCACTCAAGCAAATGACCGGTTACGAGTCCTTAATTAAAAACGAATTAATCTCCATGCCGAAGAAACCTCGACCAACCGGTGAAAACGAAACTAAACACAAATTAATCATCGCGAAGTGTAAATGTCCGTCAGCCGCAGCGTTAAAATGTTTCAAAAGTATCGAGGGGATCTGGTAATTAATATTTCCACCGCAAACAATAGGATTCCACGCGCAATTAGTCTGCCGGTTGAGCATAAACCGCAAAACGTCGATGGTATCGGTGGGGTTGAAAGTGTTGCTATCTATCTCTCTCTCTCTCTCCGCATTCCGTTTTCGCACGTGGGGTTGTTAAAACATCAACAAGTACAACCGCTGCGATTCTAAGTGCACTCGGTGTCCCACCCAGCGGGAGAGCGTTGCTATTATTGTTGCTCGTGCATTCATGAACCTCGACACGCGTGAGACACGTTTTATACTCTATATGTATGTACATACTTTATACCGACGCACATACGGCCGAATGACCAAATTACGACGACAAAAGTCGATTTAACAATTTTCTCTAAACTAATTTCAAATACCATCATTACGTGCTCTAAGAAAGGGCCCACAATGTAGCGTGAAAATTGTTTTTGTTAACGCAACGCAGTAGTCGGTGCACCTGTGCAAAATTAGGCTATGGTTCGGACGGCGAATGTCAGTTGTTCGCGTCAGTAATGTTGACGACGTAATTGCGTTAATCCTGTTTTCTCCAATTGAAATTCGCTAAGTTTTCTACATGGATATTGAAGCGTCAGGTTCGTACCTTCATCTGCAATTATTGTTAACACAAAGATAAGTTGTACATAGTGTTAATATACTATATTGTATCATATACTATTCTTGGTTAGGAAATATTGATATGCTTACTTTAGCTAGAGTTACAAAAAAAGTTCCAAAGAGTACCCCGATCTTTCTTTACTAGTTCGAAAAAGTGGCTTACAACTAATATAAAAAATTAAAAAGTGAGTCCCCCCTTTGTCCCTTCGATCAATAGAGCGGATTGTTTACAGGTAGTCGCGTCGACCGTGCTATATAGGAGATAAAGATTACGAGAAAAGAACTATTTGAAGTGTTAAGAAGTGAACAGTTTTTCAAGTTTTCATCATTTAAGTGTAATGAACGATTGTTAAAGTATATATTCGATAAGTTTGGTGTTAATGAACATTCTGAACATTGTATGATGATGCTACTAATGATGCTGATGATAATGATGAAAATAACAATGAGGATGTAGAATAATATTTTTATTGCATATTATATCTCAAATAAAACTACAGAAATAATTTAGTGTTTTAATTTATTTAATTCTGTTTTAAATAAAATACTATGGACCCTTAACCCTTTTTTATGACCCCAATTAACCCTAGGTAGCTACTTTTCCGAAGATTATAATTAAGCTGTCTTCTTATAAGCATTTCTAACTAGAATGTTAAATAAAATCTCATTTTATATTTTTGTCGTCGTAATTTGGTCATTCGGCCGTATGTGCGACGCAACGATTAAACGATACCGAAAATTATTACGAAATCACCCAACGTTAACAAATCCATTCTTATTTACATACTATGTACCGACCGCGACGTTCAACCGTCGAATCACTAGAATTCTAAACATTATAATTAGCGAATTATGCTTTAGTGAGAAACAGAAGTTAATTAGAATAACGTTTCATCTATCCATTTGTGTCATAAACGTATACACTCCGCAAACTCGCCAGATCAGGAAATTGACTCGAATTCAGGGGAAAAGGTTACCCTCCCTCTCTGCCAGCACCAGATTAGAAACACGTATGTATTCGGAGAATTCAGATGTCGTCGGTTTGGATAATCGAGGTTTACTAGATCGTGCAAGATAGCTACATGGAAGAGTCAAGGATGTCGATTTGTTCGTAGTCGTCCGACAACTGAAAACTCTGGTCATCGAGACCCGCTGTTATAGGCAGAAAGTGTCTGAAAAGATGCCGCTAATCGTCACGGCGACGTTGCTTTGCGATACCGCGCCGCGCCGCGCCGCAAGGAACACAGCGGCATCAGTACATGTACATACCACGCAGTGTGCCCAGATGAGGGGAGTCACGCAAAAATGTGTATCCCCTCTCTGATGACCAGAGCAGTTGCGCGACTGCGCGACTAGTCTACGGTCTTAGTGGGGGACGTTGGAGTGTGCGCATTGCTGGAATTGGATAGTGGAAGGGGTAAGTAGGGGACTACCGTGCATCCGTTTGGATGCAACCTGGTCAGTCTGATACCACGTGCTACGTACCACCAGAGTCGTGGTACCGTGGTGCTAAACCATACCCCCACTATGGCGAACTGTTGCCCCTACTTTCCTTTTCCAACGCGCTCGCGCGTTACACGCACCAGCGCACCATGTCACATAGTAGAGATACGCTGGTGAGTGTAGCGCGCGGGCGCGTTGGAAAGGAACGTAGGGGCAATATGTAGTAGGCTATGGTTGGGGTATGCTGTGGTACGGTTTAGTACCACGGTACCACGGTTCTGGCATCACTGCGTACCACGCCGAAAAGAGCGCAACGCAGCGGCTCGACCAGTCACCGCGGCAATGTGCCTTGATCGGCAAACACACAGATTACAGACACGTCGTCAGAGGCAAACCCTAAAAGCGGCCCCTAGACGTTCAATAATATTGTCAATGTAGATTGATAATAATATTGAAGCTCCCGTCAATACGCTTCAATATAATCTCGTCAATCTAGCTATCAATACGGCGCACAGTGGGACGAATGTATCGGAATGCTGGACATCGCGTTTAGCACCCCTTCCAGTTTTTGTATCGCCTTGAGATTTTAAATATCCATGTTTTCAGTAGTATAGAATACGAATCTGAAGTCAAAAATTTTTTGGCCACCCAAAAATTTTTTTTTTTCGAATTGTTGGAAATAAGGAAAAATGACTCATTTATTTAGAAAATTCGCTAAAAACAGGATGAATTTTTATATCCTATAATTTTTCCGACATGTTCTGTTGACAATTCATACTATAGAACCTCGGAAAATAATTTTTAAGTTAATACAGACAGGTTGGTTTTAAACCCAAATGCCGACCGCGGTCGGGATTCGTGATCTCAACGAATTTCTCTCACATAATACCAAAGGAAAAAGTCCATGAAGCCCGTTTTTCGGAAAATCCCGGAAGTCTTTTTAAAAATGAAAAAAGGCCATTTTCAAAAAATAAAAAAAATTTTCGACAAAAAAACAAAACAAAAATTTTTTATTGCTTCATAGACTTAGAACAAAAAGATTCGTCAAAGTTTTTTTTTCTTTCCATTCACGGTTATTGTAATATAAATGTAGGAAAAATACAGAATTTTTTTTTCTTCGACTATAAAGCCCATACAAATTTTTTTTTTCGATTTGCTATATGTGAATGATGCTCGTCAAGATGCACTAAAGCAAGTATATATGCCACCAAAGTCTTATAACAAACTTCAAATTTTAGTCAATGTCGCGGCTTTTCGTACATTCGTCCCACTGTGCGGCGACTGCGCACTGTAACGCATTTGTAACGACTGAACGACGTGGCGATTTTCAAATAGGGGTTCAGTTTAACCACGGTGTAATCAGGTTTAAATTGCATCAATTCGAGAACTATCTTTTGATGGGCTATTTGCGTTTTGCTATGGTTAAAATAATCATTCGATTTTAGTTTCCACAGCTCTGGGCAGTCACGGTATAATGTGACAAGCATGCTAGTAGAATCTCGTTCCGCGTCGGAATCGTCTATAATCTGTGCGCCAGCCATTTTGCTTGTACGTGATGCGATATGGTGCAAGATTTCCGCGTATGCGCGGTGTTTTTTGTTTTGCTTTATGTATATTTAGTAAAGTAAGAAAATGGGGTACCTTGAGCACCCCGCAGAATTTTACAAAATTGATATGATTTGATTCTGAGAAATGAATGTATAACATGTGTATTCCTGTATATTTTGTAACTCGTAGGGCATGTCCTGGAGTCTTTTTGTCCGGAACAGATTGTTTCGGTACATTCCTGCCAATATAATTGCCTCAGGGCTCTGCTACCGCTACCTCATCAGCGTAATATACAATACGTTAATGTAGATACATTAACTGTTTCGCTCGCGCATGCGCGAGAAATATTGCACCATATCGCATCATTTTCTATTGTGATTGACGAAATATTGACAATAAACCTCCTAAAAGTCAATGCGCGCATCAATATGGCTCCCGTCAATGCGCTTCAATCAAAATTTCTATCAATATGCTTCAATATATTGATCAATGCGGGGGGACGTTGGAGACGTTGGAGTGTTGGAATGGGATAGTGGAAGGGGGAAAGGAGGACAGGAAAGATATGTCCATTTGGGCATCTTCTGGCGACACTAATTGAACGTCTAGGGGCCGCTTTATAATCGTCAATTGAGGGAGCAAATATACAGGGTATCCCAAAATTCCTTCAACAGCCGGAAATGGGAGGTTCCTGAGATCATTTGAAGCAACATTTTCCTTTGCAAAAATGTTATCCGCGGCTTTGTTTAGGAGTTATTAACGAAAAACATGGACCAATCAGAGCGCGACCTAGACGCGAGTTGGCACAGTCGGCCAATAAACAGTTGGCGCGCCGGGCCGACTGTGCCAACTCGCGTCTAGATCGCGCTCTGATTGGTCCATGTTTTTCGTTAATAACTCCTAAACAAAGCCGCGGATAACATTTTTGCAAAGGAAAATGTTGCTTCAAATGATCTCAGGAACCTTGCATTTCCGGCTGTTGAAGGAATTTTGGGACACCCTGTATGTATGTATTTATGTACTCTGAACTATGTCATGTTTCGACTCGTTTTAATCAGGAAAATGTTAGAAATATGTTTGTAAAATTTCCATCGGAGTACATACTCGTGTAAACGGAATCCGATCAAGATACGAAGGAACTAGAAGGGTTAATAGAGCAATCACTGCGACCAATGTTAACCTTTCAAGCACGGAATGATCGAATACTGTGATTTTGCGTAAATGTACGAGGTGTTTGTGGGAGCAGCGAACGTGTTATGTAATACTAAATATGTAGTACTTAAAAAAATCGCTTTTGAGCGTGGAGATACATAGATCCCCTTAATTGAATAATCCGACAGGAACACGACACGACACAAGGCATCGCGACGCGACGGTGCATTCAACAGAGCGTATATCGGATACACGATAATTACCGCTAGCACATTTCGTGGCCGAATGGACCGGTCAGTTTCGGATTCGTTGCCCGGAGGTTTCGTGCAAGCTGCACTTTCGAGAGAGCATCGAACAGCATTACAAATTGCAATGCACGCACAACCTTATACGGATGCGAAAAAGCGGGCTCTGCCTTCGCCTGGCTCTCCATCCCCACCTTGTACAGCCGTTAACCCTCCTGATCCGGACCGTGGAACCCGGTCCTGGACATCAAACAGGACCAGATATGCTGTTGCAGCGTCGAACTGGTATACGTGTGCGGTAGCATAGCTCTTTCTCACTCTCATTCTCTCTCTCTTTCTCGCTTTCCGTGGACCAGGTGCAATCGGCAGGTCGCTGCCGTTACGACCGCGAGATCCATTCATTTATCGATCGACCTACGTTCGGAAATAGATACCGCAAGAAAAACTTCATTGAAATCGGTTAACGCGTTCGCTATCGTCATTTGTCTCGGTAACTATATATGTATCTCCATAGTTATAATACGTGTATGTACACATGATCGATGCACCGACTGTCATTATGGCTATCGATGACCGGTGCTGCCAAACCGTTCAGATATCTAATTCTATAGTAACGAACGTAATGAATAGACTGCGGATCTTTGTGCAAAATAAAAAATGTTTGCATTGATTGCAAGACACAGGAGCCAAATAAAAATTCAATTCCTCTTTTGAATATTTTGTTAAGGTGAAACTAATACTTA
Source organism: Lasioglossum calceatum (assembly GCA_963966675.1). Taxonomy (NCBI): domain Eukaryota; kingdom Metazoa; phylum Arthropoda; class Insecta; order Hymenoptera; family Halictidae; genus Lasioglossum; species Lasioglossum calceatum. The sequence continues at coordinate 14,020,677 of OZ016545.1, read as the reverse complement.
AACTGGTGGCCTGAAATCTTTTCAATACCTCCACTGTTTTAAATTGTACGTACCCATTTTTGTCATAAATGCATAAAATCCGCAGTCTAGTAATAAAATTACCGTAGATATGTTTTTTTTTTTCTTAAAAATGGAAAGAGATATTTTAATTCGTCACTTTGTGACATCACGATGCTTTAATTTACCAGAACAACTCTCTCGTACTTTCGAATACTGACTTCAGAAAAGCGAATGCTAAGACCTGGACAGTGCCAATTCCTGTTCTGCATTTGTATCAAAATATCTTCTACTAGCCTAATGACTTCTTGCCATAAGTAATTTAAGAATAACGTGTAGCAGAAAGTAATCATAAAGTAGTCATTGAAATTTCCATCGAAATATTTCCATCAACCTGATACATATTCGGTACTGACAACATTTAACTCCGTGAAGAATAAAATCGATGCCGCCTGTCCGTAAGTACTTTCGCGTGGCAGTCATGGTTTTAAAGTGTTAACCTTTTAGGTACTACGCGCCATTATGGTGGCTTTCTGCTAAACGACGTTTTAGAAGAAAAAGCAACTATAATGGCTCGCTCCTTTACTTCATACATATAGGTATGTACATAGAAAGCCGTCTGCTGTAGGGTTGCTGCGAGAATATGTTTGCACGTTTTCGACGTAATTCGTTTATCTGATTTATTTGATCGTATAGCGAAGTCACTCGGGTTACAGTAATGGATCGAAAATATGTATACAGGGTGAATTCGATAAAGCAGGACACCTAAATATTTCCGTTGTACGAAAAACTTCTTAGGACAAAGTTACACTGTTTGAAGGGCCACATGTAACGGTGCAAGGGAAAAAATTTTCAAGGTCATTTTTTATGAGATTTCAAGGTCATCGATGTTTTTTTAAATGGAATCATATATTTTTTATACCACAGATCGATAGAGTATCAAAGTCTGAGTATAAAAGTGTTGACCTTCATATGACCTAAACCTAATAGTTAACGAGATAATATCCAAAGAATATAGACAATTGTTTCGATAATATCTCGTAAACTATTAGATTTAGGACATATGGAGGTCAATAGATTTTTACTCAGAATTCGACAGCCTATCGATTTATGATACTGAAAGTAGGTGTTTCCAGTTTAAAAAATTAAGATGACCTTGAAATATCCTCTTGCCTCCACCCACGCAGAAAATGTTTATGTCACAATATGCCCCCCTCTACACCGTGCAAATTTTGTTCATAACATTTTGCCGTATTATTACAAATAACGGAGATATTTAAGATGGACGTAGTTATTGCCCTACCCTGTTTACAAAACTTAAAAAACATCGATGACCTTGAAATCTCATAAAAAATGACCTTGAAAATTTTTTCCCTTACACCGTTACATGTGGCCCTTCAAACAGTGTAACTTTGTCCTAAGAAGTTTTTCGTACAACGAAAAGTAACGGAGATATTTAGGTGTCCTGCTTTACCGAATTCACCCTGTATAAAATAACAGTATTATACATACATAAGTACCTAATATAAGTATTCAATCGCAGTTTCCCATTTTTAATTATTGCTAGCTCGTAGTAACTTGATGAAACTTTGTGCACGTATGTAACCTACTCATATCTATGTACACACAGAGAGCATATTTACAATTTTCATTATACATAGGTACACATGAAAAAGTTAAAAATTGTTCGCCCAATAGTAATTTTTAATGAACTAGTAAACCAATCCTTCTAATAAATCAAAAAAATTTAAGTCGTTTGGTTGAAAATTAAACAAGTTATTAGTTATCAAAAGGTGTCCACTTAGAGTATGTATGTATAATGTATACCTCTCAAACGTTTTCATGGAATGTTACGCAATTATCTCATGGTTTACAAAACAGTATTAATTATTTTTGGAAAATAATACCTACATATCGTTTCATTCCAATTTGTTTCACAGTAATCGCAGTTCAAACGAATTCAGAAATTACTCGATCGCTTTCACGAACAATGGAGAAAGCAAGAGAGATGGGGAACAATGAAGGAATTTGGAATGAAAAAGACAATAGAGATCAAAGTTAAATAGATCCAGGTTCGCTTCGCAGAGAGCTTTTCTATTCTAGCGATGGAACGTCAAGAGGGCGAACCTACGCAAGACCTTCGCCAGGATTAGATACCGACTATTTTCGGTTTGTTTTTCATACTTTGTCTTTTGTTCCTTGTAGTCTCTGTTTTCATTGCTTTCATTGGCTTCTGTGAACGTGTTACTGATTCCTTGATTTCCTTTCGTTGTCAAAACTCTTCTTCTATAAAAGGCATCAATAAAAACAAGGGAAGTTAGAAGTTACCGATGCCATAATTTCAAAAAATTATGAAACTTTGCTCACAAGTAGAGTAAGCCATGCCTGACACATACAACGCTATTTCTTGTGCTACTTCTCGTATTAAAGAGGTGAAATCAGCCCTTGAAAAAATTTCAATATTTTCTTCTTTGTAAAATATCTGAAGAACAACAAATGATATTTTAAAAAAAGTTGAAACGAAAGTTGCATGGTACATATTGTGTCTACCAAATTACGTAAAACAATGTTACACGGCTTCGATAACTTTCCTTGTAAGTACTACGAGGACAAAAATTGAATGATACATATTTGCGTCAAAAACTCTGTCAGCAAGTGCATAAATTAATTATTCTCTTCATTGCACATCTTTTAAAAAACCAGAAACTAAATACAACCCCCTTTGAGTGTAAGGTTAGATCTAGACAAACTTATCAGAAAGATACAGTTACATAAAAATACTAACCATGAAAATTAGCAACATTTCATTATTTTTTCGGTAATGTTCAATAAAAAAAATATGATAAATTCGATGTAAAAATATAATTTCGTTACCTGCGAGAACCAGTAAGTACATACACGGAATAGCTCGTGAAAATTTGAGAGCTATCGGCCATGTAGTTTTCGAGATTTCATCTACGCCAGGTGAAAAAAGTACGTTTCGAGAGGAACACGTTTGAAATTTTGTACCAACTATTACTCAGAAGCATTGTTCCCCTGAAATCGTACAACTAGACTGTGGATCTTTATGCAAAATAAAAATTGTAAGAAACACGAGTCAAATAAAATTTAATATATAATAAATTTGTGATTTCGGCGCAAGGTTCGATCGTTTCAAATAAAATTGTCATTCTTCGTGTGATCATTTCAACAAGGTATGTAATACATACTAATATTCTGAAGTTTTCAAATTCTTTTACCGTTTTAAATTACAGTGGAATCTCGCTATATTCTGTATTTTCGTTCTCGTATATATTCTGGAGAAAGAAGATCGATTCTACGAATCACTATGATTGGTTACCTCTTTCGATGCACCATCCTCAATTTTTGCCTGCATTTTTCCCCGAGATTCGGTCAACGAGCGAGGTTCCACTGTACATTTATTCGTGTTTGGATTAAATGTATAAAATCCACAGTCTAGTCATAATTTTGGGAAAGTATATTGTCATGGTTTCAAGAAATAAAATAAAAAACTTAATTTTTTTACCCGTCTACAGGAGGCTGCCCCCACCCACCCCCCACCCTTAAGCTACGAAATGCAATTCGTTGGGATTCTCTTTTTTTTCGCGAGCGTGTGCAGCTGCATAATTTCAAGATCTCAAGAAAATCGGAAGCTGAAAGGCTTTGAGCCGTCTTGGCGGGAAAGGAACTGGCGCTCTGGTACGGCTAAATACGTATCGGGCTCACGATAGCTAGCAACACTCTTTGAGCGTAACGTCGCTGGTGGTTTTCCACCCTTTTCTTTCTATTTCTAAGTCCGCCCCAGCCCTCTCTGGTTTCCCTCTACCATTTTCTCTTCTTTCCAGACACGTACAGCCCGCGTTGCAGCTTTCCAAGTTTTTACTTGCTCCGTCCCTTACTGTTTTTACCCTTTCTTCTTTCGCAATCCTCCTCTCTTCTCTCCTCTCGCTCACCCTGCTTCCGTTTTCATCCCCCTTCGCTCTGCCTCCTCCCTACACCGTCTGTCTCCCTTTCTCTCTCCCTCTCTCTCCCTCTCTACCGATTCGTTTCTCGATATGACGTAAAAATGGTACGATCCTCGCCCGAATCTCGCGGAACGGTCACGGTGGACGTACGGCGCGGCGCGGCGGCGGAGGTAGATTTAAATTCAGCAGCAGGAACGACGAAATAGTGGAGCCGAAACGTGCGACCGTTGGAATAAGAAATGGTCGCGGTCGCTCCGGCGAATTTGACCAGTGCATACGCTATTTCGCGATATTTTCCGATTGAATGCCGAGCTCACGGAATTCAGAGAATACCTGCGGCAAGCCGAAACCAGTTTACTACAATAGACGTTCGGTAATATTGGCAGACTATACAGGATCTCCCAAAAATGTTGTATGTACTTTGTCACGTCCAGTGGTTTAGCCAATAATAATAATTGATGATAAAATCAAGCATAACATACATTTTCTTAATATCTTTTATATATTTGCTTCAATAATGATGTACGAGAAATAAAATATCAAATTAATGTCAAACTATCGTATATAATACCACACTGCGTGCGATAGAATTAGGAAAACTCATTTTTCGTTTGAATCTTTATTAAACGAAATAAATACGTAGCGAAATTTATTTCATTAAATGATTGAGTCATTTCCAAATATAAATCGTGAGCTAATATCCGCTGAAGACTGTCCATCACTAAAGACTGCGTAGGAATTTAGAAGAATCGATGAGCTATTTGTTGCTAGGAGATAAACAAATGTAATATGATCTGGTCAAGAGGAGGATAAAAAATACAATGAACATAATTAAGAAGAGAGTGACTGAGAGGAAAACAGTTAAGAAGAAATCGAGCTACGAGATAAACATATGTAATATGATCCAGCCAAGAGGAAGACGAAAAATGTAATAGACGAGAGTGACAGAGAAGAAAGCGATTAAGAGGAAATGGTGATGAAATAATCACCTGACGAAAATTAAGAACAAAGGATAGACCAACCTATAAAAGGGACAGCTCATCATCAGGAGCGCACTCGTTTGCATTCGTTCATCCACTCAAGATTTAATAGTCAAAAAGTTACTGTGCCAATCAATTCAAACCAGTTCGTGAAAAGTGAAGTTGGCGAAGATAACCCCTTCGGATTATCATCAACATCATCTCCAAAACCAGCGGCAACTTCAGCCACATTGCGAGCGAAATCACTGCGTAACGGTAATTACTAACAAATTTATTATAAACTTTCAATAACTCAATGTACCCTAAATTTGTTCAATAGAATATATTCTTGTTAATTTTTATACAAAATCAAGATCTCAAATCATTTTTAAAAGAGTTTACCCAACTTCGATTTCTTCGTTCCAATTCCAAAATCAAAGTCACTTAGTATTTAACAAATCCTCAATTACCCAAACCGAAGCCGGTGAAAGCAGGTAGGTTCAAAACTGCGTTTTATTCTCAATTTAAAATCTATCAATTTAATCTTTTATATCTATAACATACGTCCACCCTAGGACGTAACAACTTCCTTGAATGGGGTGATCTTCGAAATGATTTGGAGCAAGCTTTTCCTTTGTGAAAGTGTTCGCTGCGGCTCCGTTAATAACTCCGTAACGAAGGCATAGAGAACATTTTCGTAAAGGAAAAAGTTACTCTGAAATGTTCTCAGGAATCACCCCTTTCAAGGAAATACAATATTTTTGGGACATCCTGTATGTATAGTGTACAGTAGTACTTGTTAACTTATGAGAATATGTACAGTGGCTCACGAAAGTATTCGAACGCCCTTTGAAACAGAATAACTGTTTTATAATTGTACCAAACGACCTGACTCTTTATAATCAATTAGAAGCATTGGTTTATGAAATTATATGCAAAAAAGATTTTCCACAAAATTATGATTTACAAGGTTACATGTAAAAAAAACAAAGGGATTTTATAAATTTTTTATTAGGGACCTTAAAGAACATTTAAAATATATGTTTTGTAGATCTAAGTTAGTTATACGCATGCTGAAAATTTCCTCAAATTCGATTAACATACACACGAGCTACAAGCGATTAAAAATTGTGAAAATCGTAGTTTTACACGACTTTCGATTAGTTTCTGCTTAAAATCCACAAAATCGTACTCTTTCGACGTGTGTCGTTTTTTCCTGCGTCAACCGATTTCGATGAAATTTTCAGCATGTATATAACTAACATAGATCTACAAAACATATATTTTAAATTTTCTTTAAGGGCCCTAATAAAAAATGTAAAAAAATGCCTTTTTTATTTTTACATGTAACCTTGTAAATCATAATTTTGTGGAAAATCTTTTTTGCATATCATTTCATAAACCAATGCTTCTAGTTGATTATAAAAAGTCAGGTCGTTTGGTACAATTATAAAAAAGTTATTCTGTTTTAAAGGGCGTTCGAATACTTTCGTGAGCCACTGTATGTTACCTTTAACACCTCCGGACAATTTCCTAATGTATGTACGATCTTTCTAAAACTAAACAGTTGAGAATTTCTCAACGAATTGTTGAAAACATCGGCGACATCGATTTCCACATAATTCAACAAATTTTTGGAATTAGTGTAATGTAACATCATATCTGAAATTACTATTTAAAAGAGAATTATTGTGCTTTTTTACGTACAGCTCAGCCACCGAAAGGATTAATAATAAGCTTTCGGTGTTAGAAAGTTAGAACGAACTAGAAAGATATACTGATTTTGATGAAACTTGTATTTCTAAGAGTAGCTTAAGCTATATTTCATCGCGCTAACTTATTAGGGGCCGAACAGCGATGTTAGAGGTGAAGTAAGTCGGAGAAAAACGACCACCCGAGCGGCTTTTATTGCATACGCTGCCTAAACCGTTCGAGATAATATATCAAGATGATGTATGGAAGAATTGTTGGTAATAAAAAGAACTGCAAAATAGTCCGCGACAACATACATCTACATATTGCAACAGATAACTTACAATGATCGTTTTTATGTTGCCACTTGCAGTCAAAAATAACCGTTCAACTTACCAGCCGTTATTCTTTTTATTTTTTAATTAATCAATGAATTCGTATCACAGGATTGCGAATTGTATTATGCATTTAAGACGAAATTGAATAGGTAAAATTTAAAACAGCAATAAGACTAACAGATTTTAAGAATATCAATTATTATTTTCATCTTATTAAACGAATTTTTTAAAGGAACAAATACATTTTCACTTGATCCTTGTTCTTTGCAATTGTAATATTGAGAAAAAGCGTAATAAACAGAATGTGAGAAGCATAAAAATTTTAGAAAATATAATCGTGGTACATAGTAGAAAAGCGTTGAAAAAAATATGTTTTTCTTTACAATAAAAGCGGATTTTAAGAATTCATATGACACATAAAACACTATTATAGTGAATACTATTTTAGGAACTAAAAACGTGCACTAATTTTATATTTTTAATGTCCGAGGCATAAAACAAAGTCAAACAATAAAAATAATACGATTTCTCGTAACTGAACGAAATTGTTGAACCTTCCTAGTTTAATAAAAAATAATTGACTGTGTTATTTGTATGTACACTTTTTGCAGATTCTGTTATTTTTCCCGTGTATTTTTATATTTTTAATTTGACTTGTATATTACATACTGTTTTGTTTATTTGAAACACGGAAAACGGAAAGCACGTGATCTACGTATCTGTCGTACACGAAATGAATGAAAAAAAACGAACAAAATTATTGGTTATTCTGTACGGTACGGTGCGGTGTATGGAAAATTGATATCTCCCTTTATCTACACAGCATAGCTATTCAAAATGCCATAGTCAATTTACTGCAATAGAGACTCTTCTCTGTTATGAAGAGGTGGCTCCTTTGCAAAAGAATGTTTTCTCTCTCTCTCAATGAAGATTCGCCGTACTTTATTTACGAAATGTGTCCCAGAAACTGAGCAGATTTCCAAGCGTGCTTCTCGAGCTTCGCGAAAGTTCAGAAGAATCCGATTGAGGGAATCTTCTTAAAGTCTTTCCACAAACATTCCCACGTTTCCTAACGACATTTACGTTATCGAGGTAGAAGATGAACAAACAAAAAGCACACGAAAAGGTGTGAAAAGAGAATTACACACTCGCTTTAGTATAATTTCGGTCGTAAATCGCAAACCACATAAAGAAAGAATGACTGAACCACATAGAATAGAGAAAGAATGGCAAAAACTCGTAGTAAATACACAGGGTGGTCATCTTATCTGAAGACATTGAAATATCTCGAGAACTATGCATCGGATCAAAACAAGTGGGCAATGAAAGTTGTTCGTCGCGAAGGGGGACATCCAATGATACTAAACTCGAACCCCTTGGGGGTGGGGATGGGGGAAGATAAAAAACTTAAATGGGAACCCCCATTTTTCATCGCAGATTTGGATTCTCCAGAAAAAATACACAAATTTGACCAAGGAGTTTTCGCATTTTGGTTCACAGATGGCGCTGTAATGGACAAAAATCAAAATGGGTAAAAAATCGTTGAAAATTGGGGATATCTCGAGAAAAATACACATCAGATCAGAAAAATAAAAGTAGACGTATTTGATATTTTTAAAAATGCTATTCAATAACACCATAATTGACCCCCCAGATTTTTGTCCACTACAGCGCTATCTGTGAACCAAAATGCAAAAACTCCTAGGTCAAATTTGTGTATTTTTTTCTGGAGAATCCAAATCTGCAATGAAAAATGGGGTTCCCATTTAAGTTTTTTATCTTCCCCCATCCCCACCCCCTAGTCAAGGTTGGTATCATTGGATGTCCCCCTTCGCGACGAACAACTTTCATTACCCACTTGTTTTGATCCGATGCATAGTTTTCGAGATATTTCAATGCTTCAGATAAAATGACCACCCTGTATACTCTTGTTACGTTTATAACAGTGCAGTGCAATATGTAGTCTCTTTCAGTATTTCTAGTGTTAAACATAATATTCGAACAGTTCTGGCGAAAAATTAAACAGAGGATGGAAACCAGAAACTAACAATAAGATTGCAACGAAAAAACAAAATAGAGGGAAGACATTAGGTGAGGGGTGGCCAATCTATTGCCTACCATGCGTAAAATTTTTTCACATCCGAGTTTAGGTGCGCTATACAACTCGAGCACTTTTTCTTGAAAATAGGAATAGGGGTAGGATCTGCTTCGGTTAGGGGAGGAAAAGGGATAACTCAATCGCGCAACTAAATTAATTAACTTGCGCCAGTTGAAAAGACACACGTTCATTGGAGCACTAATCGACAATAGTGAGAAATGATCTTTTGGACGAGAGGGCGATCCTATAATTGTAAACTGTGAAAAAATTGCGTCGAATTGATGAGTAAGAAGGCTGTATAAATTCAACTGAGAGCTCTCAGGCGTTGAAAATATGAAGATGGATTCAGTTATGGCGCCTACTTCAAAAGAATAAGTATACGCGCAAGGATCTAGTGCGCCACTTGTAATCATCCAATGCGCCGCAGGTTGGCCATCCGTGCATTAGGTGCTTGCGTTTTCTGTCATTGAATACAAGATTTCACTTACATTAGTTTTCTTGTAGAGCCAAGAGCAAAGTTCTCGTTCACTATGTGTGTATGCATGTATGTTTGTATGTATGTATGTACATACCACGTTATACCGAGCAGTGTCTCTTCATTGACTCCGCGAGAGGGAAGCGGAGAGATAAGACACTATCAAATAACGCACGCACAACAACATACTCGGGAATTCAACTGTACTTATTTGGATTTATCAACTGTATCGATCTCGTACTTATGCCTTGCGCGTATAAATGAATTATTTTCATCACAGTGTTACTCCCAAAATTATTGCCTCGAAAATGTTTAACCGAAATTGTCAATAACCAAAATTGTCTATGATATTCAATGCTGTTGCACTTTATCATTTCAATGTATATTCTTGTACCTTAAATATGAATTAATCTGTGATCATGCAGGAACATAAATAAAAATCCATAATAATTTTGCTATTTGTCGACAAAAATATCAAAGAATTTTTAAAAATAAATTGAAAGTGAGTGCCCTAGTACATATTGATATAAAGGTTAAAAGCGTAAATGTGCACTATGTATTATCCTCCAGCACAACACACTGCACTGACGAGACATTCAATTGAGTTTGACAGTGCCGGAACTAGGGCGTGGCGAAGGTGGCACTTGCCACGGGCGCAACGGTCGTAGGGGCGCAACGAATGTTTAAGAATATGAATTTTCATTAGAAATTGAGAGTTTCAAATTCCAAGCCACGACATTAATGAACGACCTCAAGGACAAGGGTATGAACCATTTCCAAGTATTGGAGAAAATATACGAATTATCGCTTGAAAATGTATATCCTAACATAGTCACAGCTTTGAGAATATTCTTGTGCATGCCTGTGACGACGGCTACATGCGAACGTTCCTTCAGCAAGCTGAAGCTTATTAAATCATATCTGCACTCCTCTTTGGGTGAAAAACATTTGGCGAATATGTCTATTTTGTCAATTGAGAAAGAAATAGCAACCCGCCTCAATTACAATGAAATAATCAACCTATTTGTGGAAGCGAAGTCTAGAAAAGTTTTGATATGAATAATCTATTACCAAAAATTTTGTAAAGGCTTATACATTGATACGTATGTTTCATTCATTTGTAATAATTATACGATATAGAAAAATATTTGAGTTCAATATATTTTCCCATTATACTACATACAGTGTTGGGCAAAAATTTTATTTAAATAAAAATTTCGAATAAAGTGGGTTTTTTGCAAGTGGGTTTTAAATTCACTTTATTCGAAATTTTTATTTAAATAAAATATTTGCCCAACTCTGACTACATATAGATGGTAGGGGCGCATGCCAGATTGTTGCCACAGGCGCCGAAGCGGCTAGTCCTGGCTCTGGAGTTTGACCATGCTTTTGATTTTGAAAATGCAAAAATAGTAGAAAAAGAAGCCAATTTACACCAAAGGATTTTATTAGAAACAATTCACATGATTAAACAGCAGAGCGTAAATCTTAGGTATGAAACTCCCAAGATACATGACTATTACGCAACATTACTGAATCAGTAATGTTTTATCATGAATTTTTCTAGCAAATAAAATCGTTTGAAGGCTTAAAATTACATCAAAAGTAGATTGAATGTCAATTAATAAATTACCACAACTTTGTCTGGTATACAAACAGTGAAACTTGTCGCTTGGATTTTTCACGGTTCATATTTACCGCCAAATATTGATTGGCCAATGGATCGATCGATGTTCTCTGATTCAGTGGCCTCTTCACATTCTAACGTTTCTCCTCAGTCAGTATATCACAGACATGGAATCAACATGTGTTATAAAGTTGTCAAGAGTTTAAAATAATTTTGTCACATAGCAAGTATGTTTTTGGTTTTTTGCTTAAAATTTTCGGTTTTGTGTACGGAATACAACACAAATTTTATAATAATTCAATCATTTTTATAAACGCAATTATATGAAAATTTTTCTTGAAAATGGTCTAAACTTTTGACCGAAACGTTGAAAATTTTGTGGTAATTTGCAAAAATTACTTAAGTAGTAGCATCAGATCGAACCAGTGCGTTGAAATCATTGTTATTCGTTATTAACAAATTGTCGATCGAAAAGAAAAATTAAACTTAAATTTTCTAGATATCCTAACAATGTTCCAAAGTATTATTTACATATTTACTAGGTACACATAAACGATAAGTTTATTGCAAAAATGTCATATATGTGTCACGGTATCACGTATTCCATAATGAATACAATATTGGACGACGTAGATCGATATTATGCATGTATAATAATATAATAGATAAATACAATACTATTTGTTCGCTATAGTTTTGATATTAATATGTACCATATGTATGTACAATATATCGTTTGAGATCTTTTATGGATCATTGTAAATTTGTATTAAATAATAACAATCTAAAGATATTTGCGAGTAGAAATAGTCGGTGATGAGTGTTTCGTATGGAGTAATTACAGCTTCAAAACTTTAAATATTTAAATTTTCAACTAAGGATATGTGCATAAAAATTGATACGTACTTTTATTCGATCAAATAAATTGCCATAAATAAACACTGCAACAGGATTTATAGGAACATAACTGAATGCGTACTTAGGCCATTCTAGCAATTTATGGTTATTTTCATGAAAAAATAAAAACATTTCATTCATAATTATAACAGCTGTAAAGATTTTCTCGAATATATCTAAAGATAACCACATTTAAAAACGTAGAAAACCAATTGGTTCCATTGTACATACACATTCACTTATTGTGTTCAAGTTGTATTGCGAAAGATATCTGCACGTATACATAGTTAGGTTAGACTATACACATGTATACATTGTACCAACAGGCATAAATCACCGTAGTAAAAAGAAGCTTGAACGACAATAAGCACATTAATTGATATGCCTCAAGGATAAAGAAGACACAATGAAAGACCAGATGATGGAGCTGACGAAAGCAACGGAAAGAGGAGTACATACATATTATACATATGTGTATGTACGCGCTCGTGTGCGAAAAGGATGGAGTGGAAAGAGTGGGTGTTCCAGTTGGCACGTAAAAATAGTTACTGCGGTTGAGTTTTGCCAATTTAAGAAACTGTTTCGCTCAATTCCATTTCTGGAGCTTTCAGCGAGGCTACGAAATATGTAAATATGTACTCCATTCTGGCAATCTGTCGTTGCCGCCCTCTTTTCTTATTGCACCCTCAGTTTGTAAGTCGGAAAGAACATGTTTAGACCAACTTCGTTATTATGACCGACTCGAGCAAGTTCCATTCAATGCCCAAAATCTAAACATATTTTGACGAATAGAATCGAGTTTGTCATCAGAACTGTTAAGTGATTAAAAGATTTACATACGCGGAACACAGCACACGCGTCTATCTTATTATGTATAATGTTCGTACGGAGTACGAACCACTTCGGCTTGATTCGGAAACTTTCGGATTACTTCGGTATCCCTGCGTCATACGTAGAGTTTACTTTCTTTGCAAATACTATGCATTTCACGAATATCTGCATTTAACAGACGACGCTCGACAGTTCCACACTCACACAACGCTAGGGTACACTCACACACCGCTAGAGGACGTATATGTACGCAAGGATTGCAAGGGCCCGGGATTCCACTTCTTATTTCTCGATAATGCAAAGACGGGGGTTTTTAGTAGTCAAAACCGCTAGACGAAAGATCAATCTAGACCGCTGTTTGCCTAAAAAATCGTTCTTTTACGTTTCCGAGCAATGGTTTTGCAATATTCAGCTGCATGATGCCCGTCGGAGAGGCTAGTACGCCGGCGCGACTGCAGCGTCCTCTGACGGGCAACATGCAGCTGAATATTGCAAAACCATTCCTCGGAAACGTAAAAGAACGACTTTTGAGACAAACAGCGTCGTAGATTCATGTTTCATCTAGCGGTTTTAACTACTAAAAACCCCCGTCTTTGCATTATCGAGAAATAAGAAGTGGAATCCCGGACCCTTGCATCCTCGCGTACGTATACGTGGTCTAGCGGTGTGTGAGTGTACCACACATTCACGCGCGAGTGTCGTCTGCTAAGGTAATTATAATGATCTATTACTGTATCTAATGACCAAGCAAGTTATTAATCGAATTACTACTTAAATATGTAAAGTAACTGCAAAATTCGAAAAATTTAACCAATTATGTATTATAATCTCTGGTCATTTGTTACCAGTTACCAGATATTTTTAATTGAATTTAATTTATTTATGGGAAGGACCCTTTCATAATAAGTAATATGTAATGAGTAGACTGCGGATTTTATGCATTTATGATAAAAATGGGTAGGTCTAATTTCTGACAGTAAAAAAATTTGAAGAATTTAAATATACTACTATATTAGTTTTAACCTATTAAACATATTCAACAAGAAATTAAATATTTATTTCACCCCAGCTTGTTGCAATTCAAGTAGAAAGTTTTTATTTTGCATAACGATCCGCAGTCTAGTAATGAGTAATAGTTACGTGAAAACAAATTGTGAAAGCTTATGCAATATATGTACATATTTAACAATATGTATCAGTGTCGCCAGATTAAGAGAGGGTGCACGAATTGAAGGGGAAAAGTTACTCTCTCTCGGCACGTCGCGCGTCGTTGTAGAAGGGGGGAGGGGAAGGTAGAGTGGGGACACAAGTCTTGATCTGGCAACATTAAATAATGTTGAATTATGTATAAAGAAAGTGGAATAGCATGTGAACTTCGTGATATGTATTAATCAATTAAATGAAATATAAGTGAATGTTTAAGCTGAAGAAAAAAATATTATAAAAATGGACACTACAGTCATACATACATGAGTTTTATGTTTCTGAAATTGGCACGATTACGTCATCAACATGGTTATCAAACTTTCTGTGTGACAAGAGAGTTAATTATTCCGTTTAAGGAAACTTACCTCTCAACGCATCCGCTGTTGTTGCCAAAAGACCTTGCAGACTTCTGCTATGATGATGGATCAAGTCGTGAAAATCTTGTCTGGCTTGATGTCTCAACTCTCGTTCAGTCTCTTCGTTACAACACAGGCCATTGCACGTTGCTGAAATAACATAAACATTTAGTAATTGTTCAACTAATTATTTTACGCAAAGGAAAATTTTAACGACTTTACATAAAATATTTCAGTTTTACAGAAAATTCCACATTAACCTGTTTGTATTACATATAGGATTAACGAAGTATGTAACAATATGCCATATGTCGGAAACAAAAATTTCACACAGATTTATGGGCCCATGGTCCATACGATGTAATTTTTACTTGAACCATTTTTTTATATCATTTGTCGTTTGCGATTTAAATACACAAATTCGTGACAAAAATCATAACTAACTAACTCAAAGATGCATTGATTTGCGTAAAGGAAATTATGATATCATAAAAAACTCGTAGTCACCTGTATTTCTTACTGCATCAAAACATTTGCTGCATGACATTTTCATTAATATTATATAATTTATTGTTAACCGAATACCGAGTAAGTTTTGTTGGAAATATTGTTTCATCAATTTCGCGGAAATGCCTAAAAATTCGTAGCGATCGTTTCGCTTATTTGGGTCTGGGAAAAATGTGGTAACTTTGTGTACAGGGTGTCCCATTTTAACCAATATAAATCTGATTAGATAATATTATTAGATTATTATAAGGTTAAATATTAACCTTAAATTAAATTATAATAAATATTAACCTATTAAAAATTATTAGAATATTATAAGGTTAAATAACCGAGAACTATCGGTTATTTGAGAAAATGTTTCATACGAAAACTTTTCTGTTTCGGGGGGGGGGGGGGCGTAATCCAGTGCGCGTGAAATGTACGTATGAAGGACACGCGAAGGTCATCTTTATTCTTCTAACTGGAATCATATTTATAATTTTTTATGCTCTATTGATGCATCTCGATGTTCTGAACACAAATCTATTAACCTATTTATGTCGAAAAACCGTTACATACTTTGGAAGATAGGTTATGTACATATACATATTAATATGAGTACATATTGTCAATCTGCGAATCTGAATGGAACGAAATGAGACTAAATTCTTAGATAATTCTAACAGGAACACTTGTGCAAAGTTTCATCAAAATCGGCGTGTCTGAATAGGGTGGACCTTATTTTTTTACCAAAGAATTTTTTCCTGGGAACCCTCCAGAATTGTGACACCTGTTGAGAAAATGATTGGAAAAAATTTGGGGCCGATTGGATCATGGGAAACCGGCGCTCAACGAATTTGAAATTTTTTTTTCAATCTTGACATAAATATACGTTGGAATATATCGTTGAATTTGTCTTTTTTTCTCTGCAGGAATCCATATATAGCATAATCAATTGTTGATAGAAAAGTTGATAGAAAAAATATCTGTGACCTTGAAAACTTGAAAAAATGACCTTGAAAAATTTTTTTTTTCTCTGATACTATATTCACCTCCTTATATACTACAACTTTTGTTTGAAGAGTTTTTTCATATGTACATAACTGGCAGAGATATTAAGGGACGTCATTTGTATTATCGTATGCTTCCAAATAATGCAAATGACGCCCCTTAATATCTCTGCCAGTTATGTACATATGAAAAAACTCTACAAACAAAAGTTGTAGTATATAAGGAGGTGAATATAGTATCAGAGAAAAAAAAATTTTTCAAGGTCACGGACATTTTTTCTATCAACTTTTCTATCAACAATTGATTATGCTATATATGGATTCCTGCAGAGAAAAAAAAGACAAATTCAACGATATATTCCAACGTATATTTATGTCAAGATTGAAAAAAAAAATTTCAAATTCGTTGAGCGCCGGTTTCCCATGATCCAATCGGCCCCAAATTTTTTCCAGATCATTTTCGCAACAGGTGTCACAATTCTGGAGGGTTCCCGGGAAAAAATTTTGCAAAATAATTTTTATCAAGTATAGCTAAGGTCCACCCTAGTATCTCAATCATCTACTTAGGTTTCTTTGTTAGACACGATCTCGTCGTAAAACGCTAATCGATCGCGACAGTAATGAAGAACGGTTACAATAATCATTGAACGAGAAGTTTTTTGCAGATGAAATTGCCGTCCGACGGAAACGTGAGAGGAAGGTCTCACGTCTCGCCGCGCCGCGCCGCCTCATACAATTACGACATGAAGACGATTGCTCGATAAAATACGATAGACTCCTCTCGCATTTATCTATGTCGTAGGGGTCATGGACGGACAAATGAACGGGGCTAACGGGACCTTCAAGAGATCCTGGCTCGTTTCAATAGGTCCTTTCGGCCTCGTTCTAGGTTTCATCCACCTCTTCCTATTCGCCACCAATCGTCTGTCCTTACTGCAATCGTACGTGTGCCCCATTTCGCCAAACGTATTGTACTCCCGCGCACGCAATTTGCTTACCTACACAAAACACACAAACGAACCTTTCTACGTTCTATGTACTCGAATCGCATTTCGCCCTTCGCCCTTTCAAGTTTCTTCTATTCGAAACGTATTCTTTCTCTTTTAGAAATCGATGCTACTTGCGTGGCGCTCGGTGCATATCGAGTCTGAAACCTGTGTGTCAACACTTCACCTTCCAGAATCCTATTAACCCTTTGGTTACCCTGGACGAGATATCTCGCGCCCCGATACTTCCCAATAAACGCTTTTGACGAGATATCTCGCGCCCCGATACTTCCCGATAAAAGCTTTTGACGAGATATCTCGCCATCTAGCACCAATATTTTGACACTATAGACAAATATATTTTATTTATATTCTGATTTGTAAAAGGAAGAAATTAATGAAATCTTTATCTCGGATAAAATGACCGAATAAAACAGAAAATATTTCGTCTATAATGTTAAACCACTGGTGCTAGGTGGCGAGATATCTCATCAAAAGCATTTCTCGGGAACTATCGGGGCGCGAGATATCTCGTCCATGGTAACCAAAGGGTTAAGGTAACTGTACCGATTACTGCGGTAGCATGCTTCGATCGTATTTTATTTTAATATTATTTCTAACTTATCATGAAATAATAATACATATATGTAAGCATTTCATGGAACAACGATGTGTTCTAAGTTCTGAATACATAACATATGGACATACATAAGGAAAAATGGTGGCCCTCAAAACCTAATACGACATTACAAAATATTAAAAAATGAAATCGATAACATTTTATAAGTATTACATACTGCGGACGAAAAAGATCCATGTATCAATTACATACTTCGCACCCATTACTGCGGATTAGAATTCGAGATATACGAGCGTACGGAAACAAACTGTTTACGTATTTAGGCATTAATTTAAATAAATCCTGAGTACAGTATCAAATAATTTGTTTACTTATTACATTTTCAATGAATAAACCCTTTATCAATTTTAACGCCGTAGTATAATATCACATAAATAACTAAATACATACATACATTCTTTGAACAAGTTGAATTGTTTGAAAGGCTTGAAATTTGGCAATAAAAGATCAATTTGTGTAGTTTAAAAAATATTCTTGATAAATTATCAAAACTACCACTGCTTAAATAAACTGCCTTAATTTTCTTTTAATCAATTCTTAACAGTGAAATCTACAGCGGAGTATGTATTTATTTATTTTTCCAATATTTCCCACAGCTTATTCGTGAAACAAACCGTTTCGGTTATGAAAGCAAATAACATTCGGAAACGGTAAAAAGGAACTTCATCTTTAGTTCAGCCGAGTATTCAAAATTCTATCCAGGCTCTTGAATATTTCCGCTTTGGCATTCTGTTTCCAGAATACGAACGAACTTATTACACTGCCTTTCGCAGTTACTTATTGATCATTGGCCCGCGTTCCTTTGACCGCGGATGGTTCTGTTGCAAGTATGTACATATCATACAAGTATAAGTGTATTCTTGAGAAACGTCGTCGTTTTTTTTTACAGGAATTTTTACTAAAAAATATGAATACATATATTTACATCCATTCATAATTGCCGATGAGTTCACCATTATTTTCTATGTACATATGGTAGATACTTTTTCAAAAAAAATTCTCGGAGTTCTGATTTAAGAAATTCATTCAAAACTAATTTTAAGCAGTCGATACCTCATTGAATTCTTGATAAGTTAAACATGGTTTCAAACACCCAATGAAATAATGATCAGTTGATAATTTCCAATTGTAACTTTTCATTTTTTTTTACAACCATATTTGCCATGTGAATTTCTGACGAATCTAAGGTCTCAGTCCAGAGTCCAGAGTCCGGACCGAAGAGAACTGTTAGCAAGCTGCTCTCGCAAACTACTTGCGAACTGCTCGCTGAGAGGCCTCGTCCAGACCGAAAAGAACTGTTCGGGAGCTGCACTGAAATTCGCGAAGAGCTCGCTAGTAGATCACGAGCAGTTGCTGACTTTGAAAACACTTTCATCTTCCTCTTAATTTCTTTAAGCACCTCTACTCGAACTGTCGCTCGGCAGACGGACGGTTGCGGAGATATTACTGTAAATATTGGGTTGGCAAATAAGTTCGTTCGGTTTTTTACAGTGGATTAAATCACAAAAACCGAACGAACTTATTTGCCAACCCAATACATACATACAGTAAAAGCTCATTCGTTGTCCAAAGGCCGGGGGTTTGAGCGGACAACGACCGTGCCCGGACTCTATTTTTGATTTATGACTGCGTCTTTAGTGAAACGACTAGTTAAATGACAAAGAAAAGCATTCGCAGTCAACTGTCTGGATTTTAAAAAATCCTTATTTCCTTGCCATATTCCTTTCCTATTGTTCTCCGTTCTGCGCGGGTCTAGACAGTCCTGGGACACATCTGGCGACCAGATCCACGCAGGCCTAATCCTCTCGTTGACAGGCAGTGGAGTGGGTAGGCACTGGACAACGATCGTGCCCACGATTCAGGACAACGAACGAGCGATTACTGTATGTAGGTACATATATGCAAGAAGTAGAATCGGTAGGTCATGATCAGACGCATCAGCTGATTCCTGTCTAATAGCTAGACTGCGGATTTTATACATTTATGACAAAAGTAAGTAGGTATAGTTTGAAACAGTAAAACAAATTGCAACAAACTGGAGTGAAATAAAAATTGAATTTCTTTCCTAACAATAACCGCACCATAATCGGTCAAATGTCTCGGTTCATATTTTTTAGTCCATAATTGTTGAAATTACAAAGATACATTAGAAATTATGAAATATCAGCACATACAGTGTCGAGCAAAAGTGTAAACACACTTCGTTTGTTTTACATAAAACGCGATAATACAAGCTATTTTTCAATTGAATGATAAAGATTAGGTAATAATAATTATATGCTGAATGTGATAAAGAAAACATAACAGTTTATGTTCGATAATATTGACAATATATAGAATATTTTACAACAATAGGGATTTGTAGCAATGTTTATAGTTTTGCACTTTAATTGTGCACGTCGAAATAAAGCTTTAAATTAATATTTTGTCCATTTTCCTTTACTTTTTTGTACTGCCTCTAGCCTGCGTGGCATACTATCTATTAAATTTTTAATCATTTCCAGCTCAATATTGTACCATTCCTGTTCTGTTCTTTTCCACAATTCATAAATACCTGGATTGTGGATTGTCATATTTTGCTAGCATTCTTTTCACAATTGACCACAAATTTTCGATTGGGTTCATATCCGGACTTTGTGCTGGCCACTTCATCACAGAAAATGTTTAATTTCCTAGCCAGTTTTTTACTATCTTTGCAGTATGTTTAGAATCCCCGTCTCAACAACAGAAGGTAAATTATGTTTCATAATATTTAAATAATGCTCTTTGCACATGATTCCTTCTATCAGAACTAAAGGACCAACACCCTTATGAGTAAAATAACCCCGACACAAAATTGAACTATCCCCGAACTTCATAGTTTGTATTATGCTACTTGCTTGATTACTATTATCGGATGAAGTCCAGTACCAGGACCTTCCATCAGATTCAAATCTATTAATTTTTGTTTCGTCAGACCATATAACACTTTTCCAGTTTTCTGTTGTCCACTCTTTGTATGTGTGAGCAAATTTTTGTCGTGGTTTAATATTTTTGACTGAAAGAGCTGGTTTGCGTTTCTTTTCTTTCGCTTTCAACCCGATTCTCTTTAAGGAACCGCGAATGGTCCATTCACTTGCATTTACTCCAATGTCTTGAGCCGCGATTTTTGGAGTTTTACGACTAGACTGCGGATCTTTATGCAAAATAAAAATTGTCTGCATTGATTGCAAGAAATAGAAATTAATTTGAATGTTATTTCTACCCTTAATGATTTTAATAGAGGAGAAATCATATATTGACATCATTAATTTAAAAAATTTTCCAACAATTTTGAATTTCATCTACTCAATTTTGCTATAAATGCATAAAGATCCGCTGTCTATTTATGACTTTCAGACCGAAGACGATGTGCAATTTGACATGCAGTTCTGTCAGAAACCAGTCGCGGTTTACCGTTTCTTGAGGAAGTTGACGTACTACCATAGGTTTTCTTAATTTTTGCAACTATCGTATGACTTACACCACATTTGACTGCAATTTTCCGTAATGGAAAACCTTTATCGCACAATGAAATTATACTGCTCCTCTTGTCTGCACTAAGTGGTTTCATCTTGCCTCTAGCGAGTCAAGTAACTTTCACACTGAAGAATAACTACGTAAACACTAGTCTAAACGTGTCTTACGACAGTTGGCTATCAGTATTTGTTGACAATTTCATTTCCCTAGCATATATGTACAATCTTATTCGTCTCTGATGATACGTGCAACCCCCCCCCCCCCCTCTGTACCGATCCTTATTTTTGTAAAATATTCTATATATTGTTAATATTATCGAACATAAACTCCATATAATTCACCATATAATTATTATTACCGAATCTTTATCATTCAATTGAAAAATATCTTGCATTATCACATTTTATGTAAAACAAACGAAGTGTGTTTACACTTTTGCTCGTCACTGTATTGTTATAATAAATGTGAAAAATCTAAATAAATTGTTAAATGTTTCCATAAATATGAATATCTAATATAATCTTAGAAGAAATTATGGAGATCGACATACACGTTGAAATTGTTATTTAAAAAGTTTTCAAAAGAACCGTAAAAAGTGAAGACTTCATTATACAAAACTTTAAACTTATTGTTAGCAATGCGGTGGAACATGTGCATCGCTGCATCACGATGTACATACAAGGTTCTTAATTAGAGTCAAACAAACGTTAGCGTCGAGATATAATATCGTGCCTTTTTCTTACGAGCTGATTGTACATGTGTACATACACAATACTGAGCGTCCCGATAAAAAATGTAGTACATCACGAGAACATGAATTACAATCTCGCGTATCAAGATGCGACCGCTTCTTCTGCAATTTCATTCAATTCCCCGTCGAGTTCCGTTTAATAAGCGTCACGCAACAGAAATTGAAAAATTAACTGACGTCTGTTAGATCGATAACATGTTATGTATAAGTATAATGTTATGAAATTGGAGCAATGTTCAATTACGCAAAAGGATTGGTTTCGCGTTTATATGTGGAAGATCGTGTTAAACGTATAAAATGATTGACTGGTCATAAAACTAAGAATACATCATTTCAATACCGACAGTTTCATGTATGTAGTGTGCTTCGAAATGTAATTGTTTGAAGAATTATAAAAGTGGTATGCCCTGTTGCTTGAAAATACAATAGTTGATTACTCCTGATTAGACCGCGGATCTTTATGCAAGATAAAAAATGTTTGCATTGTTCGAAAGACACAGGAGCCAAATAGAAATTTCTTTCTTCTTTCAATTGTCTTGTTCAGTTGAAATTAATACACTAATTTCCTTAAATCTTCTTAATTCGTCCACTGCTTTAAATTGTACGTGCCCATTTCTGTCATAAATGCATAAAATCCGCAGTCTACTCATGATAATCATAACATGAAACAATGATTTTTGTCTATCGTTCAAAAATAAGCGGTGAAATATTTTAGAACGATCGTCGACATAACGTTTAAAGTAGCATTACATATTACATATCCTTTTTACATTCCAAAAAGAGGTTTTTCAAACATAAACCATTCTAATACGAATTACCTTAATCCACATCTTTATGTGTTTCTACAATAACATAGTACATATACGTATAGATAAAATATTTAAAAATTTGTGAAACGTATGACAAAAAACCGTCGATTACTTTTTACGGATAATTATTGAAAAAATAAAATAGGGATATTCGTTTATCTAACATTAAATTGTCACTTACAAGGAGAGTGCAAGGCCTTCGGGTCACCGATTTAGTTGAGATTTTGTATACTTATAGATCTCGATCTCCCTTTTACGAATATATACCATTATAGGGGCAAACACTCAATAATTGTTGAGATATTCATAAACAAAGTCTCAATTAGTGCTTAAATATACAATTGTAAAAAAAGTATACAACGAAAAGGGTTGGTGGAAAATATTTTTTTCTTATTTATTTATATTATTTATTCGCTGTGTAACATTGACTTGTTTATAAGAGATTGCACATTTATTACAAATTAAAGAATAAAAGTTTTAATAATTAATAAATAAATTAACCGAAATTAATATAGAATAGTAAATTACCCTCTCATGGCTGGAAACAGAAAAAACAAAGTAAATATAGGCAGAGAAAAAATATGGTATACGATAAATTTAATAATATTGTACTTACATATTTTTAATTACAACAGTGGTACATGTCGTAACAACATACGAAACATAATACATACACAGAAACATCTTACACATCGAACAAGTAAGTTTGGAAAATTTGTCTCTCTGATGTTAATCCGGCTGTGTATATGGAACGGTTAATTTATTTATAATTTATTAAAACTTTTGTTCTTTAATTTCAATTAAATGTGGAATCTCTTGTAAACGAGTCAATGTTACACAGGGAATGAATAATATAAATAAATAAGAAAAACAGTATTTTTCACCAGACGAGAATCGAACCCTAGCCAACCGGGTGGAAAGTCTCGTAAGTTGCCCTTATTCGTTGTATACGTTTTCTACAATTGTATATTTAAGACTTTGTTCATGAATATCTCAACAATTATTGAGTGTTTGCCCCTATAATGATATATATTCGTAATAGAGAGATCGAGATCTATAAGTATACAAAATCTCAACTAAATCGGTGACCCGAAGACCTTGCACTCTCCTTGTTATAGTACAGGTATTTTACCTGTACATACTACACAAGTACTTTACCTTACCACAAGTATTTTATACAGGGTGTCCTAAAAGTGTTGTGCATATTTCTTTGAAAGGGCTGATTTCTCGGAGCATTTGAAGTACATAACGTTTTCCTTTGCGAAAATGTTCTTCGCGGCGTTGTTCAGGAGTTATATATTAAGAAAAAATTCGGACCAATCAGAGCGCGGCTACTGCGGACGGATTCGGCCAATGCGAACGTCACGCTTAGCAGGGCCTGTACACTGTACACTGGCCGGTCTGCGTTTTTCGTTAATAACTCCTTAACGAAGCCGCGGAGGATTACTCCCTTTCAAAGATATACAATATTTTTGGGACCCCCACAGTATAACTTCGTTAGATCTACGAAAGACACTTTCCAAATTTTTATCGGAAGCACAGATAAAAAACATAAAATTCATGACTACATGCATACACATACTACTGTTTTTCTTCCGACCAATAGAAATTTGAAAAGAATTATTTACACTTTACACATTATATACCTAGTAAATTCATCATCCATCTAACATCTAAAAAAAAAAAAAACTGTTTGGTCCAATTGTAATAAAGTTATTCGTGTTTAGAGAGTGTACTGTCGACAATATTTTATTTCGATTCGGAAGAATCGACAAGAATGACATTGTACTTGTTTCGTGCTCTTTGCAATCTTTACCATAACGGTGAGACGATATGGCAAAGGGTTAACTAAATGTTTCACATAAACAATCCAGAGAAATGTTTCACTCGATACGACCGCGCCCGCAAGATGAATTTCAACGCTTTTCCCCTTGTCCATATCTGGAACATGATTTCACCCTTTTTGTGTGTGGGTATGCTGTAAAAAAAAGAACAAAGAGCGAAAACCTTTAGCCGTGAGAACGAAGCCGTTTCAAAGTCTCGCGATGGACCGCACCACACCCTGACGCATCGTAAACCGTTCGAGACATTCTCACTGTCGGTCCCTTCCTTTCATTCTCTTTTTTTCTTCCTCTTCTATCTTTATTCGTGGCGCCTCCGTCATTTCGAATGATTCAAGACGGAACTCGTCGCACAGGTACCAAGGATCCCCCGTCCCGGCAATGGCAACATTAAAAAGAAGAAGAACCGATACCCATCTACGTGTACTGGGTGTCCCGAAATAATCATGCCCCTTGCAAAATTAATCGAAACCGTGTAATCAGTCCAGTTTTTTGCAATTAACACTCGAGTGCTAACAAGTGAAGTTACTCAACCGTAACACGCCGATTTTAATGAAATTTTGGTATCATATAAAACTCAAAAAAATATTTGACACGTATTTTTTTATAGCGGCCGACATTCATGTTTAGGGGGTGAAAATAGCTCTCAAAGTTGGGGTGAAAAATCGATTTTTCTTGAATATCTCAAATTGGATTTTGAAATTTTTGTCTAGGCCTAATACTCTCGGAGATATTCAAGAAAATCGACTTTTCACCCCAACTTTGACATGAATGTGTCGGCCGCTATAAAAAAATACGTGTCAAATATTTTTTTGAGTTTTATATCATACCAAAATTTCATTAAAATCGGCGTGTTACGGTTGGGTAACTTCCCTTGTAAGACTCATTTGTCAGAGTGGCTGCTTGTTAACTGAACTTGTTAATTGCGATATAGGAATATAAAGTTAGTTGTAAAAGTATTATTTTTCAAACGGAAGTATGTATTATTTTTGACTCGCAGCATTGACCTTGGCGACACACAATATGTAAAGTCAATAAGCCGGCAAGGTGGACGCTACTCTAATATACAATCACAATCGCCAGTCCTCGTTTGTGAGGCTCACCCTGTACATTGTCAAAGTTCGAGCATTCGAAACATCAGGTAGAGTGGTATGCGTAAAGAAAGTGATCTCCGGAACAAGCAAGATACGGGAGGTCTCCCAAGACGATTCTTTCATTGAGTTCGCCATAAATGCACTCCAATAGATACACATCCATACAGGGTGTTTCGCGCAACCTCTAACAAAAGAAAATGGTAATTATTGCGAAAGGGTCATCGTACTCCCATTTTGATGAAATTCAAATATGTTATGCAGCAACACATTCAGAACAACTTTTTCCTTTTCCAATATAGGGGGTCGCTTTTAGTTTCCGAGATATTCGCCAAAAACTATTGCTAATACTGTATTGAATTTTCTGTATTCTTGGACTCTCCGTGGCAACGTAAGGAAGTCTTCTGCTAGGAAGCAGACGACACTCGCGCGTGAATGTGTGGTACACTCACACACCGCCAGACCACGTATACGTACGCGAGGATGCAAGGGTCCGGGATTCCACTTCTTATTTCTCGATAATGCAAAGACGGAGGTTTTTAGTAGTTAAAACCGCTAGATGAAACATCAATCTACGACGCTGTTTGTCTCAAAAGTCGTTCTTTTATGTTTCCGAGCAATGGTTTTGCAATATTCAGCTGCATGTTGCCCGTCAGAGGACGCTGCAGTCGCACCGGCGTACTAGCCTCTCCGACGGGCGTCATGCAGCTGAATATTGCAAAACCATTGCTCGGAAACGTGAAAGAACGATTTTTGAGGCAAACGGCGGTCTAGATTGATCTTTCATCCAGCGGTTTTGACTACTAAAAAACCCCGTCTTTGCATTATCGAGAAATAAGAAGTGGAATCCCGGGCCCTTGCAATCCTTGCGTACGTATACGTGGTCTAGCGGTGTGTGAGTGTGGAACTGTCGAGCGTCATCTGTTGGAAAAGACCCCCCCATAAGCCTGTTCTGGGACGGCTCTGTTTAATTTTTGTTTGTAAACATGTTGTGGGGATGAGAGAGAAAACAGAACGGAGAGAGAAAATCCAGGATCAGTCTTTCAAAATTGAAAGCTCACCCTATACATATATGGTATGTATGACCAGAGTGAGACCCTGTCTTCTCTATCATATCCACAGCGTGTTTATAAACAAGAAGTAAACAAATGCCGCGTCGAAGCAGCCGTACGTTCCCACGGAGCGCGCAAGAATACGGAAAATTCAATACAGTATTAGCAATAGTTTTTTGCAAATATCTCGAAAATTAAAAGCGACCCCCCCTATATCGGAAAAGGAAAAAGTTGTTCAAAATGTCGGAATCTATAACATATGTAAATTTCATCAAAATCGGAGTACGATGACCCTTTCGCAATAATTACCAAGAAAATTTTTTAAAATGCAGTTCTCAAAAAAATATACATTTTCAATCAGTATGGTTACTGCCATAAGAACAAGGAGGAAATCTACTTTTCGCGTGAATCGTTCATAAAACAAAGGTTCACGTACGAAAATACTAATCTGCATTTTGGATTTATTATTATACAGGGTGCGGCACCTAAAACAGGTCACCTGAATAACTCGCTTGCTTTTGAAGATAGAAAAAAATGCATCAGACCAAACTTACTTGATATCGAGGCGCTCGTAATCTGATGTCATTAATTTTTTTATAGGTGGAGACGTCAAGGAGATATGAAGGTCAATTCTGTTTTTTTAAATGGAATGAGGTATTTTTTAATACATCAATCGATGCAGCTGGACATTCGTCATAAAAAAGTACTAACCTATGTATGTCGAAAAGTTAGTAGTTCAGGAGATATTTCAATTTAAATAACTCTAAAATACCATTGCGGTCGTACTAACAATAAGACGTTAGCGTTTACTTACTTATGTAACGTCTTAGTGCGACGGAATGGTATTTTAGAGTTATTTAAATTGAAATATCTCCTGAACTACTAACTTTTCGACATACATAGGTTAGTACATTTTTATAACGAATGTCCAGCTGCATCGATTGATGTATTAAAAAATACCTCATTCCATTTAAAAAAATGAAGTTGACCTTCATATCTCTTTGACGTCTCGACCTATAAAAAAATTAATGACATCACATTACGAGCCCCTCGATATCAAGTAAGTTTGGTCTGATCCTTTTTTTTCTATCTTCAAAAGCAAGCGAGTTATTCAGGTGACCTGTTTTAGGTGCCGCACCCTGTATGTATACATAATACATAACATACATATAGTTTTGCTATTGTTCTAAATTCTAAAATGTTCAACGTGTACAGACAGAGGCAAAACTAGTATTTATGTACATACTTGGAACGGATTAACGAACAATGTTACATTCATCCTTCTCCTTTTTTAAACCGTTTAGAACGATTACTACTACGATATTTGTGATAAGTTGGAGTAATATGCGTGAATTAGTATGTATGTATGTGTGTAGTATGTACAATATTATATGTATGTAGATAGGTTTTAATCATAGGTAGGGAACGACGCACGATACGAGAAATCAATAATTTTACAAAGCCAATAATTCTTTCAAAGAACTCTGATTAAAAATTCTTCAAATTCTATGAAACATAAAGCACACGCGGAATGCGATATGGATGAACAGTATTGAACAGGTATGTTGATTACATTCTTGTCAAGAATGCGAAAATATTTTACAGGATCAAAAATCTCAATAGAAAAATATTAAAATAAACTGAACTTTCCCAAATTTACAAGTGATCGATCGTATCATATATTTTATAAGAATATTCTCTATTTTTTAAGTGTCGCTGAGATCGAACAGAAGCTTGTACATAATTGATAATTATTTCTATTTGAATACCTCAGATTAACCCAAATCGTGACTTCTCAAATATGTAACTGCAATTGATCGACTGTAAAAGTAGAACAAAATTTTAAGTGAACGCGACGCGACGCGACGCGACGACACAAAGAATATCAAAAGCATTTAGGTATGTATTTTTCTTCCGTGGACTTTGAATATTGAAAAGTGTATTTAACCATCGTTCGTCGATCGGATCAATTTAAACCCAATTATTGATTAATGTAAATTTACTTTCGCATAATCGAACCGTTCCGTCGAACTCTTATCATTACAGAGTGTCTTTCCATAACCGTTCAACCGTGCATTCCGATAGAATGTATGTAATATATTTCCATAAAATTATATTTCTATTAGCGTTAAAATTGACTTGTATTGCCTCATCAAATTAACAGGGCTACTTTCACGCACCACTTTTATTGCAATTTATGCTCCAAACTGATCACAATGTTTACTATTTTTCCATAATTCTTGTCAATCACAATTTTCTTCAAACTTTTTTACGCATCGCGTAGTAAACTAATTCTTTTATTTTATCGTATATTTGATAAAAAAGCAACAGGCCCCATCATTTTGCTAACCCTTAACTGGAAAATTAAATATTTAACACATCTACTAGTTAGAAACTTCTAAAAATGTAATCTGTACTACGACATAGTTCTGACAAGAACACTTCACGTGTATACAACAATCTTTCGCGTTATGCAGGCTTCTACCGTGTGTTTTATTTTAGTGCCTTCGAGAGAATAATGAATATGAACTGGAGAATAGTAACGACAACGAGCGATACAGTTGTAGTTGCGTTGTCTTTGGAAGGAAAAATATCGATTTCTCGTTCTCTCGAGTGATCGAACACCTTTTTCTGTTCCATAAAACTGACGTAGAATCGTAAAGTTTCTGTCACAAGAGACAGGATCGTCCGGGTGTCCTTCCTTTTTGCCCCTCCGTGATCCTTTTGTAGTCGTCGCCAACGGCACCTTGACCGACCTGAGAAACCCCAAGGTAGCGCCACACAGGATACTCAGGTATCAGGGAAAACCTCCTCCCAGTTTTTCGCCACGATTTTTCATGATTCATCGTTAGCAGCCTATTGTTCGGTACTTCCCCAACGGAGATATTGTACTTTTCGAACAGCCGCTCACGAATTTATCGGTTTTATTTGGTGTGCGAACGATTCGGCAGCAGGGATACGTAAGAGGATTCAAAGTGGGCCTCTCAATTCCACTCTAACTCCTCTTTTTTTGTCGGTATGCTTTCAACAAGTTTTTCTATCACTACATATAGATTATAGATAAAGGGTCTTCTCCATTAAGAGGTGTCATTTTTAATTTCACGCTACTTTTTCTTTGTTAGAAAATTGAGATTATTGAAGAATATCGATATACGTACATACTTTTTCCAATTTGTTAAAATAATTATAGAAATAAAATGTCGATCTGTTTCTCGTTTCTTATAATTGATACACCAAATTTTCATCTTCCAGAAAGATCTGCAGCCTGGTCGTAACCAATTAAAAAATTTAACAGTTTCACTCAGCTCGAAATTTAAACTTTAATCAGCAAGAGCACGCATATTCGTAATTGTGCATTTGATTTGGTAAGACAACAAATGAAGATGAGTCAATTTTTATATTTGTCTTTATACTTTTCAATTTTTCACCAATTTTTATACGCATGAAAGTGATTTTAGTATATTTGACGATAATAATACAATAAAATGATTAAAGAAAGAATTGAATATGTATCTGGCTCCCAATTTTCGTTTTACGTAACGATCCGCAGTCTACATTCAAGCACACATGAAAATAGGTATGTATGTATAATTAGTGTTCCTTCTCGAGAAAGAATTCTCGAGAAATTTTATAATTGGTTATTTCTCATTTCTCGAGAAATTACAGTATGTCTCGAGAAATTTAAATCTAGGAAAATTCTTATGAATCTCATTTATTTTATAACATATTCTCGGAAATGAACAAATACGTATGTCCTACCATCAACCAAAACATGCTACATACATTTTAATGTAGGTATTTCAATATCTCTGTTACTTGTGATTATACGAAAAAATGTCAGAGGAGAAATTTGCACTGTTCAATTAGGTAAATATAATGGCAAAATAAACAAATTTTTTGGAAGCCATATTTCGAAATTTCAAGGTCATCGTTATTTTTACTTAAAGGAGGTCATATAATTATTCTATATTCCTATTCAGAAAAAAAGATAAGTGGACACCCTTAGAAATCGCATAACTTTTTAAAAATTGGTCCAAAGGACTTGAATTTTTTAAAGATGTTGGACCGGCTAGTTTTCTAGAGAATGAGTAAAAAAAAAATTTGTTAAGATTGCAATTGGTAGGAATCATACAAAATTTAAAAAATAATGTTTTGTCAACTTTTTTATCTGACAATGAGCCTGTAACGATAACTTAATGCGTTTTATAGATTTCGGTAACTTATATACATATTGAAAATTTCATCGAAATCGGTCAACATTGCAATGAGCTGCATACGTTTAAAGATGATCACGTAAGGGCGAAATGCCCTGGCAAGGCTGAAAATCTGCGACTTTCACCCTTAAAGCTCTCATCTTTAAACGTATGTAGCTCATTGCAATGTTGACCGATTTCGATGAAATTTTCAATATGTATATAAATTACCGAAATCTGTAAAACGCATCTTTTAAATTATCGTTGGAGACCCAGATAAAAAAGTTGACAAAATATCATTTTTTAAATTTTGTATGATTCCTACCAATTGCAATCTTAACAAATTTTTGTTTACTCATTCTCTAGCGAACTATGCAGTCGGTCTAACATCTTTAAAAAATTCAAGTCTTTTGGACCAACTTTTAAAAAGTTATGCGATTTTTAAGAGTGTCCACTTAATATTGCCGCTGACTATCTGACTTAATAGTGCGCCACGTCATCCTTTTATCCGACCGATCTCAAACTTTGCACAAATTTTTTTTCTCACCTAAAGGGACAATACTGGATAGTTGCGTGCATTGTATCTCGATAAAAATTTTTCTCCAAGCTTAGCTATAGCTTAGGTGTACATTGTACATATTGGACAAGAATAAACATTGAGTTAATGTTTTTTGCGCTTTCGATAAATATTATCAACGATATTCCAAATATCATAAGTTTTCCAATATTTTTTTATTTTCTTAAAAATCTCGAGAATTCTCGAGAAATAGAGTCTTCTTTCTCATTTCTCGAGAAATGACAAATGTCGAGAAATCAGGAACACTATGTATAATGCTGCAATGTAATAACGAGCAATAAGTTGATGGAGGTTGAATTAGCAGGGCGGGTAGAATAATCAAGAGTACAATGAAAATGTGAAAAAACAACTAAAAAAAAGTGTGACGAGGAGTGTAAAATTTGTGACAATTTCGGATAACTTTTGTGGTAATAATAATGTGATATTATATTAATATGTGGTACAGAAATAGTTGCGAGGTAAAACTTCGCTACTGGCCCGTGAAACCGAAATAAATATTTTCTATCGTAGCCTTATTAAGAGCAGGAAATATTGTAGTAATTCAATCGTGTTAAAATAATTATTATTATTGCAGCATCGCTCGGCCAAAGACAGCGTTACTCGCGCACACCCCAGATATTACATTAAGGACTCATTGTCAGACAAGAGTCACAAAGCCATTCTCCGAGTAAATTTGCCGCTTTAAATTAAGAACATTAACGTCATTGTACTTCAATTGGAGGCTGCCGCGGACGATTATCTCTATCCATTTACTCCATTAGGTGTGATGTACAACACTTGACATACGGAAGCAGATAAAACCGGAAGTGCATAAAACCGGAAGCTACATCAGCGACCCTTCGCCCTCGATTCGACAAGTGGTTACTGACGTGTAAAATGGGTTAGAATGGGGATAGGATCGTGCGAAGAGAGCGAGAGAGAAGAGAGAGAAGAGAGAAAGATGAAAAGAGAGAGCCGCTCGGTTCGTTCATTCAGGCTCTCGCGACCAGTAATAGCGCCCCAGAAATCGGTACGCGATCGGTATCGCGGATAATTCCATTTACGACTCGGTTTCACAGTCTTTACAACGACCCGTCCGAACCTGTTCGCGATATGCGGACTTTCTCCATACGTGACTACTCAATTGCGTAGCCACGCTACATATGCCGCGAACACAATCGATGCTGTTCTTTTAACAAACTTCTATGACACGCGTAATCAAACTTTCTCGGTCTGCAGCGTTCTCAGCGTCGAATACTACGAACACATACTTTTATAATTGAGATACACTCCCGGACCAAAAGATAGCACATCGTCTATTTTTTCTCATTTCGTGGAATAAACGGACGAAAATGAGTATTTTAGTATGTCAACATATTTTGACATGCCTCTATGTATAATGTGTACTGAATATCATCGACAATATTTACTTCAACAGAATTCTAGAAATGAAAACGTAAATATTGTGGTTCGCAAGTGGGACAACATGATAGCACGTGTAGTAAATCTACGCTTCCCAGTTACGCGATATTCTCTCGTGTTGTGTATCTGTTTAAAAAAGGCAAAATATTATCAAGAATGGCTAGCGGAAAGAGATTGAACGCGTGTGAAATTAACACTATAATAAAATTGGAAGAAGAACAATATTCAGTGACAAAAATAGCAAAAATCATGAATAGAAGTCGAAAAGTAATAATGAATTTCTTGAAAAATCCGGAAAACTATAGTAAGAAGAAGAGTTCTGGACGTCCGCAAAGTCTAAGTGCCCGGGAACGTCGTGCAATACTAAGAGCAGCATCCAATTCTAAGATGACTGCAAGGCAAATTGATCAAAGTGTTGGTGTAGACACTAATATAAGGAATGTGAAAAGTGTTTCACAAAAATGCAAATACATAGAACGAAGAAAATTAAAGAAAAAGCCTTGGTTAACTGTGCAACATAAGAACGATCGGTTACACTTTGCGGAAAAGAATATTCATATGCGAAAGAAATGGCGAAGAATAATATTTACGGATGAAAAGAGGTTTAACTTGGATGGACCTGATGGTCTGAGTTACTATTTTCACGATATGCGAAAAGAGGAACAGTTTTTGAGTCGTCGGCAAATGGGAGGTGGTAGTGTGAAGAGTTGATGCGGTATCGGGTACTATGGTAAAATGGAAATCAAATATATAACAGGAAAAATGAATAGCAAAATGTATCTGGAAATGATTAAGGAACAAATAAACAAGTACGCGACCAGAATTGCTGGAGAGAAGTATACTTTTCAGCAGGATAATGCCGCAGTACACACTGCAAAAGTAGTAAAAGAGTACTTTTCTCGAGAAAAAATTCGCGTTTTAGATTGGCCAGCGAGACCACCCGACCTCAACATTATCGAAAATTGTTGGGGAAATCTTTCCCGAGCTGTATTGTAGAAATGGCAGACAATTTGGAAATATTGTCGAATTAAAAAAATGTATTCAAGATGAGTGGGAGCAATTAGAGCAAAAAAACCATTAAAAAAAACTCTATTTAAAGATTTATCTTTGCCAAAGAGAACGATAGCTGTTATTAAATGTAAAGGAGGAGCCACAAAATATTAAGCACTAATTATCATTCGTTGATTTACTGTTATACATAATTTTAAGTTAAATGTGCTATCATTTTGTCACACCATATTTCCTTAAAAATTCTTTTTTTTTAAATAAAATTGTATAGACTGGCGAAATTCAATTCAATTTCATTTGTGTCTGTTTACAGAGATATTTTGCAAGACTGTGTAAAAATAAAACCTTGGTTGTAATGTTAAACAAATAAATATTACGTTAATTTTAAAGTGTGCTACCTTTTTCCCCGGAGTGTACGTGTAAAATACTGAATGGGGGAGACCGGGGCTAAATTATTTATAATGTTTTCAGTTGGTTTCTTTTTTTATAAAAGTAACCTTCAACATTTTCTTCACGATTCTGGCCAATTGCAAATTTTTTATAAAACTATTGTGTGGTTGAATGACAATATGTATTTCATATCTTTGAGTGGCAATGTCTATTCATCAGCAATGCGAATTCCGACGTCCTCCACGAGCCTGATGGGACATTTCACAGATTCAGATGAAAAATATTATTTTCCATGGCTGAAGCATTAGCATATTAGCCTGCATGCAAAAATTTGCAGATTTTCAGCTGAAACTAAAATATTTTTGATCCGGAGGGGTTAAAGTTTCGCCGAGCCCCTAGATAATTGATTTGCGTCAAAAACATCAGTACATTTTTCATTTATAAAGAATGAAGAAAGGCCATCTTTGGAAAAGTAAATGAAATTATAATACGAATCAAGATGAAATAACAAGTTTATAGAGATCAGTGAGATGACCCACTGTTTAGTATACATTACACATTATACGTAATTTCATTTACTTTTTCAAATATGTACATACATATACTTTTATCGTTCTTTATAAATTAAAAAAAAGCCACCATTTCGTAACCAATCCTGTCCATAAAAAAAATAATGTGCTTGCATTCTTTTCAGTTTCACAAAACTGCAAATAAAGTTTGCATAGACTATAGACATTCTTAGACTATTTTTTATTTTTAAAAATGAGGGATGTCACTCTTCAACACGTGGTTAGTACAATTGTAAAAAAATGGCCTTCTTTATCATTTAAAATAACAATTCTTAATGGAAGACCCCGTACTTGACATAAAATGCATTGTAACACGTATGCAGTAGAACGAAATGGAAAATGCATTTATAATTTATACATACGTAACTGAGTTACCACTATGTAATTGTAAGTATGTACATATGTAGTAGCTTCAGTTAACGACATGCCATTTTTTCCAAGGTAGCATTCAGTTGCAAATTCTACACACACACAGCCAACGCTATTACAGAGTACATATGTAGCTTGATGTAAATAAGCTTTAACTAACTAATCTATTACATTTATGTAATACTCGTAACCTGTAAATCTCGTTTTAACGAGTTAATGGTGCACAAATGTTGCTTCACCACTGTATCTCACGCTTAATTCATCTTTTATTTTATGAAGCTGACTCTTGAAGCTACTTTTACGGTATACATAATTTCAACCTGTATAACCCGGTATAACTCCACCTTTTTTACAGTATGTAAATTGTAAATCTTTTTATTTTTGGAACAAGAAGTGTGTCGTAATGTAAATTTTCTTTTAGCATTATGTATTAAAAAGTATGTAACGACTGGTGAATGATACTTTTAGCGTATGTATCTATTGAGGTGGTAGTATGTAGTGATATTATCATAAAATGGATCATTCTCTTTTGAAGCGACATTTTACTGACAGGAGTTAGTCGAGATCGTGTCCTATTTGCAATACATTCAATGTACATACGTACATATATAGCACCTATGTACATATACTATGTATTATGTGTGTTCATCTGAAACAACTGACTGCTGATATGTTTCGAAAACGTACTTATCAGTTCTTTAATCTTCAAGATCGAATCTCGCAGCAGTGCTCGGACCTTGGCAATGGGAGACAACAGTAGTGGCAGAACCAATT
This sequence comes from Lasioglossum calceatum, assembly GCA_963966675.1. Taxonomy (NCBI): domain Eukaryota; kingdom Metazoa; phylum Arthropoda; class Insecta; order Hymenoptera; family Halictidae; genus Lasioglossum; species Lasioglossum calceatum. Next base: position 13,984,791 of record OZ016545.1, on the reverse strand, counting down.
CAATGACAAACTCATTAATACATACATACCAATATGTATCAATTTCAGACTATCATATTGCGGTATCAAACGGATATCGAAACTGCGCGTCATTGTTATTAATGAAATCAGTTTGATGCTGTTTCGTATACATATGTATAATACTATTCGTGTAACATGATTACAAAATTCTCATCTCGAAATATTAGTGCACTCGATGTGGTTGCGTTGCCATAATACATATTCTTTTTGTATGAGTGAAACTCATACTCAAATATTTCAAATACCTACTATTTAATATTTTAGATTTTATTTTGCTGAAAGAAAATAGTCGGTATTTTAAATAAGATATACAATTTCGAAAATGAAATATTTCTATTTTAACAATCTGAACCTCAAAATAAAATATTTTTATTTCAAAAATTTGATCCACAAAATAAAACATTTTTATTTCAACAATTTGCTCCACAAAATAAAATATTTCTATTTTAACAATCTGAAACACGAAATAAAATATTTTACTTTTTGCATTGTTATAATACTCTGAGAAACCGCATAAACATACAGTCGATCTTAACGTTAAAAAACGATTTACACTCATAAATGTACTGAATTCGAACCATGATTTTCAGCAATAATATTTGGAATTAAAATTGAAAATAAAGACAAAATATAAATATTTTCAATATTCTTTAAATAGAATACTATTATCAAAGAAATGACTGCCTCAAATAAATTATTTTATTTTCAAAAATTACTGTGTCGAATAAAATATTTTATTTTCAAAAATTACTGCATCTAATAAAATGTTTTATTTTCAAAGTTGTACACATACTTTAAAATAAATAGGATTATTTACTATTCACTATTTCAAATACTATTTTCCCCACCTCTGGAGTGGAACAATGAACACAACGATAATAAGATTCCGTGATGTTCGATCAAAATGTGGTAGTATGGTAGTATGTACACATGTAAACCACGATCTGTTCGTCGATGGTAACAAAAAATAAAAAATGGAAATGACAATCTTATAAACGAATAACGTGGGCGACGAAAAAATTCAATTACTACACAAATCGTGTAATTTAACTCTCAACGTTGCATTTATACACTGGATCTATGTATTCGTACGTTTACCAATGAAAACGCATTAAACCTCAAATTAAAATTAACGAGACGTAATAATTGATAATTACATATAGTGTATGTAGTTGCATCGAATATACTACCTATATGTAGTCACATCGAGAATAAAAGGAAATTAATAAAACTTGGTACATACATAGTGTACTACAGGTCCAGTAAAATACGCGTAATTTATTTATAAATCTCTATGAGATAAAAGACGCTAAAAGGTAAGTGTGTAGTGTGCAGTTCCGATCGGATTGAACCGAAGCGAAGACAAGGGTGAAGAGCGTGGCGTATCAGATGACCATGATGAAACACAGATTCACCGGTCTCACGACAATTGAAGCGTGTTTTTGCAAGAAGTACTTAAATCCTATTTGATGTAATAACATTAAGTACCGTTTAGAGTAACGACTCTCGAGAGCCATTAAATAAATTTCATAATTAGAATCAGGCGGGTATAATCAGGACACCTAATTGATTTCGTCCGACGAATCGCAAACCTGTTCGATTTCTACCGTTTCATAATTCGAAGTGTCAAAAAGATCCTGTCGCTACGCGGCCGACTCTACGCATTCGTGCAATCATTCGATCGTTCCGAACGAAGTACGAATCGAGTCGACTATGTATTTAAAGCAATTGAGAGGTTCTGTGCAGTAGATAGTAGATAATACATAGATAGTAGATATCTCTGCCACAACAGTAGTTTTCTGGAATATCAGGGATTGTATGAAAAGTATTTCCACGGAAAAGAAAGAGAAGCAATTTTTTAAGTGAAACTTCTTTCGGCAGGGTGTAAGCCTAATTCGCGTCACGGAATTCGCGACAGGAAAAAGCGTAACGGTCAATAATATAAGTGGGGGGGAATATCGCTGGCAGCTGTCCTATATATAGGGTGTCCAAAACCACCCGTCCAGGGGTGTTTTTAACTTCTCTGATAAGCATATTCGGTAAAAATGTTTGCAATAAAAGTTGGATGGATTAATGGAGGACATATGTCCATGACCTTGTATTTGACCTTCGGATCCATTTTCAAGGCTATTTGGAGGTCAGTACGAATTTTTTATGGGCTCTTGCAGTCATTTTAATCTAGGACATTAATACATATCTGAACGTGAAATTTCGAGCTCTTACTGACCTCCAAATAATCTTGAAAATGGAGCCGAAGGTCAAATACAAGGTCATGGACACGTGTCCTCCATTAATCCCTGCAACTTTTATTCCAAACATTTTTACCGAATAAAATAATCCCGATTATCGATCGGAAATGTTGAACATTCAATTTAATGATGTTTTCGGCGCAACTGTTTCGATCACAAGTAACAGACATATTTAAATACCTACATTAAAATGTAGCATGTTTTTGATTGAGAATAAAATAAATGAGATTCATAAGAATTTTCCTAGATTTAAATTTCTCGAGAAATGGGAAATAACAAATTATAAAATTTCTCGAGGAATTCTCGAGAAGGAACACTAACTGTACATTTAGTGTGAAGCCTGAAAGTTGGCTTGGCAGAATTGACAAAAATCTCATTTCTTTCTCGGAGTAAAACTTACTCCGAGGATGTTAGAATTGGAGTCACTTACTTTTGGTAATGTCCTCCGATGTATTCGGCTTGACGGGTACGATCGTGATTTTCTTGCTTTCGAAGAAAGGTTTGACACGCTCGCAATCGGCTGCGGCGAGATCCGCGTCGTTCCGCGAGTGTTCTGCGGATCGTGTCGATCGGGATGACACGAAATCGGAACAGCTGCACAACAGTATCAGAATGGACACGGACACAGGTGCGATGACCGCGTGACGATATCTCGGTATTGCTTTCATTTTGGTGGAAGAAGTTTGTGAATAGAGAGAAGAAGAGGCGACTCGACGGAGCGTGTGTATGTCTGCGGTGTTTGTGTGTGTGTGTGCGCGAAAACGGGCAAGATAAACGGTAAAGAAAGAAAAAGGCAACTGAGAATAAAGGAGCGGGCAGCGATACCGGCACAAGTTCCGCAAATCGTGATTGGGGGTGGTGAGGTTGGCAGTTTGAGGGGTTCAGGGGGAGGGGGATAGAGAGAAAGAAAGAAAGAGGACGGAACACGAGTATAGCGAGACGATTCAATTCCACCTCCTCCTCCTCCTTCGTCGCGTATTCGGCACGATCGTTCGAAGAGTCATCAACCGGGACGCTGGGACGAGACGCGGATTCCTTCCCCTTTCCTCTTCGTTCCTGTTCGTTCCTCTTTCCGCGAATCAGCCGCGCTGTCAAACGTCACGAGGATGAAGACGGCGGCGGGTGTTGCTGCTCGGAGATCTCGAGGAGGAGAGCGAGACGTGCATTTGGTGCGATCGCACGATGGACGGACAGACGAGACGACGGTTACAGTAATCACGACGTACACTGTCGGGAGAGACCGCGCGCAACACCGTGTTATGGCCCGCACACATGCACACCCGACCACTTTCGGTACACCACAATAATAAGAGAGCACACACATGCACGCACGTTTAATCGCACGCAAGCAAGCAAGCATGCATGCATGCACCACGCGACACGCGTTCCACGAGTATCTCGATGCGACTGAACCAGACTGAACGACTGAACCGAACCGAGAGCCGACCGACTAGCCGAGGCCGAGACGAGAGCCGAGAACCGAGAGCGGCACCGCGCGTGTATTCGCGATTCGACCGACCGGCACTCTGTCCCACTATTCCTCTCGCTACCCTATCCTATCCCCTCCACCGTCCAACTACCACTCTGTGACGTGAATCCACTCTGAACCTCTGAACTCAACTGCTTATCCTCCTACAACTCGCCGAGCCTCGCCGACTGCCGAACTGCCGAACTGCGCCGCCGCACTGGTCGATAAGTGCGGAAACTGGGGCAGAAATTTGAACAAAAAAAAGCTATTCTAAAAATTGAAAATTGTTGTGTAATTTCATTCATTTATTCTAAACCTACCACTGCCGATCGAACGACCGGTTTCATATTCTTTATTTTACAACTATTATATTATTATTGTACAGCTATTTCCATGGGAAATGTGGCAACCAATTTCTTTATTCCAGCGCGTACTAGAATAAAAATTGTACACAATCCAAGCAAATACAGTCTTGTTATTTTCCTAAGATAGAACGTTTTAATCGATTTTAGTGCTTGGTGCTTGTACCAAGTTGGTAGGTTTAGCATTATACGCGTGTCGGATAAGTTATTTTCGAATGAGTTTCATTTAACTAGGACTAAGGTAATTCAAATGATGGAAAATTATTTAATTTCATTATCTAGAGGAACCGGTCAATTCGACCGGTGGTGTTAAATTTGGTGTTACTGAATGGTTCCGAATTGTTTGAAAAACTAAAAATACGGCTTTAGTGTAGTAGAATAGCAAAAAATTATTTGGATAACTGATGTAATTCGTAATATATCCTGCACACAATAAACAAAAAGAAGAACCTCTTTGGAATTTGGAATCTACCAAAACCTCTTCGTTCTTATTGGATATATGTGCCTATGTACTTTAGTGCTCATTACTGAAATTTCAGAATACAAAAGTAGCTGCGGCCTGATGCCCAATAAATATAAACGAATTTGAATAAAAACACTTTTCAGACAGTCAAATTCAATTTCCGAGGAGTTTAAACGAAGGCGGGAACGCATGGCGTTCTCGCGATCACTATACTCGTCAAAATGATCTACGAAAAAAATAGAGCAATAAAAAATTGTTTATTCACTCACTACTTGTTGGGAGGACGAGAAACTGCGTTAGAGTCCTGAAATCAAAAAATAAAACAAAAAGATATTAAAATCGATTCGGACAATTCCATTTGTACATATACATAAAAAGATTTCGATTCAATTTAATTGATTTTCGAAATAAAAGTGCAGGCTGCACAATTTTTCATTAATATACTTTGAAAATAAATGTTCAATAATTTTAAGGATAGCTTGGTACATACTCACATTCTCTCCCCGTTGAAGAGAGCATGACACGTTGCCTTCGATCTCAGCTATCGATGTCATCTTTGCTTTAAAAGTAAGCAGCATTAGTCATCCAGGTATAAGCAGCCACAAAATAGTTTGCACCCTTAGGGCTCTGTAACAAAAAGAATAAATTCTTTTAATTCCAAAACAACGACTGTCGGAGACTAAATCCGAGTGAATAGAAAATAAATATAGTTCAAGTGGGATATTTATTAATTGTTCATTAATGGATTGGAAAAAAGGTATTCATTAACATAGTTTAATTGGAAAGATACCTGGAAGGATACTCACGATCTCGTCTTCTGCTTGAAGAGAGAACGGCGTCCCGATCTCGATTGTCGAATAGTATCGATCTCGATTGCAATACCGTTTTTGGAACGAATCTGTAACAGAAAGAACAAATTCGTTAATTTCAATTGACCAATAGTCAGAGACTAAATTCGAATTAATAATAAATAACTGATTCAACTTTAATAGAAAACCAAAATTAATTTCAACGGAAAATAGATAACCTTGACTCGACACAAGAATGAATCCGAATTAGTAGGAAATGAATAATTCAAATTGAATATTTATATATATACCATAATTGTTCATTAATGGTATTAAGAAAGATGTTCAATATCGCAGTTTAATTGGAAATATAATTTGTGCTCACGCTCATGTCCTCTTCTGCTTGAATCAAGTACGCCATGAAGCTATGTTACGCTTTCGATTATCGAAAGCATCCAGTAGTATCGATATTGGCTATCGATGTGATCTTTCGATCCATGGATACTTTTTCCCAAAGAGGATTAGATCACAGACGAGGAGACGAGATATAGGAATAGACCTGACACCCAATGCATTTTAGTGTCCGCCGGTATCGGTGCGCTAACGCCCCGTTACCATTCAGTGTCAACAGTGTCAACACCCAACGTTACCGATAAAACACAATTTTTTAGCATTATTAGCACGAAGACAAAATTTTATACTCCATTCGCATTACGTGTATTTAATATGATTTTGCGGGAACAAACATACGCGATGCTTCTTTTATTTGTTTGTTTATCTTTTCTTTTGATGTTATTTTTTACGCCTTCCCAATCTGTTCGTTTTTGTAGTTTTCTTATTACATTTCGATATACGTTAGTGGACAAAAATTTGAAGACACTCTAAAAAGACGATAACTATTTTAATATTGTACTATAAGATATGACATTTTTTGGGAAGCTAGAGCAATTAGTTTACTACAGGATGTGAAAAGAAATTTTTTTTCAAAAATTGCAATCGATCGAAATTGTTGAGAAAATACTAAAAGTTTCATTTTCAACTTTTTTATGTGGGCCTATATTGAAATTTTTAAAAATACGTTTTGTAGATCTGTGTGACTTAAACATATTTTGAAAATTTCGTCAAAAATCGGTCGACGTTGCAATGAGCTACAAACGTTTAAAGATGGTAAAAATTTCAGATTTCTCTGCAATAAATCGAAGGATTCTTACATCTTTCAATGCCTGTCGTTTTTTCCCGCATCAACCGATTTCGATGAAACTTTCACAGTGCATATAATTGACACAGATCTACAAAATGTATTTTTTAAATTTTCAATATAGGCTCACATAAAAAAGTTGAAAATGAAACTTTTCGTATTTTTTCAACAATTCCGATCAACTGCAATTTTTGAAAAAATTTCTTTTCGCATCCTGTAGTAAACTCATAATCTGACAACGTTGCGTACTTTAGACTTGACAACGCTGTAGACATACCGTTCGCAGATATTTTTGCTACAAAAAAGGTCATTCATTGTGTTTTATTATAATATATTATCATGCAAACCCTAGGGCCTCCTGGTGACATTTGCTACGGGCCCCTGCGCTGGCTTAATCCGGCACTGGCTGTAGAAGTTTTACCAGTCGAACCCGAGTCGGATTGGTTCTAGTTCTCGAATCCGCCGTTCTCAAAGCGTAGAGGACGCTAAAATCACTGACATTTTAAGGTGTCGGTACTACAGATTCCTATGAACAGATTCCTGTGGAAGCAATAATTTTCTTTAAATTTTATCCATAATTTGCGATTAAACTGGCTATAAATATTATGCTCCTAGAAATAATAATAATACATCTTTTTAATTCTATAAAGGTGTTGACACTGAATGGTAATGGGACTCGATGGGAGTCATCCTGGGGCGTTAGCGCACCAATACCGACGGACACCAAAATACATTGGGTGTCAGGTCTATTCCTATATCTCGTCTGTGGTTGTACTACTGAATTTCGTGACACCTCCTTCGACATCATGTTCTCCTAATACAAAACTCCATGTATTAGCAGAACATGGTGTTGAAAGAGGTGGCACGAAATTTAGTAGTACAACTCGACGACATGTCAGACGGTCGAAAATTGGCGAAAATTTTCGAAAATCTCGAAAATTGAGAAAGTATTAGGAGAACCAGGGCCGAATTAAGCCCCGTAGCAGGAGTAGCAAATGCTACGGCTACGGGCCCCGCGCCATACAAACAAGGGCCGATACATGAGCGCCTGTCTATGCCAGGGGGCACAGATAGTTTTCCTAAAAAAAAATCTCATTCATTGAGGTTGTCGCAAAGGTGCGCTACATTTACACACGAGCGGCCCTGATGCAAAGTCTTGGGCCCCGCCATAACATTTGCTACGGGCCCCGCGCTTGCTTAATCCGGCACTGAGGAGAACATGGCAGACGTTGGAATATTTTTTTATTTCCAAATCAGTACAGTAACTCAATGAAAAGTACATTTTTGCGGAAATCAGTAATACGTATAACTCTACGACAAGTGGGACGTTCGGGAAAAATTGGTGGTTCAATAAATATAATACGCAGATATTCTTTTTAATACATAGTTTTTATTTATTCATTGTAAATTCATACGTAAAGTGTTTGTATATTGTACATGTACATAACTTATGTATATTACATTCTAAACATTTGTAACAAGAATGGTGACTAAGCTTGGAGAGATGGAAAAAGCAAGCAACGCGTACGAAAGATGAAGAAGTGTCAATAAGTTTTCGTACGGTGACGTTGCGTAGCTTTACTTTTGTGATAGCGAATAAATTGGCAAGCGCTGAAAATCAAAGAATCAAAAGGCAAAAGTGAAAATTAAAGACGCAGAATTCAAGCTTCTTTTTGATCGTTCACTTGTCATCGCGTAGCATCATGCGCGAGTTCAGAAGAGTACTCATTTTCTGTCCATTTTATCCAGTGCCAAACTATTTGTTTAGCGCATCTAAAAAAGAGCTGCTCTGGTGCATCTAAAAAAATGCTGCGCTGGCGCATCTAAAAAAGAGCTGCGGTTACGCATCTAAGAAATAGCTGCGCTGCCGCATCTAAAAAAGAGCTGCGCTGCCGCATCTAAAGAAAAGCTGTGCTGTGCATTACACGGCAGTAACAGTAAATTGGCAACCATGAGACGAATATTCTCGGATGTGATTTGGCAACTACGCCTTCGATATCTGAAGTCCGACATAATTCCTAAACTCACCACTCTAAATCGTAGAGGGCATACCAAAACCTATGATTTTTTGAACGGGGCTCTGTCGGATCGATGAATGGAACGTGCCGGATGAGTCTTTTATTTGGTCAAATTTCCCCGAGCTTTCTAAGAAAGTAAATAAGCTCAAGTTTGTATTGTGTTCTCTTACTAAGTATCCGTAACTAATATACATATAAACAGATGCAAGTCCACAGTGGTTTATACAGAGACATCTTCGGAGGCCTGGGCCCGTGGGGTCCAAGGCAATGGTGACGCCATCTTGACGTCCAAAACTATGTTTCCAAATAAATCGGATATGGAATGGACAACATTAAAATCCGGTAAACAAGGAACAGGAGAGTCATGCCAAAAAAAGAGAAAATCTGTAGATCCAGTCTCCGCATCCAGTATCAAGGAAGGTAGGACACAGGAGAAAATGACAGACTCTACTTCTACGAAGAGAAGACGTGAACAGTGATGCCATACGGGGGGAAGTGATAGATATATGATGTACCCCCTCTCTGATGACCAGAGCGCGACGGGGCATACGCAACGTGTCGGTGGAATAGGGAAGGTGAATAGTGGAAGGGGAAAAGGAGGAGAGTATTTCCGAGAATTTGGGTACCGATCGGTACCCATATGGCATCACTGGACGTGAACCTCCTGCAGTCAATTTGTACCCAGAAACGCATAAGGGCCCTGCATTTGTCTCGGCCGTTATCAACAAAAACTCTGCTAAGCAAAGAAATTCTCAAAATGTACTAATGCTGGCCAAAGCGCTCAGCAAAATCAACCAAGAGGTGGAAGAAATCAAACCGGTAGGTTTTGGTCAATTCCATTTGAAATTCAAATCCGCTACGGAAGCAAATCTGTTCATTGACTCAGACAAGCCAGGACTCGAGGGGGTTAACATTTTTATTCCCAAATTAAGAACATCAAGGAAAGGCATCATTAAAGGTGTCTCCATTGATTGTGATATAGATGACGTATTAAAATACACAGACTCCCCAGTGCCTATCTTAGGTGCCCGCAGGCTAAATAGGAGAAATAAAGATCCCCAATCGTAGAAGTGGTTGTGGGTTCCTTGAATCATTAATGCTGACCTTTAAGGGAACAGTCTTACCTGATTATGTCAAGCTATACAAGCTCATTCGTACACCGGTTGACCTATATATTAAACCGATAAAAGTATGTTATGGGAGTTTTAAATTTGGCCATACCAATAAATTTTGTTGGAGCCAAAAAATTTGTAAGAACTGTGTATCTACAGAACATATCCAAGCAGAATGTACAAATAAGGACACTCCTACCTGTGCACAGGTCCCTCTGCACACTGCACCCCATTCTTTATTCAAGCGGCACCTCCTTGGAAACTAGCAAAGAGATCAATAAACAGATGTCTCTGCTTAATATCAGTTTTTACGAAGTCCGTCAATTAGTGATGGGAAAATCAAAAACCTCTGATGTAGCAAACATTGCGGGAACCAAAGAGAACTTTCCCTCTCTTAAATCAAAGTCTCAAGAAGTCATTTTAGATCTAAAGGCAATTGGAGGACAATCACAGCCTGTCCCTGCTACTAGTGCGTGGTCACAATCTTTATCCCCCCATCATCCTCTTCTAAAAACCACATTAATAAATCCTCTTAGCCTTCAGACTAGATAACCAAAGAAAATCAATCACTTCGACGAAAGAAATTACCCTCCAAACCCAACTGAATCCGCCCTCCTCCTCCCCCTCACAAATCATCAAATCGCTTTCATCTATTTCTTTACCCTCCACTTCCTCTCTAAATTCATCTACATTTTCCATCACAAACCTAGACTCCAAGCCTCAAATCTTGACCTCTACAAAAGTATCTCCAGCCTTAGTCAAGCAGGACAAGCCAGCAGCCAATCCAAAAAAGAACTAGTATTTCATAACTCCTAGAATATACAACATGCAAAACTCTCTACGAATATCGCTGTGGAATTGTAGAAGTTTATTGAACAAAAAAAGCTGAGATTACTGGCATAGCTGCTAGACCTGATATTATACAGGGTGTCCCAAAATTCCTTCAACAGCCGGAAATGAGAGGTTCCTGAGATCATTTGAAGCAACATTTTCCTTTGCAAAAATGTTATCCGCGGCTTTGTTTAGGAGTTATTAACGAAAAACACGGACCAATCAGAGCGCGACTTAGACGCGAGTTGGTACAGTCGGCCAATAGACAGTTGGCGCGCCGGGCCGGCTGTGCCAACTCGCGTCTAAGTCGTGGCCTGATTGGTCCGTGTTTTTCGTTAATAACTCCTAAACAAAGTCGCGGATAACATTTTTGCAAAGGAAAATGTCGCTTCAAATGACGTCAGGAACCTCTCATTTCCGGCTGTTGAAGGAATTTTGGGACACCCTGTAGTCTGCACCGAAACCTGGCTTAGTCCTCAACAAAAATTTTCTATCTCAGGATTCAACAGTGTCAGGAAAGATCGCACTTTTGGCTGGGGTGGTGGCATCGCCATTTTCATCGCTAAGGACCTAAGATATAATACATTAAATTCTATTGCCCATAATATCTACAAACTGAAACCTGCTGTATACAGATTACTAACACTCAAGAAAAAATAATCATAGCAGCAAGCTAATTTTTCTACAACTCATTGGAACACCTTTATCCAAGACGTCAAGGACATTGGCCCATATCTGATTATGGAGGATTTCAACCCTCATCATACAGAATGGAACTGCTCCAAAATAGACGGTCCTGGAAGTAATCTTCTACAAGTGATAGAAAATCACAACACGTGGATATACTCAACTTCAACCTATCCTCCCACTTTGATTCACGCTATAACTCCTACAACAATCTCGATTTGGTACTGGCTCCAAGATGCCTCACAGACTTTCTGCACATAGCACAAGAAGATGACCCACATGGATCTGATCACTTTCCGTTATACATCACCTTCAAAACCACTAAACATCTGTACAGGAAAGTAAACGACAGACTCTCCTCTATAAGGGGATCCTTTCCATACTCACACACCGCTAGACCACGTATCCGTACGCGAGGATGCAAGGGTCCGGTTTCTTGAATTCCAATTTCTCGGTAATGCAAAGACGGAGGTTTTTAGTAGTTATAACCGCTAGATGAAAGATCAATCTATGACGCTGTTTGCCTCAAAAGTCGTTCTTTTACGTTTCCGAGCAATGGTCTTGCAATATTCAGCTGCATGATGCCCGTCAGAGAGGCTAGCGCCGGCGCGACTGCAGCGCCCTTTGACAGGCAACATGCGACGGGCAACATGCAAGCGGAATATTGCAAAGCCATTGCTCGGAGACGTAAAAAAACGACTTTTGAGGCAAACAGCGTCATAGATTGATCTTTCATCTAGCGGTTTTAACTACTAAAAACCCCCGTCTTTGCATTACCGAGAAATTGGAAGTCAAAAACCGGACCCTTGCATCCTCGCGTACGTATACGTGGTCTAGCGGTGTGTGAGTGTGAAACAGTCGAGCGTTGTCTGCTGGAGAAGAGCCCCATAAGAACTGACTGGGAAAAATACAGTAACCTTATGGATTCATACATAGCATCAACACTTCACCAAGGATATACCTCAGCACTGGACAAGTATAGCTAATTTACTGAATGGATGAGTAAGTCGATATATGAAAGCACACCTTGGAGAAAAACAGTCCAGAATCACCAATACAGAAATCCTGTTCCATGGTGGGATTTAGAATGTGATAAAGCAGTTAGATACAGAAAAGCTCTCTTCAAAAAATGGAAACATCAGTCCTCTACAATAAATTGGGTAAATTATAAAAAACAAGTTGCCGCCACCAAGAAGCTCCTTCATAAGAAAAGGAAAGAAAACTTCAGAAATTTCGCCGCCAGCTTATCTCACAGAACCTCAATAACATACCTATGGAATCGCATCAAAATCTTAAAAAACAAATGGATTTATACAAGAAACACAGAAGCAATTGAATCAGACTCTATCAATCGGGCTAAACAGGTAGCAATAAATAAAGTTTCGCCTCCATGGGTTCCAGTCAATCCAATTATTAATTTGCTGGTATCTGCGAATGAATTTTTGGACTCTTCGTTCAGCTTCACTGAATTCAATTGTGCAATAGAACGAGCCAACCCCAAATCTTCTCCAGGTCTTGATGGATTAGACTATAACATGATTAAATGCTTATCCACCAAATGCAGGCTGTACCTGCTTGATATATACAATGAAATCTTCAGAACCAATTGCTTACCAGAAGAATGGAACAAGTGCCAGATCTTGCTTATCAAAAAGGCAGACAACAATGGTTTCAGTTCCATATTTCTTACATCATGCATGTGCAAAATAATGGAAAGGATGATCAACAATAGACTGCTGTGGTGGTGCGAAACAACCAACCAACTTCCTCCATCCCAAATAGGTTTTAGGAAAGGAAGATCCTCCATCGACAACATCCTCAACATTACTACATACATAAGCACAGGATTTGGTCTCCATCAAGTTACAGCTGTTGCCTTCCTAGATGTTAGCATATGACAACGTTCAATGGAACATTCTCCTGAAAAAGTTGTCTGTAATAGGTATACCTTTTAATACGGTAAAATAAGGTATAAATAAATTTAGAAAAAATAGGTCTTGATCTTTCGTTAGGGAAAACTAACCTCAAGGTTTTTAATAATAAAAATTATTCAAGTGGGCATACCCTTTTCCGAGTAGGTCGGCTCCTGATTCCAGATTCACACACAGGCACTACCAAGTTTCTTGGTATCCATTTAGATCACAAATTATCTTTTGAAACCCATATTCGCTTGCTTCATAAGAAATGTTCCACCACAATGAATGTTCTAAAGTTTCTAAGGGGAGTCTGGTGGGGCGCCCATCCGGATACTTTAATTCTTCTTTATAAAGCCTTAATCAGGTCTAGACTTGATTATGCGGCACATGTTCATTTTCCAAGCACCCAGTCACTTATTGCAAAACTAGAATCGATCCAGGCTCGGGCCATCAAATTGTCCCTGGACCTTAGAATGTCTACTCCCACTAATATGGTTCTGGCAGAATCTGGTATCCCATACCTTAAAAATAGAGCTTTATACTTAGAAAAGTTCCATCTAATGAAAATTTTTTCTAACACTAACCACATTTCTAACAAATACCAGGTATGTAAATATGAAACCGGAATTTGCCCATAGGTGGCTCTAGCTGTCAATGTAGTTGCCGTCAAACCGCGTCATTGACGCCATTTTCTTGTATTGACATCTGATAAAGATTTTCAACTCACAACCATACAAGTTTCATACAACAGCATAGTTTTTAATAATGTTGAACATGTTGAATTTTGTGCCTGGCAACTACGATATGCGGACAGCATTGATTTTCTGTTTCCATTTGAAGAAAACTGCTGCTGAATCGCACCGAATGCTTGTCGAAGCTTACGGTGAGTATGCTCTTGGTAAATCACAGTGCTTTGAGTGGTTTAAAAAATCCAAAAATGGCGATTTTGGTGTGACAAACGAAGAACGTGGAAGACCACCGAAAAAGTTTGAAGACAGCGATTTGCAAGCATTGTTGGATGAGAATGACGCTCAAACGCAACAACTAGCGGATCAATTAAATGTGGCACGAGAAACCGTCTCCATACATTTGAAAGCCATGGGAAAGATTCAGAAGATGGGAAAATGGTTTCCACATGAACTGAATGGAAGACAGCAGGAAAACCGAAAAACCACTTATGAAATGCGCTCGCCAGGTACAAAAGAAAGTCATTTCTCCATCGAATTGTGACTGGTGATGAGAAGTGGATATATTTCGAGAATCCTAAGAGATCATGGGTAACTCCAGGCGAACCATTGACATTGACTACAAGGCCAAATCGCTATGGACGGAAGACAATGCTCTGTGTTTGGTGGGATCAGAAGGGTGTGATCTATTACGAGCTGCTAAAACCTGGCGAAACCGTTAATACTGAACGCTACCGACAACAAATGATCGATTTGAATCAAGCTTTGCGTGAAAAACGACCGGAATATCAAGAAAGGCAACACAAAGTGATTTTGCTTCATGATAATACACCATCACATACAGCAAAACCGGTAAAGGAAACGATTGAGGCGTTTAATTGGGAAATACTTTCGCATGTGGGTTACTCACCAGACATGGCTCCATCCGATTATTACTTATTTGCAACAATGGGACACGCACTTGCTGAGCAGCGCTTCACATCTTACAAAAATGTACGAAAATGGCACGATGACTGGTTTGCCTCAAAAGAGGAACAGTTCTTTCGGTGTGGCATCCACAAATTGTCAGATAGATGGGAAAAATGTGTAGCTACCGATGGGTAATATTTCGAAATAAAATATTTTGTATCATTGTCATACAATAAACATGTATTTTCTATACAAAAATTCTGGTTTCATATTTACATACCTGGTAGCTTCTTCCTTTCATACCACAATTTTTCAAGCACCATGTGATTTGAATATGGATCATATATATTATGAAGCTCTCCATCCCCTGATACAGAATTCTTAGACATCATAAGAAACTATTATAACAATCATTTATGCATTTTCACGGATGGGTCAAAAGTAAAGGGTGCACCGTCTATAGGATTAGCAGTTGTTTGCCCAGAAGAAAACATATACCTCCCAATTAGTATTAACCCAATTTGCTCAGTTTTTACAGCAGAATGCGCTGCCATTTCACTTGCCATCGACACTTTCCACTATAGCGATAGACCATTAGTAATATGTTCAGACTCACTTAGCGCACTAATAAGCCTTTCTAGACCCAATATCGATATTAAAACAAATTACCATATCGTTGATATAAAACGTAAAACCATTGAGCTTGCATCCAAATACAATAATGACAAACATGTCTCATTCGTCTGGATTCCCTCACACTGTGGGATCCAAGGTAATCAACTTGCCGATAAATTGGCTAAAGCTGCCACTCAAAAAACTAATTCACCCCGCTTCAGAATCCCGTACACAGATTTTCGAGAAAGGACGAAATGTGGGATGATTTCTACTCACAACTTGAAAATATTTTCCATAGTAAAGGTAATCTCTACTGGCAGAAATTTTTCAAATTCCAAAAAATACCTTGGTACAGTGGACTTGACCTGACCAGAGAATGGATTGTAAGTTGTAAGATTTGGTAGAATAAGATCTAATCATGTAAATACGCGAGAATCACTGTCTAGATTCTAGATGTCAGACTCCATTTGTGAGTGCCTGACAGTGCCTGAGCCTGAGTGCTCCCATCAGCTTGCATCAGCTCCCATCCAATACAAGATATACATAGATCATCTGATATGGCAATATTGGCAATGCCCTCTGCGCTTCAAAGGGAGGCGGGAGGCGGGAAATGATCCTGCAAAACCCCTCCAATTACAATAGATGATTTTTGTACGTCTAACAATATTTTCGTGTAACAGCCCTTGACTGGGAACATTGTGATAAGTAGTATTAGAGATTATTGTATTTTTGATGTTATTAAGATGTTATTAATAAAAAAAAAAGATTTTTTGAACAGTCGGTATTTCAGAACATGAGACACGAAGTCCCATACGATGATAGGTCTATGGTCTATTCTATATCTCGTCGGTGATTCGACTACGTCATAACCTATCTGTCCAATTTCAAAATGTGATTTTGTTAATGTTGCAGTGAATTTGATGGTAATAGTTTTTTCGATTACCCATGCAGTATTGTGAACATGGAACAATAAAGAAAGTAGCAAGATTTAGGGTCATTAACGTTCTTTGAAATATTTATATATATTTGTTTGACAACACATTGACGTTCGTAATTACAGGTACGTTTTCGAACATCTCATAATATAAGGTACTGTTATCATTTCGTTTTTCAGCCTTTCATTTATTTTAGTATAATATATAATATACAGTAACTTCAAGACAAGAAATCTACCATATACATATATATGTAGAAAAGAAATGCACATTATTTTTAGGAGAATAATTAAATTTATTTTGCATATTGATCTTATTTTAGATAGCACTACTACTATATTTACAATAGGCGTGTCTTATAATATAAATTAATGCTTAATATCTACCTAGTTAGAAAATTTTAATTTTCTGTACACAAAAACTAAATATGTTTAATGTTATATTCTTAAATATGAATTACACGTGAACTTTTTTGTTAGTTAATTTGTATAAAGCACGTATTTTCTCATTAAGCTGTCCATTTTAAACACCTTGTATCTAAATGAGTACCCAAACATTTCATGCTACAGTATCTAGCACCGCAAGGAATACAAGTATAATTGCTAGGAAATCCACAAACTGCACAAAAGTGACGTTCAGGAAAGCGTGATGGTGGTGCTTGAGCAGAAGCATAGTTTGGAGGGCTTGAATTAATATTAAGATCTTCTTCTACTAATTGACCAAAGGTTTTCCTAAATCGTTGCTTATAATATTCCGCCGATCTAGTTTTCTTCCTTCTGCCACCTCTGTTATCTAATGTTTCTTGAAATTTTGGAACCTTTTTACTCATTACTGAAACAGTTCAAATAGTTCATACTTAAACTATGATATTAAAACAAATTGAACTTTATAAAACGTGTTATACATATACATACCCAAATCTGCATGTGGATCATCATGAAAATTATCTTGCTCCAAAGCTTCCAATGCTTTCTTTTGTCTACGTCTACGAGCAGCTTCATCAAGTACTCTCTTCTGATACGCATCTTTTATTCTACCAGATTCTCGAGCAGCCATAACGTAGAATGTGTTATTTGATGTAGTCTCTAGATTGAAATCAAAGTGGAGGACAAATATCTTTTATCTAATATTTATATTCCTTTCTCTGCTAAAGGAAATGATATTTGATCCATCAGATCATCCACTTTAGCTTGCAGAGTATCTAAGATATCAGCAGAAATAAACAGGTGTCTCTCGTCCAAATCTTGGATTATAAATTTTCGTCCTAAGGCAAAAGTTTCATCCAGATGTAAAAGAAATTCCTTCATAGCTGAATCACTGTAAACATAGTAAATAGGCATTAATGTAATGGTTCTATTTGATTTGAATGGCACAGGTAAAATGTCGAAACGAAAAGGAGTCTCTCTTGATGAGAAACGTGCAAGAATGCTTCAAATATTTTATGAAAAGAAAGAATTTTTTACGTTGAAAGAATTAGAAAAAATTGCACCAAAAGAAAAAGGCATTATAACACAATCTGTAAAAGATACACTTCAAGCGTTAGTCGATGATGGATTAGTAAGATCCGAGAAAATTGGTACTTCTGTATATTTCTGGACATTTCCAGGGTAAGAATCAGACTTATCGATTCCATTACAAATATGATTATTTATCGAGTAAACAAAATTTTTTGTATAGTGAAAACATAACTGCTATAGAACAGAGAATATCGGAAGCTACTAAAAAAATAGTGGAGGCAGAATTTAAAAATCAAAAACTAAAAGAACTTTGTGCCAAAGAACAGGTAATCAAAATTATGCAACATCTAATCACATGAATTATTAGTAGTTTACACAATTAAATATAGTTAAATTAAATATAGTTGCCACTTCCCTGCCATTGCATATTGCAATTTAATTTTTTAATTTATTATAGACTTATCGTTAAAAGATTAAAGTTTCAAACAAAATTAAATGCACTAACTATGGTTATACTATTTCTTACATTTTATATATTTTACACGGCTTATAAGGTAGGAAAGGAGAATACAGAAGAACGCCAAATTCTCTTACACGAGATAGAACAGCTAAAGGCGGAAGAGGATCAACTGAAAAATCAAATTGCTAAATTTAGTGACGCCGATCCAGAAGTTACAGCTAAAGTTAGAGAAAAAGCACAGGTATAATATTACTAAAAGTTACATTTACTAGAATGAAATTTACATATATCGTGTTTTGTAGGAATATAAAGAAGCCGCTAATATATGGACAGACAATATTTTTGCTATTCAAAGTTGGTGCAAAAATAAGTTTGACATTTCCGAAAAAAGTCTTAATAAACAATTTAATATTCCTGATGATTTGGATTATAAAGAATGATACAGTAATTTAATTTGTGTTTAATATACGTACCATTCAACCAAAATTCCTTTTGTAACATTTACCATGACTTTTTCTTTGAAAAGAAAAACAGAGATAAAATTTCGATATGCATTCGAAACTCTATCAGTTCACACATTGCATTGCATTGTATAGCCATAGAATTTACTTACGTTACACAACTAGATAAGAAAGTCAATATGAATTGGTTAGCGCAATGTAAAAAAAACAGATGGTTCAAGATGGTTCAAGACAGGTCCCGTCTCCAAGCCAAGCTCTGAAATCTCGCCGTTAGGCGGATTCGTGTCGTAAAGGAAAAATAGCAGCCGGAGACAGAAATGTACACTCTATATTATACCTCATCCATGGTGGACTAAAGAAATATCAATATTCTTTTATGAATTTCCTCTAGAGAATAGAGTATAATTCAAAATAAATGTTCAACAGAAACTATATATTTATAATTTGTCGCGCGCGTTATATAAGATACTATAATTTCATATGTACGATTTCATTTGATCGATTTTATTTCATTCACTAAAAATGTAATGGATTATTTTTGTAAATGTTCCACTGTTATGTATATTAAAATTTTTTAAATGACACAGAAAAATATCATTTCTAAACGGTATAAATTGTACGAAAATCATTTTACCAATCAGGAGAAACGATTCTTTGTTGCTCCCGAACGCTATCTAGCGTCACGCTTCCGACTATTTTATGAATCGTTACGTCAGCCATTGAAATACTCTGAAATCTGCCTCAGAGGAAGTCAGTGGCTATACATCGATCGAAGCATCTATTCGACTGCTGACCTGCAGACGTCTTCGATACTACTTTGCACGCGCGGGTTCTACTGAACTAAAGTAAGTTCGATTTTCCGTTTTATCAAAGTGCTTATCGATTACGATAATTTTTAATTCAATTAAATAAACGTTTTCTTTCACCAAAATTCGAACAAGTGTATACGTAGATTCAAATCGGACAGTTATGAATTTAATGTGCTTGGCGTTTCCAACACGTGCAAATGACTCAATCCTTGGGAGCCCATGATTAATAATATTATAAAATTCCTTACATGTCTACTCAACATATAAATCGCGTTAATCTTGTGTAGAAAATTACGTGTTACGTAACATATAAGTATCCTTGAGCTGTAGCTCTATTATTACACTTTCGTTAATAAGAGCATTTCAATTTGTTAATGGGATAGGATTTTTAATTGATCGATATTCTAATTATCTAGATGTGCGTGAAAATTTGGCTTCTTCAATTACGATATCATCTATATATGCATATTTCCCATTTTTCTTCTTTTCTTCTATGAGAAATACATCTTCTAATCCATACTGTCGAAAATTTATTGCAAGATATTGCATAATATATTGTAGATCTATTAATGTAATTACTTTACGATATTAAATGTCAACAAAATAGCATTAATAGCAATAACGTTGTTATTCTTTGTCTAAAAACAGTCACACCATTGATATTGCGAGAAAATTATGTTTTTCGTCAAATTAAATAAAATTTGTACTGTATACATCCTTGTGCTTATTAGACGTACGGAGATACTTGACCTTTAAACAAACGGTTATGTCAATGTCGTCACGACGATGTGCAGAGTACATTTTTATACTTGGCACTCCGCGCGACATTTCAGTAGCCCATTGCTAAATACTTGCCCAAATCATTCACTGATTCGAGATCGTCGTCTGCTATTTCTTTATACGTCATTCACATATATTCGGCATTAATAAAAATGGAGGGGGTGTAAGGTGTTTCCCGAATTGATAAGATCTTTTATCGAATTTATCGTTAAACAAATTTTGTATGCGTTCGTAATATTCCATTAACGTATCATTACGAAACATATCAGTCTTTTCCACGTGTTTCGCGCTTATGTAACAAAAGAAACGTTAAGATGAACAAATTCGTATCCATGCAAAATTTAAAATAAGATTTTTAAATATAACAAAAATGTTATACCTGAACAATGAATGTATTACATTTTTATATAATATACGTTTGAATTTATTGTTTAGAAAAAGTTACAATGGGCGCGCCCGCAGGTGGTGATGTAGAAAAAGGAAAGAAAGTAAGAATCAAAAATTAAAAAAGTATATTATTTTTTATTTTGATTGAAATTTTCAAGAGTTTTTGTATAATGTAACCTAATTAACGTATTGCTAATTTCCCGCGACATTCCGATCTCGTGAGTCGAACGCGTTGTACGTGTGTATGTAACGTCACGTTTTATCAGTTCTTGATAGAGTCCGTATATAATCCTATTCCAATTTTTGTTTCGCCGCGATAATTGTAATATTATCTTTTGTTTGTACTTTCATTAAAAATAACGCAGCGCGTATAATTGAAAATTTACTTATACTTTATATTTATTCCTTTTTTAGCTTTTTGTACAAAGATGTGCACAGTGCCATACCATTGAAGCTGGTGGTAAACACAAGGTCGGCCCTAATCTGAGTGGAATCATTGGAAGGAAAACTGGACAAGCGGCTGGTTACAGTTACACGGATGCCAACAAAGCGAAAGGTTTCATTTTATTATTCTGCTGTACACCACTCTTCCGATTATATTTTGGATATTATATTAAAGCGTAATATCATTATTTTAGGCATCACTTGGAATAGAGATACGCTGTTCGAATACCTGGAAAATCCCAAGAAGTACATTCCTGGTACAAAAATGGTGTTCGCTGGCTTGAAG
The DNA here is from genome assembly GCA_963966675.1 of Lasioglossum calceatum. Lineage (NCBI taxonomy): Eukaryota > Metazoa > Arthropoda > Insecta > Hymenoptera > Halictidae > Lasioglossum > Lasioglossum calceatum. The sequence goes on along the minus strand of OZ016545.1, from coordinate 13,963,449 downwards.
AAACCACAAGAACGTGTAGATCTAATTGCGTACATTGAACAAGCTTCAAAATAAGCTTGAGACACCTTTTAGAGATGACAAAGCATGCTAAACGTGCCCAGCAGGTTGTGCAGGGGAAACTAGTACTATTATCATCTCAAATCTCATGCACATCTAGCTAATTTCACTCAACTCATTCATCGACAACTCCCCGATCTGGTACTCAAGCGTTTGCAAAGTCTGTATAGTAAAAAATTGTTATTATGGATTATAAGTAGATCCACCATTTTGTGATTACATACATTGACAAGAGTCAGGCTAGAACTGACTAGAATTAGCAGTACTACTTCATCATTAAAGATATTTCTGTGCTCTCTTACGGTGGCTGAGCCATATGTATATTGTGCACTATATTTATTTATGATTGTAAATGTACATTGTTCGAATCGTTCAACAGATTGTTAATCTGTAATGCAACAGTACAAAAATACAGATTCGACAATAATTTCTAAGGTTTTCATTTTTCTCTTTACAAGCCAAGGCCAAATTTCTCGAAACCAAGGGAGCAACAAAGTATTAAAAAGCAATAAACAAAAATAAACATTATGTTTTAGTATTAATAAGTTTAAATCGACTAATTTAAACTCTGCTAACCGAGTGAAAACGATACTACATTATGACGAGTGGCTAAAATTTATCTAAAACGAAAGATGTGGCAAATTCCACTAAGTTATGAAATAAAATTATGATAAAATTACACTTTCACAGATTTATATGCATTTCTATACAAGTAATGAAGAGTTATTTTGTGATAAGAAGAAGGAAGGATGTGGTTAAAATATTGGCGGGAAGTAGCGCCCGGTAAAGAGGTTTATCTACACTTTTAACAAATTCTACCTCATTTGAATTCGGTTGGTTGCGAAATCGTGTTCGTTCGCGGATTAAAAGTTTTCAGAAAGTTACGAATTAAAATGAAAAATAATTCCGATTCATCTAAAGCAGAAGGGGCGAGTGATCATACTAATTGTGTAGTGAGAAACAAAGAAAATTCTTTGAGACTTCGATTAGTCCGAGTTCTTAGTTCCGGGACTCTAAGGAGCCCAAAAAGTCCATTAAGTACTTCAAGTTCGCAAAGTCCGAGTCCGAGTCCACATAGTAGTTCGTCTGCAAAATCCCGGTATTCATGGCATGTACCTTTGTGCAATATGGGATGTTCATCAGAAAGTGGCGCACTTTCAACTCCGATCTCATCGCCGAGGAGTTCAGGAACATTCCAAAATTCACACCCGTCGACATGGTATGCCAACGAAAGGTAAGTTTCTTAAAATTCATAATGAGAACATGCGACTCTGATTAAATTCAAAATATTCCTTCACGAAATAACAATGTTTTGCGTATTCCAAGAACTTTTCCGTTGCTCTTGATAAATACAGACGTTCGCTAGAAGATTTGTAAGAAGTCACGATGGAACGATCGAATTTGGATTTAGTAAACATTTTTTTCTGGCTACCGAAGCAATTGGGATTACCTTGGCCGCGATCGCATTTCGAAATGTTCTTGAAAAGTGGAGACACGTGCCAGAGGTATTTTACGAAACGAAATGCTAATCCAGATATGTAGATATGTAGGTGTACGAATACATATATGTGTATTTAAAGCCTGAGGTGGCTGATGAACGTAAATCGAATAGCCTTCGGGGATATAATCGGTGAAAATAATCTATATGAACGTCAGGCGTAAATAAACGGAAAAAATAGATAGGTAAATACTTTGAAGATACATTGAAGCGAACACACATCGCCGGTGAAGTGCTGATGGGTCGATGCAGCGCCGGCGCTGCGGTACATAACCAAGAAGACGAGTATCCCCACCATCATCTCCTATCGTCGAAACGATCGCGCGATATATATCCACTCCTCCGACCAGCGTTTTAGGTTAGAACGAGAGAAAACGACTCTAGTTCTATCCTTTTCTCTGTTTCTATCTCACTTCTCACCTCTGTCCCTTGTCGCACGAATGCATTTCGTCGTGCTCCGCAGAACACTACACGAAGCGCCTCGAACCAGTATAGAACGGTTTGCAGCAAAGAACAGCCGTTTCCTGTTCACCTCTTCGTGAGGAATTAGGAATTGAATAAAATCCGTACAGGTATGTGTCGAGTACATTTGCCGATTCTTTATAAAGACTCCGCGTTTCTTTTCTAGTTGGTAAAGTCGAATAGAAAAATTAGTTTTAACTATAATCATTTCGATTGTTGTATGACATATCAGTAAATAGATGATAATCGATGACAGTGACAGTTAAACTTGACGCGTTTCTGCGGACGACACGCGACCGTTATTCCCGAAGAATTAGTTATGTGATATGACAGTGCGCGCTTAGAGCGATATTCGTCCGAATCTGAACCTCTGGAAACGCTTGGACTCTGCCACATCGTAAAAATGTTGAAATCTCGAAGATAATCGTATAGTGTAGTGTTCACAGGATTTTTTCTCTCGCTTTTTGAAAAAAAATCAATTCTTTCGGTCGGAGAGCGTTTAGCATATCAATCGTTGCGTGGCCCGTTGAATACGAGATTCAAAAAATCTTTCCGGCGATGTACACATTCGTGTAACGGTTCCTTTGAAATACCGTGATGAAAACCCATTGTGGTTTGTAATTCGTCTACTTCACGAATGCACACAGTACATGCACCGAACCTATAGTTTACGTTACGTGACGTTAAATGATCTCTTCCTAGAGTGTTACGAACACATTTTTAGGAACGTTGTCAATCTCGTTAATGGAAGTATCCTTACAAATGATCGTCTTCGTATTTTTTTTTACGTCACGTTTATAAGTTATCTCGTTCATTTAGAGTCACTTGTATGTACCTTCCCCCCTTTAACGCTTGTCGAGATAAGAAAGATGTTCGTCGGTTGAAGCTGCTCTTTGTCGTAACAGTCGATTGCAATTTTTAAAGGGCCTAAAAGCGACCTCGAGCAAACGGCATGATTTAGGGCACAGAATTTCCTTGCGTTTGTGTGCATGTACACGTACGTACCTGTGTTAGCACGAGATGCGCGCACACATCCATTTATACATACACCCAGCACACATGTATTCGAGACTATACCTATTTGTAGCCTGCATCATCAGGCAAAAAGTAGGTCTAGGGAATCAGCTGACCGAAAGAGGCGCGTGCGCTTCACTAAAACCAGAACACATTTGAAATGCCCACTACACGCCTACACTTGGAATCCCGGGAAGAAGGGAATCCTTGACGTGAAACGCGTTTTCTGATAAACCCACGAAAAACTATTTTTTAATCATTCACTCGCGTACACAAGGACACACGTGTGCGTGGGCTATACATCACATTTAAACGCAGGTCATGCGTGCTCGACATGTTGTATAGCAACTTGCTACATACACCGATACACCGCGCAAGGAACCGTCACTGAATATTATCATTTGATCGAAGAGTGTCTAATAATTATAATTAGACAGCGAATTTTATCGATTTACAACAAAAAATGAGTGGGTGTAATTTAAAACAGTACAAACATTAGAAGAATTTTAAAAAATACTGTTATTTTAATTTTTTCATATTATAATTTTTATATTGAAATAACATTTTGTCTCGCCAACATTGACTACAATTGTCTCTCTGAAAATCGGGCACGAACTTTTGCAATCATCCAATACTCAAACATTTATGTATATTGTTGTATCGTTTGTACATGAATACACGAACAATGTTTTGCTTGACGTTTATTTAATCATCTCTTGAGACTTTTTACAGTGTCGTATGAATATCATATCAATCTATCCCTTTCACTTTATTGGCCTAACAGGACTGTTCACACTAATGATCTTTGATTGCTCGGACTAATACATTTCTAATTAATTGCTATTAAATTTACTATATATTCGATCCAACCGCTTACAGTTCACTGATACACATGGTATACCAGTGACATTAGAGATAGAAGATAGACGATTAATCTCTCTTAGCTCTAATTAATTATGCTCAATAGAGCCGAAGTGTTTTACGCCTCCAGTCCATGTGTTAATGAGACGAATTATTGATTTACCAAGTCTTTGCAAAATCTGTCTTTGTGTGCCAATTGAAATGCGACTACGCAAAGATAAATGACAAACAATGGTAACTATTCAACCGTCTGACCTATATTATCAATTAAACTAACAGCCTGTTTATTTCTTTGGTCGGCCGATAAGTTTATTAAAAAAGTTCGAAATTTTTGTCTGAAATTGTACGGTTGTGATATCAGCGCTCTTTGCAGTGAACACGTAATAGATCTGCGACCATGACCGAGTGAGCGTTCAACATGAACATAGTCAAGGCTGATGTGGCATCTGACGTAAATGTCAGATTTTTAAACTGTAAATGATATTTTTCTGTAAAATTGTGTGTCTTTCTTTGCATTGTTTGGTATATCTCACGTACATTATTCAAATATGTATCATGAAATAAGACTAACATTTGATAATTGTCACTATCATAAATCTCTTCAAATACATTCCTGTACCTACATCTTCCTTTAAATTCTAACCAATGTAAAATAATGTTGCCTGATAACTTTGTTTCATAAAAGGTACATGTACCAATTTTTATAAACTTCCATTATTTCGTTAATTTTCTGGAATTTGAATATTTTCCGAATATGATAGAAAATGGTGATCGTTCTAGCGTTTGTTATTCCATATGGGATTTATTCTGCACAGATAGAATATTTTCTACCGTTGCATAAACGGCTTCAAGACTGTCTTAACAAAAGAGGATTTGCTAGTGAAAGGAATTTCACTGTTAGCCGTGAGAAAAAAAGTAGTGCAGTGACATACGAGAAAATCTCATTACTTAACCACACTATACCGGCTTACATTCTGCGCTCATAAAATCATTAGTCTACTTTCCATTTTACCTTCTGCTTCGGTTTAACCTACGAACAAAGCCGTATCGGATATACATTTTACCTGGAAAAGTTTTGTATCATTGCAATCATTCATTTCTAGTACCACAGAATATCCGTGTTTCATGAGATGTTATGAAGTTCTAATATTTAAGAATATTTTTTCATTAAAATAAGGTCGATTTTGTCCTTTAATTTGTTGTCGTTATCATTGCATGCAACATGCATTTAATTTGAGTGGGACAAGCAGTTCCAGTTATTTGCTTCGCGGTTAGTAAAATCGTGTACGTGTTTCACAATAAAAAGAAGTAAATGCTAAAGCGACACTTGCGTACACTTCTAGACGCTATTTCACTAAAAGGGGGTATGTATCGCAACGGGATCTTTTCTGTTCGATTTTAAAGGCGAGATATTTCACAACCCTTTTTCGTTTCTCTTTTTTTGCCTTTCGCCCAGTGCTTTCAACTATATGTTCAGTTGCTCTGATGAATTATACTTTATCGGTTAATGGTGACTCGGCTTTAGTCCGGATAAAGGTCGATTCATACACGCGTCCGAGAAATCGTGCGCTGTTTTTGGGGTCTCATACATGTACGATCCGAAGTTTTAGGCAACTTGAGAAGGGTCGAGATGCTCGAACAAAGGCCAAGTGCCGAAGATCGTGTCATTTGCTACCCTAACCCCAGGGGTTCTGAGAACCTTTTACTCCCCTCTACACCTCAGGAGATGCCTATGCCTATGCTCTCAGTCTCGAAGAAAAGTATCGGAACGAAGCCGCTCAGACTTTCTCGGTTGTGGACGGTGTCACTTAAACCTGGGTTAGAATATTTTCTCGGACGATCGGATCGTACGTGTATGAATCGACCTTAAGGCGGTGAGTGGCGGGGTGAGAAGGCGCACCGCACACCGCGCACCTCGCACCCTCGCAATCCTAGAAACGAGTCTACTCCCTTAATGAACTGCTAGATCGGCCGCCGCCGTCCAAGTACATAAATGGGACTTGTGCATGATAACTCCGCGGTCCGCGATTCTCACGGCACTGTCACTCTCATTGAATTCGAAATAGAGACGACGCACAGTGGGGTATTTGCCCGATTTCAGCGGCCACAGCTAGTTCAAAATTCGCTCAATATTGAAATTGCTGTAACTTTGCCAAAATTTATCCAAATTTGATGAAAAAACAACCATTTTAAAGCTTGAGATTTCTACTTTTTGTACTGTATACCGTTTTTACTGAAACGGATGTTTTGAGTGCAGAATTTGTCCATAAAGAGGAGCGTATCAGATTGTGAAGTTTGTAGCTATTTTTCAATCAAGTACTGCGGATTATAATCAACATTTTAACGTTATTCGTCTATATTATGTACACTATCGGAAAGTGTAATCATTTATAATTAAAATATCTTTTTAAAATAGTTATTACAAAGAATAATCTCCGTTATTTGTACTGGTATGGAAAAATGTTATGAACAAAATTTGCACAGTACAGAGGGGGACATGTTGTGGCACAAACATTTTCTGCATAGGTGGAGGCATAGAGGAGATTTCAAGGTCACCTTGGTTTTTTTAAAGAGAATGTCCTTTTTTTATGCCATAGATTGATAGAGTATCAAATTCTTCTGAGTATAAAAGTGTTGACCTTCGTATGCCCTAAATCTAATAGTTAACGAGATATTATCCATAGAAGAAAGAAAATTATTTCGGTAATATCTCGTTAACTATTAGATTTAAGACATACGGAGGTCAATACATTTTTACTCAGAATTCGATAGTCTATCGATTCATGATACAAAAAGGTCTTTCCATTAAAAAAAATCAAGGTGACCTTGAAATGTCCTCTATGCCTCCACCCACGCAGAAAATGTTTATGTCACAACATGTCCCCCTCTATACCGCGCAAATTTTGTTCATCACATTTCTTCATATCATTACAAATAACGGAAATATTGAAAGTGGACACAGTTATTGCCCCACCCTTTATATTATTTAAATTTCATGTGTATACTGTTTTCTTATTTTAGTGTATATTGTGTGTTTATTATTATTATTTAGCATTTACTTAAGTTAATACGCAGGATGTGGCCATTTTTTCGTAAATCAACCATAAAAGAGGAGTCAGTCATAGTCAGAACCAATTTTTCTTGCGCATTAATCAGAAAACTTCAAAGAATACAATGGCACAGAAATGAACACCGAGACTCACCCGGAAGTATAACAAATTCATTACCAAAGTCTTAGAATCATAAAAAAGGTGACTCTATCGTTATGTTATCTTTAAATATTAGTAACTACAAAAATGTATATAGTACAATAGTGAATTTCTCTTAAAAGTATACCCTATACTTAGCTAAAAAAACTTCTACAAAACAAAAATCTGTTAGTGTATGTAAACAAGGTAAAAATTACTAATAGGGGAATTCGTTGGGAAATGGAAGCGGGTTAACAGAACTTGAAACGTCCGACAAATTTCAGTGCTTAATGGACACATGAATGTGAGAACGAATGGTGGGAGATTGTTCCTCAGATATTCAACTAATTCAAGCCACAAAAATTTTACAACAATTTATGTAAAATTTTAAAAATTGAATTTTGACCGCTGAAATCGGGCAAACACCCCACTGTGCGACGCGGGTAAATAGTGTAAAGGGTAAAGAGGGTAAAGGGGTGAAAGCAGGTCTGATTAATTGTCCCGATGATACACAGAGTGATGAAGTACTCGCCGCAGCAGCAGCAGAAGGAAAGGAAGTCGGAGAGCGACATATGCTCGGCGGACGCGACGCCGAAACGGGTGGCCCATGATCACTCGGGCTCGACGGAATCGAAGAATTCGTTGAGTTCGTCGAGGAGGAGCGGTTTCTGTCGTTCCCAGTCGACGGGGATGTTCGCCTGGATGCGGGTGTTCCGGTTGGCGACGATGCTCCAGCAGGTCGGCTGCTAGAGCCCGAGTACAAGAAGAAGCGTCCCACGTGCCGCTTACATAGATGTATTTAACGAATTCAAATTTAAAGGCTCGTACACGTGTGCGTCGCGCGCACCCTAATGCTGCGCGCCTGCACTTATGCAACCACCTTTGCCACCGCGTGTATCTGGATGCACGGTCACACGTGTATAAGCGCATCCGACACGACCCTTTCCTTTTGGTCGCGTGATTTACGTATACATAGGGTGGTCGGTTCGTAACATAGGGACATCCGACGGTAGCTCAATTATAGTGCGTTACGCAATTACGTGTTAATTACCACGGGCGTCGTACTGGCTACGTTCACGCCTACTATGTAGAGACGAGGTTATATATTGTACGCGCGTCTTTCTGTATACGTGCATGCCGGTAAATACGTGTCCATTGTGTATATCTGTGAGTGCGTATACACGCGCGTGCATCGTTACATAGAATACAGAGTCCCGGGTTCCAGTTAATCGATCGGTCGTTTGCGAACCATTCATTACCGCGTGACCCTCGAAATCGGAGATAATTCGTCGCAACGGTGGTGATCCATCCGTTCATCCATCCTCCAGAACGTTCTTCTTTCCTTTCGATTCACAATTCTCTAGGGACGGGTTAAGGTCGATTCATACACGCGTCCGAGAAATCGTGCGCTGTTTTTGGGGTCTCATACACGTACGATCCGAAGTTCTAGGCAACTTGAGAAGGGTCGAGATGCTCGAACAAAGGCCAAGTGCCGAAGATCGTGTCATTTGCTACCCTAACCCCAGGGGTTCCGAGAACCTTTTACTCCCCTCTACACCTCAGGAGATGCCTATATGTTTATGCTCTCAGTCTCGAAGAAAAGTATCGGAACGAAGACGCTCAGACTTTCTCGGTTGTGGACGGTGTCACTTAAACCTGGGTTAGAATATTTTCTCGGACGATCGGATCGTACGTGTATGAATCGACCTTTATGCGTGCTCGTATGTACAATCGCCTGCCATGATAATACATACCGTTTCTTAGCTTGTACGTGTATAGCGATAAGGATATAATATGGTGCTATGTTCGGAACATTCCTTAATTATCAAATCTCGTTTTTATAACTTCTTTCAACAATTCTTTCCTTTTATTCCTTTTCTATTCTTTCTTTCTGACCGTTTTCTTCTTCTTCTTCTTCTTCTTCTTCGTTGTTTCTTTCCCTCACGTTTCTCCCCCCTCCCTGCCGTATCGATCTCCTGTGGTTTAACGGTGGTTCCGTAATAATGGATATCGATTATTTTTCTACGAAAAACGGGTTATCCCACTATCCCCAAAACTCTCGATACGAATGAAACTTATTCGAAGCCTTCGGTTATCGCTCATTCCATGAAAGAACTGAGACCTGTGCCGAAAAATGTACGCGGATTTTTCTATTGGTTTCAACACGTTTACAATCACTGTCTGACCGAGGCATACGATATCGCGCGCGCGCTTCAGGTATCTATATCTACGATCACGAATTTACATCCGATTTCACTTCCTGTTTGTTAATGTGCGATCGATGCGAAGATCTATCAAGCGTTACCAATACCAATCGATATATTTTATGACTACGCAAATCGACAAATAAACTCAATATTTGCTTTAACGCGCGAATTCACTGTTTTATGCGCCAATCCCATTGTGATCCCCAACACAGTATCTCCGTTACTGCGAAACTAATGATGGAACTGCAACCAGGGTTTTTAGAAACACGTTTATCTTTGACTAATAAATACTGTTTTATCGAAACGATTGTGTTCATTGATCTGCCTGCCCGATAAAGAACTAAACTGCCCTTGATTAGTATAATAGGCAAATAATAATTTATTTTTCTATCGACCGCTATTTTTAAACATTGCTGGAAGCAATCCTTTTTTATCTTCATGGATGATTTTCGAGCAAGCGAGAAATCATATATTGGATGTAACGGGATGACCTATCTGTTATTTTGTCCTTTATCTAAAACTAGATTTATATATTGGGTTGGCAAATAAGTTCGTTCGGTTTTTCTGATTTATTCCACTGTAAAAAACCGAACGAACTTATTTGCCAACCCAATACTAACAATAAGTTAGTATATCGTTCGAATTAAACATGATGGTAAACTTGTCGAAGAGGGTCCTCCCCTCAGATATTTGAATGACCTTTAGATACATTATCAAAGTCATCATTCTGAACAACATTTCCCTTTAAGGATGTTCTGGAGGTACAATGGGAGACAAAAGTACAAGAAATTCGAAATCCATCAATATATTATACATTCAGTGGTCTACACTTGTCGCGCTTCCATGCTAGTGAGAGGCAACACGATAAATTTGACGTTTTGTAACAGTTTATAATTTTTTTGCTCCGTAACTGTTTAGTGAAAACTAATAAATTTTGAACATAATTAATCACATAATTTTTACTACATATAAAAAAACTGGAGTTTCTAGTTGCGTTTTTTCAAGGTTTAAATAGGGTTTGAAGTGGAATTTTGTGAATTCTCCATAAGAAGACGTGTTAAAATGCGAAAACTTTAAGTTGCTATAATTCTTAAACGGTGCAGTGAATCGAACCCAAACTTTGGTAATTGCATTAATGTAGTAAGAATTATATCTTGTCAAATTTTCAAAAATTTTGTTGGGTTTTTATATTACCTCAAGAACATCCTTAAAGTTTTTGTCTCTGTAAAGTTTAGTTTACGAGATAATTGCAGAAAACTTTACTTGTAAATCCATTTGTGGATATCTATTCCTCTTCAAGCTTTTTTTCAACCGATGACATAAGAGCGCTTGTGTAAGCCTACCTGTAGTTTTTGCGTAATTTATACCTGTGACGTAAGCGACACACGCATCCATGACGAAGACTATTAAGACCAATTGTATGTTAATATTATTAACAATGCTTCCCTACTAGAATAGTATACCTCCCGATGTAGACTATAAGAGTAAATCGAAAACCTTAAATGGACTCTCAAGGCTCAAGTTTATTCATCTAGAAATTCAAGACGCAGCATCCTCTTCTACTCATGTAGAGAGGAGAGAACGAAAGAAAACTACTCACGGAAATAGTATTACCACAGACGAGATATAGGAATAGACCTGACACCCTATGGGACTTGGTGTCCACAGGAATCTGTAGTACCGACACCTTAAAATGCCAGTGAAAGCAATAATTTTCTTTAAATTTTATCCATAATTTGCGATTAAACTGGCTATAAATATTGTGCTCCTAGAAATAATAATAAATCTTTTTAATTCTATAAAGGTGTTGACACTGAATGGTAATGGGACTCGATGGGAGTCATTCTGGGGCGTTAGCGCACCAATACCGACGGACACCAAAATACATTGGGTGTCAGGTCTAGTGGTATTACATAAATGCATGTATCTAGACACAGTGGTTCGCGTCTAGACGCAGTTTTGATCAAGTATCGCGAATGGAGTATAAAAGGCGCTGGGATAACAAATCCAGACGCGCAAAGGAGATCCCAGCTTTACACAGACACTCGTCTGTGGTCTTTCTAACGAAATTAATCTTTAGAGATACATAGTCGAAGAATTGTGTTTTCCACATATGTATGACCGACGCGGCAGTCAATATATGATGCGATGGATTTTTCGGTTTGCGGTTCTGAATTACCGACTCTGTAGACAATCTCGAGAATCTCGTCTGTGAAAATACTGTATGATAGCGAACTCTATCGAAATGAAACGGTCAGTTAGTGAACTACATGAAAGTTCAAGACTGAAAGTGTGTGTCCGAGGAGACTAGATTTGACAGCGTTGTCAGCTTTAAAAGTGCAAGGTTGCCACATTAGATTCGTACAAATACTAATTAGTTTTGAATTTTTAAACTTCGAAGCAGGGATTCGAACCCTAACTTTAACCGGGTTCGGTACTTGAAACCATAGACTAAGGCCGCGCTCACAATGAACCCGTTTTCGTCCGATTTGGCCGCTGTTCGACGCATCTGTCTCCTTTTTCAAACGTGCGAAAAAGAGACACAACGTCGCGCAGTGGTCTGGAGACCTCGTTTTCGTGATCAAAATTCAATTTTTCAACTTGAATATATTGAAAAATTTTTTTTCCTATGAAGCAACAACCCTTCGAAGCTCCCAAATCCAAAATATTATTCATTTTAGATAATTCTGTGATGAGATATAGTGTTCTAAAGACAAAGTAAAATAAAACGTTTTAGATTTCACCCTAGTAGCATTTACGGTTGGCCAACGGTGGCCGACGGTTGGGAGTTCGTTGGGGAATGGTGGGTTGTTTTGCCGACACATCCCCAACCTAGGGCCAACGACGAAAAATTACGTCAATTTGCCGACGAATACCCAACGTTGGGCCTACAGATATTATAGTCGGTGGAATTTACAACGATTATACTACATTGGCCCAACGAAAATCTGCCAACATTTAAATATATCGTCTAAGTTATATTCCAAATTGATTTTTTTTCGTATTTCTAAATATACTTAAAATTTTTCATTTTTGCGCGATGGTTGATCCACTAAAGTTTTATTGTGAGCAGACTTGGAATTTTTTCATTTCTTTAATTTTTCCATTTTACAGAGGAAAGGCAAGGGGGGGGGGGTGTTCATGTAGTATAAGAAGACCCTTTTGGATTTCTTCAAAATGGTTCTTCCTTTTTTAGATACATTAATTTTTATTTGTTGACGTATCTAGTAGTCCTAAATCATAGCATCTACGAACAAGAATCATCTGTAGGTTCAGCGATAGGGCATGTACTTACTACGCAAGCGGGTCCGGGTTCAAGTCCGACGCGACGTGGGTGTAGTGGGTAGGCATGGGTAGGTTATTATTTTAGTTTTTTCCTTTTTTTCCAAAATTTTACCGTGAAAATACATTTTTAATATGTATATTATTTATGATATACCATAAAAGAGAAAATCAGAATGTGGACTCTGTGGGTTCGTCTTGTAGCAACGTTGGCTCTAGGTTGGGTGTGATCCGTTGCCCCAACGTTAGCCCTTACTGTTGGCCCAACTGCAAAAAAGAGCGACATTTCCAACGGTTGCCCAACGCATATCCCCAACGTAGGCCCCACAAAACGCCAACCGTAAATACTACTAGGGCAATCATCGAATACCAGAAAACAGATTTTAATGATGGTTTTATATATGTTAGTAAGCGCATTTCAAATATTTAATCCAGTTTCAAGCATTGTTTAGTCCAGTGATGAGCAACCCCATGGCCCGCTAGCAAACTGCCTACGGCCCGCCGGAATACGGCGCGGCGCGACGCAACAAAGTATTTAATATTGCGTTCGTTGCCGGTTGTGGCCCGCGCGTAGTCTTATGTTTCCACTTTTGGTCGACAATACGCCGCGAGTTACTCACCACTGGTTTAGTCCATACACGAATAGCGTAAATTAATAGCATTTCAAACTTTGGAAAGAATTATACAAAAACGCTTAAGAGCGCTAAACATCGGACTTGTTTTATATGAAAGCTTGAACATTTACTAAGAAGAGCATGTAAATTTTAACTGCATACTCTCGCAATCTTGAACTATAAACGGATTTTAACAAATACGGGCCCGCGGTTATTCGACGCCTGGATACGCAGTTCCACTTGAATCTTGCATAGCAGCTTAGAATTACAATGTATATATACGTTTTCAGAGACCCCGAAAATTTCTTATTACTAGATTTTGCATAATTCCTATGAAGAATTCAATCTTAGCTACTTTTCCGCGATTTCTAGACAATAGGCATTGTGAGAATTGTTAACACAATTTTTCAAATATTTCTGATGATCTGACAAAAAATGTTTCCAACGAAAGGTGATCAGTATTCATTTTTCTACAAACTTCAATACAAAAAGTAAAAGAAAAATCTATTTTTTTATAAAAAATGAAAGTCACCTCAATTTTTTAGATATTAACATATATTTTTTACTTCATAATATTCTAACTGGTATTAAGACGAATCCAACGACCTATAATAATATAACATTAAACCTTGAAATAACGCTACAATAGTTTTGGCCACAAAAAGCGAGCTACCAGATCACTGTTGAGTCGAACGTCAGCCGAAACGGATCCACTGTGAGCGCGGCCTCAGGGTCAAACCATCGACGAGATAGCTTTTGCAAAATGTGATTGTGTGGAGTTATACGTACAGACAAAAGCCTACAACCACCGACGAATAGTATCTCGTCGGAGCTACTACATACAATCCACCTGACCGTATCGATGAGACCGAACATGATCGTGTGCGTGCCTCAAGCAAACGAAAAGGACATTCGTCGCTAGGCTCGCTCTGGCCCGCTCCAAGTCATCGTCCCCCTGCCCATTCAATAGTAAATTTGAAGTTGCAAAATATGAAAGAAAACCTTATATCCATCGATATGGAACATTAATGTCAAAAAAACAATGTCCCAACTTATATGATGTCCCAAAGCCCCAACCTTTACGACAGTCCCCCGCGGCATGGGGTTATTATATATATCGGGTTGTTCGGAAAGTCTCTGTCGACTAATTTTCAATTATTTTTATAAACCTCTATTATATATTATACATTTTTTGAAAGGTGGCACTTTCGACAATACTTGTATCTATTCACCATGAACTAAGGTTCAATCGTTTTCGTTTGGCGTCAATGGAAACGTGGAGAACGAAAATGTGCATTTTTGGCATTTAATGTTATTTTATTACAAAAAAGGCAAGAATGCTGTTCATGTTGCAAAAAAAAGATATGTGCTGTTTACAGGGACAGTTCTGTAAGTGATCGAACAGTGCGCGAATGGTTTATGGAATTCAGAGTGGGCGAATTTAACCTTGAAGACCGGCAACGCTCCTGTAGGCCATCCACGGTTGACGACGATCTAATCAAGGCACTGATCACTAGACTGCGGATTTTATGCATTTATGACAAAAATGCGTATGTACAACTTAAAACAGTGGACGTGTTAAAAAGATTGAAGGCCACCAGTGTATTAGTTTCACCTTAATAAGATAATTAAAAGAAGAATGAAATTTTTATTTGGCTCCTGTGTGTTGCAATCAATGCAAACATTTCTTATTTGGCATAAAGATCCGCAGTCTACTGATCACAAATAATGATCAACGTATTACGAGGGTGGGATAGTGATACTCCCCAAAAGATGACAAACCGTTGTCAAATACAATGGTGCATATACAATACAATATTATTAAATAAACTTGATTGCTAGTAAAATTTCTTTTATTTTCAATTTACTCCAAAAAACGACGGAAACTTTTCGCATAATCCAATATTTATTAAGCTGAATTGCTGAAGCATGTTAAGAGTACAACGCCCTTTGAACCAAATACATAATCAAATACATCGAAAAAATACGTAATCACGTGGTTTTATCAGAGAAACAAGACTAACAAGTCAAAATATCTCTGCATTTTCCAGCCTGGTCCCTCCTCTGTCCTGGAGGGCATCGTCGCAGCGGAGGATCGATGATGGATGATATGGCTACTGAGAAGCAGCCGATGAAGAGGGCCAGTAAGACGAATTTTGTTGAATCCGACATGTCGATTTCGTTGAAAATCTATTCGAAATTCAGGCTACTCTCTCTCTCTTCCGCTGATATTTCTTGTTCCTCGGTACACTGATAAAGTGCAAGCTTTCGCCCGGTGTGACGAATTATTTCCGTTAAGGGTTGCACGCTTTGAATCCTACTCACAACTGGAAATGCTCAAGGTCCGATGTTCGACTAAAGATTAACTAATATTTAATATTTGACTCACAATTAAGTTGGGGCTCGTGTTGCTGTTCGATCTACCGGTTTGTTGGATTGCTCGCTACCGACATAGCGTATATAAACTAGTTTTCCGTCACATTGCTACTCCCCACTTCTCCGTGATTTACAGCTTTTACGAATGAAACGTGACGACACTTCGTTCAATCGCTGACAATAATAAAGGCGGCAAGAGATAAGCCATGTTCCATACAGTGGTGTATTTCCACCAAAAACCCTGACAACGTTGATTTTAAGAAAGAATTCATACCAATACATTCCAAAGAAGTTTCATACACGTATTCAAACTACGTGGCTACTACGTTGTTATTGATTACTTTATTACTATAACGAGGAAAGCACAAGTAAAACACGTCTTTACGATTTGGAAGTACCTTGTCAAGTGAGGATCACTCGGGCCAGAAAATTGACCGATATACATATACTATGCACGAACAAACTACGATTTTATGTACCAAATACATTTATTTTTAATAACGAATTTAATAACGAAAAAACACATAATCTGCTTGGCTTCATCAGAGATTCTAAGTCTGCATGAATGACATCTCCGCATCTTCCAATAGGGTGTTTCGGCATAAATTCTTTCCTGAAATCGACTTTTGTCCGGCATTTCGGCGGAAGTACACCATTGCGCCCGAGTTGGCTTATCTCTCGTCGGCTGTTATTGTCAGCGATTTAACGGTTATTGTTGTCATGTTTCAAACGTAAAATGTAAAACTGGAAATCACGGAGAAGTGGGGAGTAGCAAGGTGACGAAAAACTGCTATATAAACGCATGTCGGTAGTGAAAAATCCAACAAACCGGTAGATCGAACAGCAACACCAGCCACAACTGTTAATCGTGAGTCAAACATCGAACCTGGAACATTTCCAGTTGTGAGAAGGATTCAAAGTGTGCTACCCTTGACTGAAATAATTCTTCACACCGGGCGAAAGCTTGCGCTTTATCAGCGCACCGAAGAAAAATTGACACTAGCGAAAGTATCAAACCAAATTGGAAATCGATTTGCATAAAAACTGACAAAATCGACATGGAGAATTCAACGAAATTTGCAAAGCTGGCAGTTTTGCTGGCTCTCTTTATCGGCTGCTTCTCAATAGCATTATTGAACCCCATTGCACCCATATTCGACTCTTTGAGCATCATCAATTTTCCAAAGCGGCAGTGCCCTCCGGGGCAGACAAGAGTGGGAAGAAAGTGCAGAACGCCGATCGATATTTGAAAATTGTTATTTAATTAGTATTTGATTGGGCGTTGTATTTTTGACCGGCTTCAGTAATTCAGTTTAATAAAATTCTCCCCGATTTCCCCGAGTGAACGAGGGTGCTTCTTCTTCTTCTTCTTTATTGAAAAATACGCCATTTAGTTCATTAAAGAACCAAGGCTTTAGACCATGTTAGATCCATAAGCTGATAACACGTATTTGTAAATACGTATAATAATAAATTATTATTTTAACATTATCCTTACGAACTGTGTAACAGTGCAAAAATAAAGATATGAGGTATTATGTTCCTGGTACAGTGCTTCCCCCGAGTCTACTTTTTAGTACGGACGTTTAGGAAGAGCAAATAATTCGTGCCGGAATTTGCATTGCGTCTTATGCAGAAAGCGGCACAAATTATTTGCTACAATAAATATTCAATACTCGTTGTTTTGCATGACTTTAAAAAAATTTTTTTAAAAAGAGCTGCGCAGGCGCATCTAAAACAAAAATTATTTTCTGAATACAAGAATGCTCACTATTTCATAATATGTACACCTATAAACGGTGAAGGAATATCGAAAAAATTTATTTTTATTTTTTTAAGTACGATGCACTATAAATATATAAAAAATTCTGAAAAAGATTCGAAACGGTTGTTTCAAAAATATCTCATTACTGCATTTTTATATAACTGGTATCTCCCAAACTTCAATAGGAAATATGCATTTTTTTAGAATTTTTGGTAATTTCCCATTTTTTTAAATCTGTCAGCTAAGTTCGAAAAATATGAAAATGTAGCGACCGTTAACGTATCAGCAAAAATAACTCGCGTAAGCAAACCCGCGATGATGCGAGGACACGTCGGTGCGCGGGCACGTAAACACGGTAAGACGGACACTTCACCGATCGGGCATTAACCTGTCAGAAAAACAGCTGGCGGTTTAGTTTTAAAATGCCAGGAAGACAAAGAATTTAAACGTCGAACATCGAGAATGTTCGACCCAGCGCCTGTATATAAACGCGAGCGGACGCGCGTTACGAGTTCTTTTCTGTATAACGACTTCGACTGAACACCAGTGTACATTCAGTAAAAATAAAGAATAAATATAAGGCACTATGAATACGAAACGCATACTAATCCCTTTAAAAAAATACACATTGGTAATCGCGATAAGACACACCCAACATAATAATTTAATTATGTCGTATTACGTTTGAATTTATTTCTTGTCGATTCCTTCATGCAAGCCGTTTGTTTCGTACGAATCGCACACTCGCTCGGTACGAGCCGAGCTAAGCTGGACTGGAATGATCGAGCTGATTGTGATTTGAGTACTCGCATTGACTCGCATCGATGCGAGTACTTACTCGACTCGGCTCGCATTTTCCGGGTATTCGCACACTCGCACAGCCCTAAACTCTAGACCAGGTATGAGCAACCCGCGGCCCGCCACACTTTCTCGTGCGGCCCTTCAAAGATTTTACATTTTGACTTTTAAAAATTCCTACAGTTGTGTCCCGCTGTTCTACAAAAGGCACATACATATATCTTTCGCCGTTTTTTAAATAGCATTTCTATTAATGCGTGTTCTATTTCTGTAATTTTTCATACTAGGTTTATTGTGTTAGGAAAGAGATAGTTTAATTTCATCATTCAGTGTTTGTGTTATCATAAGTTTCTTACATGCGGCCCGCACAACATATTTAAATTTGTAGCTGGCCCGTTGTAGAAAAAGGTTGCTCATCCCTGCTCTAGACACTCTGGACGATTTGGGAGCCAGAGCCGTCGACTCGGCTCATGAGCCGGGTCGGAGCCAGGAACTTGCTCGGACGTATGGAAGGGGAACCCACTGTAAGCGTGACTTGTAAACAGAGCACGAGAGAGCACGACTAGTGGGCGCGGTGAGAGGGGCGGAGGGAGCGCCTGAGTGGTCAGACTACAATAATGTAGGCGCCCCACTCTCACACGCATTCGTGGCTCCAACGCGGTACATATTTCACTATTTTGAGAGCGACAGAGCGAGACCGATGTATACAAAACGGGCGAGACAGAGCGCGAGATGTGGCGGGAGCCACGCGTGAGTCGAAAAGTGTGTGTCATCCGCGAGGCTAGGGAGCGTAGATTTGTATTCAGTGTAAAGGAGCCCTTGGAAAGGGCAACTGAATTAAATATATTTGTTCACAGTAAATCACAGTAAAAACATATTGTTTAAATGTTTTTGAATACATTATTTTAATGTCACAGCTAAAAACATAGACATACATATTTCAAGAGAAAAGTAATCGAAATGTAAAAATTATATATTATACATAGAAAATGCATAAAAATATTTACACTTGAAAATATATCGTTGAGAGCTGAATAGTATCTCGTCGGTGCTACTACATACAATCCACCCGACCGTATCGATGAGACCGAACATGATCGTGTGCGTGCCTCAAGCAAACGAAAGGGACATTCGTCGCTAGCGCCGCTCGGGCCCGCTCCAAGTCATCGCCCCCCTGCCCATTCAGATAGTAAATTTGAAGTTGCAAAATATGAAAGAAAACCTTATATCCATCGATATGGAACATTAATGTGAAAAAGCATTGTCCCAACTTATATGATGTCCCAAAGCCCCAACCTTTACGACAGTCCCCCGCGCCATGGGGTTATTATGTATATCGGGTTGTTCGGAAAGTCTCTGTCGACTAATTTTCAATTATTTTTATAAACCTCTATTATATATTATACATTTTTTGAAAGGTGGCACTTTCGACAATACTTGTATCTATTCACCATGAATTAAGGTTCAATCGTTTTCGTTTGGCGTCAATGGAAACGTGGAGAACGAAAATGTGCATTTTTGGCATTTAATGTTTTTTTATTACAAAAAAGGCAAGAATGCTGTTCATGTTGCAAAAAAAAGATATGTGCTGTTTACAGGGACAGTGCTGTAAGTGATCGAATAGTGCGCGAATGGTTTGTGGAATTCTGAGTGGGCGAATTTAACTTTGAAGACCGGCGACGCTCCTGTAGGCCATCCACGGTTGACGACGATCTAATCAAGGCACTGATCACTAGACTGCGGATTTTATGCATTTATGACAAAAATGCGTGCGTACAACTTAAAACAGTGGACGTGTTAAAAAGATTGAAGGCCACCAGTGTATTAGTTTCACCTTAATAAGATAATTAAAAGAAGAATGAAATTTTTATTTGGCTCCTGTGTGTTGCAATCAATGCAAACATTTCTTATTTTGCATAAAGATCCGCAGTCTACTGATTACAAATAATTATCAACGTATTACGAGGGTGGGATAAGTGATACTCCCCACAAGATGACAAACCGTTGTCAAATACAATGGTGCGTATACAATACAATATTATTAAATAAACTTGATTGCTAGTAAAATTTCTTTTATTTTCAATTTACTCCAAAAACGACTCAAACTTTTCGAACAATCCAATATTTATTAAGCTGAATTGCTGAAGCGTGTTAAGAGTACAACGTCCTTTGAATAAAATACATAATCAAATACATCGAAAAAATACATAATCACTTGACTTTATCAGAGAAACAAGAGTAATAGACAATTAAAAAACATCTCTGCATTTTCCAGCGTAGTCCCTCGTCTGTCCTGGAGGGCACGGTAGCGGCGGAGCACGGATGATGTATGATATGGCTACTGAGAAGCAGCCGATGAAGAGGGCCAGTAAGACGAATGTTGTTGAATCCAACATGTCGATTTCGTTGAAAATTGATTCGAAATTCAGGCTACACTCTCTCTCTCTTCCGCTGATATTTCTTGTTCCTCGGTACACTGATAAAGTGCACGCTTTCGCCCGGTGTGACGAATTATTTCCGTCAAGGGTTGCACGCTTTGAATCCTTCTCACAACTGGAAATGTTCAAGGTTCGATGTTCGACTAAAGATTAACTAATATTTAATATTTGACTCACAATTAAGGTGGGGCTCGTGTTGCTGTTCGATCTACCGGTTTGTTGGATTTCTCGCTACCGACATGGCGTATTTAAACTAGTTTTCCGTCACCTTGCTACTCCCCACTTCTCCGTGATTTACAGCTTTTACGATAGAAACGTGACGACACTTCGTTCAATCGCTGACAATAATATAGGCGGCAAGAGATAAACCATGTTCCATACAGTGGTGTATTTCCACCAAAAGCCCGGACAACGTTAATTTTAGGAAAGGATTCATACCAATACATTCCAAAGAAGTTTCATACACGTACTCATGTTATGGGCTACATAAAAAATTGCACCTATTACGTAAATAAATTGTTGATTACTTTACTACGTTGCTACTACGTTGTTGTTGATTACTTTATTACTATAACGAGGAAAACACAAGTAAAACATGTCTTTACGATTTGAAAGTACCTTGTCAAGTGAGGATCACTCGGGCCTGAAAATTGACCGATATACATATACTATGAACGAACAAACTACGGTTTTATGTACCAAATACATTTATTTTTAATAACGAATTTAATAACGAAAAAACACATAATCTGCTTGGCTTCATCAGAGATTCTAAGTCTGCATGAATGACATCTCTGCATCTTCCAATAGGGTGTTTTGGCATAAATTCTTTCCCGAAATCGACTTTTGTCCGGCATTTCGGTGGAAGTACACCATTGCGCTCGAGTTGGCTTATCTCTCGTCGGCTGTTATTGTCAGCGATTTAACGGTTACTGTTGTCATGTTTCAAACGTAAAATGTAAAACCGGAAATCACGGAGAAGTGGGGAGTAGCAAGGTGACGAAAAACTGCTATATAAACGCATGTCGGTAGCGAGAAATCCAACAAACCGATATATCGAACAGCAACACTAGCCCCACCTTAATTGTGAGTCAAATATTAAATATTAGTTAATCTTGAGTCGAACATCCAACCTTGAACATTTCCAGTTGTGAGAAGGATTCAAAGCGTTCAACCCTTAACGGAAATAATTCGTCACACCGGGCGAAAGCGTGCACTTTATCAGTGTACCGAGGAACAAGAGATATCAGCGGAAGAGAGAGAGAGAGGGAGAGAGTAGCCTGAATTTCGAATCGATTTTTAACGAAATCGACATGTCGGATTCAACAAAATTCGTCTTACTGGCCCTCTTCATCGGCTGCTTCTCAGTAGCCATATCAAACTTCGTCCGTGCTCCGCCGCTACCGTGCCCTCCAGGACAGGCGAGAGACGACGCTCTAATATGTAGAAAGATTTATTAATTGTCTATTACTCTTGTTTCTCTGATAAAGCCAAGTGATTATGTATTTTTTCGATGTATTTGATTATGCATTTTGTGCAAAGGGCGCTGTACTCTTAACATGCTTTAGCAATTCAGCTTAATAAATATTGAATTGTTCGAAAAGTTTCCGTCGATTTTTGGAGTAAATTGAAAACAAACGAAATTTTACTAACAATCAAGTTTATTTAATAATATATGCACCATTGGATTTGACAACGGTTTGTCATATTTTGGGGAGTATCACTATCCCACCCTCGTAATACGTTGATAATTATTTGTGATCAGTAGACTGCGAATCTTTATGCAAAATAAGAAATGGTTGCATTGATTGCAACACACAGGAGCCAAATAAAAATTTCATTCTTCTTTTAATTATCTTATTAAGGTGAAACTAATACACTGGTGGCCTTCAATCTTTTTAACACCTCCACTGTTTTAAGTTGTACGTACGCATTTTTGTCATAAATGCATAAAATCCGCAGTCTAGTGATCAGTGCCTTGATTAGATCGTCGTCAACCGTGGATGGCCTACAGGAGCGTTGCCGGTCTTCAAGGTTAAATTCGCCCACTCTGAAGTTCATAAACCATTCGCGCACTGTTCGATCACTTACAGCATTGTCTCTGTAAACAGCACATCTCTTCTTTTGCAACATGAACAGCATTCTTGATTTTTTTGTAATAAAAAAACATTAAATGCCGAAAATGCACATTTTCTCTCTCAGAGCGGCTCATGAGCTCCCAAGCGGCTCCCGTGCGCTCTCGGAGCCGTGACCTAGCTCGGACGTATAGAAGGGGAACCCACCTAGACTGGTCAGACTACAATAGCGGAGACGCCCTCACTCTCACACGCATTCGTGGGCATTAAAATAATGTATTCAAAAACATTTAAACAACATATTTTTACTGTTATTTACTGTGAACAAATATATTTAATTCAGTTTTCCCTTTCCGAGGGTTCCTTTATACTGAATACAAGTCTACGCTCCCTAGTCTCGCGGATGACACTCACATACTTTTCGACTCACGCGTGGCTCCTGCCACATCGCTCGCTCTGTCGCTCTCAAAATAGTGAAATAGCGCGTTGGAGCCACGGATGCGTGTGAGAGTGGGAGCGCCTACGTTATTGTAGTCTGACCACTCAGGCGGTCCCTCCGTCCCTCTCGCCGCGCCCACTAGTCCTGCTCTCTCGTGCTCTGTTTACAAGTCACGCAGACGCTTACAATGGGTTCCCCTTCCATACGTCCGAGCTAGGTCACGGCTCCGACCTGGCTCATGAGCCGAGTCAACAGCTCCGGCTCCTAAATCCTCCTCCTGCCTGCTCTAGAGTCTAGGGCAGCGCTCGGAATTGTTTAATCGCGAGGAGCTCGAATCGAAGCCTCCGCCTCCTCGACCCGGCCGCGCGTCTCGCTCCCCGTCGCGGCCATAGTGCTCAGGCGCGTACCATTTTATAGGCGCTATTCGTGGCGCAACAGGACGACACTCATGTCAATAGGTTTCCGCATTACCATTGAGGTACATACTATTGCCAATGCATTTTTTTCGTTAGTGGTATCCCCTGTAGGCCTACTCCACTATGACGCACGATAATTTCGGACAATAGCAGTAGAAAATTAATTAGAAAAATAAATTTGTAAGATAAATTTAAAAACTAGTTTTTAATTCTATTGTTCAAATTTTAATACCATCCGGGACATCTTGATGTTCGCGCACGTTTAAACGTGCTTGGCAAATTGTTAAGATCTACGGCGCGGCGGAAAGTTTGAACGTAGCTGTTCGCATTGCCGCGCCGACGCTTACATTGTAACTCATTTTAAAAATCAGTCGTTTGTCATTTGTCATTTTGCCTCTTTTATCCGAGTGGGAACGTAGTGTGAACAGTCACGAATTGGTTATTGGAAGGTAAGGATCACGAGTTTTAGTAGAAAATCAGTGTTAGTAAGTGCGTTTGTTTTCGGACGTATAAATTCGGACGATAGACTTTCAAGCAGTATTAATAGTGAATCTTGTTGTACAGACAATATGCCTAAATCGTGCGACATAGTGGAGTAGGCCTAGAGGGGATACCACTAATAAAAAAAACGCATTGGCAATAGTACCTCAATGGTAATGCGGAAACCTATTGACATGAGTGTCGTCCTGTTGCGCCACGAATAGCGCCTATAAAATGGTACGCACCTGAGCACTAGGGCCACGACGGGGAGCGAGACGCGCGGCCGGGTCGAGGAGGCGGAGGCTTCGATTCGAGCTCCTCGCGATTAAACAATTCCGAGCGCTGGTCTAGGGTTACCATATTTTGCGGGTATCGGGCACCCGAGCGTGGGAAGAGTGGGGGAAGCACAGGCGGGCTACGCTGCGAAGCTTGGCGAGAGGCGGAAGGGTAGACCATCTAGCCTAGACGGCGCGGCGCATGGGTC
This sequence comes from Lasioglossum calceatum, assembly GCA_963966675.1. Taxonomy (NCBI): domain Eukaryota; kingdom Metazoa; phylum Arthropoda; class Insecta; order Hymenoptera; family Halictidae; genus Lasioglossum; species Lasioglossum calceatum. The sequence continues at coordinate 13,938,995 of OZ016545.1, read as the reverse complement.
GTAGGTACCGTATGTGTGCGAATGAGATTGCGTGTATTCAGCAAAACACATATATTCCATTTTTGGCTCGTCTCCCCACTCCCCACTACATACCGCCGTACCTGGGACACCAGCGAACTCTAGCGGCCATCCGAGAATTACTACGAATCTATCACGGTTTTCTGAGGGAAATCGGCACACCTGTATAATGCACCGTGCTCTAGACACTCACAGGCTGTGACTCACAGACGAGGTACATACTATTAAAGACTGCCAGCCTTACGGGAACGGGAGTACGGGAGTTGATGTCACTCGAATATTTTGGTGTTCTCTTACGCCCTCTGGGATATATTCTGGCTGGAGTGAGAAACAGAAGGCCACCGGCGGCATTTCGTCGGTGCAGAAGACCACTGTTTCGTGTTACGTTCTTCCACCGACTCCGTGGCACCGACGAGATGCTATTATCACAGACGAGATATAGGAATAGACCTGACACCCAATGTATTTTGGTGTCCGCCGGTATTGGTGCGCTAACGCCCCAGAATGACTCCCATTGTGTCCCATTATCATTCAGTGTCAACACCTCTATAGAAATAAAAAGAGGTATTATTATTATTTCTAGGGGCACAATATTTACAGCCAGTTTAATCGCAAATTATGGATAAAATTTAAAGAAAATTATTGCTTTCACTGGCATTTTAAGGTGTCGGTACTACAGATTCCTGTGGACACCAAGTCCCATAAGGTTTCAGGTCTGTTCCTATATCTCGTCTGTGCTATTATCTCGTCGGTGTCCGTGGTGTGGTCAGGTCTATTCCTATATCTCGTCTGTGGTTATGGAAGTGACCTACCACATCGGTGAACCAACCACATTTCGTACTCGATACAGTTTGGAAGCATGGGTGGCAGGTAAGACAAATGCCGGTTGGGGCGGGAGGGTACGGTGAAGGGTGCACGGTCGTAAACACTCGTGCAAGAAGTACGTGGTACATAGTCTCGCGAGGACCTGTGTCGCGATTACGTCGTTCCGGGATTCGAGCGTGATGTAGGGTGAGCGCGGCCGGAGAGCGGAGCGGTCGCATAATTTCAACATGCAGTTTCACGTGTCAGAAATTGACAATTGTTTCTTCGCAGGTTTATCTGGATTGGCTGATGTATGCGAATAATTATTTTTAGTCGCGCATCGATAGATCTGAATCAATCGTATTTGTGTCGGAGACATTGAAGGAAAGAAAGTAACCCCGCGAGATAGCAACTCGCGTGGCAGTGATTCGAATGTGCCGGTGAAAATAGTTTCCTTATGAAATGCGACGTCCCCTGATTCGTCATCTCTCCGAGGGTGGTGGCAGTACAGGTGACAATGCCGGCACCAGGAGGCAACAATCCATGAAGGAAGAAAGCGGTGGTGGTTACACCTGGAATTGTCGTGAATATGGGCATCACCTGTCATCCTGCGACCTCCTCAAGGTCCCCACGGCCCTCGCATGTAGGGAGCAACCCACGTCGCCGAAGCCACGAATCACGATCCACAGGTAGACCCCGTTTCAATCTATGTGTTTCCCCTGTGTGTGTTCCCTCTGTTTTGTGTGCTCTGTGTGCAGTGTGCATGCGTGTGTGTCAGTCGTGTCTCGCGCTCGGAGGGAAAGCTAGCTCCGTAATTGTCCGGGTCAGTGCATCCTGCAGGCCTGCGGGGGGCTCATTCCGGCTAACCGCGCCAGCACTGCTTTTGTCCACGTTACCGCCTGAGAAATCCGCGGTTTGGGGGAGGATCGTCGCTCACAATTTCTTCGTTTACGGGGTAGACTCGTTTCCAGGATTGCAAGGGTGCGTGCGGGATGCGCCTCCTCATTTCTCGATGATCCGTAGATGGGAGTTTTCAGTGGTCAAAAGTGGTACATAAAAGATCAATCTAATTTGCGTAATTTCCATTATTCGGAATAAATTAGCAGATGAGTGTGCACTATGTGAGAACTATGTACACAGATTTCTAAAGTATATTTCAGACTCCTTCAAAAGATATGAAAGCCTGTAGTAACTAAAGAATGTATCACAGATATTCTTATTCATAATTGGAAGTTGATACGATTTTAATTATAGTTGAAATAAAATTGCTTTACTATCATATGTTCAACTGTTGCACTAGGACTCTATGTGAACTAGTCTGAAATGGTTCAAAATTTTGATTATACCAGGCGATGATTCTGTTGTATAGAGGCGAACTGAAAATTTTTGCTCCGATATTAGGCTGCTATGAATATTCATCAAAGTATAATGGAAACCACCCCTCTTGGAAGGGGTGATTCCCGAGGCCATCTGAAGTAACTTTTCCCTTTGCGAAAATGTTCTCCGCGGCTTTGTGAATTCGATCGCATAACAGATTCTATTTCTCTACACGGAAACCATGGCAGGCCAGGATAATTAAACGATTTCTATATCGCGTCCCTCGCATAATCATTATTCCTGTTGATTCCTCAACTAAAAATTTTGTCCCCTTCTTTGTACAGCACAAATCGGGTTTGTACGAGAAATGTATTTCAAGTATATAAATATCAATTTGTGTATGTGACCAAGGAGTGTATGTATACAGGGTGTCCCAGCTAACTTGACCACCTTGAATATCTTTGTTGTTTTTCAAGATACGTCAAATGTCTGAAGGACAAAGTTGAATGGTAAAATGGGGGCTTGTACGATACCAACAAAATTTTTGTTTTCATGTAATTTTTTTTAGAGATATGAAGGTCACCTTCATTTTTTTAAATGGAATGAGGTATTTTTTAATACATCAATCGATGCAGCTGGACATTCGTTATAAAAAAGTACTAACCTATGTATGTCGAAAAGTTAGTAGTTCCGGAGATATTTCAATTTAAATAACTCTAAAATACCATTGCGGTCGTACTAACAATAAGACGTTACGTCGTTACATAAGTAAGTAAACGCTAACGTCTTATTGTTAGTACGACCGCAATGGTATTTTAGAGTTATTTAAATTGAAATATCTCCGGAACTACTAACTTTTCGACATACATAGGTTAGTACTTTTTTATAACGAATGTCCAGCTGCATCGATTGATGTATTAAAAAATACCTCATTCCATTTAAAAAAATGAAGGTGACCTTCATATCTCTAAAAAAAATTACATGAAAACAAAAATTTTGTTGGTATCGTACAAGCCCCATTTTACCATTCAACTTTGTCCTTCAGACATTTGACGTATCTTGAAAAACAACAAAGATATTCAAGGTGGTCAAGTTAGCTGGGACACCCTGTATATGACCAACACACTATATCATCTTGAATACAAATTATGTGATTCGATAGACAAAAAGTAGAACATACAGCGAAGAAAGGTTATCGTACCTTCAGATTATGCAATATGATCACAAATTAATTCAGAGTGGAATATACTAATGCATATGTATGTTCGTACACGTGCAACATTGGAAGCTTGTGCAAACATCTTTTTATTATAATTCATCTTGGTTGGACCACGCATAACTCGGAGTCGAATAAATTTCCTCTAACCTTGTGAAGAAGATTGATTGTTCTAAGGGGATGTATTAAGAGATGTCACGAACTTCTTTTATTGGAAAGGCATACATGGTACAAACGAAATGTACATTTCTATAATACATTCAAACCTCTCGATAACTCGGAAACTTCTATTATAAGACGAAAATTTTGTTCATTCCCTTCCGCTGCACTTTTCCTCTTTCCAACACCTCTAAAACCGAAATGAAACTTCCTTTAACTCGAATTATTTTCCTCAAGTGTGGAAAGCTGAACAAGTCAAAACAGCCGTAAATGTTTTACGAAGTTTCGTTCAAAGTAATTATTAAAATAAACTCAGAAATCCCGATCGACATACAGTTCTAGATACAGTGACTCCCACAAATATTCGGACACTCTTAACAAGGCGATGACTTTTTTAATATTGTACTATACGATTTGAAATTTTGTGGGAAGCTAGAGCAATTAGCTTACCACAGTATGAGAAAAAAAAATTTTTCAAAAGTTGCATTTTACAACTGTTTGATGTGGGCATATATTGAAAATTTAAAAAATACGTTTTGTAGATCTTCGTGAATTAAACATATTCCGAAAATTTCGTCAAAATCGGTCGACGTTGCAATGAGCTACAAACATTTAAAGATGGTAAAATTGCAGATTTTCACGATTTTCGGCCTATAACTGCAGATTCTTACATCTTTCAATGCCTGTCGTTATTTTCCCGCATCAACCGATTTCGATGAAACTTTCGCCGTGCATATAATTCACACAGATCTACAAAACGTAATTTTTCAATTTTCAATATAGGCCCACATTAAAAAGTTGTAAAACGCAACTTTCAGTACTTTGTATACAATTTCGACCAATTGCAATTTTCAAAAAAATTTCTTTTCACATCCTGTGGTAAACTAATTGCTCTAGCTTCTCAAAAAAGTTCGAATCACATAGTCTAATTTTAAAAAAGTTATCGGCTTATTAAGAGTGTCCGAATATTTGTGGGAGCACTGTATATGTTAATTAATTGTTGTTAAAAAGAAGTACGTATAATTTCGCTTCCACGAATAAAAATAGCGGTCTAGTTTAACTTGGTAAACGAAACTGATACATAGCAAATGTTACTCGTTATGCAAAATACAAGTCTTGTCGACCTGGTTATCAGTCTTTGTATTTGTATCATACGTTTTATCAACTTCTTAGTATTTCGCACACGATTTCCATGTCCCCACTCTCGAAGTGTATACCAAAAGCTAAAGATTCAGTTTTTCTACATGACGTGTAGTACCCTAATCACAGCCATGCGAGTCATTTTATTTTTCAACCTACTTCTTCGAGATCAACGCCAATTCTATGTATATTGGATCCACCGCATTAAAATAGCTCCGAGTGCGAAGGGTTCACCCACAAGTAGTGATCGGACCGATACTCAATGGGAAGTATCGATACGTACTTCATGAGTTGATACCCGTTTGATACTTCTACAAAAGTATCGATACTCATTTGATACCTCTACGTAAGTATCGATACCCGTTTGATACCTCTACGAAAGTATCGATACTTCTACGAAAGTATTGATACCGGTTTGATACTTTACGAATGTTTCGATACCTGTTTGATACTTTAATCCTCGCGTACGTATTAGGGCTGTTACTTTTTCGAAGCTTCGACTCTTCGAAGATTCGAAGGATTCGAAGTTTCGAAGCTTCGAAACTGCACGAAATTTCAGTCTTCGAAACGCATGAAGTTGTAACTTATGAGTTTATTACCATGTCACGATTTTTGATAAATAAAAATATGAACACGTTAAGCGCCATGTCAGTCACCGGTATTGACACTGAACTTTCCGTTTGGACTTTCCGCAATTAAACTAAATTTAAAAAATTGCATTCTATTAATAAATTTCGGGATCATATCAGGAATGTACTTACAAGGGAAGTTACCCAACCGTAAGACGCCGATTTTAATGAAATTGTGGTATGATATAAAACTCACAAAAATATTTGACACGTATTTTTTTATAGCGGCCAGTTTATGTGCATCGCGTCGGTTCGTTTCTTTTTTGTTTTCTGTTGGATTGGCAAATAAATTTCGAAGCTTCGAAATTTTCGACCTTCGAAGGAAAGTAACAGCCCTAGTACGTATACGTGGTCTAGCGGTGTGTGAGTGTACCCTAGCGGTGAGTGAGTGTGGAACTGTCGAGCGTCGTTTGTTGGAAAAGACCCCCGGTAATCGATACTTTCTTATAGTATCAAATATGTATATTGAAGTATTAAACAGGTATCGAAACATTCGTAAAGTATCAAACTGGTATCGATACTTTCGTAGAAGTATCAAATGGGTATCAATGTTTTTGATACTTTACTTTTGATACCTATTTGATACGGTATCAAAACTTGCGGATTGGTATCGATAAAATCAATTTGGTATCGGTCCGATCACTACCCACAAGTAACAGGAAAAATAAAAAAGAACTGTCGATGACCTTGAAAAAATATGAAGGTGAACCAGTTTCATGTATTGAATTCACAGAGATTCTATGTAGGAGGATCTAAATGATATCCTCTGTAATAACGTATCTCGTTGTGGAAGCATCTCTGCGAGATAATTACAATATTTCCTGAATTGAAATTAAGACGGCCTGGAAACCAGCATTGATCCGGGGACGCAAATATGAAAACGGGAATATTTCCTGGAGTACATATTTTTGTGCATGGATTAAGTAATGCCCTATATGTCGTGTCGTGACCCAAATCCGCTCAGGCCGCATTTCGCGAAGCTACATTTCTTAAATGACGTTAAAACGTCGGCGTACCTCTCTCTCTCTCTCTCTCTCTCTGATCGTGCGGCGTCAGGGAAATGTTGATCTGATCGAAAAATTGTCGGAATCGTTTCTCGAGCATAATGGGTCTTCAGCGTATGTTTCCGTGATCGTACAGGGCCACGAAAAGTTTGTTGCTTGTTCAAGCTCGCGGCATGGTAAACAATTCTCGGCAGAGGAAATGGGTCACAGACCAAATGTACGGTGAAAACAGAACTTTTTGTTTCCGAGACGTACACACGTACACGTACTTACACAGAGTTGGAAATATGCATGCATTGTGTGTCGGATACGCCAGAAATCTCAAATAACGCTACCGTTTTGTCGCAAGAATTTTTAAGTCGAATAAATCTGTAATAAGATGATCGTTAATTATTTACAATAGGACATTCCTCGCGGATTGCAATGATCTTGAAATATTTGATTAAGACTGTCATTCTGAACAACTTTTTCCTATACATGTTACCACCGCGCACCGGACGACTTCGGTTTGCGGCTGATTTGCGAAAAACTGTTGGGGTGAACATTGCAAACTCTACCTTTCTCCAATGGCTGAATTTCCCCCTCTCTAATCCTAACCCAGATTTAAGCAAAATACATTCAGAATGACTATACAAACTTTAGTTAAGTATTTTAATTTTTCTTTAAATAATTACCAGATGCTTAATTTTTCTCGAATTGATCGAAACATATTAACTATTAACCTTTAGCGCTCGAGTGGTGACTCACAGTCACCCCTAAAAATTGCTGTACCATTGTTCAAAATATTATTCACATTATTAAATATGTTCATATCGAATCAATTATTACTCATTTGAGTATTGTATGAGGTATTATATCAATTTCATATCCCTAAAATTAAAAAAATCATAGGGAATGGAAATATTCTAGGTCGGAAGAAATGTTTAATTTTCGTGTTAATATCAGTGGCGGCTCAAGTCAAGTGGAGGCTCCAAGCGGTAAAAATTTTGGGGCCCTTAAACTCAAGTTAGAAATAGAAGTTGCAAGAACACTCTCGTAAACTTTTTAACAAAAAAGGAAAGTAATGAAAAATTTCATACCGTTAGGCATTAAACAAATTTATTTAAAATTCGGGGCCCTATGGTATCCCGGGGCCCCACGCGGCCGCTTAGTCCGCTTACCGTTAGATCCGCCACTGGTTAATATCTCCTAAACGCATAGGCTTTTTTAAACAATTTTTTAAAAATATTGCATTGTCATCCAGTTCTGAGCTATGTTTAAAATTTCAAGTCTCTAGCTCATCGGGAAGTTAGTTTAAAATCAGTTGCAGAATTTGTACCGAACAAACAAAAAGACAGACAAGAAAGCGTGCTAATAAAAACGTGGTAAAATAGCTCCGAGTGCACAGGGTTAATTAGTATATCTTTAAGTCAGAAAATTTTTATTAAATAAAAAAAATTGGGAATAGAAGAAATATATCCTTGAATTTAACACATTACCAACCGGTGATTATTGCATAATTTTGAAAAATCTATGGCACGTGGCTCAACATTTTTTAATTGAACCTTCAATAGCAACAGCAATTTTTATTGTGAACCAACAAGTCACCCTCAATAACGTTATCTAATAGTTTCATTCAAGATTGCAATGTACAGGGTGTATAAAAAGTAATGGTCATCCGTCCTAGGGGTGAATCTACACCTCTGGATCGGTGGACATTTGTAAGAGAAACTTGCCGCAAAATTGTTTATAACAAAGAAAATGGTTGTTAAAGTTTTTTTTTACATCAACGCCTTCTACTCATCGAGGAGAGAAAAAGTTTGAAAGGAGCCATATGTCGCAAACAAATAGTTATTGAGATATAAGCTGTTAAAGTTTTTCAAAATTTGATTGTGTGGAATTATACGTATAGACAAAAGCCTACTACACAGTCCACACGTCCGTGTCGATGAGACAGAACATGATCGTGTGCGTGCCTCGAGCCTCGAGGCAAACAAAATTTAAAGGGACATTCGTCGCTTTAAATGTCATTTCAGTCATTTGCCTTGAGGCACGCACACGATCATGTGTTCTGTCTCATCGACACGGACGTGTGGACTGTGTAGTAGGCTTTTGTCTATACGTATAATTCCACACAATCAAATTTAGAAAAACTTTAACAGCTTATATCTCAATAACTATTTGTTTGCGACATATGGCTCCTTTCAAACTTTTTCTCTCCTCGATGAGCAGAAGGCGTTGATGTAAAAAAAAACTTTAACAACAATTTTCTTTGTTATAAACAATTTTGCGGCAAGTTTCTCTTACAAATGTCCACCGATCCAGAGGTGTAGATTCACCCCTAGGACGGATGACCATTACTTTTTATACACCCTGTACAAGAAAATGTCTATGCTTTCTTTTGGTGCAGCACAATTATTGAAAATCCTATTAATAGGCTTCCGATAGATAAACCTTCTCTTACATGTACAGATTTGTCTCTGCATTTAATGAACAGATTAAGTAACACGTAGTGGAGATTAGTTCATCAGTCTGTTAACAGGTACTGCATAGTAGACTATTTCCTAAAATTGACTCGCGTCGAGCAGTTTGAATTTACAGCGAGCCTTCGATAGCTACAAGAAAACGGGACCGAGGATGCATGCAAACATCGTAGTCCATGCAATTAACAAAGTAACCAATCAATTGCTTAAGACCTCCCACTTGACCTCCACTTTGTCAGCCGTATGCTCTCCACTATGTAGGGTGACCCGTCCAAGAAACTCGTAAATGTTTTCTTTACTTTTTTATGAATGGGCACACAGTTTCGATGCTTTCGGAAAACGAATATCACAACTAGACAAAGTTTATTGAATAATTCGAATTACAGTGGTACAGATTACCAATTAGAAACCAGTGTGCAATAGATTAAAGCAGAAGCACCGAACTAAGATGATTGCGTTATATTGATTACTGTATCCGCATATTCACTGTAATTGATCTACATTTGAATAACACTGTCCAACAGCCAAAAAGTATTTCGATTCTCACTATACGATTCTTATAGAGTTTTTCGCGCTGATTCCGAGTCTGTTTTTAATTTTTCCCCTATACGTACAGTTTTTGAGAAAATGGAGTTTTAAAAAAAGACATATTTTTCCACTTTGAACAAATATTGTGATGTTGTATCGGAACAATAATGTGATATTGTTATTTCTTTACTGTCCATTGTCTTGTGTTGTCTCGTCACCTTCGAAACTTGATGTAGGTACTTATTGCTTATAGTACATATACAGTTGTTGTGGCAAGCAGGAGTAAAATAAAAATTGATTTCATCCCTTAATGATTTCATTGTATTGAAACTAACATTACAAAATTCTGAAATTTTTCTTATCTTTTACTGTTTCATATTTCACCCAGCTAATTTCTTCGTAGATCCATAAAGATCCGCAGTCTATTAATAAGAGTCACCGTATGTACAGTGACGAGAAAAAGTGTAAACACACTTCGTTTGGTTTACATAAAATGTGATAATACAAGATATTTTTCAATTGAATGATAAAGATTCGGTAATAATAATTATTTGGTGAATGTGATAAACAAAACATAACAGTTTATGTTCGATAATATTAACAATATATAGAATATTTTACAAAAATAAGGATCGCTAGCAATTCTTACAGTTTTGCACGTATCATCCGAAACGAATAAGATTGTACATATAAGCTAGGGAAATGAAATGGTCAACAAATATTGATAGCCAACTGTCGTAAGACACGTTTAGACTAGTGTTTACGTAGTTATGCTTCAGTGTGAAAGTTACTTAAACTCGCGAGAGGCAATATGAAACCACTTAGTGCAGACAAGAGGAATAGTATAATTTCATTGTGCGATAAAGGTTTTCTATTACGGCAAATTGCAGTCAAATGTGGTGTAAGTCATACGATAGTTGCAAAAATTAAGAAATCCTATGATAGTACGTCAACTTCTTCAAGAAACGGTAGACCGCGACTGGTTTCTGACAAAGCTGCACGTGAAATTGCACATCGTCTTCGGTCTGAAAGTCATAAAACTCAAAAAATCGCGGCTCAAGACATTGGAGTAAATGCAAGTGAATGGACCATTCGCCGTTCCTTAAAGAGAATCGGGTTGAAAGCGAAAGAAAAGAAACGCAAACCATCTCCTTCAGTCAAAAATATTAAACTACGACAAAAATTTGCTCATACATACAAAGAGTGGACAACAGAAGACTGGAAAAGGGTTATATGGTCTGACGAAACAAAAATTAATAGTTTTGAATCCGATGGAAGGTCCTGGTACTGGACTTCATCCGAACATAGTAATCAAGCAAGTAGCATAATACAAACTATGAAGTTCGGGGGTAGTTCAATTTTGTGTCGGGGTTGTTTTACTCGTAAGGGTGTTGGTCCTTTAGTTCGGATAGAAGGAATCATGTGCAAAGAGCATTATTTAAATATTTTGAAAAATAATTTACCTTCTGTTGTTGATTCTATTGAATTTCCTGAAGATGAAGTAGTATTTCAACAAAACGGGGATCCTAAACAAACTGCAAAGATAGTAAAGACCTGGCTAGAAAATGAAAAATTTTCTGTGATGAAGTAGCCAGCACAAACTCCGGATATGAAACCAATCGAAAATTTGTGATCAATTGTGAAAAGAAGGCTAGCAAAATATGACAATCCACCTTCAGGTGTTTATGAATTGTGGAAAAGAACAGAACAAGAATGGTACAATATTGAGCCAGAAATTATTAAAAATTTAATAGATAGTATGCCACGCAGGCTAGAGGCAGTACAAAAAAGTAAAAGAAAATGGATAAAATATTAATTTAAAGCTTTATTTCGACGTGCACAATTAAAGTGCAAAACTATAAACATTGCTACAAATCCTTATTTTTGTAAAATATTCTATATATTGTTGATATTATCGAACATAAACTGTTATGTTTTGTTTATCACATTCACCATATAATTATTATTACCGAATCTTTATAATTCAATTGAAAAATATCTTGTATTATCACATTTTATGTAAAACAAATTAAGTGTGTTTACACTTTTGCTCGTCACTGCATATTTAAACTTTCATTATTTCCATTGACTCTCTCTACCGTTTCGAAATCTGAGGAATCTTAAGTTAGTTTCCAACGGACCGTGTGTCGAATGTTCCAGGTCCGTTGTCATTCGCGGGAATTAAGTCTGTATACACGAGTCGGGGGATTAATTTCCGTGCGCAATCGCCCCCTATTTTAATAACCCTGATACTCGCAAGCTGTTATTAGAATTTGCCGAGCGTATCGTGATTTAATTAAACTACGCGAACATTCGGTGGTTCTCTGTCGGACACTGTTCTCTTCCCTGTAAAATTAGTTTCTCGTCGTTTTAAAAAGAAAGAAAACTCGAAGTCTAATACCGCAACAAGTGTTACGTTAGGTCTGGGTTGCACGAGCCAAAAATAAAGTAGGGAACCGAAGAGAGGGGTAGTTTGAATAGTAGTTCCGAATAGCCGCACTAATTTTACCTGTTATTCAACAAGTGTTAGCATTGCTGTGCCCGTTCCAGCGAGCTTGTTGAATAAATATGAGCCGGGAAGAAGGAATGAATGTCTGGATTGTCACTTCGGTGTTGACCATCCTATCTTCTAGAGAGAAAATTAGCCTTTAAACGCTTTAACCATGAACTCCTTTCTTCCATTTTTAGAGAATACCAACGCTACACAGTGGGGCAGTTCCTATAAATTCTGTGAAATTCATTTAAAAAATGTTCGTGTCGTGAAATATGTTAAAACTGCGTCTTTTCGTAAGCTGATGCTTGACTGACGATGAGATCGACTGAAAAGGACGACCCTTAAATAACACTGTCCAACAAATTTCAACTTTATTTTTGTATTTCGATTCCCACTATGCGATTCTTAGAGTTTTTCGCGCTGATTCCGAATCTGTTTTTAATTTTTCTCCTATACGTACAGTTTTTGAGAACATAGAGTTTTAAAAAAAGACATATTTTTCAACTTTGAACTAATATTGTGATGTTATTATAAAAGATATTGAATTGATCTTTACAGCAAAAGATTCCGTAGACTTTCCCGAATACAGTGATATATAATATTAAAGCATTATGATTGTTTAAACATGTTTAAACGGTCATTAAAGACGGAGAGACACCACTTTTGCACCAATTTTTGACGATATTTTTGAATTTATCTCAAAAAATAAGCGTTCAGCGGAAAATAGAACCATACCACGCGATAGAGCAGACTTTTATCTTGAGAAACCACCCTATCAAATTTGGAACGTCGACGTTTTTTTCGAACCAGAAAGCAAAATATCTTCGCCCGACATGAGTTGCGGCCAGTGGCGCTCGGGATGGTATACGGCGCACAGTGGGAAAAAGTGACTTGCCTCGCTTCAAAAAGAAATAACTTTCGATAGAAATGAGGTAGAGCGATGAATTTTTTTTTAAATTAAAGCTGAAACTTTGCAGAATATGGGAAAAATAGGGAGATTACGGTACGAACGGTTTTTAACCTTGAGAAAGTTCGTTAAACTTTCACAATTTCCAGAAAATGTGGTTTCTGCGTTACCACGGGCAGAAAAATTTTTTTTAATTTTTGCTATATATCATTTCCCGTAGATTTTTTCACGCTGATTTCAAATCTGGTCTCAAAATTTTTCTACGACCTCTGGTTTTTTCAAGAAATCGATTTTTGTGACAAGAAATTAATGAAATCATGTTTTCGTTAAAATGATTTTATAACACACTAATTTGAACATATGTACATCGTATTCTCATATATACAACTCCATATAAATAATAATAATAAAGTACTTGAATGTTTTAAGTTACGAAACACATGAAGCACCTCACATCTCGTCATCACTTGACGTATCGCTGACATTACTACTGGCACTTTCTGCAGGCTCTGTGTAGCTGTAATGTATAATAATATGAATTAGATATGTATTGTTTATAATTATACTCTTATTTATAGAAGAAGGTGAGTACTTAATCTTTTTAACTTACATATTTTCATCAAAATAAGAGAGCTTGAACAGTTCTGTTGGCAGACTAATTGTGTCCACTATACACTATTTCCATGGGCTCGAATGAGCCCAACGTTACATAAATTATTAAAACATGGTTGCGAAATAGCCCAGCAGTTTCTATTGTCAATAGCGTACTATTCAGAGGATGCGAACGAGTCATGGCATAAGCTTTATAGGAAGAATATGATTCTTCATTCCAGACAAAATAGTCGAAAAAACAGATTGTTAGACGTTTTTAATCGAGCAGTACAGTTAACCGATCCTAAAATATCACTGATCTTAATAAAAGATCGATTACAATTCTATCGAAGAAATCAAATTGCACCAGAAGTTAGAAACTTCGTCGATGAAAATATGTAAGTTAAAAAGATTAAGTACTCACCTTCTTCTATAAATAAGAGTATAATTATGAACAATACATATCTAAGTCATATTATTATACATTACAGCTACACAGAGCCTGCAGAAAGTGCCAGTAGTAATGTCAGCGATACGTCAAGTGATGACGAGATGTGAGGTGCTTCATGTGTTTCGTAACTTAAAACATTCAAATACTTTATTATTATTATTTATATGGTGTTGTATATACGAGAATACGATGTACATATGTTCAAATTAGTGTGTTATAAAATCATTTAAACGGAAACATGATTTCATTAATTTCTTGTCACAAAAATCGATTTCTTGAAAAAAGCAGAGGTCGTAGACAAATTTTGAGACCAGATTTGAAATCAGCGTGAAAAAATCTACGGGAAATGATATATAGCAAAAATTAAAAAAATTTGTTCTGCCCGTGGTAACGCAGAAACCACATTTTCTGGAAATTGTGAAAGTTTAACGAACTTTCTCAAGGTTAAAAACAGTTCGTTCCGTAATCTCCCTATTTTTCCCATATTCTGCAAAGTTTCAGCTTTAATTTAAAAAAAAATTCATCGCTCTACCTCATTTCTATCGAAAGTTATTTCTTTTTGAAGCAAGGCAAGTCACTTTTTCCCACTGTGCGGCGCAGCGAACCAGTGTTCTGATATGGGGCATCCTTTCTCGCGCATGCGCGGCCAAAACAGTAACGTATCTATATTAGGATGATGAGTTGGCAGAGCCCTGAGGCAGTTATATTGGCAGAAATGTACTGAAACAATCTGTTCCGGACAAAAAGACTTCAGGACCTGTCCTACGAGTTACAAAATATACAGAAATACACATGTTATACATTCATTTTTCAGACTCAAATCATACCAATTTTTTAAAATTCTGCGGGGCGCTCAAGGTACCCCATTTTATCGAGAATCTTACTTTACTAAGGCTGAAGGCGCCACCAGCGGCTATCCATCGCACGAGAAAAGATACCCCATATCGGAACACTGCAGCGAACAACCGTTCTAGTGGTGAGCGCCACTGGCCGTAACTCATGTCGGGCGAAGATATTTTGCTTTCTGGTTCGAAAAAAACGTCGACGTGGTTTCTCAAGATAAAAGTCTGCTCTATCGCGTGGTATAGTTCGATTTTCCGCTGGACGCTTATTTTTTGAGATAAATTCAAAAATATCGTCAAAAATTGGTCTAAAAGTGGTGTCTCGCATTAATCTTATATATCACTGTATTCAGGAATGTCTAAGGAATCTTTTGTTGTAAAGATAAATTCAATATCTTTTATAATAACATCACAATATTTGTTCAAAGTTGAAAAATATGTCTTTTTTTAAAACTCCATTTTCTCAAAAACTGTACGTACAGGAGAAAAATTAAAAACAGATTCGGAATCGGCGCGAAAAACTCTACAAGAATCGCATAGTGGGAATCGAAATACTTTTTGGCTGTTGGACAGTGTAAATAGTCAAGTTCAAATCCCTTGAAGCAACGTTCTGTGGTAAACTTGACCTCGCGGGCTACCTCTTCTCCGATGTCAATCACCTTGAGATATGTTGCCATGTCGGTCAGTTTTTGGCGGTCGGCTTTAAGGTAGTTTTATAAAGACAGTTTTTCTCAATCTCGCAACGAAGTAATGCAAGAATTATTATGGATTCTACGATCCCGAAAACTCCTAAAACAGTTATGTTTGTAATTAATAGTGTACAATTATGATCTGCTAAACAAGATGAACTTTTTCGGTTAGTAAAAACGCTTGACGTTGTCGAGTGTAAGTAATATACTTTTCAATGAGATATTTCCGCTTTTTAATGTCCACAATTGCACCCTTGCTTGCACCGCATATCTTCGTTAATGAAACCGCATTTTTGCCACTCTCGAGTTCCGTAATTGTTTCAGTACTGTCGGTACAGTTAAGATGACACGTTTGCGTGTCAGTTGCATCATGATACCGTGAGAACAGTAACATTATTTAACAGATATTAGGTAAGAAGAGGTCTATAGCGCGGGAAAAAAGATAGGGCGGTTTAGTTATTTGTGTATTCCGTTTGATTAAAAGTAGAAAATGTATACTTCCATATTTGTATGCTGCCGAACACAACTTTCGTCTGGAATATTTTTCCGATCTCAGAAAATATAGAACTTATTCAGGTGCCTCACCCCGTATAACATTATGGTTTCTCGCTAATATTTGCGTAATTTTATATTTAATTTTATTACATAATTTTATGAGTACGTGGAACTTTTTTCCACATGAAACTACAGGGTGAATTCGATAAAGCAGGACACCTAAATATCTCCGTTACTTTTCGTTGTACGAAAAACTTCTTAGGACAAAGTTACACTGTTTGAAGGGCCACATGTAACGGTGTAAGGGAAAAAATTTCAAGGTCGTTTTTCTATGAGATTTCAAGGTCATCGATGTTTTTTTAAATGGAATCATATATTTTTTATACCATAAATCGATAGAGTATCAAAGACTGAGTATAAAAGTGTTGACCTTCATATGACCTAAACCTAATAGTTAACGAGATAATATCCAAAGAATATAGACAACTGTTTCGATAATATCTCGTAAACTATTAGATTTAGGACATATGGAGGTCAATAGATTTTTACTCAGAATTCGACAGCCTATCGATTTATGATACCGAAAGTAGGTGTTTCCAGTAAAAAAAATCAAGATGACCTTGAAATGTCATTTTGCCTCCACCCACGCAGAAAATGTTTATATCACAATATGCCTCCCTCTACACCGTGCAAACTTTGTTCATAACATTTTGCCGTATTATAACAAATAACGGAGATATTCAAGGTGGACGTAGTTATTGCCCTACCCTGTTTACAAAACTTACACGGTGTAGAGGGGGGCATATTGTGATATAAACATTTTCTGCGTGGGTGGAGGCAAGACGACATTTCAAGGTCATCGCGATTTTTTTTACTGGAAACACCTACTTTCAGTATCATAAATCGATAGGCTGTCGAATTCTGAGTAAAAATCTATTGACCTCCATATGTCCTAAATCTAATAGTTTACGAGATATTATCGAAACAATTGTCTATATTCTTTGGATATTATCTCGTTAACTATTAGGTTTAGGTCATATGAAGGTCAACACTTTTATACTCAGTCTTTGCTACTCTATCGATTTATGGTATAAAAAATATATGATTTCATTTAAAAAAACATCGATGACCTTGAAATCTCATAGAAAAACGACCTTGAAATTTTTTCCCTTACACCGTTACATGTGGCCCTTCAAACAGTGTAACTTTGGCCTAAGAAGTTTTTCGTACAACGAAAAGTAACGGAGATATTTAGGTGTCCTGCTTTATCGAATTCACCCTGTATAGTAATAACACCAGCTAATGTCTTCAAAACTCTTCAAAACTTTCACACTCGAGAATTAGTATCTACACTTTAGTATGAATAATGAAATGAGTGGACTAATGTTAACCCTCGTTAATCGATATACCGTATTTTTATCATATAATCACTGTAGGATGCCATAAACAGAACGTACCAATTCGGTTTTCAAAAGTACTTTAACCTCGAACGTTCCGTAAAGCTTTTTCTATGCTCGAGCCAGCGCCGGATCTAGGCATAGGCTTTATGGGCTGCGATGCAGGGCTCCGTTCAGTCAAAGCCCTCCCCCCTTCGCGGCCAAAAAATAAAAACAATTTAAATTAAAAATTTGGTACTCGAGTTAATTTGGGTTAATTGGCTAGGCCCCCAAGCAGTGTTAGCCCAGGGCCCCGAAAGTGACGGTCCGCCACTGATTCGAGCATCGGATACACATACTATAATATTTGGTCACTGATAAGTATGATTGACAATGCTGTTTCACATTCTGAATGCCGTCGTATATTAAAACTGTGATAAAAATGGTATCCTGTACACATTTCTCAATTCCCCTGACGTTGTATTGATTTTAGTTGTAGAGGAACGCTGGTTATCCGGAATATTGATTATCGATCTTTGGATTATCCGGACGTCGAGTCCCTTGGCCTTTCCTTATTTAGACATGTAATCAGAACTTTCTGATATATGAAATTTTGTGAGATGAAACCGTCTAAACAGTCGAACAAACTTAATATTTGTTTGTGACGTGTGACATGACTGTTAACAAATTCTAATCAATTTTGATATGACAATTTAGAGATGTAAGTCAAATTATATTATACATAGATTCTAAATTTATTATTAAATGTAATCCATTTTTTAGAAGCTCTTGGTCAATATTTCATTAAAAAGTAAACAAAATATAATAAAATAGCAGTTACAACAACATTATATGAAATTTATTTTGAAAATAAATATATGAAAACGCGCGTCTTCGAAGGGAGAAGCGAAATAATATTTATTTGGATATCAGCTTAGGGATGATCAAAGTGAAACAATACAATTATTTAAAAAGTTACTCTATTTTAAAGGGCGTACGGCACGGCGCACGGTGGTTCGAACGGGGAAAAAATCAATTTTTCGAATGTTAGGTATACAGATTTTTCATTGCAATTTCGTTTACTAGATAGTTCGAGTATTTAAACCAATACAAATTTTTTATAAATATCACTTATTTCTACGAATGATATGACATGAAAGTTTGATAACAGGAAACCTGCGATTTTGACTTATAAACGCACAGCCACATGAATCTAAAACATTAAAACACTTGAACAATATTATAATTTGATTATGTTTATAATAGATGATCTATTTAACGTAGCTTTAATTAATGTAAGTGTCATTTGTTTATCTAAAACACAAATTGAAAAAGAGGTATTTTGAATAGTAGAATTAAAGTTTAATTTGACATAACTTGTTTGCGCCAGAAAACGCCAAGATAAAACTTGTTGCAAATTATACAAGACACTTTAAAGTACATATCAACCAGGTTTCAGCTGCGAACTCCAGCGAACTTGGCACTGAAACTATTTTTATCTAACTATAGTCAGTCACGTGACTATCTTTAAAACAGAATAACTTTTTTAAACTTTCACCAAACGACCTGATTTTTTGTGATCAATTAGAAGCTTTTGTTTACCAAATAACGTGCAAAAATTTTTTGAAAAAAAATAACAATAACATAAAAAAAGGAACTTAACAAATTTTTTTATTTGTCGATGCGTGTGATTCTTTCCACCGTCAACCGATTTCGATGAAATATCATATACAATGACATACAAAACGCATATTTTGATTTTTTATTAAGGGCCCAAGTAAAAAAATTTAAATTAAAAAATTAATTAATTAATACGTAAATATTTATTTGTTTGCCACATAACCGTTGTATCTGTGGCATGCTTTCCACAAATTTTCAAGCAGATTTGTTAGATGCTTTGGTTTTTATGGATTTTTTTCCGCTCTTTGGCCTTTTGGCACCACTGTGCGGCGCGCCGTGCATTGGAATGCCCGTTTTGTGGACAAAATTCCATATCTTAAAAACTATAAGTGGTATAAAAAAATGTTTCAAATAAAAGTTATAGGGTATAGGGAAGAGTATATGATGATTGTATTTGTTTGATATTGTTGTAACCTTGAGAAGCTCTATAGAGGTCACTTTTAAAATTTCATACGGCATTGTATATTTTTGATTACGTATTCTAATAGGTGAGGTTAAGACATTTTTAAAACATTACAAAACCTTGAAAATTTGACGGGCTGTCTATGGTAGGATGTATTGATTATATGTATTACCACGAGTGAGACAAAAGTCAAAATTGACAGTTTAGTAATATGATCATTTTCGTACGTTATACACAATAAATAATACAAATAATAATAAATAATAATAATACTAAAAACAAAAAAATCTAAAAAACTTGTATTAAAATTTTCGAGCAGCTAGGGGCAGTTAATTCTAGTGTACTCCTTTGCAGGATACACGTATGCATATTTTCCAATCAAAATCATGGAGGAGTATTTTTTTAAACCTTCACAAAAGTTACAAAAAGCGTTGCAATTTCTGCTACTAAGTCCACTCCAAAAAAGCGAACATGAGAATCAAAACAGTGTAAAAATTAGAAGTACTTGCTCTCAAAAACACGTTCTATTTCAAATAATACAAAATTTTAACTTTCATCACACTCGCACATTAGCTCGCTCAGATGATGAATTTCAACGATTGTTTATTTTGTGCAATCTCACTTCTTATTTTAGCAATGTGTATTAAAGAACCCTCCAGAGACGACATTGTATAAGATCGCCGTGCTAGCAGTTCACGCCTATTTCACCATTATTTCAAAACATAAAGACTTGGCGTCAGTTATAATATTATAGAATAAAAAATATATAGTTATAAATAAATAATCAAGGTGAACACAATTTTTTATTTAAAAAAAGACATTATTTAAATTTTTTGTATTGAGATTTGTAGAAGACTGAGTACTGATTACTTTTTGTAGGAAACATTTTTTTGTCACACCACTGGAAATGTCTGAAAAATCGTGTGAATGATGAATTATAATGCAAAATTGGCTGTTCAGACTTTCAAACAAGAGTAATCCATAATTTTTGAATCAATGAATTTTATTAAAATTAGTGAGAAAACAAAAACATGTTATTACTGTCTTATTTGAAATAATACAAATATTCAAACAAACATAAGTATTATATTTTAAAAAGTTACCGACTATAATCAATTAACCATACAGATTTGCAGATAATTATATTTACCTATTAATAATAAAAAATCTATACAATAATTCTTATTAACAAACATAATGAACTTTTTATTTGAATTTTACAATAATTTAATACAATATACAATATACAACACACGCACACACAACACACAATACGCAGCACATTATACACTATACCAGCGCTCGGAATTGTTTAATCGTGAGGAGCTCGAATCGAAGCCTCCGCCTCCTCGATCCGGCCGCGCGTCTCGCTCCCCGTCGCGGCCCTTGTGCTCGGAGCTGCTCAGGCGCGTACCATTTTATAGGCGCTATTCGTGGCGCAACAGGACGACACTCGTGTCAATAGGTTTCCGCATTACCATTGAGGTACATACTATTGCCAATGCGTTTTTTTCGTTAGTGGTATTCCCTGTAGGCCCACTCCACTATGACGCACGATAATTTCGGACAATAGCAGTAGAAAATTAATTAGAAAAATTTTGTAAGATAAATTTAAAAATTAGTTTTTAATTCTATTGTTCAAATTTTAATACCATCCGGGACATCTTGATGTTCGCGCACGTTTAAACGTGCTTGGCAAATTGTTAAGATCTACGGCGCGGCGGGAAGTTTGAACGTAGCTGTTCGCATTGCCGCGCCGACGCTTACATTGTAACTCATTTTAAAAATCAGTCGTTTGTCATTTGTCATTTTGCCTCTTTTATCCGAGTGGGAACGTAGTGTGAACAGTCACGAATTGATTATTGAAAGGTAAGGATCACGAGTTTTTGTAGAAAATCAGTGTTAGTAAGTGCGTTTGTTTTCGGACGTATAAATTCGGACGATAGACTTTCAAGCAGTATTAATAGTGAATCTTGTTGTACAGACAATATGCCTAAATCGTGCGACATAGTGGAGTAGGCCTACAGGAGATAGCACTAATAAAAAAAACGCATTGGCAATAGTACCTCAATGGTAATGCGGAAACCTATTGACATGAGTGTCGTCCTGTTGCGCCACGAATAGCGCCTATAAAATGGTACGCGCCTGAGCAGCTCCGAGCACTAGGGCCGCGACGGGGAGCGAGACGCGCGGCCGGGTCGAGGAGGCGGAGGCTTCGATTCGAGCTCCTCGCGATTAAACAATTCCTCGCGCTGCACTATACACTATACACTATACACTATACACTACACACTACACATTATACGTTATAGACTATATACTATACAATATACAGGGTGTCCCAAAATTCCTTCAACAGCCGGAAATCGGAGGTTCCTGCGATCATTTGAAGCAACATTTTCCTTTGCAAAAATGTTATCCACGGCTTCGTTTAGGAGTTATTAACGAAAAACACGGACCAATCAGAGCGCGACCTAGACGCGAGTTGACATAGTCTAGTCGGCGCGGCGCGGCGCGCCAAGTGTCTATTGGCTGACTGTGCCAACTCGCGTTTAGGTCGCGCTCTGATTGGTCCGTGTTTTGTGTTAATAACTCATAAACAAAGCCGCGGATAACATTTCTGCAAAGGAAAATGTTGCTTCTAATGACGTCAGGAACCTCTCATTTCCGGCTGTTGAAGGAATTTTGGGACACCCTGTATACACAATACACAGTATACAATGCGTCTTGTGCAAGGTGACTCGCCGCTGAATTGCGTGTCACGCGACGCTTTAAACCATCATACTTTCCAAGCTTGGGTCGATTTGGGTGTGAAATTTGCAGGATCTTTAAGAGGAGACGTTGCTGAAAATGTTCCACTTTGTTAGAGCACGACACTATATAACACTTTTAACTTATCCTTTGTCAAAGGTGAAAAACTTTGACGGTATTCCTTAGTTGACCAAGTATTTTTTTTTATAACAAATTATGGACATTAATGTTTAATTCCTGGTGCGTTCTCAACATAGATATACATGCTTCATACAAAAAAAAATGGGCACTTAATCTTCAGTAGGTTTTCCAGGACATCGCTATGAAGAAAAGGAATGATTTCGGTGATAAATCGTATCTGAAAAATTTGATTTTTGAACGCTTATTGTAACGAGAGTTTTTAATAACTTTAATTAATATTATCGTTTTCGAATGTAATGGACATTTAAGAAACATTGTACATTCGTTAAAAATCGATATGAGGACTTTGGTTTTTTAGCTCATGAACAGCTACTAGCGCGGCGATCTGGCCCACTGTGCGGCGCGGCGTACGAATACTTTTTGCACCCCCTGTATATGTACGTGCTTGTGTACGGTTGCGTATTCGAAGAGACTGTAGGGTGCAACATACACACAAGGATTTCTTTAATATAATCGAGAGGGTCACCTATTGCGAAATGCCAGGGAAGGGTATAGGGTATAGAGGACATCCTCATTTCACCCGCGATAGTCGATCGGACGAGCGGAGATGATCGTTGAGTAATAAATTAGTTTTGCTAGGAGGTAATACGGGAGATTATGCAATCGGTGCCAACAACTAGGGCAATCTGATGAAAGAACGGAGATGACCTTGAACGGGCTTCCGGAAACGCCGCGCCGGTAACGGAAACAAGAACAGGACACTTTCATCTTTTTTTCCCAGGCCATTTGTCCAATTTACCGGCACTACGTATTATTCCTTTCGAAATCCTGCGCTGAAATCTCGATGATTTTTCACTCGAGTAACCGTAATTTATTATCCTTCGAATTGCTACAGCGAGCAACGATTCTCCATGGCATTTCAAAGTACTGTTTTGTGTAATTGCACGGCGCAGTGAAATTATTCACGATGGAACAGCACGACTGAAATTGAATAACGATGAAGTCTTGGCTTCAATGGCGTCATCTTCATTTTTCTCGAAATATAACATTGTTTTAGCTTTACTTTATATCGTTAACAAGTACACCGCAGACCTTTATGCAAACTAAAAGTTATCCGAGGTAATTACGAGAGAAGCAGAGTAATTTATTCGCTGAATAATTTTAATGAGCTGGCTAGGTATAATATTTTAACTGTTTTGTGTATTTTATATACATTTGTCTTTTTTATACATTTTTCTGTCAATAATTAGATTACGCTTCTTTACGAATTTCTAAAATCGTAAGAAATGGATAAAATGTGAATTTAATAAACGTTTAATGGAGTTTACTTTTATTGTTACTTTACGGCTTACGGAATCAATTAGTAAAAAAAAAAATAAAATATCACTTCAACTTTATATATCATTAAATTTTTTTTTAAACAAAACATAGAATAAAGGTAAATTCTTTTCTCGATCGGAGTTTAATGTATAATAAATTTGTGATTTCGGCGCAAGGTTCGATCGTTTCCAACCACAGCAAATGTGCAGTTATTTAAAAATGCATCTCGACGTTTCGATCAGTATGTGGATCATTCTCAAAGAGACATTTTTTGCGTCTGAAAAATAATGTATGTATAATATAACGTAATTTGAAAAGTAGTACAACCATGTAAACATAGAATGCCATTTTTTAAAATACAGATTGTGAGGCTACAGTAACTGTTGTTGCTATATGTAGTATCAAAATTTTGCACCAAGATCCGCTGTCTAGTTATGATATGTAGATCTGTTTTTAGCTTTCGAAAGCTGGAGAGATCTTTTCCAACCTTGTCTCCCAACATTTAAGACAGTCCCTTATTTTTGACTTTAAGGTGAGCGTAGGCCGAAAGCTATGTAGCCGAAAGTGATCGAAAACCTGAAGAATGAAAGGTCATCCTCTACATTATCTTAAAATTTGAACTTCAACACCCAACGAACCGTCTGGGCTAGAATGTCAAAGATAAGTTCTGAAGTCTGAAGTAAAATCTAACGGTAAAAGTTAGGGTAAAAGAACGGCAACTATACGGCAAATTGTGTAAGAGCGGACGTGAAATGGATTCGTTGTCCAACAATGAAATTCTCACGAAATTTATGAGAGAAACAAGTCCTCGAGAGGCAAGTTTCCACGTGAAACGTTTATTTTACGATCACTAGAACGAAGGACAAATATTTTCCTTCGAACTCGAAAATAGGTCAGAACTGGATTGGAAATTCCCCGTTTCATTGTTAGCCGCGTGAATTTGAAAATCGATTCGATTCGAGCCGAGTTCATTTCTATTTATCGTCAACAAGAATGCAATTTTAAACGTGTCGGTGTTAGTCCGTTTCACTAGAACGATCTACCCTCCGGGCCAAAAGAACTTTTGCATTTTTTAAATGTTCTGTAACAGAGATTGGTATTACATTTTTCATGTCATTACTAGTTTTGGACATACCTTTACGTATAACATGCTCAGTATTGTCCACAATATTCACGTCGACAAAATTCTACGATTGCAAATTTAAATTTTGTGGCACGCAAAACGGGACAAAGTCAACATTTGAACATATTTTTTGCAAAGCGTAATACCGATAACAATTGAAATTATTACACAAAAATGTAGAAAAGTTGACAGTCCTCGCGAGGACGCAAGAGACAAGAAGATTGAAAATCATTGTGGATACGTTCGCGCATCGTTAAATTACGGAACGCAAATAATTATTTATTATTTGAGCAAGTCTAAATGAATTGCTATTTAAAATAATAAAGTTATTTCTATTGACAAATAATAAATTAAATTGTATTTTTTTATACACACATGGGCCCTCCGGACGGGCCCGACCAGTGGTGTATACCTGAAAAAATTGCTGTAGCAGACAAAAAACCGCGTACGTGTTCATTGTGTATACAAAATACAAAAAATAAGAGAAGACCAAAAACTATTTATTTCATTTCCACCTCAATCCAAATAATAAATAATCTTTTATTTGCAAATAAGACATAAAATTGTATTTAAATAAAAAGTTTAGTTATTATTTGCAATTAAAATCACACGTTTATTTATTATTTAAACAATAAATAAGAAAATACCAAAAGCTATTTGATTTCCACCGTAATCTAAATAATAAATAATCATTTATTTGTAAATAAGAAATAAAATTGTATTTAAATGAAAAGTTTAGTTATTATTTGCAATTAAAATCACACGTTTATTTATTATTTAATTATGTATTATTTAAACAAGAAATAAGAGAAGACCAATAGCTATTTATTTGATTTCCACCTTAATCTAAATAATAAATAATCTTTTATTTGCAAAAATAAGACATAAAATTGTATTTAAATAAAAAGTTTAGTTATTATTTGCAATTAAAATCACACGTTTATTTATTATTTTAAAAAACCAAGGATGATACGTTCGAGCATCGTAGAATTACGAAACGCGAAAATAAAAAAAATAAACGCTATTTATCAATACATATTCATCCACTATACCGCTCAATGACACTCGTCGTCACGCTCCTCACCGGAAGAACACCCAGGAACTGCCCCCACCCCGCTACCTATCCCTACCCCAAGATACAACTTCCGTTACACATCTGTGTAACACCTATATACGTCACACTTTTAGCCGCACGAAACCTACAAGATTTTCAATCTTAAAATCGCCTTTATAATTGTTGAAAATGAACGCAGTGATACTGCTCATATTTTAACTCTTAGCACTCGAATAGAGAGAGAGAGAGAGAGAGTCGCCACTAAAAATTGCTGTACACCATTATTCAAAATGTGTCGGTACCTAATCAATTACTAAACATTTAGGTATCGTATGAGGCATGAGGATTTGAAAAATCATAGGGAATGTAAATATTCTAGGTAGGAAGAAATATTTAATTTTCGAGTTAAAATAGCTCCGAGTGCAAAGTGTTCAAAAGCTATCTATGGTCCTTTAAAAAGTGTGTCAATCTTATCCGGATTCACTGCAGAAACAAACATCAGTCGCAGTGTGAAAATAAATGAAAATCACGGCAATCTTAACGCGTGCTATCTCGCCCCGGAGTGTATCTATTTGCGATCTACCTTTTGCATAACCAAACAAGCCTCCGCGTTATCGCTCTAGCGTTTTCAATTCTCTCGTTCTGTCTTGTCTGACTGTTTCTCCTTCCAGCTGACAGTGAGGCGGCGGCGGATACTATGATTCCGAGCGCACGCGGCAAGGCCTCGTCTTCTCTCTTCCAGGAATTGCGTGCTCGAGAAATCGTTTGAGAATCCCGCGGAGGATCGTTTCAACTCCGTACCGTAAGATTTCGCTTCCTAGATTGTAGCGAGCCGAATCAGGAAGTAGTTTCTCGGGAATTTCATTTTCCAATGAAGCTGACTCTGATACGGTTGAACCGGCTACTGCTTTGTGCTTCGCAATTAATGCACGCAACTGACATAATTAAATGAGATTCATTTGAATAATAGCCTGAGAGTGTCAGCCGTCTTCGTCGTCGATGAATTTCGAACGTGATGTTCCCGCCGTTACAAGAATCTTAATTGGAGCTTTCATTACGAAAACCGGGCTTTTAGACCGGGAATTAATAACGCGCCGTTTCAACTGGGAATGGAACACCTGTTATTACGCAGCCGCGCGAGGGACTTCGATTAATCGTGAATCTTCTTCCACCATCGATTCTGACATTTTTAAAATGGTCTTCTGCGCGGTATGCATCCGCAGGTGCTTATTGGAAAATTAAGTTACCCGTAGCTCACGACTAGCTAGTCTACTTGCTAAAATCTAAACTAAAATCAGCTAAAATCTACTCGCGAAGAGATTATTCTTTAGCTTTAACCCTTTTCACTTTTTAAGCCATTTAGTAGTGCAGCTTTTTGAAAATAAGTTTACGTTTACACGCACGTTACATGCGTTTTGTAACCGTCGATTTTTTTGATCGAGAATTGATGAACGTGGCGGGGTCACGTGGTTCAAGGACGTTCACAACTTTCGACAGAGATTAATGATCAAGACGCGAAAGGGGCGAGGAGGCATGCGAGAAAGATAATTCCGCTAAATTTGGCCGTCACAATAGCGTGAGATTGGTCGGGAAAAAAGCGGCAGCGACGCACCCGTAATTGACTATTCTAGTTGAAATGCAACCCGAAATGCGCATCTCGCCACACCCCATTCCGTTCCGTCCCATCCATCTCTCTGGCCTGCTCGAGTTGCTGTAATTGAATCGGTCAAAAGGATTCTATTCTTTCGGCTACACAGAAGGGGTTGACGGTCGCATTTGATTTTGGCCACGAAACCCTTTTTGATCCGAGGGATCAAAATGCCCCGCACTACCCCCCC
Organism: Lasioglossum calceatum; assembly: GCA_963966675.1. Lineage (NCBI taxonomy): Eukaryota > Metazoa > Arthropoda > Insecta > Hymenoptera > Halictidae > Lasioglossum > Lasioglossum calceatum. Next base: position 13,911,563 of record OZ016545.1, on the reverse strand, counting down.
GGGAACGAGGGTTGGCATTGCGACGGAAACGTGTCAAGAATACGCTCCGAACTAATTTCATTGATAATGTAGATCGGTAGGCGTGTCATTGGCAATTCATTTATTGCGAGATACAACGGGGGACAGAGTAGAATGGTCATGAAAAATATATGTTACAGTTTATTAAATTTCATATTTCACTGTGTTTCGCGCAGTTGCTCTACGATAAATATTACAGATTCCTTAAAACTGGAAGCAACGGGGTCATTTTATTTAGTATTTTTCTTAATTAACCGTTTGCACTCGGAGTTATTTTAACTCGAAAATTAAACATTTCTTCCGAACTAGAATATTTCCATTCCCTATGATTTTTCAAATTTTATGGATACGAAATTGGTATAATACCTCATACAATACTCAAATGTTTAGTAATTGATTAGATAAATAATGTTAGAAGGTAGAGTTAAGCAGTTGTAAGGTGTAAATGCGTGAGATTCTAGGTTAAGCGAGTGTTTATAAAGAGTTTAGTATTATATAAGGAGTAGATTAAGAGAGGAGGATAGAAGAAGAAATAGTGGGAGATATGTATGTTCGAATTTGTAACCCCGAGGGGATCAAAATAAAGAGTTATACAGGGTGGTCCACCTAAGTCAGGCCACCTAAATGTCTCCTCTAATTGTGGGGATCCAAAAAATATTTTGTATACTATTTGAATGGTTTGAAAAAACCATTCTATTGCAAAAAATGTTTTTTTTCTAGGGTAATTTTTTCGGAGTTTTCAAGGTTATCGATGTTTTTTTGCATATAATTGTATAATTTTTTTCAAAGGTCAATGTTATGTTATTATACATACCTGAATGTATTTTTCGATCAGTTACCCGAAGCAATAAAACAAAATGTAGCTATTTGTCAAAAAACATCGATGACCTGGATAACTTTGAAAAAAATGACCTTTGAAAAAAAATATTCTTGCCAGATATTTGGCCCATTGACACTATGGACATTACGTAAGAAATATTTTTTGCATCTCAATAACCTGAAGGGATGGACCACGCAAAGGAACGCCAATTTCCGAAGATCAAGGTCATTTCAAGGTCATGTTTTTATAAATATCTGAATGTATTTTTCGATCAGCTACACGATGCAATAAAAAAAATTATACAATTATATGCAAAAAAACATCGATAACCTTGAAAACTCCGAAAAAATTACCCTAGAAAAAAAAACATTTTTTGCAATAGAATGGATTTTTCAAACCATTCAAATAGCATACAAAATATTTTTTGGGTCCCCACAATTAGAGGAGATATTTAGGTGGCCTGACTTAGGTGGACCACCCTATACAGGGTGTCCCAAAATTACCTTAGTTTAATGAAATGGGAGGTTCCCGAGATCATTTCAAGCGACATTTTCCTTTGCAAAAATGTTATCCGCGGCTTTGTTTAGGAGTTATTAACGAAAAACACGGACCAATCAGAGCGCGACCTAGACGCGAGTTGACACAGTCAGCCAATAGATAGTTGGCGCGCCGGGCCGACTGTGCCAACTCACGTCTAGGTCGCGCTCTGATTGGTCCGTGTTTTTCGTTAATAACTCCTAAACAAAACCGCGGATAACATTTTTGCAAAGGAAAATGTTGCTTCAAATGATCTCGGGAACCTCCCATTTCATTAAACTAAGGTAATTTTGGGACACCCTGTATAGTAATTGATTAGATGATGCCTACACATTTAATAATGGAAAGAATATTTTGAATAATGGTACAGCAATTTTTAGTGGCGCCTCAGAGTCACCAATCGAGGGCAAAGGGTTCAATTTTGTTGTACAATGGGATACAGAAAGTTTGTGTCTAATCATTTTGACTTTAATATTCTTTCTACATTCATCTTTATTACGATAGCTTGCATGTATAGACCAGTGGTCGGCAAACTGCGGCACGCGAGCCACACGCGGCTCTTTGGCTACTTGAGAGTGGCTCTTCCACGAATGACGTGTTTGAAATAAATCGATTTTATTTTAATTCAATAGCAAATTGCGAATATTATTGTGAAGAATAACAAAAGATGTCAGGGTATCGGATAGAGAAGAACATACGTAGCAAATTTTGATCCACCATCGAAGATACCTATCTCGAAGTGGTATACGGTTTGCACACACGAGGTAACCTCGTGAACGTCGGGAAAAAACCGTGTTCACCGTGTTGCGCAAGCCAGAGGGAAGAGGGTTAAACGTACAGATTTGTACGAGGTGGGAGGTGTAACCATTTATGGTTTCTCTCGATAATACCCTTGTAGGGTCCTGGCGAAGGCGCGAAGACCCCTAGGTTCTCATCAGATAAGGAACGGTGAGTTACCTAGGGGAACGTTCGCGATTATCCTGGTCGACCGATTTAATTGCTTCCTTTTTCACGAAACCATCGCGTGATTGAACACACTTTGTAACAGAGTTGTAATGAACGATCTGCTATTGGAATGCTCGTAAACCATCTTCCGATTTTTAAGTGGAGAATCCTTTGCAACAAGTAATCCTTTACAGAGGTATACGATGTTTTTGTTTAGGTTGTAATTTACGGTTGTAAAGCTCAATTCTTTATAATCAGAATAATGCGTGTACAAATAGATCTTTATCTATCGGCCAGGCTCTTTATCTCCTTCTTGATTTCTTTTTCCAGTCCATCTCTTCCTTTTATTACTTCACTTTTTAGGCTCTCCATTCCTGTCACTAGTATTATATATCCACCAATCCTTGCATTTGTTCCCCCTCCCCTTTTCCTACTTCTTTCTGTGGTGTTTCCTTCAAGTCTGTCTTTTTTGTTGTCTGTCTCTCCCCACTAAAACTTCCTTTTCTGCCTCTTCTTGTTTTTCGCTCCCCCATAGGTCAGTTATCTTTCTGTCACCGAGACTATCTCTTTTTCTCCTCTCTGTTTTCTGCCTCACCTCTATCTTGTCTCCTAACCTCTTTTCCCTTTCTGCCTCCTGCCCCCTTTCCCCATCTTTCTTTACCTCTCCTACCCTACCTTCCATCTCTTCCTTCTCTCTCTCTTGTTTTTCCACTTTACTTTCTCAGAAGTTCAAAATCTAGTAACAAAACAGCTTTCTACCTTATACTTACCTGTCGTTGCCTGATCTTTATCTAATTATCTATCTATTTGTACATACATAATACGTTTAGGGTGATCTGCCCGATGTCAATCGGATGCTGAGGTGTCAAGGTAACGAGTAATGACACTCGCGTTCACTATTGTACGAAACGTCAAAATCAATGGAAATTTAACTTTTGTTAACAATAACTCTGTCACTATTGAGTTCCGAGGATATATTTACCAGGTACATATGTAAATATGAAACCGGAATTTTTGTATAGAAAATACACGTTTATTCTATGACAATGATACAAAATATGTTATTCGAAGTATTGCCCATCGGTAGCTACACATTTTTCCCATCTCTCTGACAATTTGTGGATGCCTCGCCAAAAAACTGTTCCTCTTTTGAGGCAAACCAGTCATCGAGCCATTTTCGTACATTTTCGTAAGATGTGAAGCGCTGCTCAGCATGTGCGTGTCCGAATGATGGAGAATTGACTTTCTTTTGTACCTGGCGAGCAGCATTTTACAAGTGGTTTTTCGGTTTTCCTGGTGTCTTTCTTTCAGTACATGTGGAACCCATTTTCCCATCTTCTGAATCTTTCCCATGGCTTTCAAACGTATGGAGACGGCTTCTCGTGTCACATTTAATTGATCCGCGAGTTGTTGTTGCGTTTGAGCGTCATCCTCATCCAACAAAATGCTTGCAGATTGCTGTCTTCAAACTTTTTCGATGGTCTTCCACGTTCTTCGTATCTCACATCAAAATCGCCATTTTTGAATTTTTTAAACCACTCAAAGCACTGTGATTTACCAAGAGCATGCTCACCGTAAGCTTCGACAAGCATTCGATGCGATTCTGCAGCAGTTTTCTTCAAATGGAAACGGAAAATCAATGCTGTCCGCATATCGTAGTTTCCAAGCACAAAATTCGACATGTTCAACGTTATTAAAAACTATGCTGTTTTATGAAACTTGTATGGTTGTGAGTTGAAAATCTTTACCAGATGTCAAAAAAAGAAAATGGCGTCAATGACGCGGTTTGACGGTAACTACATTGACAGCTAGAGCCACCTATGGGCAAATTCCGGTTTCATATTTACATACCTGGTATATACAGTATTTTATCGATAAATGTCCCCAGCACGGCTCTGTCGAGGGTCATTTATACGCCAGGGAAACTATTCTTTGAGTTTTGCCGAACGTAGAGAAGGACAGTCGAGCTCTAGAGGCCTCGGTCGCCGAGAAATGTAAACATAACTAATCCGATGACAAACTTCTTTATTTTCCATTATTTTTTTATGGAACTTCCACCAACATATTCGTGGCATTTTCCTAATGCAAAATGATACCAAACACGATATAATTTCCACTGTATTTAGTGGTTTAATTGACGATGAGAGTTGCGGCTACAAGGAAGACTTAAGGTCGTCGCACACTAGAACGCCCCGCCTGCTCTCAGGCACCACCCGCCTCCGCTTGTTTTGGGTTTCTTCTATGTAGTTCATAGTTCTATGTTTTACATCACGCATGGGCAAATTTTTGCTCGATCGGAGGTATTTTCAAGACATACGGCACTACGGCCACCACGGAGAGCGAGACGCGCGGCCGGGAGAAGTGGGGATATCCCTTGAAAATGCCTCTGATCGAGCAAAAATTTGCCCATACGTGATGTAAAACATAGAACTATGAACTACATAGAAGAAATCCAAAACAAGCGGAGGCGGGTGGTGCCTGAGAGCAGGCGGGGCGTTCTAGTGTGCGACGACCCTTATATGACCATACACCTGTATTTGATCCGAATTATATCGTGTTTGGTATCATTTTAATCAGAAAAATGTCACAAATATACCGGTGAAAGTCCCATAAAAAATAAGTAATAATAAAAAAGTTTTTCCTTGGTGTATTACATGGTGAGGACGCGCGAGCCTTTGAAGTGTGTCGGCGCGTTGCGAGTCTCCGCGTCTCTTTCTATCCCATGCGCCGTTCTTCTCATCGTCGTAACTCTCATCGTTAATTAAACCACTAGATACAGTGGAAATTATATCGTGTTTGGTATCATTTTGCATTAGAAAAATGCCACGAATATGTTGGTGAAAGTTCCATTAAAAAATAATGGAAAATAAAGAAGTTGTGACATCCGAATTAGTGTGGTCTCACCGATATACCCGAGCCGTATGAGTCATGCTTCTCGGCGATCGAGTCCTCTCGAGTTTCATGGCCCCTCAAGGCGGTACACCCCGCAGTAGTGGGGATAGTTCTGGGACATTTATCGGTAAAATACTGTAATATTATTTTCATAGAATCACATTCTGAAGCAAATCCTAAAAATTTCAAGGTAAAACCACCCCTATGAGGGTAGCTTTATGAGGGTAGTTTTCATACTTGTAAAAAAGCAATATCATAATCAGATTCTACGGCCCGATAAACCGTAAAAACTATTGTGTTTGTAACTAATAGTGTAGTTTTATAATTAATTCAGTCCGCGTTTTGAATCACTGTGCGTAGTTTTGGTTTCCCACCCTCCCCGGTCCTTTTTTTCTTTTGGTCGGTCCTCCGTAAACTGCTCGGAGATATCGCATGTGTATTATTCTAATCGGGAGAAAAAACAAGGACGAAAGGAAATTTCTTTAACTGCGCTGTCCATGAATTCACTATCTCCCCGTGCACGACGAGCAAAATGGAAGCTTTTTTCCGGGTAATAGAGGATAAGAAGATATGAATTTTGCTGGCAAACACAGCATTCGTTGGACGCGTATAAGAACGTTTCATGAAGTGTCATAAAGAGGCTGTTGTACTTTTCTTTTTGTTGAAATTTCAGCAGTATTTTATCTATACCAGGAAAGGTAAAGAATTTTTCCATACTCGAATATGTAGTAGAACTTCCTGGATCCGTTATCTCCGAATGGCTTCCCGAGGGAATCTACCGCAAACAAATACTCGTATCTGCGTTTACGGCGACCGACTCGAAGATTGGACGAAGATCGGTGGTACACATGTTACGAAAGACCGTTAGTTTGTTTTTTTCCTGATTTCCTTCTTTCTGGCGAGGAAACCATGATTACGAGAACCGCGTTCTTTTCGAATCAAGAAACTCGTTCGTATTGCTTGGAAGCCTGAACAGGTCTGCACACGTATTATCTTTGTCCTATTTTATGCGACAACGTAAGAAACGATTTTTATTCCCGACAACGTGCAATCAGCTGTGTCAGTCATAATTGAACAGGGGATCTTAGAGATTTTTAGAATCTTTCTAGATTTATAGAATTTATAGAATTTAGAAATACTATTATATTATTTTCAACCTATCAAACGTATCAAGAAAAATTTCGGAATCTCTCCAGTTTGTTGCAGTTCAGGTAGAACATTTTTATTTTGCATAAGGATCCACTGTCTGCTAATAATTTTGAAATATTTAACGTTCGAAAAAGATGTACAACTGCTGCAGCGGTTCTATTCAAAGATCGTAGAACATTTTCCGAGAACGTTTTTATTTTCTCGTTGAAGATATCGATTGAATTTACAATACACTGATATTTTTGGGAAAAGTGGGTCATCCCTCCCTGACATACGCTATACTGTATGAGAATTAAGAATATCATTCAGCAAGCATCTATTCTTTGACATATTTTTTTATTAAAAAATCTGTACAATATTCCCTGAATAAAAGATAAGCTGTCCTAGAAATCTGAAAAGGAACCTCTTCTTAATTCAAAAAATAAAATAATAAATTAGGGACTCCCTGAAGTGTTCCAAACTTTTATTTCGAATTTTTTGGAATTGCTGAAACATGTCGTTCATTATATTTATTGACAATTTCCTTATTAAATATTTTAATGTAATATAATAAGTTGACTGTGGATATTTATGCAATTTTCTGTGTTTGTAGATGAATTTTAAGAAAGTGGAATACAATACAATGTTATTTTCCGTGATAATAGCCTTTGCAGATCTGAAATAAATTAAAATCGTACTAAATTCAGTCGTGTGAAAATGAAGAAAAGAGTTGAATTGCTTAATAAGAATTTCTGTAGTTTATTCACACTGAAGAATTTTACAATTAGAGAATGGTGCTCGCATATACTACGGACTATGTAGAATGGGCGCCAGCAGTTGCTGGGAAATGAAAAGTGCTACTTCCTCTGTTGGAAGGTAAAAAACCTAAATAATACGGAACAAACTCTTTGCAGCTGTAGAAACGAGCGGTATTTTATGCTTGCATACGGCAATCCTTTTACTCGGTTCGCGAACCTTCTCATCAGAATGATAGTGAAAGTGGAGGTAACGCTTTGCGAGGAAGAATAATAGGGCAAACGAAACTGCGAAAGGGCTCGTTTGCCACTGAAAGTGCATACTGCGTAACTGTCGCCCGTGAACTTTATTCTATGTTTTTTTAATTGCTCTAGCTTCCCAAAAAAGTTCAAATCGCATAGTAACTACATATATGTATTGGAAAAGTTATCGTCTTTTTTAGCGTCCGAATGTTAATCCGCGTCACTGCGTACGTTGTGATGAAATTACTTCTCCAGAAACATTCCATAGATGTAATATCGTGTTTAGCTTTCATTAAAAAAAAGTAGCGCAAAATATACTGTTAAGAATCTCGGTTTCCGCATAAGTAAATACAGAAAGCATAACGGCTGCCGTTTGAATGTATAATTTATAGTGAAACCTAGGAAAACAATAATCAGCTTTCAAAAATTTCACAAACTTTATCTGATATTTTGCGAGAGTAGTTTAAAGGAATTTCATATCTTTTTTAAAAAAACAGGTAAATGTGTTTATATTACAAGCAGTAAATCCAATTCCGAAAGAAATCGTACTATGGTACATGTTCTCATCTGCTGTATTGTTGATTTTTTCTTATTTTCTGATACCTTTAATTAAACTGAATAGCATTTACTCGAAAAACATAATCTATGCAAAATTTTAAATCGATCGAACAATGAAAATTGTTTATTTTTGAAACTTAGTTTTCCCCATTTCCATTATGCATAGTACACTGTAAACATACATTTCTATACAATCGTTGAATTTGTGTTTTCATACTCTATGTATAACTATGTGCAAATAAATTACAAGGTCATCGTAGTTTTCATCCTATGAAATTTTGTAGCTAAAAACCAAACGAGTCCCAACTTTTACGACACTCCCTTATATTTGATGAAAGTGAGATTCCATGAACATTCTATGAAATATTTATTGCATTACATACTCTTAGATTGACAGTGACTCCCACAAATATTCGGACTGACACTCTTAAAAAGGCGATAACTTTTTTAATATTGTACTATACGATTCGAACTTTTTTGGGAAGCTAGAGCAATTAGTTTACTACAGGATGTGAAAAAAAAATTTCCAAAAATTGAAATTGATCCGAATTGTAGAAAAAATACTAGAAGTTGCATTTTACAACTTTTTCATGCGGCCATATATTGAAAATTTAAAAAATACATTTTGTAAATCTTTGTGAATGAAACATATTCTGAAAATTTCGTCAAAATCGGTCGACGTTGCAATGAGCCACAAACATTTAAAGATAGAAAAAATTGCAGATTTTCACGATTTTCGGCCTATACAGGGTGAATTCGATAAAGAAGGACACCTAAATATCTCCGTTGCTTTTCGTTGTACGAAAAACTTCTTAGGACAAAGTTACACTGTTTGAAGGGCCACATGTAACGGTGTAAGGGAAAAAATTTTCAAGATCATTTTTTATGAGATTTCAGGGTCATCGATGTTTGTTTAAATGGAATCATATATTTTTATACCATAGATCGATAGAGTATCAAAGTCTGAGTATAAAAGTGTTGACCTTCATATGACCTAAACCTAATAGTTAACGAGATAATATCCAAAGAATATATAGACAATTGTTTCGATAATATCTCGTAAACTATTAGATTTAGGACATATGGAGGTCAATAGATTTTTACTCAGAATTCGTCAGCCTATCGATTTATGATACTGAAAGTAGGTGTTTCCAGTAAAAAAAATCACGATGACCTTGAAATGTCGTCTTGCCTCCACCCACGCAGAAAATGTTTATATCACAATATGCCCCCCTCTACACCGTGTAAGTTTTGTAAACAGGGTAGGGCAATAACTACGTCCACCTTGAATATCTCCGTTATTTGTAATAATACGGCAAAATGTTATCAACAAAGTTTGCACGGTGTAGAGGGAGGCATATTGTGATATAAACATTTTCTGCGTGGGTGGAGGCAAAATGACGTTTCAAGGTCATCTTGATATTTTTTACTGGAAACACCTACTTTCAGTATCATAAATCGATAGGCTGTCGAATTCTGAGTAAAAATGTATTGACCTCCATATGTCCTAAATCTAATAGTTTACGAGATACATATTATCGAAACAATTGTCTATATTCTTTGGATATTATCTCGTTAACTATTCGGTTTAGGTTATATGAAGGTCAACACTTTTATACTCTATCGATCTATGGTATAAAAAATATATGATTCCATTTAAAAAAACATCAATGACCTTGAAATCTCATAAAAAATGACCTTGAAAATTTTTTCCTTTACACCGTTACATGTGGCCCTTCAAACAGTGTGACTTTGTCCTAAGAAGTTTTTCGTACAACGAAAAGTAACGGAGATATTTAGGTGTCCTGCTTTATCGAATTCACCCTGTTATAGAACTGCAGATTCTTACATCTTTCAATGCCTGTCGCTTTTTCCCGCATCAACCGATTTCGATGAAACTTTCACAGTGCATATAATTGAGACAGATCTACAAAACGTATTTTTCAATTTTCAATTAAAAAGTTGTAAAACGCAACTTTTAGTACTTTGTATACAATTCCGACCACTTGCAATTTTCAAAAATTTTTTTTCACATCCTATAGTAAACTAATTGCTCTAGCTTCACAAAAAAGTTCGAATCAGATAGTCCAATTGTAAAAAAGTTATAGCTTTTTGAGAGTGTACGAATATTTGTGGAAGTCACTGTATGTGTTACGCACCGGTGACGTTCACAGGTGTATCTCGAAATAAAATCGTGCGAGTCGGTTATATCGCCAAGCTGTACGGAATTGCTTTTCTAGTATTAATAGCAGGGGGAGTGTACGAGACACACTGTTCAATATTCGAGTGATTTCATAAATATTTGCACACAGCAGCACTGCAAATAACATATGATTTACGGGTAATGAAATGTTTCAGTAACAGAGTTTTCAAACGAGTAAATACACTACATATATGTATACAGGGTGTCCCAGCTAACTTGACCACCTTGAATACCTTTGTTGTTTTTAGAGATACGTCAAATGTATGAAGGATATAGTTGAATGGCAAAATGGGACTCGTACGATACCAACAAAATTTTTGCTTTTATGCAATTTCTTTTGGATTCATAGGGAAGTTACTGGAATTACCCCGAAAATCGAAAATCGAGTTTTTAGCAGATCTTCACGTTTCATGGTCATTGGAGTCATTTTAGACTATTTTTATGAAATTGTTAGTATGTGTGTGTGTGCGTATGTCTGTTTCTATGGTATCAAATTTTTCGTTAACGTTTTCTGAAAAAGTAACAATGCGATCAGAATGATGAATGATGCAATCGATGTGTCCCGCTGTAACTTAGAGCTGATTAGATTTTGGTCCACTTTGGTCCAGTAGTTTTTTAGTTTTTTTAGTTTTTTTCGAAAGAAGTTCATTCAACAATGCAATTTATACGAGAGGATGGACATTTTCCACCGAATAAACAAACGTAATTATATATATTTCATTTTTAATTTTTTTAATTAAAAAAAATTTTTTTTTTTCAATTATGCAACTAATGCTAACGAATCGGGAAGTTCTTTATGTGACTCTCCAAGAGTCACACACCAAATATAAAACATTAATAGCTGTAGACCCTACTAGCCATGAGTACCAATAACCCTCTCGCAAGAGCAGTCGTACCCGCGAACCGCGAACTCGCGAAGCGAGTGAGCAACAATAACCCCACTCGCGAGCGAGCGAGCAACAATGTCCCTCTAGTTTTAAATGGAATGAGGTATTTTTTAATACATCAATCGATGCAGCTGGACATTCGTTATAAAAAAGTACTAACCTATGTATGTCGAAATGTTAGTAGTTCAGGAGATATTTCAATTTAAATAACTCTAAAATACCATTGCGGTCGTACTAAGACGTTAAATAAGTAAGTAAACGCTAACGTCTTATTGTTAGTACGACCGCAATGGTATTTTAGAGTTATTTAAATTGAAATATCTCCTGAAGTACTAACTTTCGACATACATAGGTTAGTACTTTTTTATAACGAATGTCCAGCTGCATCGATTGATGTATTCAAAAATACCTCATTCCATTTAAAAAATGAAGGTGACCTTCATATCTCTAAAAAAAATTACATGAAAACAAAAATTTTGTTGGTATCGTATGAGCCCCATTTTGCCATTCAACTTTGTCCTTCAGACATTTGACGTATCTTGAAAAACAACAAAGATATTCAAGGTGGTCAAGTTAGCTGGGACACCCTGTATAACCATTTAACGGATTTGATAACATTCAATGCATCTACCTTTGAAACTATATTTACGAAGATCAAACTCGAAATTGCACATTATAACAAAAGACGCATATGTAGAGAATCGAAAAATATTCTATATCCATTTTTTACAGCTTTTTCTTTTTTAGGTAGATAGCGTATACAAAAAACCTCCAAAATTGGGGATCAGAAATGTGTTCTATGAAATATCTAGAACTAATGGAGATAGAAGAAAGTTTTGTTTTCTATGAAACTGTCCCGTAAATTTTTACATCTTTTTTCAATGATAAGTAATGTGAAAATCGTTTATTTTGATATACAATGTACATTGATAAATTTTGAATAAAGAATATTCAATTGTTTCAAAAATCTACAGAATCTACAAAAATTTCGTTTATGTCATTTAAAATATATTTCGCCTGCATTCATTTTCAAAGATATTTTGAAGAATTTTCACACCACAAGATTATTTTTACCCCCTACACACGAAAGCGGGCAGCTATAATAAAGCACGCGTCGAACATTTCCCGATACCCTACAATAGGTGTGCAAAGTTGCAAAGTTTCACACTATGGAGTGGATAACTTTGAATTGAGGTTCTTAGACTAAGAAAACGTAGTATCTTCAGTCTTCAAATATAGCACTTGTTTCCATGTACAGGGTGTATAAAAAGTAATGGTCATCCGTCCCAGGGGTGAATCTACATTTCTGGATCGGTAGACATTTGTAAGAGGAACTTGCCGCAAAATTGTTCAAAACAAAGAAAATTGTTATTAAACGTTATTTTTAAATCAATACGTTCTACTCATCGAGAAGAGAAAGAGTTTGAAAGGATCCACATGTCGCAAACAAATAGGTACATATTCAGATATGAATTATTAAAGTTCTTGCAAAATTTGATTGTGTAGTGTTATACGGGGGAGAGTACGATTTCCGTGGCCCCTCGTATTGAGGTTATATTTGTGTTCTTGGGGTTATTTTAATTAAAAAATGTATATACAGGGTGGGGCAATAACTATTAGCACCTCAAATATCTTTGTTGTTTCTAAAGATACGTAAAATATGGTAAGGACCAAGTTAATGGTACAATGGGGCTGACACGATGCAACAAAAAAAATTTTGTTTTTATGTCATTTTTTTGGAGATATCAAGGTCACCTTGATTTTTTTAAATGGAATGTCCTATTTTTTATACCATAGATCGATAGAGTATCAAATTCTGAGTATAAAAGTGTTGACCTTCATATGACCTAAACCTAATAGTTAACGAGATATTATCCAAAGAAGAAAGACAATTGTTTCGATAATATCTCGTAAACTATTAGATTTAGGACATATGGAGGTCAATAGATTTTTACTCAGAATTCGACGGTCTATCGATTTATGATACAGAAAGTAAGTGTTTCCAGTAAAAAAAATCAAGGTGATCTTGAAATGTCCTCTATGGCTCCACCCACGCAGAAAATTTTTATGTCCCAATATGCCCCCCTCTATACCGTGCAAATTTTGTTCATAACATTTTTTCCATATTATTACAAATAACGGAGATATTCAAGGTGAGCATAGTTATTGCCCTACCCTGTTTACAAAACTTACACGGTACAGAGGGGGTCATATTGTGACTAACATTTTTTGCGTGGGTGGAGCCATAACTCCACACAATCAAATTTTGCTAAAACTTTGACAGCTTTTATTTCAATAACTATTTGTTTGCGACATGTGGCTCTGTCGAATTTTTTCTTTTCTGGATGAGTGGAAGGTGTTGATGTAAAGAACAACTCTAACAACAATTTTCTTTGTCATAAACAATTTTACGGCAAGTTTCTCCTACAAATGTCCACCGAGCCAGAAGTGTGTCCAGACTCCAGACCTTTCAATGTCTAGAGTTTTTATGCACCCTGTACAAAGAAAATCGTTATACAATTTTTAGCTTAACACGTTCTGTGCCACGTGTACCACCGGTGGTATACGACGTGATAACTACTCTAAACAAGGTAACTGCTTATAGATTGATGATATAATGAAATATTGTGTAATAATATATCAATCTTTAGTCGAAATATCAAATGGCCTGAACGACAAGTCAGGCAGAAAGGGCTCGGCACGGAACGTGTTAAAGAACAGTTTAAATAACAATTAATATTTCATAATTTGTTACGATTTCCAATTTAATTCTGCTCATATTTGGTGCTACTTTTGTTGAACTTAAAGTTTTCGTATTGAAGCAGATATAACTTGCAAATATAATTCGATGCAAATTATATGATACTAATAAATAATAATAGATATTTAAGATAATGTCCATCCACATCAATACATTTTTATAAATGATTAGACTTATTCGCTGTTATCACATGCGGTTCTAATACGTTCTTTCATGTTTCTTAATGTTAATGGCATAACGTCATGAACTGCTAATTTAATCACACCCCAAAGAAAAGCAAAGTAAATTGACAACAAAAAAATTTGTTGATGTTAGCGGACATCATTTTGTGCACTCATTATCATAAAATAATCTTTTCTTCGTAAATCTTTTAATCACAGTTATTGTTCCACTTTATTTTGGTTTCTGATATCGTCAATTGATGGACAACTCCAAATAAAAGGACAAAGTATTTGTTATAATATACTGGGTGTCCCAAAACTCCTTCAAGTCCGGGAAATGGGAGGTTTCTTAGGTCATTTGAAGCGACATTTTCCTTTGCAAAAATGGCCGCAGCGGCTTTGTTTAGGAGCTATGTATTTGCGAAAAACACAGACCAATCTCACCAATCATAGCGCGACCTAGACGCGAGCTGGCACTGTCGGCCCGGAGCGCCAACTGTTTATTGGCCGACTGTGCCAAGTCGCGCTCTCATTGGTCCGTGTTTTTCGTTAATAACTTCTAAACAAAGCCGCGGCGGTAATTTTTGCAAAGGAAAATGTCGCTTCAAATGACCTAAGGCACCTCCCATTTCCTAGACTTGAAGGAGTTTTGGGACACCCTGTATATTAGGTTGGGGAAAAAGTAATCCATTATTTCTTTGTTAAATGGCTCTAGTGATATATATCTCGTAAAGTATTGGTCAGACAACTTCAGGCTTGTGCTCGGTGGAAAAGTGACATTCCGTACTAGAATAAATTCTTCTACAGTTTTGTTATTGGTCGATTCAGTTGAGAGTTATAGGTTATAAAATATGGAGGTTAACAAAGAGAAAATTCGGTACATTTTACAATTTTGCTTTGATAAAGGCGAAAATGCAAGGCAGGCGGCTGAAACTGTGAATGGAGTTTATGGTCCGGATACAGTCACAGCTAATCACGCGAAATTTTGGTTTCGTCGATTCCGTTCCGGGAATGTCGATGTTAAAGATGCACCTCGCACAGGTAGCCCGTCGTCGAAAATGTCGATAAAATCATGGAAATGATCGAAGTAGACCGGCATGTTAGCAGTCGTAGCATCGCCCAGGAGCTAAAGATCGACTATAAAACAGTTTTATACCACCTGCATAAAGCTGGATTAAAAAAGAAGCTCGATGTCTGGGTGCCACACGAATTGACGCAGAAAAACCTGATGGATCGAATATCCATCTGCGAAGCATTGGCCAAACGTAACGAAATCGAACCATTTCTTAAACGGATGGTGACTGGGGATGAAAAATGGATCACATACGACAATATCGTGCGAAAACGATCCTGGTCAAAGCGCGGTGAAGCGTCTGAAACGGTGGCCAAACCAGGACTTACGGCCAGGAAGGTTCTGCTCTGCTTATGGTGGGACTGGAAAGGAATCATCCACTATGAGCTGCTTCCATATGGCCAAACATTAAATTCGGACCTCTACTGTCAACAATTGGACCGGTTGAAGGTAGCGATTGACCAGAAGCGGCCAGAATTGGCCAACAGGAGAGGTGTCGTGTTCCATCAGAACAATGCCAGGCCACATACGTCTATAGTGACTGGCCAGAAACTCCGGGAGCTTGGTTGGGAAGTTTTAATGCATCCACCTTATAGTCCGGACCTGGCACCAAGCGATTTTATCATCTTTTTTTATCGTTACAAAACTTCCTTAGTGATAAGAAATTGGCATCAAGAGAAGATTGTGAAAATCGCTTAGTTGAGTTTTTCGTCAATAGGGACCAGGGCTTCTATGAAGAGAGGCATTATGAAATTACCTTTAAAATGGCAACAAATTGTCGAACAGAACGGCGCATATTTGACCGAAATCGGACAATCCGAACCAAGTTAAATAAAGTCTTGAAATAAAGGTAAAAATAATGGATTACTTTTTCCCCAACCTATTATATTTTATAAAGGTCTCGATTTTTCGGAGCCGCCGCGTCAGGCTGGCCCGTTAAATCCGGCCGTGATTGCTGGTGGCATTCCGATCGACGCCGCGACGCATCCCAATGAAATTCGTTAGAGCACAATTGAAGGATAAGTCGCGCAAACAGGAATACGAGTGACACGGTACAAGTTAACAAGCGGCTAAGCCGACGCGCGTTTTGCACAGCGTGTTCCCTCCACCGGCCTTTCATATGCCGTGGCTGGAGGTGGTTGCGGAGGTGGAGGCGGCGTGCGAGCGGGGATAAGTGGGAAAGAGAAAAGAGGATGATGTGGGAGATCGAGAGAAGGGAGCGACTGCCACTGGCGATGTGGCGATGCATTGAGCAGCCACTAAAACAGTCCTACGGCACTTCGATCCGTTGTCAGATCGTGTAGCGCGTGCCGATCGTGCAGACTGCTTCTCCGTCACCGATCGTTGCTCGTAGATCACCGATTGACGGGCCGCGTCCGCGTGGATCGTCGATCTTCCGATCTTCCGATCCTCCGATCAGTACTTATCGCGTATCGTATCATATCGTACAGTATCGTGTCCGCGTCCGATACGTATGTCTGTGGAAAAAAGCCAAAGGAGTTGCGAAACCGCTAACACAGATCGACAAGTGAATTCATCAAAGTTTGCCAAGGTGTTTTGCTGTGTGCGAACAAAGCGTCCCGTGACAAGGGACGGGAAGATAGTGGTGCGATCGTTCAACCGTAGCCAATCGTATTCGGTGAAGAGTAGATCGGGACAAATCTGTTTTTCAGTGATAAAGAAAGTCTCGCGTTGTCCCATCGATAGAAGCTCAGCCCGAGGAATCGTCCCGCTAAAGAGGAAAAGTAAGCCGCGATAGCTTTGGTGTCGAGTGAAGTTATTGTTTACGGATTTCAGAGTTCAGAGCGCGAGCGCTCCGAGGCGGTTCACCAGATGGCAAACAATGTTATCTGCTGGTTGCTGGTAATTGCTAGAACGACAAGTAATTAGTATTAGCGGATGTAGCGTACTGGGTTAATCTCCTCGGAGACAAGATAGCCGAACAGGCTCTCGGCGAGCCGCCGCGCCGCGGGCTGGAAAAATCGAATTTCACGCGGTCATAACGAGTCACTTGGCACGCGGCAATTACCGCATCGCTCTAACGGTAATTGTTCTCGGTCTGTCCGCGCGTGTTCATTTGCGATGCGGTAAAATAACATGTACGCTTCGAGCCGCTCGCGCCCGTGCGCTTTCTAACGACTGCGGTCAGCGCCGCGGACTATTAATCCTTTTTTTTATCGCGACTTCTTATCGCGCTGCGTCGGGAATTATCGGGGCAGCAGATGAGGTTGTCGGCTGCTCGACGAGCCAACGTATATACTTGGCCGATGATGTGTTGCGCCGAATGGAAAGAATCAGTGTAAATAACGCGGAATCGCGATCGTGTACATAAGGAGGTGTCCCCGGCGCGATGACAAAAGACTCTTGATGCAAGAGAGTGAGAAGGGGGGAAGGGAGGGCGGAAACACGACGTTGCTGATGGGTTTCGGAGAACAACGCCGGTAAAAATGCGAAGAACCGTCCGTATCGCACTTTCATATCAGCCGAGACAAGTGGTGCGTTTCTTACGGACTTCCGCGCGCGCACGCTCGAACGAAGATCTGCCATTAGGTCTATCGCGCTAGAAAAGAGACACGTGCGCGGGAAAAACGGAGCTGAACGAATTCCGAACGACTGGGTCGCGTCACGTTGTTTGTTGGCAATAGGCACTGTTTACATTCGACTCACCACCGACATCTGTCTCTCCGTTTCAATGGTCGCTAGGGTAGAAAAAGTTCGTGACATTCCGCACTGTGAGATATGTACTACTACATATGTATAGGCCTCATAGCAGAGCTGGGGAAAATAGTATTTTAAATAGTAAATAGTCCTATTGATTTTAAAGCATGTGTAAAACTTTGAAAATAAAATATTTTATTTGACGCTGTAATTTGTGGAAATAAAATATTTTATTTGATGCAGCAATTTTTGAAGATAGTATCTTATTTGAAGGATATTGAAAATATTTTGTATTTTGTCTTTATTTTCAATTTCAATGTTAAATATTGTTGCTGAAAATAATGGTTCGAATTCAATAAATTTGTGAGTGTAAATCGTTTCTTAACGATAAGATATAGACTGTATGTTTTTGCGGTTTCTCAGAGTATTAAAACAATGCAAAAAGTAAAATATTTTATTTCGTGTTCCAGATTGTTCAAATAGAAATATTTTATTTCGTGTATCAAATTGTTGAAATAGAAATATTTTATTTCGTGTTCCAGATTGTTAAAATAGAAATATTTTATTTCGTGTTCCAGATTTTTAAAATAGAAATATTTTATTTCATATTTCCCGTCCCGTCGGGATCTCGCACACCCCTAATTTCGTGTATCAAATTGTTGAAATAGAAATATTTTATTTTGAGATTCAGATTGTTAAAATAGAAACATTTTATTTTAGAAATTCTATATCTTATTTAAAGTACTATTTTCTTTATGCAAAATAAAATCTAAAATATTAAATAGTATTTGAAATATTTTTTTCGCCAAATAATGCCCACCTCTGCTCCATAGCACAAAAGATTGACAACAACTAAACTAATTTATTTTTTATCCGAGACCCCTTATTCTTCGTTATCGTTAGGGTCATCAGTGGGCAGCTGATTTTATGAATTTATAATCAATTTAAGTATTCAATTAAGCATTTATTTTCAATCTATTACACATATTAAGAGATAAAGCAAATTCACTCTTCAGATGGTTGCAATTCGGGTAGAAAATTTTTATTTTGCATAAAGATCAGCTGTCTAGTCATGAGAGTTCCCAGTTAATGGGTTGAACGAAGCAGATAAGTTCGAACTGAATTTTTCTAACAACGGAAGAGGATTCTGTACATATTTCTGTCCTGCTTTTTGGAGTCACTGCACATGCAGTGGCTCACGAAAGTATTCGAACGCTTACGTTTACAAATTTTAATGAATAAAATAAGATGTACTAAACTAATCTGTATAAAACCATTTATGGTATATATAGTAAGGGGGAAGTCTCAAGATTATGTCAGTAAAATTTGAAAGCGATTTAACAACGTAGGTAGAAGTTATGATATATTTATTAGAAACACGCATAATAAGTGACTCGCAAAAGTATTCGAATGCTGTAACGCTGTTGATATGTTTTCATCTCTCTTAGAAAGGAATGTAGACATTACTACTAAATGAAAACATTGGTACGTTCAGTTGATGTTACGGCATCGTTTCCGTAACAGCAACGTAGAACTGTGCACAGTAGTAATTAAAATGAAGACTAAAAAGTCGGAAACACAAAAGTGTGAAAGAGAAATGATACTTCGATTGCATAAGGGTGGAAAATCATATAACGAGATTGCAAGAATTGTAAACAGAAATAAGTCTACAATACATTATATTATTAAAAAATCAAAAAATGAAGGAACAATTGCTAACAACTCTCGGTCAGGTCGACGAAAGAAATTAACTGAAAGAGAACAGAAAATTATCATTCGCGAAATAAAAAAAGATCCTACTATATCCGCTCATAAACTCACAAATACGGTAGCTGATATGTTTCATAAAGAAGTTCATCCCGAATTATGTCGACGAATCTTACGGAATAATGATTTTCATGGCAGAGTATGAACCACGAAAGAAGCCGTATATTAATGCGGTAAATCGAAAAAAAATGACTGGCTTTTGCAAAAGCATATCTCAATAAAGATAATTTTTTCTGGGATAAAGTCATCTTTTCGGATGAGTCTAAATTTAACATCTTTGCCTCAGATGGTCAAAATTATGTTTGGAGCAAACCGAATACGGAATTGGAAATTAAAAATTTACACCAAACAGTGAAACACGGAGGTAGATCGGTTATGGTGTGGGTAGGGATTGCAATACCGGTATACCGAATACCGGTATTTCGTGCTATTTTGCAATTTCGTGAAACCGGTATTTGCTAAGGTAAAATACCGGTATTTTCGGTATTAGCTATTAGGTTGGAAAGAAAGTTCTTGAATTTTTGTTCTTGATTTTATTATAAAATCAAAAACAGACAAACAGACGGACAAGAAAGCGAGCTAATAAAAACGCAGTAATAACAAAAACCGTAAGAACTTTCTTTCCGACCTAATACAAATAAAAAATATTTTTTTGGGGCATCTACTCTTATTTGAAATACGTTCGCCGCTGATGATGTGTGTGTGTGCTTGCCGATCAAAGCACATTGCCGCGGTGATTGCTGAAGCCACTGCGCTCTTTTCGGTGTGGTACCGATTCCGCTGTATTCTTTGCAACATTGTGGCGATGAACGACAACGTTTGAGGCATTTTTCTGCCTATAAAAATTAAGTTCGTCGTCAATTTCCACAAAAACATTTATGAAAACCAAACACAAACCTATCCAGAAGAATTCGTTGAAGATGATGTTGATGTTAATATCGAAAAAGAATTGTCTCTCGACAAGAAATTACAATTAGCTACAAATGAAAAAATTGCCACGAACAATAATAGAAAAATAATACAAAAAATAGATTTATCAAAACCGTCAGACGAGAGACCGAGTTGTTAGAAGATGAAGGACATCGAGGCAAATATTTAGAGAAAGTATATCGCTCATTATTAACAGTACCACCAACCAGCGTAGATGCGGAAAGAGCATTCTCAACTGCAGGTAATTTGTGCAGAAAATGCGTTCAAGGCTTAATGACAGTTCAATAGATGCATTATGTTTTTTACAATCACATTTCAAAAATATAAGGTCAATAAATTAGTTGATGTTTTTTTCTATTAAACAACTGTGTTTTTGTACCTTCGTGAAAATTCCTAATACCGGTATTAATACCGATATACCAGTACAACAATGTGTTGATGATCTCGGCACAACGGTTCGATCGGAGATACAAATTAAAGCAATTTTGCTAGTTGGATTAACTTTCTACGTTGCTTGAAAAGGATCCATATTAGGATCGAAACGTAGAAAGTTTAATCTAACTAGCAAAATTGCTTTAATTTGTATCTCCGATCGAACCGTTGCGCCGAGATCATCAACACATTGTTATTAATAACGATCGATAATCATAACACAATTACCGGTACAACGTTTAAAAAAATATCGAATACCGGTATTGTATTTTTGATCCGGTATTGCAATCCCTAGGCGTGGGGGTGCATGGCAGCAAGTGGCACCGGAAATTTGGTATTCATTGATGGAATACTCGACAAATATAAGTATTTAAATATTTTAAGGAAGAACCTTAAAGAAAGTGCCCGTAAATTAGGATTATTGGGAGACTTCCACTTCCAACAAGATAACGATCCCAAGCATACTGCAGGAATTGTGAAAGAATGGATCATATATAACACACCACATATGTTAACTACTCCACCGCAAAGTCCAGACATAAATCCAATTGAAAATTTATGGGCTGAAATCGGGAAAAGATTAAATAAATATCAAATAATTTCAAAGGAGGTATTGAAATAAAAAAACCATCGAAGTATGGAATTCCATTGAGTGTACTTTTACAAAATCATTGGTTTATAGTATGGAACGTCGATTGAGACACATCGTTACTGCTAAAGGTGGTCCAACAAAATATTAACATTAAATACTGTAATAATACAGGGTGTCCCAAACTCCTTCAAGTCCGGGAAATGGGAGGTTCCTTAGGTCATTTGAAGCGACATTTTCCTTTGCAAAAATCACCGCCGCGGCTTTGTTTAGGAGTTATTAACGAAAAACACGGACCAATGAGAGCGCGACTTGGCACAGTCGGCCAATAGACAGTTGGCGCGCCGGGCCGACCGAGATTGGTCTGTGTTTTTCGCTAATAACTCCTAAACAAAGCCGCTGCGGCCATTTTTGCAAAGGAAAATGTCGCTTCAAATGACTTAAGGAACCTCCCATTTCCCGGACTTGAAGGAGTTTTGGGACACCCTGTTTATGTAGCGTTCGAATACTTTTGTGAGTCACTTATTGTGCGTGTTTCTAATAAATATATTATAACTTCTGCCTGCGTTGTTGAATCCTTTTAAAATTTTACTGACATAATCTTGAGACTTCCCCCTTGCTATAGATACCAAATTGTTCTATACAGATTAGTTTAGTGCATCTTATTTCATTCATTAAAATTTGTAAACGTAAGCGTTCGAATACTTTCGTGAGCCACTGTACTCTTGCTGGAGGATCTCATAAACGTTCCAAAGTAATTCTGAATGTAGTCGGAAGGAAGAGAGGATAAAGAGAGGAATAGTCTAGTGTCATCGCGTGTTTCCCGAGCAAACTGTACTCGAGTGGTCTCGGCGATCCCAGCAGACTGTAACGACTGCAACGACTGGCCAGTGGCCACTATGTGCTAGAAGACTCCCAAGCGCAGAAAAAGGAACACAGGAATAAGAAAGTTCCTTCCGTGTCCGCAATCGCTCGGCCGAAGCTGAAGTCGATACCGAAGCCGATGCCGCCGATGTCCGAGAACTACATCAGCGGAGTTAATCGATCGCAAACGATAACGGGATCTTGATGTATCTTGGGACGTGTAATCGCGGGGACGTGATTCGGCGAAACGCGTAACGAGCGAACCTTGGACACTGGTCTCGTTGAACGGTAAACCTACCCCCTAGATTATGCTCCAATAACGAGCCTGATCTCGAAACACGACGAAAGAACCAATGGCAAAAACCGATGCAACGTGATTCTCAAAGGGGACGCCTGATTGTACGACATCCTGGCTACGAAGCGGTTGACGTTTCTCGATATCCCCGCCCCGACCCGCCCCGCCGCGAGATTTCTATCGGTTAACGTTACAACTGCCGGACAATCTCAACCGATTCGTTTCAGATATTTTCTTTGACGTTTGCTCGAACCATAAAGCTGCTTTTCTAGCAAATCAATAAATTCATTTATTCCGTAGAAATCTCGAGGAATCAACTGCTTGCTACTTTTACACGAAATTAACCCCTTATCTTGAGATTGTTTTTGCAATTATGTACGTCCAAGCTACTTTGTTATTAATAATTCACTAGATGAAAGCGGGACTCTATGATCATTGTAGTTTTTTTTCGATTCCGTGCTGCTTTAATACTAACTAAAACTAGTAATAAAACTAGCGATAAACTAAAACGAAATCTAATAGAGTTTTCGTGCTACTTTGATTGTAATAACAATACGAAGCAAACAAAAGTACAATACAATGATATTAACAACTACGTAGTACACATTTGTCGAAGTTCCTCTTAATTTCTCTGAATACATTTACTTCGACTAACATCTGTATTCTTCATTACACAGATGAATAAGAATAATAGAATCGATTCTACAATTGTGTTATTGAGATCACAAAAGCGTGTCATTGAGAAATTATTCAACAAGTTTACTTCTTTGAATGTATGTACATATATTACTAAAGGATTGGATACATATTTGGGTAGATGCATTCTTATTATTTTTATAAAGTAATGCAAAACATTCGTTCTTATTGTTAGTGCACCGTTCTAGTGTTGAACGTTCCGACCTTTCGTTGTTGACGCCTGTCGAATAACAAGAGAATTTAAATTTCTGAAGGTAGTTTTCGTAATAAAATTCAAACTTTTTGGCCTCGTAGTTTGAATTCCGCCAGACTGAGAAATGCGTAATTGCAGCGAACAAAATTTTAATAACAGAACTGTCTAATGAAGAAGATGGAAAGTTGAAGGACATTTATTGAAGTTCTGTCACTTCTCGAGGAAGATTCGGAACGAGTTGTACGTGGATCAAACTGAAGCGAAGTTATCACTGTTCACCGCAAATATACGGTACATTGTAAATGTACAGTACGCACTTATGGAAAAGGGTAATTAGCGTGAAATTTTGTGAGATATTCCCTCCAACAGAAATGAATTTCTAGAGTGTTCGCGATTAATGAATTTTCATTGTTACCCAACCGTGGATGCGTATCACTACGTTCCTGTTCAAGTTAAACCGAAGAAATTCATCAAATGCTAACTACTCTACTAGTTTATTTACCATTTCGTGACCCTTACATTAACAATTTAACCATTTATTCCCCGAGAAACTATACGTAACCAAAAGTTCATGATTTGAAATAGGGTGGAATGAAATTGGAATGGTATATTTTGATGATGAGAATTAGTTTACTTTGCGTTACGAACAGAGCTGGGGAAAATAGTATTTTAAATAGTAAATAGTAAATAGTCCCTATTTATTTTAAAGCATGCGTACAACTTTGAAAATAAAATATTTTATTTGATGCAGTAATTTTTGAAAATAAAATAATTTATTTCAGGCAGTAATTTTTTTGAAAGTAGTATCTTATTTGAAGAATATTGAAAATATTTGTATTTTGTTTTTATTTTCAATTTCAATGTTAAATATTATTGCTGAAAATAATGGTTCGAATTCAACACATTTATTGGTGTAAATCGTTTCTTAACGATAAGATATAGACTGTATGTTTTTGCGGTTTCTCAGAGTATTAAAACAATGCAAAAAGTAAAATATTTTATTTCGTGTTCCAGATTGTTAAAATAGATATATTTTATTTCGTGGATCAAATTGTTGAAATAGAAATATTTTATTCTGAGGTTCAGATTGTTAAAATAGAAATATTTAATTTCGAAATTCTATATGTTATTTAAAATACTATTTTCTTTAAGCAAAATAAAATCTAAAATATTGCATAGCATTTCAAATATTTTTTTCGCCAAATAATGCCCAACTCTGGTTACGAATATACTGTCAAAACAAACTAGCGCTCGCCGCAGGACCAGATGCGTTCATGTATAGTAAAGAGAAACAGAGTGATTGATCATCATACCCTTTGCAATTTCAATGTCAGATTTTATACAATTTAATATAATATTTTTTTAACTCGAAGAAAATGACACGTTCTATTAAAAAAATTGAAGACACTTTTAACATTATACATGTATACATACAAGTATACAGGTCTAAGAGGTACAGTTATTTCCTCAAGATAATATTATAATAATTTAATATAGATTTAAAATTATATGAATTTTTCAATAATATTATTTCCTCAAGATAATATCATAATAATTTAATACAAATTTAAAATATTATATAAATTTTTCAATAATATTATTTACTCAAGATAATATCATAATAACTTAATACAAATTTAAAATATTATATAAATTTTTCAATAATATTATTTACTCAAGATAATATTATAATAATTTAATATAAATTTAAAATTATATGAATTTTTCAATAATATTATTTCCTCAAGATAATATTATAATAATTTAATACAAATTTAAAATTATATGATTTTTTCAATAATATTATTTTAAACTAATTGCATTTCGACGAGACACCCAGTATAGCGAAGCGTAATTGATATTCGCAAGTGTCGCGAGGACGTCTGGCGGAAATTTAAAGTCAGCCCAGTTACCCTGAAACACCGATAAGGCAGTTGAAACGTTGGAAAGATGACGACGCTCGTGCATTTCGAAAAGCGCAGCACGACTGAAAGGTTTCGATGCAGGTACACAATCGTAAAATTGGTGTTGCCGTCGAGCGCGTTCGAGCGGATCATTCCATTCCGAGATAAACACTGGAAAATGTTCGATGGACAAGAAGTTGGGCCCCTGTCAGATGACTGCACTGGTCGCAGACTCCGCTTCTGCTTGCCGATAACGTAATTGAAATGTCTTCCATTCTCCGTGCTCCCCTTGCAACATTCTCCCGCATAAATCACGGCTGGTCGATCGACTTCTTTAAGTGGATCATTCGTTAAATGTAAATGTTGCAATAGAAATCTTCCTTGGATCTCGTGCCAGTAAAGATTTCTCTTCCTTTAAATGACTATGCTCGGCGAAGCCGCCTCCCGTTTCCGATAATACGGATGAAACGTTCCCTTATGCGCCGCTGGCTTTATCTTGCCTCCTCCTAAAGCGAGTTACATAAAGCAGGTCAAAAACGTACTTGTGCACTCGGTCTTTTTTTTCTAATAATTTTATGTAAAACAGTCCGGCGTTTATCGGTTTATTCAAATCTGCTGTTGCATATTCCAACCGTTTCTCTTTTTCTCTCTATTGTTATGATCAAATGCAGAACTCTATAGCTTATACCAGGCCTGGCCAACCCAAATGGTTTCACGGGCCACTTTACCACGTAAACATGCTTTTAAAAAATGTAATACAAATACAAAATGAATAAAACTTTATTGTTATACTATGATTCAATATAATTAACTCTCGAGGTTTTATTAATGAGGTATTTGTTTATCCTTTCTTTCACTTAATTTTTCTAAATCTATATTTATGTTCGACGTTGCACATCTTTTGTTGGCTGGTTTTCTAAATTGGCATCAGTTAATGAAGCGCGTGAAGAACTCTTTGTAAATTTCATCTTCGAAAAAAATGTTTCACAAATATATGTGGAGCCAAAAGCATTTACCAATATAAGTATTGTAAATATTCATTTTTGATATGGACGCAAAAAATTGTTTCACTTCATTGTTGCACTGCAACTTGATTATATTATAATTATAAATCGATTATATTATAACAATGACACTTCATTTATTTAATATTTTTTGTATACATACAATGAGAAACAAAAGTTTCAATAGAAATATAAAATCGCCCGGCGCACAGTGGGGTATTTGGCTTGTTTAGCGCGCCAAAAGTCAATATTTTTAGTTTGTTCAAAATGACTAAAACTTTTTTCTCATGAACCTGAATATATATGCGAGTAATCTACAATAATATTTTTCCATAGAGAGTACTATTTAGTAACATACAGATACTTGAAAGTAACATTTCTCGTGACCAAGAGAAGTGTCGAAAAACTTGTGTTAAAGAAATGATTTGTTTCACAAATTTAGTGTATAAAATCGAGATAGGACCAAATCTAGGATGTAAAGGAAGGTGTATAGATTAATTTCATGGCTTTTCTTTTTAATTCTCTTCGGTGGTTTTGATAGAATAAACAATCGAAAGTGATATTTTTTTCAGAAGATTAATATATATCATGTAATAATTTTTTTTGTCCCAATAACTCCTCTTTAATTTTTTGCGAGGTTAATCAGTAGACATTGCTTTATATAACCCATAAAAGTTTATGTGCGAACTAATGCGAACACAGAAGATATTTAGCTTTTTGTGCGATACATATCAGTATGGCATGAATCGACCGTATACCATATGACTGAAAATGATGAAATTTTTCTTAATCTGACGAAAAAATGTTTGAAGTAAAAGTTTAACAGTATTAACATAGGTATAAACTTCAATATATAAAACTTCGAAAAAATTTTGTTTAAAACAAAAAAACAAGATCGCTTCGATTTTTTAAACATTAAGTTGTATTTTTGATTTGATAGTGTTGTAGCTGGTGTTAAGACGAATTCAACGATATATAATAGTATGGCGTTCACACTATTAATAACGTCGCAATAGTTTTGGCGCGCTAAACAGATCAAATACCCCACTGTGCGGCGGGCCGCGGGTTGGCCAGGCCTGGCTTATACGAATCTTTGCAATGTCTATTTTATTTTTCATTCCCTGAAACTATTAACACTGTCACTGCCAAAATGCAACAACCTCAACATTAACTGTCGAAAAGTTAAAACGTCCTTGAACATTTACTATTATTTTTATTTATTTATTGCTTTAATTGTGCTAATTGTGCCAATATTATGACGATATACTGACCAGAACTTTTCGCATACTTTCACAAGCACAAGATTTCTATCACTTTGCATTACATTTAAATGGTAAGTTATCGTTTTCCTCGCACGCTCATGTAAGTAGAGACAAGAAACAAGAGACATACTAACGTTGAACAGAAAATATGGCAAAGAGGGAAGTCGTAAAGAAGTTATAAAGTAGGATGTAGGTCTGACCATTTGTACTACTTTACCTATCATTACCGTAGCGCGTCGCGTCGTTTTGCTATCGAAGTCGTGTTACACGCGCGAACCGATTACATACTTCGTTATACTATAAAGTTATTCTGAAACAACTAAACGCAGGTAGAGTTACGTGCACTTTACATGCACGAGTAGAATTTAGTTTGTTAAAAATCCGAAGGGTCAAATCCTGACAAACAAATTGTGCTAATTTATATTACATGCCTACTTGTGATTGTGGTGAACTTGTCGATTAGGATCCTCCCCTTAGGTTCCAATGACGTTGAAGTATGTTGTCAAGGTCACCATTCTGAACAACATTTCCCTTGAAAGTTTTTTTCCGGTCAGCTTTAGTATTTTAGTTATTTGCAAAAAACTTCCGCCATTTTAAACAAATTTTGGTTAGGTTTGGAGTGGGGCGGTGCAGAAGGGTGACCTTGACAACAAATTTCAAGTTCAAGGTCATTGAAATCGGACAGGAGGTAGTACAAGTTTAAACTGTTTAAACACTCGAGAAAAATTGAAACAGTTTATCATCAAACCGTCACAATTAATTCAGACGATTATTATCTCTAAACGAAGCGAACGTTACAAGATAAAACTGAATGGAAAGGTATTTATGATGCCAGCAAACAATAAGGTTCACATTCTCCGGAACGTGCAAACTGAATTTAATTCAATTCAAATTAGCTTCAATCGATCTATATTTATGAAAATTAAATTTCGTGAGATCGCGGCGTTCTCATTCCATAATTTATTAATGTATGTAACTGGTGATATATGTGACCCCACCGCGTAGGTATGTATTATGAAAATATAATCTCATAATCAAATAAACGAAATATTATTTGCCAAGGTGACAAGCGTATTTTAGTACTACATATAATATATACAATACATTATTGCGATGCATGTTTGACTATGGAAAGCACAATGAAATAATAATTTTAACATAATTCAGTACGTACCAGTTTTGTGCTATCCTTAATTTGGTATCCATCCCCTAATAAATACAATCGATTTTCCAAATTTTTTATTTAAACACTGGAAATTGTACAAATATTATATCCACAATCTAGTTATAGAAATAATCTGCAAAAGAGAGCTACTGTATTCGCGTTTCACCTTTAAAGATCACTTAACGGGAAACCGCTATAGTAACATGCAGTATCCAAACGGTTAATCTTATCTTCCAGAGTTTAAAAGTATAAAGAGATACTATTATTGTAGTATGTAGAATGAATATTTCATGAAATACGTGTACGTGTACATCAAATTTCATTTATGGATCCATTATTCTATTCATATTTATTTTAAAGATGATCTAGAACCCTCTTTACCACTTCAATTATGTTTCCATAACATTCTTGTTTTGTCTATTGTACGATGCAACTATTTAACAGATGTCACAGCACGAGCAATGTCTTTATTGTGCTCCGGCTCATGTGTACGAGCATAGTCGTGACATTCTAAGCACCTAATCCATCCTTTTACGGATTCACAGAACAAATGCCACAGACAACACATTCAACGGGATCCTCGCTTTTCCTTTCAAGAATCCTTGTTCTCTTTCCGATGAAGGACGGTCTTCATCTTTTTGCTCTGCTCGAAGTCCAGTTATTTTTTGCATTTGAATAACCGTGTCGCTTTTACGTACGGATGTCAGCATCTTATGTCAAGTGTTGTACCGAGGCTGCAGAAAGTTTTGCGTGCATAAAATAGATTATATAGGGTGTCACAAAATTCCTTCAGCAGCCGGAAATGGGAGGTTCCTGAGATCGTTTGAAGTAACATTTTCCTTTGCAAAAATGTTACCCGCGGCTTTGTTTAGGAGTTATTAACGAAAAACACGGACCAATCAGAGCGCGACCTAGACGCGAGTTGGCACAGTCGGCCAATAGACAGTTGGCGCGCCGGGCCAACTTCTCCAACTCGCATCTAGGTCGCGCTCTGATTGGTCCGTGTTTTTCGTTAATAACTCCTAAACAAAGCCGCGGATAACATTTTCGTAAAGGAAAATGTTGCTTCAAATAATCTCAGGAACCTCTCATTTCCGGCTGTTGAAGGAATTTTGGGACACCCTGTATAGGGTGTCTCACTTAAGTGTATTTTCTATGTGTAATTTTAATGGTATCGAGTGGCCAGTACCCGCAGTTGTCTTTTCTCGTAGTTTTCAAGGTCATTGATATACTTTTTTTAAAGAACTAATTGTAAGAATATATCGAGATGGATTGATCGTGGGGTTACCATGGGTTCGTCGACAACTCATTTCACCGACACTGGTTTCATCGACACGATATGACCGACCGTAACTTTCCTCGACACTATGTTTTCATCG
Source organism: Lasioglossum calceatum (assembly GCA_963966675.1). Classification (NCBI taxonomy): domain Eukaryota; kingdom Metazoa; phylum Arthropoda; class Insecta; order Hymenoptera; family Halictidae; genus Lasioglossum; species Lasioglossum calceatum. The sequence continues at coordinate 13,881,445 of OZ016545.1, read as the reverse complement.
ACATTGTGAAATAGTCGACAAATGATTTGACCAACAGTATGTTTTCATCGACACGGTTAAATTGTCGACGTATGCTTTCATCGACAGTCCGTGTTTAGCGACAGGTTTGATTCGTATTTAATGTTGAGTATCTAATGTTGAATAATCGTTATTATCACTGTTAAGTTCTAGACGCATTTAGTTGCTTGTGTAATAAATAATAAAGAGAAGTACAAAGCATTTCTTCAAATAAACAAACTTTATTAATAGGTACACACAAATGAACAAAAATCATAATATTTCATTTAATTTCAAACATAATTATGTAAATATATACATATACAAAATTTGAATTAACAGAACGAATGCTACGAATATGCATACAGTGGCTTAGGAAAGTATTCGAACGCCCTTTGAAACAGAATAACTTTTTTATAATTGTACCAAACGACCTGATTTTTTATAATTAATTAGAAGCACTGGTTTACGAAATTATATGCAAGAAAAATTTTCCAAGAAATTATAATTTACAAGGTTAAATGGAAAAATAAAAAAGGAATTTTTAAAATATTTTTATTAGGGCCCTCAAAGAAAATTTAAAATATATGTTTTGTAGATCTATGTTAGTTATACACATGCTGAAAATTTCATCAAAATCGATTAACACACACACGAGCTACAAGCGGTTAAAAATTGTGAAAGTCGTAGTTTTACACGACTTTTGATTAGTTTCTGCTTAAAAGCCACAAAATCGTACATCTTTCGATGCGTGTCGTTTTTTCCTGCGTCAACCGATTTCGATGAAATTTTCAGCATGTGTATAACTAACATAGATCTACAAAACATATATTTTAAATTTTCTTTAAGGGCTCTAATAAAAATATTTAAAAAATTCCTTTATTTTTCCATGTAACCTTGTAAATTATAATATCTTGAAAAATCTTTTTTGCATTTCATTTCATAAACCAGTGCTTCTAATTGATTATAGAAAATCAGGTCGTTTGGTACAATTATAAAAAAGTTATTCTGTTTTAAAGAGCGTTCGAATACTTTCGTGAGCCACTGTATATAGATTGCAAAACATAACAAAATGGTAAAATAATTACACAAATATCAAGTAATGAAATTAAAGCGATATATTTTGTGCTGAAGCCTTTAAAAGATCCATATCACTGTACATTTTTCGGCTCTCTAGGATTTTTCTTATACTTTCTTCTCTTAAACGATCTTTTCTTTTTTGCTTCGCCATTGTTTCACCTCGTAATATTCTCTGTATTAAATTTTCTACAACTGCTTGTTCTTTTTGAATTTCCGTCATTATCTGATATAAACCAACTTTATAGTGATTCAACATAGACTGCCATCGTCGATGCCAAGCTTCGACATTATTTTGTGTACGTGGAAAATCGTGTACTGAATTGTCATAAACAAACCATACGTCTTCTTGGAAAAGTGGATGACAAATAGACACTTTTCCATTAGACTGACGTATTACCCTATGATAAACATAATATTTTCCAAACCATTCTATAAGTGCTGTATGTTCAGATGGGAATAATTGTTTTAAGTTACTGAATGCATTTCGAATTTCTTTCGGTCGCAAGTATGCTAGGCATGGAATTTGCCTCGCAAGAAGACTAAATGTTTCATCCGAACCATATTTTTTCACCAATCCACTTCTTTGAATTTTTCTGTAAACATTTTGACACAAATGAAAAAAGCATGCTTTCAATTTTGCACGAGGAAATATAGATTTTATCGCATTCAATCGGGGTGTATAATATAACAACAATTTTTGATGTAGCTATCAGTTCGTGGAAACGAATGAAGTCATACCTGTCGCAAAACGCGGACTGTCGATGAAAACATATGTCGATAATTTGACCGTGCCGATGAAAACTACGGTCGGGTCAAATCATTTGTCGACGATTTCACAATGTCGATGAAAACATAGTGTCGGCGAAAGTTACTGTCGGTCAAATCGTGTCGATGAAAACTGTCGGTGAAATGAGTTGTCGACGAACTCATGGTAACCCTGATCGTGAAAGTTTGACGACTTACTTTTGTTTACTCTATCTCTACCTTTATCCTACAAAAGACAAATTTAAGTTCCTCTTGAATCGATTAACTGATACGTAGAAGTCAACTTCGACTTGTAGAGGTCGGAGTTCTTCTGAATTCGAGTTGTGGAGGTGAAATACATCATGTAACCCGCAATAAATGATTTATTTCGAGTTATAAGGGTTTTTACAGCAAGGAAATTTTTCATTTATCAAGGTTCTATTGTATGTATGACGTTCCATTCTCGGAGACAGATATCGGTGGAGAGTTTCCTGTGTAATCTTCTGGTGAGGTTGGCTAAGTAGGTCTTGAACTAATTCGTTAAGATAATTGTCTAGTCTAGATGTATTATTTCTTCCGTCTCTCATTAATTCAATCTTTTGAGATCAGAACAATTATTTAGAATACATATTGAAGAAAAAAATGAATAAAGGGGTGGACACAAAACAGTCTTGTTACTTTTATGAAGCAACGTAAAACTTTTAGTGTTCGGTCGAAAGAAATGTTTAATTCTCAAGTTATTTTAACCATTTTGGCACCGAATACAAAGGGTCAATCTTCCTCAGACTTCTAATTGTAAGTAAGGTTCATACATCTGACGTGATCTCATTTCAGAACCTCGATTTCTCCACGCGTTTCCGATCGCGGTTCGCGCAACGAGCTATACTACATAGGTTCCACTGCATTTGAAGAATCATTGTGTTTTTTCTCCGTCGTCCGACAGGGCACCGAATAAATGCTCGCCGAAGTCGTCGCTGAAACGAGGTCACCCGTGTTCCTCCGCGGTACAAATATGGGAAACAGTGTTACGCTGGCTAAATGCGACACGTTGGATAATTGAGTATCGCTCGCAGGACCCTGGTTCCGCATACATCGTGTCCAAGCTCGAATTTCGAGATTAATCATTGGACGCGAGGATCGCGAGTGAGATTGAGTGCAAAGATCGGCTCGAGGAGTGCGGTGGTGTGTGTGTGCGCGCGACTGTGAAACGACTGTGTATACTTACGTACGGGAACGAAATGCACAGGCTGCTGGGGCCGAAGCTCGATAAATAATTTGCTGGCGCGTGGTTCGTCGGCGATTCGAAGGAAGCGTGTGCGAAGGAATCCAAGAAAAAGGTGAAGAAGATACACGGGGCACGGCTGCGGCGGCGGCACGGGAGACCGCGACGGATTCGAGTGTGGACGATAACGCGATTGAAACATCCGTCGAGTGCATACAGCGTATGCCATACACACCGCGTACACTACATACACACTATACACGTCGAACGAGGCTGAGTCACGTACAAGCGTTTTCGATTCGAGGCTTCGGGGACGTGATACCGTTTGATTCCTCGCATTAGAGTCTATATACCAACGTTCTTCGATATCGGCCACCTTCCTCGTTCCATGCTACTCGCTACACGAGCTCAAAGATTCCGCGGTTCCCAGGAGCCACCGACCGCCGGTTCTCCTTAGAGTTGTCGTGTATGTGACGTTCCACGTGATCCCCCTGGAAATGCTGAAGATACGGATGCTGGATTACATCGGGGACACTGGGTAAGTCTTATCATACCGAGCATTATTCCTTGTGCTTTTCGCGCCTCGACGACCGACCGCGAATTTTATAAGATTCTACCGACTCTCGCGTTGCCACTGATATCCGTGTTCAGGCCAGAGCTGTTACATCCTTTAGGAATTGTATATTTCAGCAAAAGAGCCGAGTAGACTTGACTGTGACGGAGTTGATCGTCATCTTGTCGTTTTTGCGAACGGTCAGTAGACGAAGCTGATTAGTAAGATTTTCGGCCGGTAGATGGTGTAAAGAAAGTCATCTCTGTATGTATGAGAGAGATGCCGAATGCCGAACTCTGCCGAAGCAATCCGAGAGCAGTGTTGTTAGATTGGGGCAGGCTGCGCGCGCATACGCGACCAAATGCAGGAACGTATATGCATCCGGGGTGATTACGATTTCCGTGGCCCCTCGTTTTGAGGTTATATTTGTGTTGTTGGGGTTATTTTAAGAAAAAAATGTATATTATAACATGGTGTCGAATCAGCCTGGTTTAGCCGGTAAAGTAGATTTCTTGTTTTTTATAAATCTGCAAATATTTCGGTAACTATGCGAAATATGAGAAAATATCAAGAGACCTTTTTTGTAGAAAATTAAATTTCCAACAATGTATGTTGCATGACATTTTTCTATTAGCTGCGCAGTTTTCGAGTATATTTATATTTCGGTGAATTTGCAGAACTGCCTCTCTCCCGAAATAATGGTCGGGGGAACGTAAAGGCTCCGTTCTGAAAAGATCACATTCTATGATAGGATGCATTCTACAATAAGAAGATTATGTGAACAGAGTGAGTTATGGTTAGATCGTGAGAGGGGACGGAGAGGGCCGGCCCGTCCACGCATACGAAAATACAGGGGTAGTGTAGTAGTAATTTCAAAAAAATTATTTTATTTTTAGTTTAGTTTTGTTTAGTTTAGAAAAATGTCAGAGGACATAAATTGTTGGAAATTTAATTTTCTACAAAAAAGGTCTCTTGATATTTTCCCATATTTCGCATAGTTTCCAAGATATTTGCAGGTTTATTAAAAAAAGGAAATCTACTTTACCAGCCAAACGGAACCCATTGGATACTTGTTAGATACACATTTTTTTCTTAAAATGATCCCAGGAACACAAATATAACCTTCAAAGTAGGTGCCACGGTTATCGTAATCGTGCCATGCATCCTACAGTCGTAAGCAACGGCCGGAATGCTTCAAAACATCGTTAAACCATGCGACACTATGTTCCTTGGCCTTCGTGGATAATACCGAACAACTGTAATTGCTCTTCCTCAAAAACCCTACGCATCTGGGACCTTCCCATAAAAAAAACATTTTGCCAAATTATGCGGGGTGACCAAGGTACCCCATTTCAGCCCAACTATGTACTTTACCGACGCTAAAATCGTCGCGCATGCGCGAAAAAACCGTGCAATATCCCAACACTGCCCGAGAGCACGAAATTTTCCGAATCAAGCCGAAGTGTTTCGTACTCTCGTCGAGACTCGACGGTCGAGTACATAATAAGATTGTACGTACGCGTGTGCTGTGTCCAGTGCAGTGTCGCCAGATAAGCTCCAAACGGAGCTCACACATTCCCCTCTTTTTCCCCTTCCACTATCCCATTCCAGCAACATGCGCACACTCCAACGTCCCCCACTAAGACCGTAGACCGTGCCGTAGACTGGACTGGTCATCAGAGAAGGGGTACTTGTATTCCCCTCGATTTTCTCGACCTGGCGACACTGGCGCCGAACAGTGTCGCCAGATTGAGGTTGGAACGAACCTCCCGTACTCCCCTACTTTCCCCTTCCAGTGTCGCCAGATTGCGGTGGACACGTATCTCCCGTACTCCCCTACTTTCCCCTTCCACTATTCTATTCGCACGCGCACACTCCACTTCACTTCACAACTGAAACTCCCACATGTTACAATTCAGTTTATCTATAATAATAAAGAATGTTTATAATCTCTCTAGAACGATTTGTATGATTCATTTCAAAGTAGGTACATAATAGGTACGATACGCGGCAATAACCTAAAACTTGCGAAATGTCATATCATTGTTGCGTCCCCATCGCGCACGCGCAACCACGCGCAACGTGTCTCCCATTCGCCCTACTCATTCCCCGTCATCAGAGAGGGGGTACATCATTTCATCATCCCTCCCCCAGTCTGGCTTCGCTGAACAGTGTAGCCAGATCGAGAAAATCGAGGGGAATACAGATACCCTCTCTCTGATGACCAGAGCAGTTGCGTGACTGCGCGACCAGTCTACGGCCTTAGTGGGGGACGTTGGAGTGTGCGCATTGCTTCAATAGGGTAGTGGAAGGGGAAAGTAGGGGAGTACGGGAGCTTCGTTCAGTGCTTCGATTGTGCACAGCTTTTCTCGCGCATGCACGGCCATTCCAGCCTCAGTAACGTAAGCTTCTCGATAAAATGGGGTTCATTGAGCACCCCGCAGAATTTTAAAAAATTTATATGATTTGATTCTGAAAAATGAATGTATAACAAGTGTATTTGTGTATATTTTGTAACTCGTAGGACACGTCCTGGAATCGTTTTGTCCGGTAAGATTATTTTGGTACGTTGCTGTCAATATAACTTCCTCAGGACTCTGGCCGCTCTGCTACCCAATAGTAGATACGTTACTGTTTTCTCGCGCATGCGCGAGAAAAGCTGTGCACAATCGAAGCACTCTGGCTCCGTTTCGAGCTCAATCTGGCGACATTGGTACATAATAAGATTGTACGTACGCGTGTGCTGTGTCCAGTGTCGGGAAAAGTTCTTCAAAATGCTGCCCTTGATGGCATATTTGTATTATGTGAAGATGGTCATCGGAACTCGGTTCGGTTTTGTCAACATGTTCCTCGTTCGTCGTCCTTGTCGTCCAGGTACAGTCTTATAATATTTACTTCAGCAATGCAGCGCAAAATTCGCAAATACGTTTCTATACGTTAAAAAATGTTTACATTTTGGCCCTTTATTATCTTTGTTTATCCGAATAATCGTGAGACAACGTACGTGTTTACGTCGAACAACAAATTCGCGTACAATTTTAGGATCAATTCTGCTTGGCTTTATTGGTCCAATTTGGAACCGCAATTTTCCAATGAAACCCAATAAAATAAGCAAAGCGTCAGCTAGCAGGAATACGTTTCTAATTTCCTGTTTATTAAACGCGACCCACGCCATCAATTTATCGGCGGTATAATAACGGTCGGTTTGTGGGTGCAAAACGTTAGCAAATTGATCTAACGAGGTCGTCAATGCTCGGACGGGAAGGCAGAGAGGCGTCACAAGGTTTCACTCGGTGAAATTTTTCCGAGTACCAAGATCGAGAGCACTCGCTTTATACGGCGTGCCTTTAATGCGCATTTATACATTTTACAACGACTAAGAAGTTCATTAATGTTACCTGTAAAAAGGGAACATCTATTTTTAAGGATCTATTACTTATGTATATGTATATATTTTATCTGAACTGACAGGAATAAATATGGGCGATGAGTAATGTCTAGACAGTGGATTTTATCTATTTATGACAGAACTGAATAGGTGTAATTTAAAACAGTAAAAGCATAGAAGAATTTAAAAATGCTATTATATTATTTTCAATCTATTGAATATACAGTAGGAGAAAGAAAATTTTCTATTGCACTTTATGCAAAATGAATTATTTTTCTTTGTGCAAAACAAATATGTACTTCCTAGCTTAACAGTATAAAACAGAAGTTAACCCCTCGCACTATAATGTATTTTACGGTTCCAGTGATTAGAAAGAACTTTTTGATAGTATACATATATGTATAACAACAATAAATATTAATACAAAATGAAGACACTGAAAATGGCAGAACGCTTTCGAATAGAATAGACTATGCTTATACTTTATCGATTGCATTTACTATACTCACTTACTTACTGTATTTACTGTACTGCATTTACAATCTACACATTTATTATATATTTTCCAAAATTATTTTACTAGAAATATTTGTAATCGCATTTCGAATCCTACTTATCGTTAGGGCAGAAAATATTACGCTTGTTTTCATTATTTCCAGGATATGAAAGTTGGACTCTTTCCTGAACGGGGATTATCTTAGTAGTCGAGAGCGTACTCGAATAAAGTGCTCAGTCTGTTGAAAATTATGTTTAGAAAGTGTTCTCAAGTATTACGTCCGAGATTTCGTTTAATGAAACGATTTTTCTATGAACGCGCAAGAAACAACGTCGTTGCTAAACATCAATGGCATTTTTGTATAGTATTTTACACATATATGAGACCTGTTCGAGCGAGTTTTCCTGTCATGTTTGATAAAATAGTCATATAAAAATAGATTTATATTTCAGAGAAAGTGTTTCCCCTTGTATCGTGCAGCCTCCATTGTATACAGGGTGTTCGAGTGAATTTAACAAATATTTAATGGGATGATTTTACAAGCTAATGAGTACACACATTTGCGACAAAAATGAGTAGCTGTAATTATAAACAGTAGAAAAACATTAGAAGAATTAAAAAATACTGTTAGGCATACCAATGCAATGAAACAAGGCTGAAAGTTCCCTGACGATTGGTTAGTTTTGGTTTTCATTCATTCCAATTTTCTGATGTTCTAATATTTTTTTCCTCACTTTGCTATTTTTTCCTGTTTTTTTCTTTTAAGTCATATATGTATATTCTTTTCAAGTTGTATTAACTAAAAATTGTAATTTTTGAAGTGTCTCTGTTGTGTCTATGTTTTTCATAGATTCTCCTCGGAAATTTCTTCAGTTTTTAATTTTGAACATTTCAAATTGAAATGAAAAATATTTCATTAATTAACAAGTAATTGGAGCAAGTACCATAGTCTTGTGTTTTAAGACTTCAGCTGTGCTGGCTGGTTTTGGCTTGAAATGGCCGGTCAGCAAAGTGTTAAACACGGGGACACGGTGAGAAGCGTATCTGTACAATTTAAAAATGTAGGATCGAAAGTAGAAGACACGTCGAAGCGTGCCAGATTCGCGGTTGTATTGTATATAACCTCTTTTATTCGGAAAGGTATTTTAAAGTTGCGCGTGAATGTCACCGGGCAAAATTTCGCTTCTGGACGTGCTCTTTGTTGTACCGAGTTTCCAATAAAGTGGACTGCGGGCTTTTAGAGTGCGGTTTCGCGAGCAGATTCTATCTACCTATGTGGGGTTCGCTCGACGATTATAAGCTCACAAATTCGATCGTGCATCCTGCTGGATTGTGTCATGCAGGATGTGTGGCGGTCGGCTTAGTACGTATCCTGTTGTACCTACGTCACAAAATGAGGTATGCGACCGCAAAATTCGCGTTAGCGATTTCTACGGAAAATCATTTCCAATGTTTTCAAGAGTAAACCGATTGATAACACTGTCCAACAAATTTCAACTTTTTTTATGTATTTATAGCATTTATTATTATTTTACAGACGCATTTCTTGATAATTTCTTGAGAATGATCTAAAAAAAGATCGAAACGTTGAAATAAAGATTTTGTGAAAATTTGCAAATAGTGTTTATGTAGAATACTTGATCGAACCAGTGCGCCGAAAGCATTTAAAATTTAGTTCGATCGATATAGTCAAACATTTCTCAATATACTGTTGGATCCTTCTTATGTGTATTATAATGTATTAATATTGGACATCACTGTATTCGGGAAAGTCTACAGAATCTTCTGCTGTAAAGAACAATTCAATATCTTTTATAATAACATCACAATATTTGTTTAAAAATATGTTTTTTTTCAAAGCCATGTTTCTCAAAAACTGTGCGTGTAGAAGAAAAATTAAGGACAGATTCGGAATCAGTGCAGAAAACTCTATAAGAAGGACCCAACAGTATATTGAAAACGGTGTTGGACAGTGTAATTGAGCCCTTAGCACTCGAATGGTTACTCTGAGAGAGAGGGAGAGGTGCCACCAAAAATTGCTGTACCATTCAAGATATTATTTACATTATTAAATATGTTTGTATCTAATCAATTATTACAGATTTAGATATTGTATGACGTATTATATTGTACAAACTTCGTATCTGCAAAATTTGAAAAATTATAGGGAATGGAAATATTCTAGGTCGGAAGAAATGTTTAATTGTCGAGTTAAAATAGCTCCGACTGCAAAGAGTTAGGACAGGGATGGGCATTTTTGCCTCAATTGAGGCAAAGCCGTCCCCACCGTAGCGCCTACTGTCCCCCACCAGCTTCCGTCGTTAGTATGAAAGAAAGACGCGCATCGTCCGTCGCAAGCAGTGCGCAGGCCTCGTGCATCGGAGCCGCGAGGAGCGCCACGGAAAGGAAGCTTGGTGGGGGAAGCAGGCGTTTGAGGGGCCCCACCCGTGCCCATCCCTGAGTTAGGACCAGGGAAGCCAGATCGGCCCAGATGCGAGTCTCGCCAGGCCCCTTACGTCTCCGTCCCTCGCCTAGATGGTGCCTCCGGTATCCCCCCCACTCTTCCGCCTGTGGGAGCAGGGAGGGACGGAGACGTAAGGGGCCTGGCGAGACTCGCGGCGGCGAGACTCGCATCTGGCATCCCTGGTTAGGACTTGTAAGTATGTATTACTGGAACACCATACAGTAGTATACCTACGGATGTAACCTAATAAGGTTACGTAACACATACTAACTCCGTTCGCATTTGTCATACCCATGTAATGTTATAATTTATAATTATATATGTTAGCAATTTCCTTAATTGTATATCTTGAAAATTTCCTTGGTCGAATATCTTGGATTTTGAAAGATTAAATTCACAATTTCATTCAACTTTAATATTTGAGAAAATCATCTCTCTATCTCATTTCTGTCAAAAGTTCTTTGATTTTGACACAAAACTCGTCACTATGCCCCACTCTGCGGCGTCCGACGCAACGCAACGCGACGCGACGGGTGATTCGCACTATGTACACTCCTCGTCAAAAAGATAGCTCCGGTGTGCTATCTTTAATTTCTCAATGACGCATGTAAAGTTTTACGTTTGTGACGTATAATATCAGAACATTATGAGCTCAGGATATGCGGTTCGTTGAAAATAATTAAAAATATTACAAGGTTTAGTGTGTAATACAATAAAAAAAATTGTTTTATCTTAAGAAAGAAATGATAGCACATGTACAATAAGAAAATAATAATGAACATAAATTTTAACTAACAATAATTACTTATCAAACATACATACTTATTTAATAATGGATACATCCCCCTTTATTTTCTATTACTTCTATTGTACGATTTGGTATCGATTTATATAGTTTTTGGATATAATTTTGACTTAACGTATCCCATTCGCGTACAATTGCATTTTTTAATTCTTGTACGTGTTGATACTGCTTTCCATTTGCGTATACGCCGCGAACAAGTTGCGCCCAGCAATTTTCAATAATATTAAGGTCCGGGGAGCGTGCAGGCCACGGCAAAACAGATATATTATTTTCATTAAAATATGATTGGACCAATCTTGATGTGTGTACAAATGCGTTATCCTGTTGAAAGATGTAATCATGTCCAGAAATGCGTTCTGCATGATTATTTATTTGTTCTTTGATTAAATTTATGTATTGGACACTATCCATTCTCCCATTGATGAACTTGATATGTACTTGTCTTGCCGAAATAACCGATGCCGGCCCAAACCATTACGCTGCCTCCTCCCAGTTGTCGTCGAATTGCTGACATTGTCTCTTTTCTTATGTCATGAAAATAATATTGAAACCCACCAGGACCACCCAGGTTAAATTTTTTTTCGTCCGAAAATAGTACCCTTCTCCATTTCTTTTTCCAATGCACTCTTTCTTTTGCAAAGCGTAAACGTTCTGCTTAGCCCCTTAATATTTTTGCAGGATAGTAGAACTCGACGAACACTTGGAACACCGGCACTAACACTAGATTTTTCCATTATTTGCTTCGTTGTTAACTGCGAGTTGGAAGCTACACGCAAAATTGCACGCTTATCACGATCGAATAACGATGACGACCGACCAGTACTTTTCTTTTTGCCATAATCTTCAACATTTTTTAAGAAATTGTGTATTACTTTACGACTTCTTTTTATTACTTTCGATATTTTCGCTACTGATAACTGTTGCTGTTTTAGTTCAAGAATTTTCTTTTTTTCAGACTCGATTAATTTTTTTCCGCGTCCCATACTTTAAAATTTATATAATATTGTACTGTAATATGTACTCGTTGATAGATCATGAAATACTGAGCAGTTTCTAAACATATTAACAGAGTGTGCTATCATTTCGACCTTAGTATGGAACAGTTTTCCTTTTTGGTATACAAACATCTACGACATTGTGACGTATTTCCAGCAAGCTCATAATGTTTTGATATTATACGTTGCAGAGGAAAAATTTTACATGTTTCATTGAGAAATTAAAGATAGCACACCTGGGCTATCTTTTTGACGAGGAGTGTATGTATGTATTAGGCAAATTTAGGGCCGATTCTACTAAACTAAACTATTGTACAATACTAGAGACCGTGGTACAAATCATATTTCAATGACCAGACTAGATTCTCGATGCGTAGGTTGGTCTCTTACTATATTCGTCGTTGTTTATTGGGTGAGACAATTCTGCAATTAAGGTGCGTGCATAATTGTTAATTCAAACTACTGCTCGATCTATTCGAGGACAGAATTTAATTTTCACGTGTGCAGTAAGATTGACTAGCTATCGAATTACTTAGATTGTTGCAATCAGCACAATATGTATATAGTAAAACAATTCTTTTAATGATTTATTTAGCTGTAAAGTATAGGAATAAGTACACATACCTTTAACATTCTAAAAAAGCGTAACTTTCCACTGATTGTGAGAAATTGTAGCGGAGAGCTATAAATAACGAAGATAATTAACTGTTCCCATCTAAGTGCCCCACCCTGTGTACATAAATGAAATAGAGTGGTAGGAATGCTATTGATTAGCCATTAAGGATTAATTAAGAGCACTCGTTACAGAACGCACGGCAAACTGGTTTTATTTTCAATTACTAACTGTCTTTTTTTCTTGTTTTTGGTCTACATAACGGGAAACCCAGATAAGCAATGATGTTTCTAGTGTCGACTCTTAAATATATTCTATGTCTACAATATTGCATACTATCGGGTTGAATTATAATAATACTTGTTCATTATGACAGATAATGACGTCTACATCAATCAACATGATATTTATCAATAGACCGCGGATCGTTATGTAAAATGAAAATATGTATTCTTCCCGAATTGCTACAAACTGGAGTCAAATAGAAATTTATTTTCTCCCTTCATACGTTTAATAGGTTGAAAATAATACAACGGTGTTTTTAAATTCTTTTAATATTTTTACCGTTTGAAATTACACCTACTCATTTTTGTCATGAATATGTATTGGGTTGGCAAATAAGTTCGTTCGGTTTTTGTGATTTATTCCACTGTAAAAAACCGAACGAACTTATTTGCCAACCCAATACATATTTATGACAAAAATGAGTAGGTGTAATTTCAAACGGTAAAAATATTAAAAGAATTTAAAAACACTGTTGTATTATTATAGCTATACAGGGTGTCCCAAAATTCCTTCAACAGCCGGAAATGAGAGGTACCTAACGTCATTTGAAGCAACATTTTCCTTTGCAAAAATGTTATCCGCGGCTTTGTTTAGGAGTTATTAATGAAAAACACGGACCAATCAGAGCGCGACTTAGACGCGAGTTGGCACAGTCGGCCAATAGACAGTTGGCGCGCCGACTAGACTGTGCCAACTCGCGTCTAGGTCGCGCTCTGATTGGTCCGTGTTTTTCGTTAATAACTCCTAAACAAAGCCGCGGATAACATTTTTGCAAAGGAAAATGTTGCTTCAAATGATCTCAGGAACCTCCCATGTTCGGCTGTTGAAGGAATTTTGGGACACCCTGTATACATTCTCGACGCAATTATTACTTTTGCATAATAATTTTCATATTAAACGAGTTCGCTTTGACACGTAACTTGATTTTATACGCGCTTTTATTTTTCACATTTCCAAACGCCCGACGATGTTTGATTAAAGGAACAATTTGTATTGTCCATTGTAATTTTTCTCGTTTCAAGAGTGCGATTGCAAAATTCAAGTTTTCCATTTCCATCAAACAAAATACAATTTTCGATATCATTACATGAAACAATAGCCTCGGGCAGAGTTTCAAACTGTTTAATGAGAAACACGAACGTACAATGAGATTTTCATTTTAATTAATCAAACAGAATATGCAGTTTAATATTGCAGTATACAAACATATGTTCACAGTTAAAATTCTAAATAATAAAAAATTTCCACTTATTGATAAATCTGCTAAAAATTCTTTTGAATAAATATATTCATATTTATACGTATACGTTTATGTGCCGCAGTATTTACGTGACCAAACGTGATACATATGTACGTAGTAGCGGAACAGATGAAGTTACAACAAGGCAATAAATGTGTTTACGTTTCTGCTTCGATCGGCCTTGGTCGTTGTAACGAATGAATGAATGTGTAATTGGCTAGCGTGGTTCGAGCGATTCGATTTCAATTGAGTCAATGAATCTGTCAGCAGCAATGATACTCGAAATGTAGCAGTAGTTACGAACTTTCATTTAATCGAGGTTGCGTTTGACCTTCCCTTTTTGGTCTTCCATCAAACTCAAGAACACATTAATTACTGCGAGATCGACAAATTAATTATTTCCACCTTCGCTACGAGGATCCAGTAATTCGAGAAGGACTCGTTTGATCACTTCTAAACTTTCAACAAATTTTAATTGAAAAGGAAACACTACGAGCCTTATAAACCTGTCTGCAATGAGACATTCTAAAATGATTTCCATTTCATTTTTACAGACTTAAACTTCCTACAATAATTCCAATTTGTATGATTTTTTTCATTTTATGGACGTATGAAATTGATGTATGTAATACCTCATACAATATTTAAATGTTTAGTAATTGGTTAGATCAAAATATATTTAATACCGTAAACAATATTTTTAATAATAGTACAGCAATTTTTAATGGTCAGTTTAGTTTCTTAGTTGGTATGAGCACTTAACGAAATAACGAGATCTGGGAATTGTAGTGTCCACACCAATTTTTAAATTCTTTTTTCCTCAAAGACCAACGACCCTGTGGCGGATCTAACGGTAAGCGGACTAAGCGGCCGCATGGGGCCCCGGGATACCATAGGGCCCCGAATTTTAAATAAATTTATATAAATGTGTAACGGTATGAAATTTTTCATTACTTTTCTTTTTTGTTAATAAGTTTATGAGAGTTTTCTTGCAACTTCTATTTCTAACTTGAGTTTGAGGGCCCCAAAATTTTTACCGCTTGGGGCCTTCACTTGACTTGAGCCGCCACTGCAACGACCCGAATCAATTCTTCGAAACTTAATTATTCTGCCGATGTTTATGCAATTTTCAATTTTTGTGGACATATTTTTAAAAAGTGGTGCCTAATAAATTTCTATTTTCATTGGTAATAGCAATTGCAGATCCAAAATAAATAAAAATCGTACTCAATTCTGTCGAATTTAATACTGTAGCATTTTTTGAAAATTTTTACAACCCTTAAATGCATAAACATCCGTAATGTAATTATTACAATGCAAAAGACTTTGACAAAATGGGTTGTTAACGGTTTGTTTCAAAGCAGACGAATAAACAATAAAAATTTGATGTTTCATAGTGCGACGAAAAACCATCTAGTGCAAAAGTTATTAATACAACTCGTATAAGAAATTCCAATTTTAAACTCTCTCTCTTGTCCGCCACTGTGTCACCTTCGAGTAAGCTGAGGGAGAAGGAGATATTTGGAATCCTCAGTTCTTTGTTAAAAAAGAAGGCGCTATATTTCCACAGAAACATCTGAAAGCTCTCTGGCAGTACCGTAGAGAGTGATTAGAATCGCAGACATCCTTTTAGGTATATGTTCTATATGGAATGGTCGAAGCCCGAAGCACAGAGGGTCATAGAATTCTAAAGGGTAACCTTGCAGCCGAACAAAACACATAAAAAAATCGTGGAATATATGTACTTTTTAATCATGCAGAGATTCACTGAAATGTAGCTTTGTCATTTTAATAGAAAAAAATGAGGAAGCTGTTTTAGAGTATAATACATGAAAAGTTATGAATTAAAATAATGTCATAGAAAATACTATACACTATGTACTATGAAACACTCAAGAAATACAGGGTGTCCCAGCTAACTTGACCACCTTGAATATCTTTGTTGTTTTTGAAGATACGTCAAATGTCTGTGGGACAAAGTTGGATGGCAAAATGGGGATCGTACGATACCAACAAAATTTTTGTTTTTATTTAATTTCTTTTGGAGATATGAAGGTCACCTTCATTTTTTTAAATGGAATGAGGTATTTTTAAATACATCAATGGATGCAGCTGGACATTCGTTATAAAAAAGTACTAACCTATGTATGTCGAAAAGTTAGTAGTTCAGAAGATATTTCAATTTAAATAACTCTAAAATGTAAGACGTTGGCGTTTACTTACTTATGTAACGTCTTAGTACGACCGCAATGGTATTTTAGAGTTATTTAAATTAAAATATCTTCTGAATTACTAACTTTTCGACATACATAGGTTAGTACTTTTTTATAACGAATGTCCAGCTGCACCGATTGATGTATTTAAAAATACCTCATTCCATGTAAAAAAATGAAGGTGACCTTCATATCTCCAAAAGAAATTAAATAAAAACTTAAATTTTGTTGGTATCGTACGAGCCCCATTTTGCCATTCAACTTTGTCCTGCAGACACTTGACGTATCTTCAAAAACAACAAAGATATTCAAGGTGGTCAAGTTAGCTGGGACACCCTGTATATTTTCGTTATTGTTACACTTTCAGATTACTTTGTGTATGCTAATATTGCATTTTTTGTTTGTATAATGTACTATACATATTGCATAAAATGCATATACATACATACTTTGAAAAACCAACATTCAGTTTAATTTTGTCCATATTCGTGGATATTTATATGTAAAAATATCGTTGTCCCAATACTTTTGTGCGGTATTGTAGAAACTAGAAACGTTTCCCGCCTCCCTTTCGGCGTAATTTCAAAACTGCTTCGCACATGAAATATGTAAATTCCAATCCTTTGGACGGGATATTATCCTTTCGTCTGTCCGGTAATTTTAGTTTATATTCATCCGCATGTATTACAATGTAGGCTGCACTGCCGGGAAGATACAAAATCTGTTTCACAGTTACTCGTTTAATCGCACGCGAGTTCGCTTCTGGCGAATATCAAAAGCGCACGCCCGGAATTCTCACTGCAAGAGCCATAAAACTGTATGCAACACACGCTCAGGTTCCATCAATCTTCGAAACTCGCACCAATTATTTTTCGCGAAACAGAAACAAATTGATACAATCTATTTGCATAATTACTCGTTCTTTTTAAACCCGCTGGATACGATAATCATCCTTTTTGCTTCGCTTTTGGTAACGACCGCAGTACCGATAATACCCGTGTCTTAAATATACATAATTATTATATTTACTTGTATTTTGACACTTGATCGGAAGTTTTTATTACAGATGTTTGATGCGTTTAAGTGTTGAATTGAGTAACTTTGAGAGTACAGTATGTGTAGGCCATATTTCATTAAATAATTTTTGTAATGCAAACTGCAAATTGCTGTGACAAATTCAGTACCAGTTTTAGAAGCAACGTTGTTCATATACGAGACAAATACCTCGTTTCAAAAATTGACTCTTTGTACTGCTATTATTGTTGATAATTGTGCATAAAAAATTACACCTCACCGATTTCGATGATATTTTAATATGTGCCGGTTGCCAGGGTGAAGATTCTAAACAACTTTTTCCTATACTTCCTATACTTGAGAGATGTCAGATTTAATGTAACAGTAATAATATTAATAATGTAAAACGAAAGATAAAGAAAAATTGTTGTCGTTTGGTCGTTTTGTAAAAAAGCTATTTCGACTTAAAGTGCGTGTGATCAATTATGGGAATTCCTCTACGAAAATAATACACTCCGGGACAAATAGATAGCACACTTTAAAATTAACGTAATACAGTAAAAGCTCCTTCGTTGTCCAAAGACCGGGGGTTTGAGCGGACAACGACCGTGCCCGGACACTATTTTTGATTTATGACTGCGTCTTTAGTGAAACGGCTAGTTAAATGACAAAGAAAAGCATCCGCAGTCAAATTTCTTTGTCATTTAACTAGCCGTTTCACTAAAGACGCAGTCATAAATCAAAAATGGTGTCCGGGCACGGTCGTTGTCCGCTCAAACCGCCGGTCTTTGGACAACGAAGGAGCTTTTACTGTACTTACAACATCTCCTGTTTCGTTACTTTGCGTCATTTCATTAAAAAGTGATTCCGATTTGCAGTGCGTGTGATCAATACATAATGGGAGTGACTGTGTTGGTAAATACAATCCTCTACGAATAATACATACAAAGCCGCGATAAGTACCATAAGTAGTGATCGGACCGATACCAAAGTGATACTATCGATACCAATCCGCAAGCTATGATACCGTATCAAATAGGTATCAAAAGTAAAGTATCAAAAATTTTGATACCCATTTGATACTTCTATGAAAGTATCGATACCCGTTTGATACCTCTACGAAAGTATCGATACCCGTTTGATACTTCTACGAAAGTATAGATACCAGTTTGATACTTTACGAATATTTCGATACCTGTTTGATGCTTCAATATATTTGATACTTTACGAAAGTATCGATTACCGGGGGTCTTTTCGAACAGACGACGCTCGACAGTTCCACACTCACACACCGCGTATACGTACGCGGGGATTAAAGTATCAAACAGGTATCGAAACATTCGTAAAGTATCAAACCGGTATCGATACTTTTGTAGAAGTATCAAACGGGTATCAATTCATGAGGTATCAGTATCGAAAAGTAATACCAAATACCTTACATTTCAATTAGTGATCGGACCGATACCGATACTATTGATGATATTCAATCAATTCGATACCAAAGTACTCAATGGGAAGTATCGATACGTATTGAAATGTAAGGTATTTGGTATTACTTTTCGATACTGATACCTCATGAATTGATACCCGTTTGATACTTCTACAAAAGTATCGATACCCATTTGATACTTCTACGAAAGTATCGATACCGGTTTGATAGTTTACGAATGTTTCGATACCTGTTTGATACTTTAATCCTCGCGTACGTATACGCGGTGTGCGAGTGTACCCTAGCGGTGAGTGAGTGTGTAACTGTCGAGCGTCGTCTGTTCGAAAAGACCCCCGGTAATCGATACTTTCGTAAAGTATCAAATATATTGAAGCATCAAACAGGTATCGAAATATTCGTAAAGTATCAAACGTGTATCGATACTTTCATAGAAGTATCAAATGGGTATCAATGTTTTTGATACTTTACTTTTGATACCTGTTTGATACGGTATCATAACTTGCGGATTGGTATCGATAGTATCAATTTGGTATCGGTCCGATCACTAATTTCAATACGTATCGATGCTTCCCATTGAGTACATACTTTGGTATCGAATTGATTGAATATCATCAATAGTATCGGTATCGGTCCGATCACCAAGTCCATAAGTAAGTACTCACTAGCCTGTTCTGTTATTATACTTGGCGTCAATTCGTAACATGGATTCTTTCTCATTCTACTTTGACTAACACGTGTGTCCGATGAGTTATGAGCCGTAATAATGCACGCGATCATCTGTTGAGCGTCGCGAAGAAATGTATGAATTATAATCCCCTCGCGACGCGACGCGCGACGGCATGAAATCGGCGAAGCCGTTTGATCCTAAAGGAATGTAAATGGCACTCCGCCCTTGATATTATCGTTGTTAATAACCTTGTTGCAATCTTTTCGCACGTGTAATCGTACAGTTGTTTGGTGCTCCGGACGACGCGGGGAGACGCGAAATCTGATCAACAGTCACTCACGTCGACGTTGCGGCAACACAACCGCGCAAACCTTCTCCAAACCGGAGACGCATATTGAAGAGCGGTTACGAGATACACGAGCTCACCGGTAAATTAATTTACAGATTCATTTTTCAGTTGCCCGTATGCCATACGGTATAATTGGCCTCGGCGCGCGTCTTTGTCTAAAATGCGTGTCCGAATTGAGTTTCATGCAAGATGTAAAACTCGTTGCGCCCCGGCACCGATATTATCCGCTTTAATAGCCTCGTTTCGAGATCCTCGAACGCGCAATTTCGCATTATGAGAGACGGACATGAATCCGCGATTCGCATATATGAAGCTCGCCTGGCCCGTTCAATGCCTCTGCTTTATCAAATATCAGCATTTTGTAAACGTACGCTCGCGGATTTCTATGATGCCTCGAGTATCAATTACAGATAGTATGCGGTACACTGCATCCAAAAAGTATTTACGCGCTCTGTTTTTTTTCGGAATAATGCCTTGAAAGACCACATTCTCGTTGAAACCTTCGCAGACTATTGATTACTTGTAGAAACCTTTTAAACCTTTTAAAATTCACTGTATCATTTTTCTGCGGGTACATACATCCATCTTCCTACAAATTTTCATTTTCTTTTTCAAATGTACATATGTAGTTTCAGTCTCGAAGGCTAAAAACATTTTCTAGAAAAGTTCGAGACTGAATTCAAAATATTAGATAATTGCCTAAGTTCATGCCCGATTTTAATTAACATGTTGAAAATGATATAATAGTATTCCACAATTATTCAAATGTCTTTACTGTTTTAAATTACACCTACTCATTTTTGTGTTAAATCCATAAAATCCGCCGTCTATTTATAGCGTAATTCTTCGGTACAGGTACCGGAACATTAAGAACGGCTCAATCATGTTGCACAATGCATTAGAGAATTCATAATCGATACTTCAAGACTGTATAAGCACTTTCGTACCCGAGGATGAAACAAAAAAATTAATATTGTGCGTTTATTAACAAGCAAATTCCAGTTAACTTTATCGCGCGTAGAATTTTATGCCGTTGATTAACAGAGGTGGGCATTATTTGGCGAAAAAATATTTAAAATACTATTTAATATTTTAGATTTTATTTTGCTTAAAGGAAATAGTATTTTATTTGAACAATCTGAACCTCGAAATAAAATATTTCTATTTATTTGAACAATCTGAACCTCAAAATAAAATATTTCTATGTTAATAATCTGAAACACAAAGTAAAATATTTCTATTTTAATAATCTGAAACACAAAGTAAAATATTTCTATTTTAATAATCTGAAACACAAAATAGAATATTTTATTTTCTGCGTCGTTATACCTAATACTTTCAGAAATCGCATTACTTATTTAATATTTCTTATTTTAGCAATAATTGAAAGAAGAAATGGTACTTACTATAAGAAACTATATCATTTGCCACATTTTCGTTTAATTCTTTTGTTTGACTGCTGCTATTCCCATACAACAAAGTGCAGCGTTCCAAATTGGAATCTGTTAGAGTGCTCCTTCGAGGACAACTATAAGAGACTATATCATTTGCCACATTTTCGTTTTATTTTTTTGTTTGAAAGAAATCTATTGAATGCGAACCATTATTGTGAGGAATATTTAAAATTGAAATTGAAAATAAAGACAAACTCCAAATATTTTCAATATTCTTAAAATAAAATACTATTTCTAAATACCATTTTCAAAAATTACTGCATCAAATAAAATATTTTATTTTCAAAAATTACTGCATCAAATAAAATATTTTATTTTCAAAAATTACTGCATCAAATAAAATATTTTATTTTCAAAAATTACTGCATCAAATAAAATATTTTATTTTCAAAGTTGTACAGACACTGTAAAATAAATGGGTTTAATTACTATCTACTATTTCAAATACTATTTTCCCCAGCTCTGATGATTAAGATCATAATTATGTGTTGCGCAACGATATTGTAGAGTTCGGTCTATGGGATGAGCTATTTCGTTAATAATCCGCATGATGGAAAAATTGTTCAACATTCGGTTGTAATAAGTTTAGCAATATTTCAACTTCGAATCTGGCTGAGCGACGGTTAAATTGAAATCGCGTCTTTACGCGCTCGGTATAGAAAGCATTTACATGGCTGCACCATGCGGCGAATCCATGCTGAGAAAATTACATCGTCGGTATTAATAAAGCACAATATTGAACGTGTTGGTTTTTCTTCTCTCTCCGAAATGTTTACGCGCGGGATAATCGTGAACAATAAATTCAGCGAAACGCTATTTCGTAGATGCTATAAATAAATCACGAAGACTGCCGAGCCGACCATTCGTTTAAATAACAAAACGATTTAAAGACTGCCTGAAATTAGATCACAGATTGGAATTGCTGTTGGTTTATTGTAAGATCCTTGGTACGTATTCCGTACACGCGTTCAAATTGGCGATTGAATATTTAGTAGGGAGGGATTAAAGAACAGGTGAAGTATGCACGATTTTGCATAGAATTCGCTGTATTGTTTATTAAATTTTCACAGAATTTAAAAGTCTTTATCCCGAAACCGCTATAGAATCACTCTGCGGGTGAAAGAAAATTTTCTCTCGACGTTAAAAGGTATTCGTGGTAGATTATGTCTATGAAAAATTCAATCTTTCCTGTGCGCGGTTGCATATGAAAATTGAGGTATTCAGGGATAATAAATTTTGACAAGTATTCGTCTCGCATAGTTGCCATTATTTGTTCAGTTAGAATAGAACGTATTATGTAAGTAGAAAAATCTACGCTATAAGTATCTACATTCTACATACACAACGGTATAAAAATTTTTTTTAAAAATCTTCGGTTTCTATTTTAAAAATTCCAGAACCCATTTTTCAAACATTTTTTATACGGTTTTGTAGTCACAAAAATGAACGAAGCAACTTTTCTTTCAACTTTTTTGTAATATCATTCGTTCTTAAATTATTTGAAGAAAAAGAAAGTTGTGTGTAGATTTTAAATATGAATTTAAAATTTGATCAGAATAATCATTTAATGTTGTTATATAATCTGTATGTAACGTTCGAGAACATTTTTTATATTAATTAAGAAAACATCCGTTCCTATTCAAGAAGAAGTTTTATTTTTAAGTTTTGTCAATTCTACTCAAATAAAAAATTCCAATCTCCAGAATTCTTTCATATATCTATTCTCATGGGACCACATGTACTTAATAAATTCCAAAGTAGCTGAGAAGGAAAGGTTCCGGAACTTTTGCGAAGCCTGTTTCAACTTGAATTATGGCACGAACAAAAATTAGGTAGTATCAGGCATAACTTATTTAACTTGTCCGCAAAATTTCTTGCTTTCTGGAATTTCCGGGTTAGCAGACAGACGTTCGTTGTGAGTACAGCGTAGGGGGGTCGGAGAATTGTAGGGCCGAATAAAAAATGTAAGAAGTCACGCTACCGTCGCGCCAAAGAAAACAGGAAGTGGATTAAACGAGAAAAGTGGATGGAATTTGCGAGGGGAATGAGATTCCATATCATCGCCGGCGATATTATCGTGTAATCACGTTGTCGTGAATTTTTTCTCATGCGCAATGTATACATTGTGTTTCGAATGACGTGGAGAGATGCGAAATCTGTTCAACCGTCACTCAGCTGCCCATAAAGAGTTCTCCACCTACCGAATATTAAAGAGCACCGTGACGCGGTCCCGTCGCGCAGAAAGCGGCGGCGGCTTCCAACGATATTTTCATGCACGCCTACTTCATTTTAACACTCTTCTCGTCTTACATCCTTGTGAAAAGAGGCCAGTCGATGAAACGTGCTCCACACGGAGTGGTAGACGCGCGCGTGTAGGTACACGCCAGGGTACTCGCTTTAATCTATTACATCAACCAGGTCGTAGGCACCGACGAAACTGGGAATAGGCCGGCCCTCTACCTGCTAAACCTGCTGTTCTTTGTGCCTGCAATCTTTGCTCGATAAAAGGAAGTTGTCGCGAGGAAAAGGGCGAGCTACATCCGGCGTGGCGGTCGTCGTGCCGAGTCGCGGCGCGCCGTGCCTGTTTCATTCACGAGGGGGAACCTTTGGAGAACGCGGCGGAATGGTCTCGAATGAAACGGTTACACGTTGATCATTTCGCTGCTTCCAGTCGCAGAAATTAAAAGGAGCCATATATGTACTGCTCGGGAAAAAACTGTCCGGTTCTACACAGAATGCCACCTCAAGGGAGTCTTTTTCAGCAGACGACGCTCGACTGTTCCACACTCACACACCGCTAGGGTACACTCACACACCGCTAGACCACGTATACGTGCGCGAGGATGCAAGGGTCCGGGATTCCACTTCTTATTTCTCGGTAATGCAAAGACGGGGGTTTTTAGTAGTTAAAACTGCTAGATGAAAGATCAATCTATGACGCTGTTTGCCTCAAAAGTCGTTCCTTTACGTTTCCGAGCAATGGTTTTGCAATATTCAGCTGCATGTTGCCCGTCAGAGGACGCTGCAGTCGCGCCGGCGCTAGCCTCTCTGACGGGCAACATGCAGCTGAATATTGCAAAACCATTGCTCGGAAACGTAAAAGAACGATTTTTGAGGCAAACAGCGGTCTAGATTGATCTTTCGTCTAGCGGTTTTAACTACTGAAAACCCCCGTCTTTGCATTACCGAGAAATGAGAAGTGGAATCCCGGACCCTTGCATCATCGCGTACGTATACGTAGTCTAGCGGTGTGTGAGTGTGGAACTGTCGAGCGTCGACTGCTGGAAAGGACCCCCTTCACGTATAAAGGCGTCTCAGGCAGCTCGTGTGCTTCGTATGTCACTGTTTACATTCAAGTAAAATATTATTTGACCCTTTGCAGACGAGAATTCTTTTTCTCTTGTATTTTTACGCTTTGCACTCGGAGCTATTTCGACTAAAAAATTAAACATTTCTTGCGACCAGGAATAATTCCATTCTACATACGTGGATATGATTTTTAAAATTTTATGAATATGAAATTAATGTAACAGCTCATACAATACTTGAATGTGGGAGAAAGGAAAATAAGGGAAAAAATCTTGGAGTTCCGTCAACGAACGAAAATTCTGTCGTTTGGACCAGGGACCAAAAATAACAGTTATTCTACAACTTTCTACGATAAAAATCATTAATAAAAAGTTGATTATTATTCATATTTAAGATTATCTACACAAAATATAAAGAAAAAACATCGAAGAACAAAATGGTTAAAAAATATCGAGTTTTATACTTTTTGGTTACAAGTAACAGTTATCGATGAGAGAAATTAATTCGATCGCTCATAACAGTTATCGTTGAGAGAAATTTATTTCGATCACTCATAACAGTTATCGATGATCGAATTTCTTTTCACTTGTTCATAATAATTATCGATGAAAGAAATTTATTTTGGTCGCTCATAACAGTTATCGATGATCGAATTTCTTTTCACTTGTTCATAATAATTATCGATGAGAGAAATTTATTTCGATCGCTCATAACAGTTATCGATGATCGAATTTCTTTTCACTTGTTCATAATAATTATTGACGAGAGAAATTTATTTCGGTTACTTATTTAATTATTGAGTTGTCTACTCTTTTTCGGATGGAGCAAGCCTGTGAAATTCATTGAGAAGGTTTCGTACAACAAGACCAATCAACAGACCATAAGAACAACACAAAATCTGTTTGTTGACTGTCTTTGTACACTGATGACTAACTTGTGTTATGAGTAAACAATTTATGAAATAATTGACTGTCTACCATTTGAAAGTTGTACTATTTAATAATAACTATTATAAATTTTCTTCATCAATAACAGTTCTCTGAATCTCGATCGACAATTGTTTAAACTACAATTAGTGTTATCGGCGCACTGGTTCGATCAATTGGAAACATAAGCAAATTTGCAAAAATATCACATGAAATTCAATTCAACGTTTCGGTCTCAATTTACACCATTTTCAAGAATAGAAAATTTCAGTATTGCGTCTGTAAGAATTAATCAAAGACATTTTTTAATGGTTAGGTTAACGTGTTTTCACACAAGCAGCAAGTAAAATAAAAATAAAAAACCTTTAAGAATCTAAATTAATATATTTTGATAAGCATGTAAGCTATTACACACTTTTTGAGTTCAACCCCCTTTTTTTTACTTTCTGCTTGTGTGAAAACACGTTTAGCTAACCATTAAAAAATGTCTTTGATTAATTCTTACAGACGCAATACTGAATTTTCTATTCTTGAAAATGGTCTAAATTGAGACCGAAACGTTGAATTAAATTTCATGTGATATTTTTGCTTTGCTTATGTTTCCAATTGATCGAACTAGTGCGCCGATAACACTAATTGTAGTTTCTTCATCAATAACTGTTATGAACGATCGAAATAAATTTCTCTCATCGATACTCTTGTTATTCCATGACTTTTTTCATTTTGGTCATAACAGTTAGGGTCGGTGGTTTGGACTCCTCGGGAGAGTTCGCCCGTATTGTAATTAATTCGCCAATTCCTCTCCCGATAGTCTTTGCTCTTAACGCCCAATTACGGTTTGGCTTTCTTGCGCTCAAACTGTACAATTACGCGTCACGTTCCACGGATCCAGAAAGTGAAAGATAATAATTCCGAGTCACGCTTAAACGTGGACGCGCGATAGAGAGCAGAAAGGATGCGAACGACCGTGCGTACAGTTTCAACTGAAAGCACGTCAGGGTAATTATGTGGTTGACGCGGCCAAAGTCGTACGCACCATTCCCGACCTCGTGGAACCAGTCGCAACTGAAAGTAAAGGCCAGATAAGATGGAATTAGATAATCCGTCCCGGTTGTTCCGCCATGTCTTTTTTTCCGAGTGTCGCTCTCGTACCGTTTCTCCTTTCTGAAAAGCACGCGGTAACGGGCTGCCGATCGGGTTTCAGTCCCGTGCAACGAGTAATTTATTCATCGAGGCAAATCGTACGTTTCCTTTTCGGCATACAAGCATTGTGCAAAACGAGTACGGATTGACCGAGTCGATCAACAACGCACGAACAACGAGGAATTTCCATCAAACTTTAAGTCTCCAAACGGTATGATCAGCTAGTTTATCGTAGGAAAAAAGATATTAACGATCTCCAATAGCTGTACATTAACAAAACCAATATAGAATTTTATTTCTATTTAAAGGAAATGAATGTATCGGTATGTAAATATGAAACCGCAATTTTTGTATAGAAAATACACGTTTATTGTATGACAATGATACAAAATATTTTATTCGAAGTATTGCCCATCGGTAGCTACACATTTTTCCCATCTCTCTGACAATTTGTGGATGCCACGCCAAAAAAGCTGTTCCTCTTTTGAGGCAAACCAGTCATCGAGCCATTTTCGTACATTTTCGTAAGATGTGAAGCGCTGCTCAGCAAGTGCGTGTCCCAATGATGCAAATGAGTAATAATCGGGTGGAGCCAAGTCTGGTGAGTAAGCCGCGTGCGAAAGTATTTCCCAACTAAACGCCACAATCGTTTCCTTTACCGCTTTTGCTGTATGTGATGGTGCACTATCATGAAGCAAAATCACTTTGTGTTGCCTTTTTTGATATTCCGGTCGTTTTTCACGCAAAGCTTGATTCAAATCGATCATTTGTTGTCGGTAGCGTTCAGTATTAACGGTTTCGCCAGGTTTTAGCAGCTCATAATAGATCACACCCTTCTGATTCCACCAAACACAGAGCATTGTCTTCCGTCCATAGCGATTTGGCCTTGCGTTCATTCTTGGCGATCCTCCTCTAGGGAGGAATACTGTACCTCAGCTTTCGCTATACCAGTTACGCCAACCGGATGTTCGGCCCCATTCTATCATTTATATTTTTTGGACCTACTGTTTATTAAGGTGGGCTCCAAACCACCTATATGTCAACAACTCGCGAAAAACAGCACATGGGCCACCCCCGGCTTTTTCACCGAGCGGTCACCCATCTTAGCGGTGATCCGGGCCCCCCTTGTTTAACTTCGGTGATCAGACGAGAACCGGTGCTAGCAACGGGGCAGTGGTCGTTGACGATTTGGCCTTGCAGTCGATGTCGATGGTTCGCCTGGAGTTACCCATCATGGGATCATCTCTTACGCTTAGGATTCTCGATATACAGGGTGTCCCAAAATTCCTTCAACAGCCGGAAATGGGAAGTTCCTAAGATCATTTGAAGCAACATTTTCCTTTGCAAAAATGTTATCCGCGGCTTTGTTTAGGAGTTATTAACGAAAAAGACGGACCAATCAGAGCGCGACCTAGACGCGAGTTAGAACAGTCGGCCAATAGACAGTTGGCGCGCCGGGCCGGCTGTGCCAAGTCGCGCCTAGGTCGCGCTCTGAGTGGTCCGTGTTTTTCGTTAATATCTTCTAAACAAAGCCGCGGATAACATTTTTGCAAAGGAAAATGTTGCTTCAAATGATCTCAGGAACCTCCCATTTCCGACTGTTGAAGGAATTTTGGGACACCCTGTATATCCACTTCTCATCGCCAGTCACAATTCGATGGAGAAATGACTCTCTTTTGTACCTGGCGAGCAGCATTTCACAAGTGGTTTTTTGGTTTTCCTGCTGTCTTTCTTTCAGTTCATGTGGAACCCGTTTTCTCATCTTCTAAATCTTTCCCATGGCTTTCAAACGTATGGAGACGGCTTCTCGTGTCACATTTAATTGACCCGCGAGTTGTTGTTGCGTTTGAGCGTCATCCTCATCCAACAATGTTTGCAGATCACTGTCTTCAAACTTTTTCGGTGGTCTTCCACGTTCTTCGTATCTCACATTGAAATCGCCATTTTTGAATTTTTTAAACCACTCAAAGCACTGTGATTTACCAAGAGCATGCTCACTGTAAGCTTCGACAAGCATTTGATGCGATTCTGCAGCAGTTTTCTTCAAATGGCTTCCAGGCACAAAATTCGACATGTTCAACGTTATTAAAAACTATGCTGCTGTATGAAACTTGTACGGTTGTGAGTTGAAAATCTTTACCAGATGTCAAAACAAGTAAATGGCGTCAATGACGCGGTTTGACGGTAACTACATTGACAGCTAGAGCCACCTATGGGCAAATTTCGGTTTCATATTTACATACCTGGTACGCATTTATCAGAGTTTGTTCAGAATCTTCGTCACGAGGCTGACCCGCTATTGTAGGGCAAAAGGTGAAATAAAGGGCGTGTGGCTATCATACGTATCAATGACCTGAGCATCTCTAAATGGTTGAGAAGAGCACAATGTAGTCCTCTTCAAGCCGTGCATCGTTCATCTGAACCAATTTTTGCTCGAGTCATTGCTTGCGGAGTTATCAAGGTGGCTGCAGTTACGTAGCAGAATTTGTACTACATACCTGCAGCTGAGGAAGATTCGAGGAGTAAAAAGAGAGCAGCGTATGGAACGTTGCAATTAATTTCAATTGTGTAGGTCACAGGGAGGGATTACGGATCGCGCGAGCCAAGAAGAGTGCGTCCTCCGTCTTGCATCGCTAGATATTGTTAAGCCATTACTAAAAGACGCAACCGCAAACGTGGCACGTTACAGGCCGGGTTTCTCGGACAAAGCCACTAACAAGTGAACAGCCTGTTGTGAATGAGGCTATACCTATGAAGTGTACAGTGACCCGACGTGCTCGTGAGTTCGGGCAATAATCCCATGACACCCGCAACGAGAACGTCTCGGGCCACCTATACGCGTTCGGACAGAACAGGCACATGCACATGCACATTCTCACTCGGACGCGTCTATGTGTCTGCCTGCAATAGTCTGCTTGTATGTATACAGGGTGGTTCGCCAGATATTACCACGTCGATGTTCGTCATTATTATTATTTGTATAGAAGAATGTTTATACAAGGTCGACTGGTTTTTTTGCGAAAGATGAGGTGGAGAAGGTCATCATTATTTTTTTTAATGGGATCGTACGTTCTTTCCTGCACCAATCGATGAAGCTTCATATTCTCTACGAAAAGGTATTAACCTATGAATATCGATTTAGTTAAGGAGATGCATATTTTAATTCCAGTGTTGTTATGAAACCACGACGACTCTCTTAATACAGTAATCGCTCCTTTGTTGTCCTGAATCGTGGGCACGATCGTTGTCCAGTACCTACCCACTCCACCGCCTGTCAACGAGAGGATTAGGCCTGCGTGATCTGGTCGCCAGATGCGTCCCAGGACTGTCTAGACCCGCGCAGAACGGACAACAATAGGAAAGGAATATGGCAAGGAAATAAGGAGTTTTTAAGGATGTTCTGGAGGTAATATAAAAACGCAACAAAATTTTTGAAAATTTGACAAGATATAATTCTTACTAAATTAATGCAATTACCAAAGTTTGGGTTCGATTCACTGCACCGTTTAAGAATTATAGCAACTTAAAGTTTTCGCATTTTAACACGTCTTCTTATGGAGAATTCACAAAATTCCACTTCAAACCCCATTTAAACCTTGAAAAAACGCAACTAGAAACTCCAGTTTTTTTTATATGTAGTAAAAATTATGTAATTAATTATGTTCAAAATTTATTAGGATTCATTAAACAGTGACGGAGCAAAAAAATTATAAATTGTTACAAAACGTCAAATTTATCGTGTTGTCTCTCACTAGCATAGAAGCGCGACAAGTGTCGACCACTGAATGTAGCTACAGAGGGTACAGTATTCGCAAAAGTTTAATGCAAAATATACTCATGAATGGCTTTCATTGCCCATATATTGATGGATTTCGAATTTCTTGTACTTTTGTCTCCCATTGTACCTCCAGAACATCCTTAACGCCAGACAGTTGACTGCGAATGCTTTTCTTTGTCATTTAACTAGCCGTTTCACTAAAGACGCAGTCATAAATCAAAAATAGTGTCCGGGCACGGTCGTTGTCCGCTCAAACCCCCGGCCTTTGGACAACGAAGGAGCTTTTACTGTAATATTGTAATGATTTATCTGACAATGAAGTGTCTTTAAATTTTTCTAATGTTTTCACCGTTTTAAACGACACCTACTAATTTTTGCCACAAATGAATAAAATCCGCTGTCTACCGATGACCTTCGTATCTATTCTACGCGTCCACCTACGAAAACACTCACAACATTAAAGTATGCATTTCTCGAAACCATTCAACCTTGTATGTGTAAACATTCTTCGCTACGAATAATAACGACGAAAATCGAGGTTGTAAAATCTGGTGAACCACCCTGTATACGCCAGGCGTATTATATGTATGGAGTTCTGCTCGGACCGGACCCAAGAATGCGCTTTTCACTGGTACGCGGAGAAATAATCATTGAATCCGAAAACGTATGCAGAAACCGCTGCATGCGTCGCGTCGCGCGTCGGTATGCGCGCACACGAGCACAGGCACGAGAGCAGATGTATACATATGGTACATACAGGCACGGCGAGCCTTTATGGAAAGCAAAAACAAAAAAGACGTCCTTTGTTTCACTTCGGAGTGCCTCGTCTATGACTGTTCGCGATCAGACCGCCAAGTCGCAATTTTCTGACAGTTTTGCACAGTCGAATGTTTCGGGAACGACAAACGGCGTTATTATTCCCAGAGGTCTTTTAGTTCTTCGGGGATACGTTGCGGCGGGAATGGCAATATGGAATCGTTGAGAAAAGGTTACTTTGGGGTATTATCCTTATTGATGATACGTTCAGGAGTACGGTAATGTCTCGCTATATGTAAAATACAGGGTGGAGCAGTAACTATGTCCACCTTGAATATCTCCGTTATTTGTAATAATATGGCAAAATGTTATGAACAAAATTTGCACGGTACAGAGGGGGCCATATTGTGACACAAACATTTTCTGCGTGGATAGAGGCATAGAGGAGATTTCAAGGTCATCTTGATTTTTTTTAATGAAAACACCTACTTTCTGTATCACGAATCGATGGACTATCGAATTCTGAGTAAAAATGTATTGACCTCCATATGTCCTAAATCTAATAGTTTACGAGATATTATCGAAACAATTTGCTTTCTTCTTTGGCTAATATCTCGTTAACTATTAGGTTTAGGACATATGAAGGTCAACACTATTATACTCAGAATTTGATACTCTATCGATCTATTGTATAAAAAATAGGATATTCTATTTAAAAAAATCAAGATGACCTTGAAATGTCTTCTATGCCTCCACCTACGCAGAAAATGTTTGTGTCACAATACGGCCCTCTCTGTACCGTGCAAATTTTGTTCATAACATTTTGCCATATTATTACAAATAACGGAGATATTCAAGGTGGACATAGTTAGTGCCCCACCCTGTATACGTACACGATATTTGTGAAACAGTTGTCCGAACTACCACGAGGTAAAGGGCACAGAAACTGAGCTGGGCAAACAAGTGTAACATGGTACATACAGACAAAACTTTTTTATTGAATTAAAACACGATCAAATCAATAGATCTTTATAGCATAGTAGGTAAATATATAACAATTTACATGTCTTGAAATGTCAAGATTCAATCAAATATACAGGGTGCGGCACCTAAAACAGGTCACCTGAATAACTCGCTTGCTTTTGAAGATAGAAAGAAAAGGATCAGACCAAACTTACTTGATATCGAGGGGCTCGTAATCTGATGTCATTAATTTTTTTATAGGTGGAGACGTCAAGGAGATATGAAGGTCAACTCTGTTTTTTTAAATGGAATGAGGTATTTTTTAATACATCAATCGGTGCAGCTGGACATTCGTTATAAAAAAGTACTTACCTATGTATGTCGAAAAGTTAGTAGTTCAGGAGATATTTCAATTTAAATAACTCTAAAATATCATTACTGTCGTACTAAGACGTTACACAAGTAAGTAAACACTCACGTCTTATTGTTAATACGACAGTAATGGTATTTTAGAGTTATTTAAATTGAAATATCCCCTGAACTACTAACTTTTCGACATACATAGGTTAGTACTTTTCTATAAAGAATGTCCAGCTGCACCGATTGATGTATTAAAAAATACCTCATTCCATTTAAAAAAACAGAGTTGACCTTCATATCTCCTTGACGTCTCCACCTATGAAAAAATGAATGACATCAGATTACGAGCCCCTCGATATCAAGTAAGTTCGGTCTGATCCTTTTTTTTTCTATCTTCAAAAGCAAGCGAGTTATTCAGGTGACCTGTTTTAGGTGCCGCACCCTGTATATTTATTTCAATGTAATTATTTTGTAGAATACAAAACTAATATGTAAAAAGTATAAGAACGTTTTGATTGGAATTCTGTATCTTATAATTAGAACATTTATATTTCACACAAAATCTGCAGTCTACCGATGACAACGGCAATAAATTGCGAGTGACAATGCCCCGTTTTACCAGAAGTATGACATTCAAAATAAGCGAACGGTAATGGCATAGACATTTTATCGCTTCATCGGAAATATTTCATCTTATTACGCATAATCTCCGACGGTACAGAATACTAGAAGAAATTGTATAACTTCTGAGAAGCAATTATGCGTATGAGAGGGCACTTCAAACCCGGCTGAAATAGAGATTTCGTGCTCTCTGCTTAAAGATTCATTCGAGCAAATCAATACATGTATGTATTCGTATTCCCTCCATACAGAAATGCGCATTCATAAATGGAATTTACGGTCGACAATTAAATTCCACTTCTTATGTTACGTATATCGCGGTAACGAACATTTGTAATGGCAACGGATAGTCTGGTGCATGTCTAGGAGTGAAAGCGATTTATCTGTTATAAACCGGTATAAAAGGCCCCAAGATCGAGTGATAAAGCGTTTCCATTCGGTATCACTTGGCAGTGACAATTGTTATGCATAAATACCTGGGTTTGCGTTACGCAAAACGACCGACACGCAACGTAACGCGCGAATTTCAACGAAAGAAACTCGAAGGCGTATCCAAGCTTTTACGACTTTCCCGCAAACTACATTACTGCCAGCTCGATTGATTTACCTTCAGCCAGTGTGCAACAGGTGTTTCTAGTCGGCGCATTCTAGGATTTTTCTCGAACAACGACACGTCTGTTCGTCCGTCGTTGTTGTCGCGTTTTTCGGCTGGCCACTCCGATATGGTCTAGCACAGGCCTGGCCAACCCAAATGATTTCACGGGCCACTTTGATGACGCGTAACGTTATAGCGGGCCGCACTTTAGGTAAACATGCTTTTAAAAAATGTAATACAAATACAAAATGAATAAAACTTTATTGTTATACCTACTACGATTCAATATAATTAACTCTCGAGTTTTTATTAATGAGATATTTGTTTATCCTTTCTTTCACTTAATTTTTGTAAATCTATATTTATGTTCGACGTTGCACATCTTTTGTTAGCTGGTTTTCTAAATTGGCATCAGTTAATGAAGCACGTGAAGACGTCTTTGTAAATTTCATCTTCGAAGAAAATGTTCCACAAATATATGTGGAGCCAAAAGCATTTACTAATATAAGTATTGTAAATATTAATTTTTGATATGGACGCAAAAAATTGTTTCACTTCGTTGTTGCACTGCAACTTGATTATATTATAATTATAAATCGATTATATTCTAACAATGACACTGCATTTATTTAATATTTTTTGTATACACACAATGAGAAACAAAAGTTTCAACAGAAATATAAAATCACCCGGCGGGTCGCACAATTTAACGTGGCGGGCCGCGGCTTGGCCAGGCCTGGTCTAGCTGATATCGCGATAGACACATTTTTACGATAAACCACAATGCTCCAGACAAAAGGCACTAACCGCAACCGCTATACTCCTAGAGTCGTCAGATTAAGACTTGTGTCCTCACTCTGCCTTCCTTTTTTACGACGTTATTCCTGAAATTTTAACAAACTATTCCACATGCTACTACTTCTCGTCGCGTCGCACAGTGTGTCGAGTATATGGGAATTCGGGAAAAAAGTCATAACTCTTAAACTATGTAATTTTCGAGTAAAGTACCTTAATACTTTATGAAATAAAATGCAAAGACGCGAATCGATTGGTATATAAAAAAATTTTTATTTTAATTGCGATGACCTTGTTTCTTATGTTTTTTTTATTGCATTGGTTTACAATTTTTATGAAAACTAAAAAAAAAAGTACTATACTGTATACATTGCTTATTAAATCTTCACAAGGAGGAATTAAAACTTAGGAGTCTTTAAGAGAGAATTCCTTTATTTTACCTAGAAATAAATAAAATGAATGAATGAATTAATTAATCAATTAACATAGATAATATGTGTATGTACTATATTACTTCAGCTTCACTATCATCAGAACAAGTGTCTGGGTTGGAATCTGATGAGTCGGATGTTTCGTTTAATAATAAATAGTCTCGTATATCTGCAACAATTGGATGCGACGGACTTAATAGATCTTTATTTGAATTTTCTCTTGATGGCTTGCAGGTATTTTGTTCCCGAAAATATTTTCTACTTTTAATATTTGTGCATATTTATGCACTTAATTATATTAAATTAATATAATACAAAATCTCAAAGGAACCTTTTGGTACTTTCTTTAATACTGAATTGAAAGATTGTAAATATTTAAACAATTTTAAAACTAAATATATAATTTATAAGAATAAATTTGAACACATATGTAAGTACATATCAAATGGCATGCGTTTAAAAATAATTGGAACAAATTTCTTCGAAAGACTACGCAGAAAGTTTTTTATTATTTTCTCCACTTGAGCAAATGTGAGCAGATTTAAACCAACGCGAAATTAAAGTTTAATATGCCACCAATTACTGTAAAAAAATGCACGGGTGTACTTTGCTGTGCTTATTTTAAAACTCTAATCAAAGTTGATAAATGTTAAACATAAAAAATTAGGACAAATCCGATTATTTAAAAAAGAATTTTTGGGATATTGAAGGTCTTATAATGTTAAACACACACTGTAAAAATCAAATTAAAACACCAAACAGCTTGCGAGGGAGGCATGTTTAAAATAATGCACGGAATTTAACAGTAAAGTTTCAGCCTCAATTTGAATAACAAATTGATTTATTCAGGTGAAATTTAAGGCAGTTTCAGAAACTACGTTTTGTTACGAACATTTTAGGATACATAAATTTGCCGATCTTACACTTTGATTTTCGGACTTTTTTCCATTGGACGATACACTGCGCGTCGCGTCGGTACCAAAATTATATTTTTACGTTGACTTAATCATACCTTTTTATAATTGAAAATTACCAAAAAGAATGAAATTTCCAAATATGCAATTTAAGCTGTCAGAGTAAAATATTAGTTTCGATTATGAATTATGTACTGTGTAAATAAGATCAATCTTATGTATAAAAGCTTATTAACTCACCTCCGCACAGTGGTCGATTCCTCGATTCTAGGTGGACAAAATACAAAATTTGTGTTCTCTTGTAGTAATAATTAAAACAAGTGTATAAAAACTACATGACCTTAAAAGAATTATGTATATCATTTCTTTAAAATGGACATAACATAAAATAAATATTTAAAAAATATTTATATATATATATTATACATATATTAATAATAAAATAAAATAACATAAATTAAATATTTTCTAGTTTTTGTTTAAATACGTGAATAAACAATACACAAAATGGAAAGAATTAATCCTAATTTATATTTAAAAATTAGATAAAGTTCTACAAAAATATAATATAAAATTACAAAATTATAATAAGGAATGTGCATGACAAAGGTGGATATTCTAAATTATTATAAATTACAATCTTTTTTAAGGTGATTTGAGTAAACTCTTTGCCTCTGCTGCTAATTCTTTAGAACATTTTTTAGTAATTTTCCTCTTACTAAAAAATGATATAAATGACAATAAATGGGCAAAAACGGGCAAGCGATATTTAGTATCATTACAGTAAATTCTCTATAATCGCAAACAGGGCATGTACGATAAACGCCAATGAAATATCCCCTCCAACTCAATACACTGATCTCGGCTCGGTATATCGGTGTGAACCACTACTAACGCGACGCGGAGAGTCGCAGTCGTCGGCACAGTTCAAACGCCCGTGAGTCATCATAACGTTATACCAAAATTCTATCTTCTTTATTTTCCATTATTTTTTCATGGGACTTTCACCAACATATTCCTGGCATTTTTCTAATGCAAAATGATACCAAACACGATATAATATGAACTGAATTTAGTGGTTTAATTGACGATGAGAGTTTCGAACGCAAGGAAGGACAGCGTATATGAAAGAAAGAGACGCGGAGAGTCGCAGTCGCCGGCACAGTTCAAAAACCAGCGCGTGGTCTCGCGTTACACGGGCTATTCAAATCAAAATGGCGTTCCTCTCAGGGATCGGTTCTGAGTGTCACTCTTTTCCTCGTAGCCATAAATGAAGTGTCTTCCATCATTCCCCAACCTGTCAAATTTTGTATCTATACTGACGATCTCACAATCCTTGCATGTGGGAAAAATGTACAAACCACCCAACTTACTCTTCAAGATTCACTAAATAAAATTCAAAAATGGTCATCTGCTACGGGTTTTAGATTCTCGAGTAGTACAGTAATCGCTCCTTCGTTGTCCAAAATCAAGGGCACGATCGTTGTCCAGTGCCTACCCATTCCACTGCCTGTCAACGCCGAGTCGCTCCGTAGGCGGCGTCGATTGATGTCGGCTCGGGTATATCGGTGTGAATACCACAACATTGACTCGAGTAAACCGAATTTTCAAACTTCTTAATTTTCATTATTTCTTTATGGGACTTTCACTAACTTATTTCTGGTATTTCTCTGATTAAAATGACACCAAACACGATATAATTTCAACTGTATTTAGTGGTTTAATCGACGGTCAAAGTTTCGAAGACAACGAGCAACAGCAACAATGTGGGCCTTTAAACTGTGCCGGCGACGGCGACACGCTTTGGTCACCCGATTCGTATCTCATTCTGTCCTTCTCTATGTTCGGCTTCCTATTGAAGTCGCTCGGCGCGGTCGGCGCGATATCTAGACGCAGTCATAAATCAAAAATAGTGTCCGGGCACGCTCGTTGTCCGCTCAGCCCCCCGGCCTTTGGACAACGAAGGAGCTTTTACTGTAAATCGAAATATATCCTATTCTCAAGACAAAATATAATCTCCTCTAGCATCAAACTATCCCTTGATGATCTTGAAATTAAGGAGGCACCCCAAATAAGAATTCTAGGTCTTATCTTTGATCGCAAACTCACTTGGTCTACTCACATAAAACATCTTAAGAATGAATGCTTACAAAGACTAAATCTCATAAAAATGATCTCCTCCCAAAAATGGGGTGCCCATAAAGATACAATAATTGTCCACCTAGAATCGAGGAATCGATCACTGTGCTCCGTCGAGGTAATGTGATTCAAACGTCAAGCTTTTTTCTCAGTTAAAAAGAAAGGCGTAACATTCATACTTGTTAGACTTTGTTCGAAAAATCTTCATGACGAGTGTGGCTCGTTAAAATACGGCAAGGGGTCAACACCACAATTGACGGTGCGGTGCACAACTATTAAGATGAAGGGGAAAGATTGGAACTAGAACACTGGCGCGGTGTTAACGTTATTTGCCAATTTGGACTCGCATTCTCTCCATCATTGCTTCCTCGCGCCACCGCCAAGTGTCTTTACACCTCGTTAGTCACTGTCTCGGAGAAAACGGACGTCAGGTCGATTTACGATCCGCCGACAGGAAGAAGGATTTCCATCCTGGATCAAGTATACTCATTCGTTTTATCTGCGAGTGCAAGCAAAGACGGAAAATAATGTGCCGTTCACACGGCTCTTCTAGCCGCGTGTCATACCGTCTCATACTTTTTGACGGGTCCCTGAAAGGATTGATGGATCACTAAACGATCGGTGAAAACGTGGTATTAATCTTTGGGACTGGATCCATGATATGTACAATGATGCTGGGAGGATCAAGTTCTTTTTAACGAGTAGTGAAACACGTAACTTTTATTCGAGCCAATTACACGGTCCAACAAATTCCAACAGCCAAAAAGGATATCGATTCTCACTATGCAATTCTTATAGAGCTTTTTGCGCTGATTCCGAATCTGTTTTTAATTTTTCTCCTAGACGCATAGTTTTTGAGAAATTTGAATTTGAAAAAATGACATATTTTTCAACTTTGAACAAATATTGTGATGTTATTATAAAAGATATTGAATTGATCTTTACAGCAAAACATTTTTTGGACTTTCCCGAATACAGTGATATATAATATTAATACATTATGATTGTTTAAACATGTTTAAACGATCATTAAAGACGGAGAGACACCACTTTTGCACCAATTTTTGACGATATTTTTCAGTTTATCTCAAAAAATAAGGGTCCGGCGGAAAATCGAACTATACCACGCGATAGAGCAGACTTTTATCTTGAAAAACCCCCCTTGGAACGTCAACGCATGTCGGGCGAAGATATTTTGCTTTCTGGTTCGGTAAAAACGTCGATGCTGCAAACTTCCAAGGGGGGTTTTTCAAGATAAAAGTCTGCTCTATCGCGTGATATAGTTCGATTTTCCGCTGGACCCTTATTTTTTGAGATAAACTGAAAAATGTCGTCAAAAATTGGTACAAAAGTGGTGTCTCTACGTCTTTAATGATCGTTTAAACATGTTTAAACAATCATAATGTATTAATACTATATATCACTGTATTCGGGAAAGTCTAAGGAATCTTTTGCTGTAAAGATCAATTCAATATCTTTTATAATAACGAATTTCTCAAAAACTGTGCGTCTAGGAGAAAAATTAAAAACAGATTCGGAATCAGCGCAAAAAACTCTATCAGAATTGCATAGTGAGAATCGATATCCTTTTTGGCTGTTGGACAGTGTTATCCGTTTCAAAATTACTGTAATGTATATATTTGGCTTCCTTTTCTTCATGCATTGCAGATTTTTACAGAAACGCCACTTCTATTACATTAAAATGTATCGGTTTACCTTTTTGTCCTTGTTCTGTCAAATGACGTAAAACGAAGTGAAATTAGTAAAAAATACAAAACTTAACGTGAATAAATTTTTGCAACACGCAAATACAATTGACATAAAATAGTACGTATTTCTACATCCACACACATTAAAAACACTGTCCAACACCAAATTTGTTCCCAATATACTGTTGGAACCTTCTTATAGAGTTTTTTGCGCTGATTCCGAATGTGTCCTCAATTTTTCTCCTATACGCACAGTTTTTGAGGAACATGGCTTTGAAAAAAAAAATATTTTTCAATTTTAAACAAATATTCTGATGTTATTATAAAAGATATTGAATTGTTCTTTACAGCAACAGATTCTTTAGACTTTCCCGAATCCAGTGATATATAATATTAATGCATTATGATTGTTTAAACATGTTTAAACATGTTTACCACTAGAACGGTCGTTCGCCGCTTCGTATCCCGTCCCGAGCGCCACTGGCGGAAACTCGTGTAGGGTGAAGTTATTTTGCTTTCTGGTTCGAAAAAAACGTCGACGTGGTTTCTCAAGATAAAAGTCTGCTCTATCGCGTGGTATAGTTCGATTTTCCGCTTGACCCTTATTTTTTGAGATAAATTCAAAAATATCCTCAAAAATTGGTGCAAAAGTGGTGTCTCTCCGTCTTTAATGATTGTTTAAACAATCATAATGTATTGATATTGTATATCACTGGATTGCTGTAAAAAACAATTCAATATCTTTTATAACAACATCACAATATTTGTTGAAAGTTGTAAAATATGTTTTTTTTCAAAGCCATGTTCCTCAAAAACTGTGCGTATAGGAGAAAAATTAAGGACAGATTCGGAATCAGCGCAAAAAACTCTATAAGAAGGACCGAACAATATATTGGGAACATAAAAAAAGTTGAAATTTGTTGGACAGTGAAATTAGTGTAGATCCGCTATCTATTGCAATTTTTAGTGGCGCTTCTCAGAGTCACCATTCGAGTGCCAAGGGTTAATATAATACTGGTAGAGTTTTTAAGTGATTTTTCGACTTTAGGATTTTATGGTTCTCGGAACTGTGAGGGTTAACTCTCGCAGTACCGAGCCATAGTGGTCCGTGCCAGGGTCAATTCTGACCCCACTCGTATATTCACAAATACATTTGCTATCGCTCGAGCTCCCCACCATAATTCACAGCAACGCACACAACGAAAAGACTCGTCTTGCCTCGGTGCCGCATGCCGTCCCGCATACCTAGCATCAGCGGCTGCATCACATTTCGTCAATGTGTGCCGCACCCGGCACCGCTCTCGAGGAGCGCGCTGCGATGGGTCAAAAATGACTCCGGCATGGTCTTCGAAGGGCTAAGGTACATCGTGAATAAAATGCCGGACCTTCTAAATCACTTTAGTACTAACAATAAGTGCCACATGTTGGGTGCAGACCGGTCTGCTAAAGAAAGGATAATAGCTCGGTGCTGCAACAAAACGGACGGATTGAGAAAACGAGAAAACTCGCTCAAAACCCATAACCGATATTTTCATAACAGTTATAATATTTTTCGGTTCTCGTAACTGTTCTCGATAACTGCTTCCCACAGTTACTGAGATCAATAATATCCACTGTTTCTTGAAATCATTCAATTCTGTATCGCATGACATAATGGAAAACTGGTAATTCTGGAAAAAACTGAAAAGCAACCGAGTCTATAAATACCAATGCATAGACGCAATAGTCTCGTTTTGTAACATTCAGCTGATAGAAAGTACATACCAACAAGTGGCAACAAAAAACCGATCACATATCAAAGTTCGTACTACTTTATCACTAGACTTCGGATTTTATACATTTATGACAAAAAATGGGTAAGCAATGGACGTATTAACAAGATTTAAAGACATAATTAAAACGAAAAAGAAATTTTTATTTCGCTCGTGTGTCTTGCAATCAATTAAAACATTTTTTAATTTTACATAAAGATCCGCAGTAAATTAATCAGTTGACTTAAAAATTGTTTACGTCACAATATTTGCTGTATACTAGAGCATAGATGCCATGCAAGTTTTGTACATATTATTTTTTATATTAGTACAAAGTAATTAACGGAAATATTTAAGGTGGACAAAGTTATTGTCCCACCCTATATACATCCTGCTCGAGCTTTTAAATATTCACAGTACCGTAATTTTCCGGACTATAGATCAGTGCAACGGTGACACAAGTGCAGAAGTGTAAGGTCAGAAAAATAATTTCCGCTTCCGCTTTCCGATACAAATGTCGCGTCGCGTCGCGTCGTCTGCGTCGGACGGAGAGGAAATTTCGAATGTCCGAAGATCTTGATGCGCACGCTAGCACTGATTTAATTTACCGGAAATCGTATGTCGGAAACGGGAGCGAGCGAACCGTCCGATCTCGGAACGTGATTCGAATAACACCGACGCTGTTTACTTTCCAGTTGACCCTCATTGTATGTATACCGAGCTGTTGCACCTTGACTAATAATAAAAAGAGACGCACGTTTCAAGTCTCCCAATGCAAATACCATTCTCCCGTGTCTCGGTCAGTTAATTATTAAATCTTTGCATTCGATCAGCGATTTACAGTCAGTCTCATAGTTAATGGCACACGCTTTAACACTTTGCACTCCTTTGTCGAATATGACTCGACATCGGAGAACGAAAAACATAAATACAACGGATTCTTATACAGTGACGAGCAAAAGTGTAAACACATTTCGTTTGTTTTACATAAAACGTGATAATACAAGCTATTTTTCAATTGAATGATAAAGATTAGGTAATAATAATTGTATGGTGAATGTGATAAACAAAACATAACAGTTCATGTTCGATAATATTAACAATATACAGGGTGAGTCCGAAGAAACAGAACACCTAAATATCTCCATTACTTTTCGTTGTACGAAAAACTTCTTAGGACAAAGTTACACTGTTTGAAGGGCCACACGTGTAACGGTGTAAGGGAAAATATTTTCAAGATCATTTTTTATGAGATTTCAAGGTCATCGATGTTTTTTTAAATGGAATCATATATTTTTTATACCATACATCGATAGAGTATCAAAGTCTGAATATAAAAGTGTTGACCTTCATATGACCTAAACCTAATACATAGTTAACGAGATAATATTCAAAGAATATAGACAATTGTTTCGATAATATCTCGTAAACTATTAGATTTAGGACATATGGAGGTCAATAGATTTTTACTCAGAATTCGACAGCCTATCGATTCATGATACAGAAAGTAGGT
The DNA here is from genome assembly GCA_963966675.1 of Lasioglossum calceatum. Lineage (NCBI taxonomy): Eukaryota > Metazoa > Arthropoda > Insecta > Hymenoptera > Halictidae > Lasioglossum > Lasioglossum calceatum. Next base: position 13,838,713 of record OZ016545.1, on the reverse strand, counting down.
GTTTCCAGTAAAAAAAATCAAGATGACCTTGAAATGTCCTCTTGCCTCCAACCACGCAGAAAACGTTTGTATCACAATATGCCCCCCTCTACACCGTGCAAATTTTGTTCATAACATTTTGCCGTATTATTACAAATAATGGAGATATTCAAGGTGGACGTAGTTATTGCCCTACCCTGTTTACAAAACTTACACGGTGGAGAGGGGGGCATATTGTGATACAAACGTTTTCTGCGTGGGTGGAGGCAAGAGGACATGTCAAGGTCATCTTGATTTTTTTAACTGGAAACACCTACTTTCAGTATCATAAATCGATAGGCTGTCGAATTCTGAGTAAAAATCTATTGACCTCCATATGTCCCAAATCTAATAGTTTACGAGATATTATCGAAACAATTGTCTATATTCTTTGGATATTATCTCGTTAACCATTAGGTTTAGGTTATATGAAGGTCAACACTTCTATACTCAGACTTTGATACTCTATTGATCTATGGTATAAAAAATATATGATTCCATTTAAAAAAACATCGATGACCTTGAAATCTCATAAAAAATGACCTTGAAAATATTTTCCCTTACACCGTTACACGTGTGGCCCTTCAAACAGTGTAACTTTGTCCTAAGAAGTTTTTCGTACAACGAAAAGTAACGGAGATATTTAGGTGTTCTGTTTCTTCGGACTCACCCTGTATATTGTTAATATTATCGAACATGAACTGTTATGTTTTGTTTATCACATTCACCATACAATTATTATTACCTAATCTTTATCATTCAATTGAAAAATAGCTTGTATTATCACGTTTTATGTAAAACAAACGAAGTGTGTTTACACTTTTGCTCGTCGCTGTATGTATTTGGTTTTTCCTTCATTTATTTTTTAGTTAAAAACATATACAAGTTCCAAAAATATAAATTACAACAAAGTTCGAGAGCTACATTTAATACAATTAGTAAATAAGATCGTTTGAAAGATCGCTATACTTTCCGCAAAAGATTAATTATTCGAAGTATTCGAATATATGAAAGATCCTATCATTTAGTCTGGCATTTTACAACCGGTGGGCAGACGCGCAGCGTTTCGTTAAATGGATTGACCGTCGCGTCGTTTCGTGGCACAGAAAAAAAAAGGTGGAGTCGAGTTATCATTTATTCGCGTCGGGCAGAATTGCCGTCGTGATTGGACCTTCAACGGAAATGTTGAAATTCGATGCAACACGAAACGTCGTTTGCCGGGCAGAAAAACAAATTGCATAGGATTCACGGGACCAGGAAAACGTCCTGATTTCAAAGGGCCGGGCGTAGAAGTAATTTCGCCAAAAAATGAACTCTGACACTCGGCATGGGGCGCGAGCAAGCGGGGAGCCAAAGGGAGGAAAGTGTCGCCATCGAGAAGGTAGTTTCGCTCGAAAGTTTTGTTCGAAATCGACTGACCCTTCGTCATCATTAATAACACAATAAGTCTGTCTGTCGCACGCGCATCATTTTATCGTCAGTGTCCCCGTGTTTGTCGGATGTGCCGCGTATGCGTGCACCGCGCCGCGCCGACCGTATAAAAGCGAAGAATTTGATACCCTCGTTTGTAACAGGTTTCTATGGGACCTCCCTTCATCTTTCTTTAACCGTTCTGTCTCCCCCCTCCCCGTGCTTCCACCCTATTTCCGATGCACGCGTTCCAATTTCCAATCGTTTCGCTTCCGCTCCAGAATGCCGTGCGAGAGCGAGCGCGAGCGCGCGCGTGCACCATTCGCCATTTGCACCCCACGGAAATGCACGCGCTGCGATTCGTTTATCTCCCTACGAACATTAAATACGGATCAGAGAGTGTTTGATGGCTCTAAAGTGGCGAGCTTAAATTCTCAAAAACCGAACAAGGATATCGTTCGATTCACTCTACCCTATAATGGAGTTTCTTCCGTGTACAGAGCACGTTTTTCACGTTTTTTTTACTCTTTTTCTTAATTGAAAAATTTAACCCTTGGCACTCGAGTGGCGACTCCGAGGTGCCACTAAAGATTGCCATATTAGTAATGTAAAAACTAATTGTTATGTTATTAAATTATTTTATATCAAATAAATAAACATTCGACTATTGCACGAATAAGTTAGCATCAGTTCTAATGTAAATATTCTAATTGCAAGTCAGAAGAAACAGTATTTTAAAATTCGGTAATTGTTTACAAAAGGTCTGCGTCCTCCGAATTTGATGAAATTTTAATATGTTATAGATTTCGATATTTTGAACAACTTTTTCCTGTTCCAATATAGGGGATCGCTTTTAGTTTTCGAGATATTTGCAAAAAACTATCGCTAATACTGTATTGAATTTTTCGTATTCCTCCACGCTCCGTGGCAACGTAAGCCTGTCCCGGTATATTATATATATTATATATTATTATACAGGGTGGCCCACATAACTCTGAACAGCTCAATATCTCGAAAACTATGCCATCGATTTTGAAGTTCTTAGTCTTAAATTGCATGGAACTGAAGGGCCTTTCTGACTACATAAACGTGAAGTGGCCTCCCTTCCCCTTTAACGGGGGAGGGGAGGTACCTTTGTAATTTTAAATGGACAATTTTTTTTTTATTTTTTTGCTATTTCCGAGCGCTTCAAGTACCTACAACTCGAAACTTCAAACTGTTATATCTCATCATGGAAGTATCTGACAAAAAAATGTTTCAGACAAAATTGACTTGTTTTTTCCTGTAGAATCTAAATATGTAACATTTTATAGGGGGTTCCATTTAAAATTACAAAGGTACCTCCCCTCCCCCGTTAAAGGGGAAGGGAGGCCACTCCACGTTTATGTAGTCAGAAAGGCCCTTCAGTTCCATGCAATTTAAGACTAAGAACTTCAAAATAGATGGCATAGTTTTCGAGATATTGAGCTGTTCAGAGTTATGTGGGCCACCCTGTATATAATATATTATTATATATTAGGTTGGGGAAAAAGTAGCCCATTATTTTTACCTTTATTTCAAGAGACCCTATTTTCGCTGTCATCTCCACAGCGTGTTTAGAAGCAAAATGTAAACAAACACTGCGCCGGGACTGCCTCACGTTGCCGCAGAGCGTGCAGGAATACGAAATATTCAACACAGTATTAGCGATAGTTTTTTGCAAATATCTCAAAAACTAAAATCGACCCCCCTATATTGGAACAGGAGAAAGTTGTTCAAAATGTATTGCTGCATAACATATTAAAATTTCATCAAAATCGGAGGACGCAGACCTTTTGTAAACAATTACCTAAAATTCTTCTAATGTCTTTACCGTTTTAAATTACACCCACTCATTTTTCATTTTGATTGAGCATAATGCACTCATTTTCATTTTGTGCATAATGGACGTCCTTACATTTACCTTTACCATTAACGAAAACATTTTCCGTCGAATATGCGAGCGATTATTATGACAGACGTTTGGCCTATCCGATCGAATGTACTTTGCCAGGGGTAGCGGAAAATCACGCGTCTGTCAAGAGCGAAGATAATCGGCCTCAAACAATACAGAACAACGCGGTCGTGGTCTTTTTCCTATATTTCGTTGCCCTTTTCGCGCGGGCAGCTGCCGCAAAAATGTTCAGCCAGTTCCAAATCCATGCGAAGCGGTGAATCGTGGAACGTGCGTACTACATACACGTATGTGGAATGTGGAATCGCCTATCCAAACACGATCGCAGCCGCGCAACTTCACAAAGAGGTGTCCTCGAGGCTGCTCCCGCCGTTAGGTCGCAACTCTGATCAAGTACGCGTTACATTATTATTTCGGATTGTCGGTTCGCCACGGTGCATGCCCTCCCTCGGATTCCATCCGCGCGGCATTCCGAATTCGAGCAGCCGTGCGGTGGCTCGTGTCAAAATTCGTCAAGGCCTGTCAAAACCTAGACGCTCCCGTCGAAAGGGGCACCTACCCCTTCCACGCTCCCTTTTGTTTTCACCTTCCTCGAGCGTCATTCCACTTTTTTCTTTCTTTCTGTTTTCCCCCATTATCTGCCATCCCCTCCCCCTTGCACCCTCCTCGAGGGTGAGATCGGATTTTGGGACAAATTTCCGTTCGCGTCGATTGTGCCGCTTCCGGCGTTTTCATTCCGGAATCCAAATTTTATACAGGTCCTCGTAATCCGTTCAAATTCTCGACACTATACACCGTCATTGAAATCTCGGATGAATGCATGTATCCAATTTAGTGCATTCCACGGGTTTTTACCCGGCTTGGGTAAATCTCACGGAAAACAGCGCGCAGAAGTATAACAGTGCCACGGTTTTCTTTCTTCTCGTTTCTTTTGTCTTTGATATTTATGCAGAGTTTCCTGTGTGTCCTTCTTTTATGGCGGCATGGTCGGCATGTTTCTCGCGGAATATTAAAGTTCTGTACAGGGTGTCCGAAAAATGTTCTTCCTTGAAAGAGGCGATTCCCGACGTTATTTAAAGTAACTATTTCCTTTGCAACAATGTTCTCCGCGGCTACGTTTAAGGGGGTAGACTCGTTTCTAGGATTGCAAGAGTGCGGGACGCGACTTCTCATTTCTCGATAATGCATGCGATGTGGAATTCACCGAAATATAAATATACTCGAAAACTGCGCAGCTAATAGAAAAATGTCATAAAACATAAATTGTTGGAAATTTAATTTTCTACAAAAAAGGTCTCTTGATATTTTCTCATATTTCGCATAGTTACCGAAATATTTGCAGATTTATAAAAAACAAGAAATCTACTTTACCGCCTAAACCAGGCTGATTCGACACCATGTTATATATACATTTTCTTCTTATAATAACCCCAACAACACAAATAAAACCTCAAAACGAGGGGCCACGGAAATCGTAATCTCCCCAAAGAGCTAGACTAAAGATAAAAGATCAATATAGGCCGCAGTCGCCCTCAAAAGTTCTATTTTCAATAGAGCACACCCTGTATGTTCTATTCCAATGTGTACAGTAGTTCTTGTTACAGTTTATTCGCAAGTTTATTCTTATCAGGGTAAACGTAGTATGGAACAACACGTGCAATTTTATATTCTAGCCTTTTTTGAAAATTTTCACGAGCCACAAATGCATAAAGATCCGCAGTCTACTCATCATCTATTTCCGTAGCTTTTGTAAATTTACTTCTAAAAATTCTGGTTATAAACGAACGCGAAAATTTCACGGACCAACCAGAATCACGACCGACCCAAGTTTATCCCGTTGAACGAAAGGGAGGGGGGAGGGGCTAAAAGACAAATTGCAATGGCTTTAGTGTTGTTCGTGCGCAGCGCTGGCTAAGTTCTTTGTTATATTTTACAAAGTTTATGTACCGCGCGGCTTTCTTATTACGTACATAGCCGGTGTATATATCACAATGAACACGACGCGTTACGTAACGTCTTTTATTGTGTTTTTTTTTTCTCGGTTAGGTCTGCAGCGAGACAAGCGAGTATTTCCCGCGCGCAAGTTCCCCGAGTGCATTGTCCTTTCTTGCGCCGGTACACGCAAGATAAGCGAATCTCGGGGAAATAACGAATATCATTTTCATATTAATGAGCATTGTGATTCATAATACAGGTTATCGCCTACGGTATCTACGTTATCGCTGCAAGACCGGCGCGGCGTGGCTGTATTCACGCCTCTTCGTTTATCGCTATATTGCGTCCGTGCGTAGACTGCTAATCTCGTTGTTTACGAAATCTGCCGTATACACCATGGCCGCGTGTACGACTTTGCTACTTTTTCAGCGGTGACGAGAGAGAAAGAGGAAACCTGTCGCACGCCCTCTTCTTTCATAGCGCCGCGACCTGCATATCGCAATTTCTGTTTTATTGTCGCGCTCGCGTCGCAACTCCATGTTCGACATTTCCTTCTACAATTTCGCCGCGTCAAACAGCCGACGAATATCGTTCAATTTTCAATTTAGTGATCGGATTGATACCGATACTGTCGATGATATTCAATTAATTCGATACCAAAGTACAGTGAAAGCTCCTTCGTTGTCCAAAGGCCGGGGGTTTGAGCGGACAACGACCGTGCCCGGACACCATTTTTGATTTATGACTACGTCTTCAGTGAAACGGCTAGTTAAATGACAAAGAAAAGCATTCACAGTCAAAAGCAGTCAACTGTCTGGCTTTAAAAAACTCCTTATTTCCTTGCCATATTCCTTTCCTATTGTTCTCCGTTCTGCGCGGGTCTAGACAGTCCTGGGACACATCTGGCGACCAGATCCACGCAGGCCTAATCCTCTCGTTGACAGGCAGTGGAGTGGGTAGGCACTGGACAACGATCGTGCCCACGATTCAGGACAACGAACGAGCGATTACTGTATTCGGTATTAATTTTCGATACTGATATTTCATGAATCGATACCCGTTTGATACTTCCACGAAAGTATCGATACTAGGGGTGTGCAGGATCCCGTCGGGACGGGAATTTCCCGCGGGATCGGGACGGAATCCCGCACACCCCTAATCGATACCCATTTGATACTTTACGAATTTTTCGATACCTGTTTGATACTTTAATATATTTGATACTTTACAAAAGTATTGATAGTGTTTTGATACTTAACGAAAGTATCGATTTCCAGTTCGATACCCGAAAATTTCAATAAACCGTTTCAAATCTTCTGAAATTTCTGATACTTATTTACCGCACATTTCACCGGAAAGTTTATATTTATTTGACATTTATTTAAAATAAAATACATACCTATTCGTTTTGGTCTCGAAACGATACAAGTGATACTAAAGTTTTCCTCAATATTATACATAAGCAAGATAAATTACTAATTCAAGGCAGCTGTAGCATTCATTAACACATAAATATAATTCATTATTCTTAATTTGTTTATAGCTAATACATATATTACAATAAATATGAATAAAATCAGATCTATAACAAACTATTAAGAAACAGTATTTTATTCACAGTGCTATCTTTTAATCTGTTCCACTTTTTGCTTATTAATTCTCCGGCTTTGGAAAGTACCCGTTCCGACGGTACTGAAGTTGCCATTATACAAAAATATTTTAAAGAAAAAAAATATTGTAAAGAAAATACTGTTTCTTAATAGTTTGTTATAGATCTGATTTTATTCATATTTATTGTAATATATGTATTAGCTATAAACGAATTAAGAATAATGAATTATGTGTTGCGTGTTAATTAATGCTACAGCCATGAATTAGTAATTTATCTTGCTCATGAACAATATTGAGGAAAACTTTAGTATTACTTGTATCGTTTAGAGACAAAAACGAATAGGTATGTATTTTAATTTAGATAAATGTCAAATAAATATAAACTTTCTTCGTTTATTGAAATTTGCGTAGAAATATTAAATGGGTATCGAACTGGTAATCGATACTTTCGTAAAGTATCAAATATATTAAAGTATCGAACAGGTATCGATACTTTCGTAGAAGTATCAAACTGGTATCGGTACTTACGTAGAACTATCAAATGGATATCAATGTTTTTGATACTTTACTTTTGACACCTATTCGATACGGCATCATAACTTGCGGATTGGTATCGATAGTATTGATTTGGTATCAGACTGATTACTAATTTTCGGGCATTCATCAGTTAAAGTTAAAAATCTGAAAATTTCTATGTAGGCTAATATGATTCTACCTAAGCCAGGAAAAATAATATTTTTCATCCGAGATGCCCCACCTGGCTCGTGGAGGATGTCGAATATATCCGATATTCAAAGCACGGATCGGTATGATCATTTTTGGAATACCCTTTCTCTTCTCGGACGATGAAGTCGGTCAGGTAAATGTTGAACCTGTTAATTGTTTGAGGCATCCTGTTTCCCTTGTTAAAAGATTTCGCATTGTCCGAGGAACTTCCGCTGGATTTTAATCGCACGATCGAGACATCGCGTCGGGCAGAGTGTGCGCGCCGCGCCGCGCCGGGCCGGCTTCATAGCTTTCGCCCGTTTAGCGCGTTTTAATACACTCGCATAGTTTGCTCGCATTAAGCGAGAGCATACCACTGCAGAAACGGGACAGGTTTGGTGAATGGATATGTACGAGTAGGTGAGTAGGTAGGTAGGTAGGTATACAAGATAGCTAGGGCAAACGACTGTCTCCGTGTAGGTAGAGGGAACGTGTGTGCACATTAACGCATACGTGCCTGCTCGGTAATTTGAAATGGACGCACAGGATGCAACCACCGAGGGGAATAATAGATATCCGCGCCGTAAATGCCGGTTATTATCAGTTTACACAGAAATTCCTTCAATTAGTTTGCGAGAACCTGTGATATACTCGAATGTTTAATAGATACAGACTCGATGAGCTTCAGCGAAACCAACATTCGCCAATCTTCCAATTTTTACGACTTATTTCTGCATCAAATATGCGCCTGTGTGAACTTTTGCTACCACGCGATATCTATACGTTATCGAATGTCACAGGTTATATACATAAAAATAGTCGCATTTCATCTTTTATCGTTGCTTTCTTTATTTACCGTGTAATTAATGGTCAGTTATTTATCATTTCGTAAAATTGAAAATTATCTGACGAAATGTGGGGATGCAGCTTCTCGTGTCTTCTATTCTGTGTTCATTAATTGAAATCTTATTTTGAAAGTACAGTGTATGTATTTTTATCTACATGTCAATATTTAATACATAAACTTTGATGGAACTAATTTCTTCTTCATTTGTGTTGGTATATAATTGTATTATTTGGTTTATACTGATTAACTAACAAGATGGTTTATAAATAAGCTACTAATTCTTGAAATCATACATTGTTTTGCATTTAATTATTTCACATTTCAGACAAACATGCACGACATTGTATTTCGTTTGATGCGTCCAAGTATAAAATAACAAAGTTCTACCTGATGAATCGCAGCCTGTGTGTGCTTATAAACTATATTATTATAATTTATTTAAAACGAGATTTAACTTTTTCGAGAGTTTGAACGTATAAATTTTAATAAAAACTAGTTACGAGATGACGAGGTTAGCAGTATAACTAAACACGAATAAAATATCAAATTATCTAGAAACTTCTGTGGTTATCAAATTAAGTGAACCACCCAGTGCATTTCCGTATGAAATCATACTCCTTTATACGGTTACTAATTTGTTGAATTAACTGACTCATAGCCACGATATTCGCATTCACAGAATTTTGATAATTCAAACATCTCTATCTCTGTAACATTTCAAGATAACAAGTGACATCGTACCAGATCGTTTTTTCTTTCAAATTCAAATCACTTTCCTTTTTTTTAATCATTTCAGTAGGGTGGAAATAATATTATATTAATATGTACTCTCTTCAATTCTTTTCATTTGGTTACATACACAAATTCCACAGTCCAGTTCTATACAATCATTTTACAATTATGCCTTCATAAACTGTCAATCGTAGATACATTATTAGACAGTGGATCTTTATGGAAAATAAGCATTATGTAACCTGAAAATAGTATTTGAAATAGTAAATAATCCCATTTATTTTACAGTGTCTGTACAACTTTGAAAATAAAATATTTGATTTGATGCAGTAATTTTTGAAAATAGTATTTAATTTTAAGAATATTGAAAATATTTTGAGTTTGTCTTTATTTTCAATTTCAATTTTAAATATTATTGCTCAAAATAACGGATCGTATTTAATAGATTTCCGAGTATAAATAGTTTCCTGGTGATAAGATACACTGTATGTTTAGCAGCAATCAAACAAAATAACACATAAAACGAAAATGTGGCAAATGATATAGTTTCTTATAGTAAGTACCATTTCTTCTTTCAATTATTGCTAAAATAAGAAATATTAAATAAGTAATGCGATTTCTGAAAGTATTAGGTATAACGACGCAAAAAATAAAATATTATATTTTGCGTTTCAGATTATTAAAATAGAAATATTTTATTTTGAGGTTCAGATTGTTCAAATAAATAGAAGTATTTTATTTCGAGGTTCAGTTGTTCAAATAGAAATATTCTATTTCGAGGTTCAGATTGTTCAAATAAAATACTATTTCCTTTAAGCAAAATAAAATCTAAAATATTAGATAGTATTTTAAATATTTTTTCCGCCAAATAATGCCCACCTCTGCTGAATTGCAAGAAGCTAGAGTAAAATAGAGATATTACAACAAAATACACGTATTATTACTCAACATTATTGGTCAACGTTCGAAACATCTGCAGCAACAAATCGGTATAGCAAAGTATTGGTATTACTCAATTGCTATTATATAACTTAAATACACGTAACTATGTATATGTAGTAACAATTATACAGAAGCATTGCGGCTTTCAAACACCAGGGGAACCGTTGCGTTGTAGATTGTAGAGCCAACAGTTTTTAAACACTTGAATGAATCGACTCGGTGGAGTACGACTTGAAATTACAGGAGTGTGTTACGCATCACAATTGATTTCTTACATAAACAATATTCTTACGGCATAACCGCCGAGTGTTGTAGCATCGTTGACTTTCATTCTCTGTTCGTGCACATGCGACTGGAACAATAGCAATCAGGCCGAAGAGCTTGCATTGTGCCCGTGTAGTTTACGAGTGCCGCACATATGCTACAGCGTCACCCGGTGTATTGCCGGTGTATTCCGCATTGGGACAGTGCCCGTCGTCATCTGTGGAAGAACCTGTAAATCACCGCCTTGACATTATTTCCGACAATCCAGTTTCCCATCGACATTTACACGCGTCAATGTATCCACATCTTTCACGATCGCATCATTTAACAATTATGTTGAACATTATATCTTTGTTTTTTTCAATTTTCATTTACAATAGTATTATTTGTTGAAAACATTTAGTTTCCCGAAAAGATAGAAATCACATGTTCCTTAACACATTACATACAGAGTTGTGCAGAATTACAATTGAATTACTCCAGGAATTATAATTACAAAGTAATTGAATTACATTGTAATTCAGTTATATTGTAATTTATAATTCAGATTTTCATTGAATTAAATTACAATGTAATTCGTATTTGCAATGAAGAGAGAGTACGATTATAAAATACATTGTAATTCAGTTATATTGTAATTTATAATTCAGATCTTCATTCAATTAAATTACAATGTAATTCGTATTTGCAATGGAGAGAGTACGATTATAAAATACATAGTAATTCAGTTATATTGTAATTTATAATTCAGATCTTCATTCAATTAAATTACAATGTAATTCGTAATTGCAACTGCGTACAATTATAAAATTACAATGTAATTCGTAATTGCAATTACATTAATTACGAATTACGATGTAATTAAATTAAAATTAAAAATTAAAGAATGATAAAGCAATAGGTAAGAACAGGTTGAAAAATCCATGTGTAGGTTTCAAACAGAAGGAATTTATTATTTATAAATTTATAATATCTGAACAGAAATAACTTCTGCGTTACACATTTTTTAAATTTCAACCATAAAGCAAACAAGTATATGAAAGAAAAACATAAAAATATATCGTACTTCTTCAAAGTTTTGGCTATAATTTGGAGAGCTTTATTTTCAATTATATAATAACTCAATTATACATTGTATTTCAATTATATTCTATTTCAATTATATTGTATTCCAATTATATTGTATTTCAACTATATTGTATTTCAATTAGATTGTATTTCAATTATATTGTATTTCAATTACACATCTGATTAAAATACTTCAAAGGGAACATATTCAGATGAGAAAAGCCGATTTTGATGAAACTTATATGAGCTATACTTCTTCGAAAAATATTTGACACTTCTTTTTTTTATCGGCAACCATCCACTCTGAAGGGGTGAAAACAGCCTTCAAAGTTGGGCGTCAAAACCATATTTTTTGAGATATCTCGGAAACCAGATGTCGAAAAAAGTTTGAATTTTTTTTTAAATTGTGTGTTTTTCAATGGGAAATGTAGTCGTGCGAGAAAATTTTAACAAAAGTTTTTTGTTTAAACAATATATTAAAAATTTTATATTTTTTTGCAGTTTCTCGTATTTATTGTTAGTTCATTTTAAATGTAAACTCGAGTGCGTGATCTTTGACTCAAAATAGGGGATACGTGTTTCCGGATTTTCTTTTATTCTTGCCATTTAACAGTAATTATGCATAATGAAAAATAGTGTTGCACCTGGCGTGCGGAGGAAGGAATTCTGGCATGTTTTATCTAAATATAAGCATTTAGTATAAACGTGTATAGTATTTTGAACAATACCATTGGGTTATATGTCGTTTCAATTACGTAATTGAATTAGCACAACTCTGATTACATATTATATTTGCTAATAGGTTATAATTTCCAATGACTGCTTTATATAAAAACCAACATGAAAATCTTCCGTTCAACATAATTCCGGACGAAACGATTGGATCACATCCCAGGTGGTTTTTTCATGTTAAAATAGTGCCGAGTGCAAAGGGTTAAACGAAAAAAGGAGAGAGCAATTTTATAAAATTGATCATTTATACGGTTCGATAAATATCGCAGAGGATTGGGGAAAAATAGTGTACCATACATGAATAATCATGATTCGGAAAATGAACAGCCTGCATAAAAGATCGAATTAGCGGTAGCCGCAGGTAGAACGCACTCGAATAATTGCACGCGGGAACGGTTCAATTCCGGCGGCGAATTGGGCCCATTGTCGCGTACTGATTGGTGACCGAAACGTCTGCGTCCGGTGGCTTCGAATCGAAATCACTTACGGATCGGCGCATCGCCGATTACCGGATAACAAAGGTCGGACGTTTAATTTCGGTTTCTAGCTTCCCCTCCACCCTCCCCCATCGCATCGGTCTGATTTTGCGGCCAGATTGTGAGCTTTTCCCGCAATTCCATCGGAAGTTGGCCGGATCGAGTGTCGGGCGTCGGGCTCTCGCGCATATGTTGCGCGTGCCGTTTCACCAACCCTCGAAAATTCTCACCTTTGTTGAAAAGGGGTTCGCGCGACCGCGTTTTTCCACTTACGTGGAATTTTATGGTCCGAGGATAATGGAGCGTACCATTCGAGTCATTGAATCCTCTACCACCGGAAAATGCTTGAACCCACAATCACATAAAAATGCAAATTACATTGGTAGCTACGTCTAAAGTCGTAAAACCACAATTATACCACCAAGCTGAGAAATCTGACTGGAGGAGGTTGAAAATAGTCTCGATTTACACCATTGACGATTACCGGGTTACCATGGGTTCGTCGACAACTCATTTCACCGACACTGTTTTCATAGACACGACAGTAACTTTCATCGACATTGTGAAATCGTCGACAAATGACCGACACAATGTTTTCATAGACACAGCCAAATCGTCGACGAATGGTTTCATCGACAGTCCGTGTTTGGCGACAGGTTTGATTCGTATTTAATGTTGAATAATCTTTATTATCACTGTTATGTTCTAGACGCATTTAGTTGCTTGTGTAATAAATAACAAAGAGAAATACAAAGCATTTCTTCAAATAAGCAAACTTTATTAATAGGTACACACAAATGAACAAAAATCATATTTCATTTAATTTCAAACATAATTGTGTAAATACATACACAAAATTTGGATAAACAGAACGAATGCTACGAATATACATATATAGATTGCAAAACATATCAAAATGGTACAATAATTACAGAAATATCAAGCAATGGAATTAAAGCGATATATTTTGAGTGCTAAAGCCTTTAAAACAGGCCTGGCCAACCCAAATGGTTTCACGGGCCACTTTGATGACGCGTAACGTTATAGCGGGCCGCACTTTAGGTAAACATGCTTTTAAAAAATGTAATACAAATACAAAATGAATAAAACTTTATTGTTATACTATGATTCAATATAATTAACTCTCGAGTTTTTATTAATAAGATATTTGTTTATCCTTTCTTTCATTTAATCCAAAAGCACTTACTAATATAAGTATTGTAAATATTAATTCTTGATATGGACGCAAAAAATTGTTTCACTTCATTGTTGCACTGCAACTTGATTATATTATAGTTATAAATCGATAAATATTATAACAACAACACTTCATTTATTTAATATTTTTTGTATACATACAATAAGAAACAAAAGTTTCAATAGAAATATAAAATCGCCCGGCGGGCCGCACAATTAAAGGTGCCTTTATACCGAGATCCGCGGCGGATTCGAGTCCGCGGCCCCGGCCATAAATTTCCAGCGCGTTGACGGGGCCCGCAGTGCCCCGCTGTGCGTGGCACAAAAAAAAAGGGTCTCTCTGGGCTCCACGGCTTCACGGTACGTTAAGTTTAGGGAAACGATAGCTTCCCTCTAAAGCGGTAGTATACCTTCAGATTGTAATTAGCAAATGACTAGAATATGTTAGTAGAAAACTTGGGTTTGCGAATTTTGGCTTCTTGTCCTTATACGAGCAAACACACCATGTAAAAATTATAATACGTGTACACGGATCCACAAACCGTTCACTACACGGATCTGCGAATACGAATCCGTGTATACGGATCTACGAACACGGATTCGTATTCGCACAGATTTATTGTTATATTTTTGTATTTAAGGATCCTTAAATTCGTACTACATACATGGTTCACGTGCCACGTGTACACGTGTATTTTAGTTCACGTCCAAAACCGCGATCTCTAGTACACGGTGAGCAATTTGGACGAAATCTGTGTCTAAATGAAAGAACTTTTTCTCCCTATTTTTTCTATATTCTTTGGTATGCTTTCATTATAATTTGGTATGAGGAAGTCCCTTCCAACACGGCGTTGGCCACGCGCCGAGTGGCAAAACTTACCTGAATGATCTCAATGCAGTACTCCTTTTCGGAGCCATTGATTTTGAACAATCTAGGAGATAAATAATAACTGTTAGGTGTTTACGGATAGGAATTCTGATGTCGAATGTTTTCACTATAAACTCCCAAAAACCCATTTTCATCGATTTGCTAAATCAACATTTCATCAAAAGATCATTTCGCGTCCGGCGATTTCGGCAATTGTAAGTGCCCGCGAAAAAATCAAAGTGACATGCACTTACTATGAACGGTATTAACCTGTGCACGCTGCACACTCCAACAACAATTTAGGTAAAACAAACGCTGCCCTAAAGAATATTCAGCAATCTTTATTGAATTGTTTGTTATTCCGGGTCCATAAGATCGCTGAATATTCTTTAGGACAGCGTTTGTTTTACCTAAACTGTTGTTGGGGTGTCGTACACTCCGAGTGTGCGGTGTGCACAGGTTAATACCGTTCATAGTAAGTGCATGTCACTTTGATTTTTTCGCGGGCACTTACAATTGCCGAAATCGCCGTACGCGAAATGATCTTTTGATGAAATGTTGATTTAGCAAATCTATGAAAATGGATTTCTGGGAGTTTATAGTGAAAACATTCGACATCAGAATTCCTATCCGTAAAGACCTAACAGTTATTATTTATCTCCTAGATTGTTCAAAATCAATGGCTCCGAAAAGGAGTACTGCATTGAAATCATTCAGGTAAGTTTTGCCACTCGGCGAGGTATGGGGCACGTGGCAATAATGAAGGTAGAAGGCGTTGTACCGGTCGTCCGTTTGCCTCTGCCCTAAGCCCGTCAATTTTATTACGGGTAAGAGCGGCCACTGGTTGACTTTGCGAATGAGGCTGTTGTAAAGATTAGCTGCTTTGACGAGCATGAATTACTTTATGTCCACCGTCCGACGAAAAACGCGAAGGAAAACGCGTGGCCAACGCCGTGTTGGAAGGGACTTCCTCATACCAAATTATAATGAAAGCATACCAAAGAATATAGAAAAAATAGGGAGAAAAAGTTCTTTCATTTAGACACAGATTTCGTCCAAATTGCTCACCGTGTACTAGAGATCGCGGTTTTGGACGTGAACTAAAATACACGTGTACACGTGGCACGTGAACCATGTAGTACGAATTTAAGGATCCTTAAATATAAAAATAAATCTGTGCGAATACGAATCCGTGTTCGTAGATCCGTGTACACGGATTCGTATTCGCAGATCCGTGTAGTGAACGGTTTGTGGATCCGTGTACACGTGTATTTTAGTACACGTCCAAAATCGCGATCTCTAGGTGTGCCGTATGAAATTTTTACATGATGTGTTTGCTCGTATAAGGACAAAAAGCCAAAATTCGCAAACCCAAGTTTTCTAGTAGCATATTCTAGTTATTTGCTAATTACAATCTGAAGGTATCCTACCGCTTTAGAGGGAAGCTATCGTTTCCCTAAACTTAACGTACCGTGAAGCCGTGGAGCCCAGAAAGACCTTTTTTTTTGCGGGCCCCGTCAACGCGCTGGAAATTTATGGCCGGGCCCGCGGACTCAAGTCCGCCGCGGATCTCGGTATAAAGGCACCTTTAACGTGGCGGGCCGCGGGTTGGCCAGGCCTGCTTTAAAAGATCCATATCACTGTACATTTCTCGGCTCTCTAGTATTTTTCTAATACGTTTTTCTCTTAAACGATCTTTTCTTTTTTGCTTCGGCATTGCGTCACCTCGTAATATTTTCTGTATTAAATTTTCTACAACTGCTTGTTCTTTTCGAATTTCCGTAATTATCTGATATAAACCAACTTTATAGTGATTGAACATAGACTGCCATCGTCGATGCCAAGCTTCGACATTATTTTGTGCACGTGGAAAATCGTGTACTTAATTGTCATAAACAGACCATACGTCTTCTTGGAAAAGTGGAAGACAAATAGACACTTTTCCATTAGACTGACGTATTACCCTACGATAAACATAATATTTTCCACACCATTCTATAAGTGATGTGTGTTCAGATGGGAATAATTGTTTTAAGTTACTGAATGCATTTCGAATTTCTTTCGGTCGCAAGTATGCTAGGCATGGAATTTGCCTCGCAAAAAGACTAAATGTTTCATCCGAACCGTATTTTTTCACCAATCCACTTCTTTGAATTTTTCTGTAAACATTTTGAGACAAATGAAAAAGCATGCTTTTAATTTTGCATGAAGAAATATACATTTTATCGCATTCAATCGGGGTGTATAATCAGTGGCGGCACTAGTCAAGTGGAGGCCCCAAGCGGTAAAAATTTTGGGGCCCTCAAACTCAAGTTAGAAATAGAAGTTATAAGAAAACTCTCATAAACTTATTAACAAAAAAGAAAAGTAATGAAAAATATCATATCGTTACACATTTAAAAAATTAAAAAATTTAAAATTCGGGGCCCTATGGTATCCCGGGGCCCCACGCGGCCGCTTAGTCCGCTTACCGTTAGATCCGCTACTGTGTATAATATAACAACAATTTTTTATGTAGCTATCAGTTCGTGGAATCGAATGAACTCATACCTGTCGCGAAACACGGACTGTCGATGAAAACATAGTGTCGGTTAAATCATTTGTCGACGATTTCACGTATGTCGATGAAAACAGTGTCGGTGAAACGAGTTGTCGACGAACCCATGGTAACCCCGATTACCACCTACGGCACTGAACCTCCTCGGTGCCAGCAATCGCAGAAACATATGCACGCGTGACATGGGGTCAACCTACAGAAAATACCATGCGAGAAGAAGCCGTGAGGTAACTCGAGGAAGAGAGGAGAGGATTAATCTAAGAAGCGGATGGACTCGCTGGCATGAACAGGGACGTCGAAAGATAAAGATATAGACACATGGAGAAAACGAATAGCAAATACTGTGTCAAACGAGTGGTAGATGAATGAGTTTGAACATCCAAGCACGAGTAGTAAAACCATCCACATCAAAAACACGCAAAGCATACGTAACATGCAAAATGTTTGTTTATTTTGACGAGGGTACATCATTTATAATTAGACAGCAGATTTTATGCAATTATAACAAAAATTAAGACGTAATCTAAAACAATCAAAATATTGAAGGAATTTAAAAATACCGTTTTATTATTTTTTATTAGAATTGTTTATACATTAGCTAGTAAACTAATTCTGACATCTCAAAAAAGCTCTACACAGCAATGAAAACTTACCTCATCGAGAAACGAATTGTGTACAATAAAAATAATTGTCCTTACATTGTTCTGTTTCAAATAAACTTATTTGTTTCTGCTGAAACTAACTTATTCGAAAATGAAAAGGTATGTACATATTTTCTTTTGCGAATATTCGATTTAAAAAGCGTTTCAGCAATTAATAATCGCAAGTAAACACTGCTCAACAAAGAATATGCCATGTGTTAATAACAGTATCTAACACCAGTAATTGCAATTGAAAATTAAAAATCATGAAGATAGAAATAATCAATTATGCCAGCAATAATTCATATCTTTATTAACACGATATCGCAAGTTTCATTCCTGCTTCTGCGGCTCTCTCGACCGCAAACGAACAGCTTCCTCGAAAACCCGACGAACGGTAGTCGCTTGTTTAAATTATCTTTACTCCTGGGAAACTCGGAGCACCGTAATACAAAAAAGTCTAGATTGGAAAGAGGAAAAAAGTAGAAGGACAAGAAAATCGTAACGAGACACAAATTAGCAAAGGAGAACGAAGGGGCAACCAAAAGAAAGAAAACGGACGAAGGTGGACATGTATACGACAGAAACGAACACATAAAAGAATGTGGAAGGCAACGTTGAGACAGTAGGAAAAATCAAGGAAAACGGAGGAGGAAAAATATATTTCCTCCCTGTGAGCGCGCTCGTCGATTTTCCTTTCCTTGCAGCTTTAATTTTTGATTTTATATCTTGAATATTATGATAATATATATATATGTGTAATAATAGTATGTAAATACGAATCCAAAATGTGCGTTGAAGCAGAAATATTCATTTGGCTTGCAATTTCTTAGTATGTAATACAGTGGCTCACGAAAGTATTCGAACGCCCTTTGAAACAGAATAACTTTTTTATAATTGTACCAAACGACCTGATTTTTTATAATCAATTGGAAGCATTGGTTTATGAAATGATATGCAACAAAGATTTTCCAAAAAATTATAATTTACAAGGTTACATGCAAAAATGAGAAAGGAATGTTTTCAAATTTTTTATTAGGGCCTTTAAAGAAAATTTGAAATATATGTTTTGTAGATCTACGTTAGTTATACACATGCTGAAAATTTCATCAAAATCGATTAACATACACACGAGCTACAAGTGATTAAAAATTGTGAAAATCGAAGTTTTAGAAAAATGTCTTTTTTATTTTTGCGTACGACCTTGTAAATTATAATTTTTTGGAAAATCTTTTTTGCATATCATTTCATAAACCAATGCTTCTAATCGATTATAAAAAATCCGGTCGTTTGGTACAATTATAAAAAAGTTATTCTGTTTAGAAGGGCGTTCGAATACTTTCGTGAGCCACTGTATGTAGAGTACTGTACATTACTGTATGTAATAACGAATAATCATGCTATTTTGCAAATTACCACAAAATTTTCAACGTTTCGGTCATAGATTTAGACCATTTTCAAGCAAAATTGTCATATAATTGCGTCTGTAAAAAGTATTAAATTAATATAACATTTGTGTTGTATTCTTTATACAAAACCGAAAATTTTAAGCAAAAAACCAAAAACATACTCTTGTTATGTGACAAAATTATTTTAAACTCTTGACAACTTTGGAACACATGTTGATTCCATGCCTGTGATATACTGACTGAGGAGAAACGTTAGAATTTGAAGATGCAACTGAATCAGAGAACATCGATCGACCCATTGGCCAATCAATATTTGGCGGTAAATATGAACCGTGAAAAATCCAAGCAACAAGTTTCACTGTTTGTATACCAAACGAAGTTGTGGTACTTTATTAATTGCCATTCAATCTACTTTTTATGTATTTTAAGCCTTCAATCGATTTTATTTGTTTGAAAAAGTTCTAAAGTTGTCAAGAGGTTAAAATAATTTTGTCACATAGCAAGTATGTTTTTGGTTTTTTGCTTAAAATTTTATATTAATTCAATAATTTTTACAGACGCAATTATATGAAAATTTTTCTTGAAAATGGTCTAAATCTATGACCGAAACGTTGAAAATTTTGTGGTAATTTGCAAAATTGCTGAAGTAGTAGCATCAGATCGAACCAGTGCGCAGAAATCATTATTATTCGTTATTACTGTATGTACTTTGAAACGGTAAAATCATTGGAAACGTTTAAAAAAATAGTGTTATATTATTTTCAACCTACTAAATGTATTAAGAAAGGAAATAAATTTCTATTTCACTCGAGTTTGTTGCAATACAAGTAAAGATCCGCTGTAGGAAACTCAGAATTAGTACAAACCAGATCAAATTAAATTACACTTGATACAAAAATTAAATCGCAATGTTTGCTTCGCGCTATATGGAAACTGCGTTACTGGATGGTTTACTGACCACCATTTACCGCGTTGACTGCCACGTCGTTCATGTATGGGTGACGGCGACTGTTCATTTACGTAGTTCTAAAATTGAGTTTCGTTCACCACGCAGCTGCTCGAACCAAATTCCAACGACTAAATTGCTTTCCAGTGAACGTGTTAAAGTATGATAGCCGTATGAAGAACGGTAGCGGCTTGTTTAAATGATTTGTACTGCTTGGAAACTTGCAGCACCGTAATATGTGGAAAAAGGCTGAGATTGGTAAGCAGAAAACCAGTACAGTTAGTCACGAAGGAAAAGAACTGTGAGGAGGCACAAATTAGCAAAACGAAGAAGTAAACGGAAAAAAGAAAAGGGTTGAAAACTGGGTATGTACATATACGACACAAATGAACAAATAAAAGAGCATGGTCGGCGAGGTTGAGACGAGACGGTTAGAAAAATCAAGGGAAACAGAAGAGGAGAAAGATATTTCCTCCCTGTGAGTTCGCTCGTCGATTTTCCTTTCCTTGCAGCCGCGTGTGCGTGCGTCCCCCCCTTCACCTCCACCATTCCGAGCGGTCTGCCCCCTCCGGTGCAGTTGCGGCACTAGCCAGGGCCTTACGAGCGCGTGACGCATGCCTTCTTGTTTCATACTCGATCCGTCGGGCCTCGCGCACGTACGCACGCACGTGCGCTCCTCGCCTAGGCCCATTCAAGTGTACGTGCGGGAATCCTATACTCTCCCCTGTCTGTCTCTGTCTCTGTGCGTGTTACTAGAGAACCAACTTCGCGCGTAACTCGATCTTCGATCGGTTCTTCATCTCGTTATATACTTCTCACTCTTCCGTCGGCTTAACTACGCCAGCTACGCGGCGGGACAATTACCGCCGGCGAAGATAATTCATCCCCGAGTGAATAGTGCACAACCCCCGATTTTTCAACTCGTTCAGGAGTCTCGTTTTCTACAGCATCTTGGTGCGAATTACTGTTACGGTTTTCAGAGAAGCTATAGCGTGCTATAAGCAGCAAGTGTTTTTCATCATTGTGTAATCTCGTGTGTGAATTACTATTACAATTTTCGGTCAATGACTCTGTAAACGTTACACGGTGTATTGTGAACATTGTTGCATGGTGAACAGCCTATGAAATATTGGACATAACCGAAGTGTACAGTTCTATCGAGTGACTTCGTACATACTGTGTTACGCAGTGCGTCTACGATACTTTCGCGTAGCCTTTGAATACTGATAACAGCGTTATCGAAACTCCATGCAGCGTCTCGAGGCATACGACTTGGCTCGTCTAGCAACTGGAAGATATTAGGTGATGTCACGCGAACGAAAGTCCTGGCGATATTCAGGCAACATTGACGCGCGTATCGGTCGATCCGAGAACAGTAAGTGTGCTGTCTATCAGCGACTCGCAGATTTTTTGCGAGCGCGTCGAGAGCTCTTGTTGACTTTCGCGATTGGGCTCTCCTCGAGAGGACCCTCTGCCCCCTGTCGCTCGCCGACGAGCATACTGTGTGCACGATCGGCCTGCTGCCGTGCTGCTCGGCTCACACGAAGAAACGCGAGCCTCGCGTTCGCCTCGTCGGCTCTCTGCTCGGTCACGTGTCCTAGTGTTGATTTCATTCAAGATTAACAGCACGTTCGCTCCTCTCGACGAAAATAACGAGCTTCCAATTTGTACAGCTTCTGTAAACGTTCTTGCGACGTGTGGTATTAGTCGGGTCCCAGTGCGCCGTGTATGTACACGGAAGAGAAGTTTACATCGCTGGCCAACGGAAATCCTGGATATCGAAGCAACTCGTCTCATCGGGTTCGAACTGAAACGTAATAACAAGCTTGTAAAGGGCAAAGCGATTGAGGTCGGCAGTGTCGCGGTTCGAAGAAGTTTCCAGAGGACTCGCAGCGAAAAATAGTTCGTCCGGGTACCGGAAAGGACGCGGGAAGGGCGTCCGTTGGTTTCCGGACAATTACGCAAATTCGTTCGCTCGCAATTTCTCGGGAAAACATCTCGGGGAACGGGACCGCGTCGTCCGGAGATCGGAACTGTGCTAAGAATAGAATTTATAGTTTCCGGTGATCGTAGTGTCGTCGGTTCATTCAGAAATTGGAACGTGACCGAAGCATCTCGAGTGCGATAACGGACAAGAGCGGAGTTGTCTCTTTGGCCCATTCGGAAGTGAACGTTGTCCGCTGTGTGTATGTATGTATAATGTATGTACACGTATGTAAATACGTGGTAATACGTTCTTGATCGCTGAACGAGGACATCGTCGTCGGGCGATAGACTGGCGAGGTTCTTTGTGGTGGACTAGTACATATGACGAGTGTTAAAATTAGATTAACAGATTACATTGAATTACTCGAAGAGAGTTAATCCGCGAGGAACAGCGATCGGAATAAATCGAAGGGCATCCGGAAGTACGGAGAGGCGGGTCCCTCGACAGAGGAAATTGACGGTACAGGAATTAGCAGAGGAGCTCGGCACGATCAGCGCTTTGTGCCTCGAATTCCACGGGAAGGATTTCAACTTGAGGTCGACGAACACAAGGAGCTCTCGAAACATCCACTCGAGAATCCATACGTAACCGAAACACGTCGCTGTCAAGTCCCCCTTTGATCTCGGGCAATCGGGTAGCATGACTTCTTGCCGCTGCACTTACGCTTATCGTCCGAGCGGTTCTGCCTCGATTAAGAGGCAAAAAGGCCACTTGTAAAGGTCCGCGCGTTTTTCATCGGGAGGCTGCCTAACCGCGTGCGGATAAGTTTCGCACGGTGCATTAGCCGTGATCTAGAAATCGATTCCGGGGGATCGTTTGTGAGAGCAGAAACGTGTCACGAGTAAGTAGGAGGAGGAGAAGGTGGGCAGAGCTCGTCCGTCGATGAGAGCGCTTTTGACCGGACGCCGCGCGAGCTTATCAGCGTAATAGTTGTCGGGAAAAGACGGCGGTGAAGAAAGATCGAGGTGGGGGTGGAGAGAAGTCGATGGCGGAGGTGGCGGCGGCGGCGGTGATGCTGATGCATACGAAGAAGAGAATCGTGGGTTGGTGTTGATAGTTCCCTTCTCTCCGATAAGCCCCGCAACCAACGAGAATTATCCGCAGTAAATTATATTGCACTGTTGACTAGGAAAAATTCCCGACAAAATAATTACCGTGCTCGCGGGATCAGAAGACGATTAATCGCGTCGGCTCGATCATTCGCCGTTGGTCCGTGAATCGAACTTTTTCCACACGCTCGGCGAGGGGATCGCGATCGCGTGGTGCGTGTGGGCGGGGTGTACCCGTGCTCGTAGGCGGTATTCAATGATCGCTGTGTTGTCGCCGATCGACCCACATCGCGACATTCGCCTGGATGCCAGTTTTGGACGGCGGTGTAGCTAAGAAGCGAGGCGTCGACAGAGCCGCCCGCAAAATGCGGATGCGACTTTGCACCGGCTCCAAGGAGTCGTACACGCTTCTCTCCAAGAAACGGTAAATATTCGCAGATTTTTTTCATTCTTTATTGATACACTGCGGATTTGTTACATTTATGATAAAAATGGGTTGGTGTCGTTTAAAATGGGGGAGAAATAGAGATGTATCGTTTCCAATGTGTTGAAATTATTCAAGACAGAATTATGTGCAGCAAGTTTCTATTTTGCATAAAGATCCGCAGTCTATTTATTATGTTTTAATAGTAGCCCGAATTTGTTTTTTGGAAGAAATCGTAGGTAACGTGTGGAGAACATGGTTCTTATTATATGTACTATGTATTTATGTAATATTTATTACATGCAGAGGCTCACGAAAGTGTTCGAACGTCCTTTAAAACGAAGTATGCATGTAACTGTTTTAAACTTGGACCAATATACAGGGTGTCCCACATAAGTGGGAACACCTAAATAGGCAAATTAATCTTTATGTACCTGAACGTGTTTTGAGAATGAGAGCAGGATTTCAAACAACGCAATCCAAATCCTCATACGGAGTAATGAATCCTATAAATCGGATTATTGCGAGATCAAATACACTTTACAATAATATTGATTTTTTTAATGGCACGTTACAGGCATTCAAAACAAAATTACGCGAGATTATTCGCTAATATCGTACCTGTATTTGTGGAGTTCTGCGCTTGTCCCATCGAATGTAAAAATTTTAGGTTAAGAAATTTTTTTTCTTCTTTTTTTTCTATGTTCTTTTTGTAGATTTTTGTTATTTTCTATTTGTTTTTATCAGTTATACAAAACGTCTGTAAACCCATGTATAAAAGGACCTCGGTCCGTATATAATAATAATAATAATAATATCTTTCGTACTCACAGTCCTATCAGAAAACTTCAGAGGACAAAGTGACACAATTGCAGGCGGCAAATATAATGGTAAAGAAGAAAATTTTGGTATCCACTAAATTCAGTTTTTTATTGTCTATCATGCACGATATGAAAAATTTTTTTCTTTACCATTATATTATATTTGCCCTTTGCAATAGTGTCACTTTGTCCTCTGAAGTTTTCTGATAGGACTGTAAATACGAAAGATATTTAGGTGTTCCCATTTATGTGGGACACCCTGTATAATACGATAGATCTACAAAATTTTAAATTTTCATTACTGGCCTTTTTACCACACTTTTAATTATTTTCGCGTGGAATTCCTATATGCAATTTATCAAAATCTGTTACGCAGGTCATTTTATTTGATTTCCATTCTTAAAATCCGTCTGCGCACACAAAAATTGCAGATTGCATAAACATTCACAGTCTACCGATAACAGTGAATATTTGTTATTGTGCAGAAAAGAACATCGAGTATGCCAGATAACAAACGTAACCGAAACTTCGTTTTCTATCGGAAATTGAATATGGCCGAAAGGTAAACTAGGGCGGAAGAAATGAAAGAAACAGTTAGCTGAGACGAGCTGCAGAGGGAAAGTAAATAAAGATGAGTTTTTTTTCTGTGAAAGGGGGCTGCAGAAATGTTTGTTCAACCTATAATATGCTTGTCCGTTGAAGATTATTGCTTGGCAAGGTCAGCGTAATGCATTTAGGGTAGCATTTTAGTTTGTCTAGTCCATACACGGGCCGCGTAATTGAAGTTAGGGTAACATGCAGGTATTCTTCCCCTACGGGTGCATGTCGTTAAGAGTTTAGACCGTGCCCGTTATATCCTGGCCGGGAGCACACAGACACCGTCAACTTTGCATGAACCTTTGCACATAACGAGCCGTAATCTCCTGGTAATTTGCAAAATAACAGTCCATAAATATGTAATTCGTTTGTAAATCGTGATTACCGGGTTGATCGACTCTCTGCTTTTTGTCTTACGGATTGCGTCCATTCTCGGCTGTGATCATTAGACAGCGGATTTTATGCATTTATGGATCACTAAAATGAATAGGTCTCATTTAAAACAGTCAAAACGTTAGAAGAATTTATACTTTCAACCTATATGTATTAAACATATATGTATTTTATGGAAATGATCCACTAATAGGTAGGTGTAGGTACTTCTTCGTTGAGCTTCGACCCCCAAATCCACCAATTGTGTCCAAAGACATTATTTGGAAGGGTTTCTCAGCTGGACCTACTTGTGGCATTAGACCGTATTTTATGTTTGTTCTTGTTTTATTTTTTATGCAAACTTTACAGTTTCTACATATCATCTTAATGTTTTTCATCATATTCTGTGCCGCGTAGAAAGGTTTTACCTTAGCTTCCATCTGATTTATCCCTATGTGGCAGTAATTCTCATGAATTTTCTTCAACACAATTTTACTATATTCTTCATTTAATATTATTTTTTTTCTTTTTCTTTTATCTTCTTTGTAGTAGATCCCATCTTCCATAGTTATTTTCCCAGGGCCGTTCCTAGGTGTACAGCCGCCTGCGTGCTGAGCAATTTGTCGCCGCCCCCCACCCTCACCTTGACAATGGGGAAAAATAGTTAAACCAGTATACATAAGTGCTTTATTCAAATTTATAATGAGAAATTCAGAATACAATGAATTTGTTGTATTAACGCATTTTATAAACATATATCGCATTCGCAATTGCTAATATAAAATTTTAAAGTGGCGCTTTACGAGCTTTTTTCGCAGAAAACTCGTCTATGACTTGAGCATAATCAATTTTTTCTCACATATGTCGTGCTCTATTGATAAAAGAGCTAAATCAGATTAGCGCTCCTGTGTCATAGTTGACCTTAAATAATTTTTTACAATTTTCAGTTTTGAAGATGATCTTTCTCCACTTGCAACTGTTACTGGCAACGTCAAATACAATCTAATTGCTATTGCCAAATTAGGAAACAAGTGAACCAAATACGTAAAAACAATTTTTTCCAATATATCCTTACATTTATAAACCTTAGAATTAAATCATGCCTTGAACGATAAACATTCAATATAGCTCTACTCCATCTACAGGGTGTCTCAAAAGAAATGATCTCGGGAACCTCCCATTTCATTAAACTAAGGTAATTTTGAGACACCCTGTATATCTTTTGAAATTGATATATCGACCGCAGTCGGCCGCCCCCTAAAATCGGCCGCCTGCGTGCGGGCACGCACTGCACGCCTAGTAGGAACGGCCCTGTATTTTCCATAAAGATCCGCTGTCTAGTGATCACGACTTTATATTCGTCTTCGTCGTCGTTTAGCGGTTTGGAAATTTGGCTTATTCAAATGTAATTTCTTTATGTATGAAATATTTGCCGCAAACAGAACTTTTACAATATAAATATACTTAAATTGGTACGAAGAAACATGATGCTTGAAGAGTGTGTACAGGAATGGTAAACAGTAAATTAGAGAGCGGTCATTACATATAAATTATTATAAAATGGTCGCGTCGCGTCCAGCTGGAACGATCAACGTCACAGTCGGAGATCTGGAATTCCTTTGTACGTGCGAGCGTTACATTAAAAAGACGGAGTAAAGAGCTGTGGGGTGGAAATATTGATGTAACGCAGTTGTATCACTCACTACCCCCCGCAAAGTACTCTAATTCTCAGTTACGCAATAATCGGTCTTTGATGCCTGGTCTTTGATCGAAAATAATTTGTTTGCGGTCATAGAGTCCCATGTTTCGGTCCGTGGGAATCGTCAGCCAGTTTATTTTCCATTCGTTTATTAATACGGAACGGAAATAATCGTCCGCAAGGACTTCTTTTTCCGACGAGTTTTTATAATCGGTTTATGGATCCGCGCGTTGCACAGTGATCGACTCCTTAATTCTAGGTGGACAAAATACAAAATTTGTGTTCTCTTGTAGTAATAATTAAAACAAGTGTATAAAAACTACATGAACTTAAAAGAATTATGTATATCATTTCTTTAAAATGGACATAACATAAAATAAATATTTAAAAAATATTTATATATATATTATACATATATTAATAATAAAATAAAATAACATAAATTAAATATTTTATAGTTTTTGTTTAATCTTAACTTATATTTAAAAATTAGATAAAGTTCTACAAAAATATAATATAAAATTACAAAATTATAATAAGGAATGTGCATGACAAAGGTGGATATTCTAAATTATTATAAATTACAATCTTTTTTAAGGTGATTTGAGTAAACTCTTTGCCTCTGCTGCTAATTCTTTAGAACATTTTTTAGTAATTTTCCTCTTACTAAAAAATGATATAAATGACAATAAATGGGCAAAAACGGGCAAGCGATATTTAGTATCATTACTGTGAAATAAGTATTCTTCAAAACTATCAAAGAACGAAGTCCGGCCGAGTCCGGGAAAAGAAGTTATACAATTTGATCTCTTCTTAAATAGTATTATTAGTTAACCTGTGTTTTATATGATTTACACGGCAAAATAAAATTATAACGATATGTAAAAATCACATACTTACCTTCGCTTACACGCTCCATTTTTTAGATAATAATTTAAACAACAAACAAACAAGTTATACAATGAGGAAGAATTAGTTTATTTTTAGTATTTCGCACAGGCAAAACTTTAACGCCGTATTACGTCGTAATAACCACGTGCAATCGAAATATTAGGATTTATATCGAACGAATAAATGTTCGTAAACAAAATAGAACGACAGCGAAGATATCTGAAGTTGATCAAATTTATCATTTTGTCCACCTAGAATCGATGTGCGGTGATGCCCCGTTTAAAAGCATTCTATAGATTTTTCGCTGCCTTTATGTACATCGTGTTGAAGATCTCGGCGCAACGGTTCGATCGGAGATACAAATTAAAGCAATTTTGCTGGTTTGATTAAACTTTCAACGTTACCGGCATTGAAACAACATGTGCTCTTGCATCTTATTTTGTATCTAATTTTTTCGTAAAGCAGGTTGGTAATTCATTACTGTCTTGAAGTTTGTATTTAATTCCATTTCAGTACATTAATATGTACTGAAATTTCTATTAAAACTTACAGACGCAGTTTCTTCCTCTTTCTTGAAAAGGATCCATATTAGGATCGAAACGTTGAAAGTTTAATCGAACTAGCAAAATTGCTTTAATTTGTATCTCCGATCGAACCGTTGCGCCGAGATCATCAACACAGTGTTATTAATAACGATCGATATTCACAATACAATTTATGTACATCGTCGTTTTTTTTCTACATAGAAAATTATTTAAATTTCTAAATAAGTAATAATCACGATAATTTTTTTTTCGTTTCTAAAAAGTGACTTTAGTGATACATCTTCTGCATGGTGAACGCGAAGCATTTAACACTTTGCATATGTTTTATCAATGTTCATTGTTCAGCGATGTTTCGAACTATGTCACTCGTATTTTTTCCGGTTGTCTTTATTTTAGATATGCTGAAAAATTCGTACAATTTGCATGAACAAGCGTTTTCATATTTATTCGAGCACGAATTCATACAGCATATCATTTTAAATAGATTAATAACTTCAATATAAAATCCAATCGTATTTTGATATTTATAAATACAGGGTGTCTCAAAAATGAAGGGACTATTTATATTTTATGATTATTTTGTTGAGGAATCCACGAAATGGGGACGCAAATCTTCTTCCCTCTCTCTATCTACCCTCCCAAAAAAGGAACACATAAAATACTGCATTCGCAAACAGAATTATGGTAATTCAAGACCCGGGATATAATGTCATAAATATTCATTCGTACGGAGAGATGCTTAAACTATTTACATGGACATGAACGCGACGAATTTTAAGAATACATACATACCAGGCGCGGTGGCCCTTGCTAAAAATGTTTCATATCCGATTACGAGTGAATACGATAACTCCCTTGATAACTCGAGAATCCCTTTCACGGTGAACTGGCAAAAATACTGCACGCACGGAGAATTAATTGACACGGTTCGGTATGGATAAACGACATTGGAAATTGTAATTAATTACCGGGGATGCGGCGAATATTAACTAGAAATTATTCCTCTGTCGCTTTTTAGTCTCCCATTGAAATCTGTGTGTGTATTCTAATGTGCGATGCATTCTTAGGGTCGATTTAGATGTCAAAGATGTATGTATGTATTATGTATTCGCATCTACAATATTGGCTGTTCGACTCTTTTGTTCTCTTTCAGCAAAGACAAGTGTTTCTATTAAATTGGTAAAGTCAGAAATACACCAAATACATTAAAAGATATTTTTTAAAATAAAGAATGGACATTCTGAAGTATTTAATTAACTCATACAGGGTGTATAACATAGCACGGAGGAGTTTCGTGGTTTTCAAGGTGATCTTGCTTTCTTTAAATGGAAATGTACATTACATACCCTTCTGTATCACGAATCGATAGAGTATTAAATTCTGATAAATCTAAATCTAATGGTTAACAAGATATTATCGAAATAATTTTCAATACGCACCTACTATGCATGTACACTCCGCGACAAAACGATGAGACACCTCTAGATTTTTAATGATTCTCAATAGCAATGATGTGTACAAAGATTTTGTACATAGATCTGTATATGTAGAGTATCCTCTGTTTAGTAACATACGAAGTAACTGCTATTATTTACGTTGTGTCTTAGGAGTTATATCAGTTTACATGAAAAACCGGTGCGTCAAGACATGGTGAAGAAGAATAGTGATTTAATTACACTGTCCAACACCAAATTTGTTCAACAATTACTGTTGGGTGGTTCTTATAGAGTTTTTTGCGCTGATTCCGAATCTGCCCATCATTTTTCTCCTAGACGCACAGATTTTGAGAAACATGACTTTAAAAAAATGTATTTTCCAACTCTAAACAAATATTGTGATGTTATTATAAAAGATATTGAATTGTTCTTTGCAGCAAAAGATTCTGTAGACTTTCCCGAATACAGTGATATCCAATATTAATACATTATGAATGTTTGAACATGTTTAAACAATCATTAAAGACTGAGAGACACCACGTTTGCACCAATTTTTGAGGATATTTTTTAATTTATCTCAAAAAATAAGGGTCCAGCAGAAAATCGGCTTTTATCTTGAGAAATCACTCTTTCAAGTTTGCAATTCTTTAACGTTTCTCTCGAACCACAAAACACAATATCTTCGCCCGGCATAAGTTGCTGCCAGCGGCGTTCACCACTAGCGCGGTCTCAACATATAAATTGGCCAACTCATGCCAATAGTATAATAAATACCTGGCAGCTAATAGGAGCTCGAACTGATGTCCCTCAAGTAGAAATTATTTCGATAATACCTTGTTAACGAGATCTAGGACATATGAAGGTGAACACATTTTTACGCAGAATTCGACACAATCGATTCACGATACAAAAAGTAGGTCTTTCCATTTAAGGAAATCAAGGCTACCTTGAAATTTGAAAGTCGTTGATTGAAATGTAAAAGTCGCTGGTTGAAATATAAAAATCTATGGTCGTTTATAACAAACGTAATTCACGAAACGTTATTTCTAGACTGCGAATTAATATTTATGACAATCAAAGATAGCTGCAATTTGAAACGGCAAAAACTTGCATTGTTAAGGGACGAGAAAAATATTTATTCCTATTTATTTAACGTGCTATCCTTTTCGTCCGGAAGTGTAAATACTGTACCATGAAAAATTCTGGCATGATCTTGCATTTTGGAAGGACCTAAACCACGATTGGGGATTATGCGCAAGAACGGAAGGGAGCGCAGGCTGTGTCTGCACCCTTTGCGTGGCAAAATCTCTCCGATCACACACGAACAGTTGTAGATAACTGGAATCGATGACTTGGATTTTCTTTTGATCGAAGCGGAAGGGTAGAAGCGCGCGTTGACCGCGCAAATTGACCTACACTGGTTGCTCTGTCATGAAAATTACGACATCGACGAGCACGAACGACCTCGGATATTATCGCCATCAATACTGATTTAGTTGAAAGGACGAGCAAATGGGCCCCGATCGGGTGGCCAGGTATAATATAAGGGCAAACTTGGTCCTCTCACCCCTTCCCCAATGTTATTACGGTAACGCGTGTCTGTTCATTCACTACCCGGCTAACGCCGGACAGCGTTAAGTCGACGGTGAACCTATAAATTTTCTTTCAACCCTTCTCTTTTCTTGTAAAACGACCGTGGCAGCGCGAGAACCCTTTGAAGTTCCAGTTAACAAGAGACAGGTCGCGTAAGTACATATGTGCATACCTTTAGAATTGCATTATGAAGACATTTAAGCTTTATCCCAGAAAATTATTTATTACGCTTCCCGTGGCAAACCCGCAGGGGGTGCAACAACGCGTAGCTTTATGAGGTGAAACTTTCGGATCCCTTCCTTTTTTTTAATATCTCAACACTCGTTTCATATGTATTTTACTGACGAACATGCTATGCGACGCTTCGCATGTTTCGTCGACAATTATTTCCCGAGAAAAACTCTCCCGCGTTTTGCATAATTACGGACAATGAATATCATATATTTAAAAGTTTTTCTCTATGCGGGGTGGCTTTAAAACATGTTGACCTTTTCCCCATAAATGCATTAAATACGCAGCTCGCGAATACGAGAGTCCAAGCAGAAATAACACTGTCCAACAAATTTCAACTTGATTTTTGTATTTCGATTCCCACTATGCGATTCTTATAGAGTTTTTCGCGCTGATTCCGAATCTGTTTTTAATTTTTCTCCTATACGTACAGTTTTTGAGAAAATGGAGTTTAAAAAAAGACATATTTTTCAAATATTGTGATGTTATTATAAAAGATATTGAATTGATCTTTACAGCAAAAGATTTTTTGGACTTTCCCGAATACAGTGATATATGATATTAATGCATTATGATTGTTTAAACATGTTTAAACGATCATTGAAGACGGAAAGACACCACTTTCGCACCAATTTTTGACGATATTTTTGAATTTATCTCAAAAAATAAGCGTCCAGCGGAAAATCGAATTATACCACGCGATAGAGCAGACTTTTATCTTGAGAAACCACCCTATCAAGTTTGGAACGTCGACGTTTTTTTCGAACCAGAAAGCAAAATATCTTCGTCCGACATGAGTTGCGGCCAGTGGCGCTCTAGACGGTGTACGGCGCAGCGACGGGATACGGAGCTGCGAACGACCATTCTAGTAGTGAGCGCCACTGGCCGCAACTCATGTCGAGCGAAAATATTTAGCTTTCTGGTTCGAAAAAAACGTCGACGTTCCAAACTTGATAGGGTGGTTTCTCAAGATAAAAGTCTGCTCTATCGCGTGGTATAGTTCGATTTTCCGCTGGCCCCTTATTTTTTGAGATATATTCAAAAATATCGTTAAAAATTGGTGCGAAAGTGGTGTCTTTCCGTCTTCAATGATCGTTTAAACATGTTTGAACAATCATAATGCATTAATATTATATATCACTGTATTCGGGAAAGTCCAAGGAATCTTTTGCTGTAAAGATCAATGCAATATCTTTTATAATAACATCACAATATTTGTTCAAAGTTGAAAAATATGTCTTTTTTAAAAACATCATTTTCTCAAAAACTGTACGGATAGGAGAAAAATTAAAAACAGATTCGGAATCAGCGCGAAAAACTCTGTAAGAATCGCATAGTGGGAATCGAAATACTTTTTGGCTGTTGGACAGTGTAATTAGCCAATATTCCAGCTGAATATTACTAGATGTATTAAATTTCTTGATTCCTTTAAAAAATTCAATATTATCTTTTACACCGTATATTATTTTAGAATGACCGCAACATTTCCGTACAACACGTACACGTTTCTCTCATATCTTGCAGGAAAAATGATGCCCTATTTTTGAAAGAGGAGTCTTGAGATGCATCAATGGCCGTAATAGCAGGCCAGGCCACTCCGATCACTCTTCGCTCATAATATGTAGGTTAGAGGACTAAGGTGTGAACATATATTGTAACTGTCGAAGTTAGATCTCTTCTTTGAAAAAGCAAACCATAAAAGAGTACCAAAGGTGGTGGACCATTTCCAATGCGAACACCACAGTGATAAATAGATACACGTCTATGTTAAGACTAAAACGCTCGTGTAAATTAACATGTAAGTCGAGAACAAGTGACCGTATGTTCCGTGATATCTCCGCTGGCTTCTCCAATTCCTCCTCCAATTCCTCCTCATTCTCTGCGATGATTCTGTGCGCGGCTACAGCTGCCAGAGTTCCGTCTACGCCTGTCGTTACGTACTTTTTCCGCCCCACTCAAAGTCTGCGTCGTTTATCCGCTCTTCCCGTCCCGCGCTCCTCAGGAATGAATCAAACCTCTGTGAGTTGTACAGCATCCAGCGGATTTTCGATCGGACGAGCAATCGCTGAAAGGAAACTGTGCCATTAACCCGTTCGTTCTGAAAATTGTCTGAATCGCCTAATGTCCTTCCGGTGAAACGTATCACTGTTCCTTTTATTCAAAGCTGGAACTGAGAAACAATCGTTTCAGAAAAAGTATTGAATACTAAAATATTTGTAGAAGTATAATATTACCCGGGACCAAAAATAACAGTTATTGTAAAATTTTCTACGATAAAAATCATTAATAAAAAGTTGATTATTATTGAAATTTAAGATAATGAGCACACAAAATATAAAGAAAAAAGATCGTAGAAGAAAATCATTAAAAAATATCGATTTTTATACTTTTTTGTTAGAAATAACAGTTATTAGTGTTCAAAAAATTCGATCCTCCTCGATAACTATTATCGATGAAGAAAAACTGTTTCGATTGCTCAAAGCAGTTATCGATGAGAGAAGTTTATTTCGATCGCTCATAACAGTTATCGATGAGAGAAATTGATTTAGATCGCTCATAACAGTTGTCGATGAAAGAATTTTATTTCGATCGCTCATTACAGTTATCTATGAGAAAAGTCATTTTGGTTGCTTATTTAATTATTGAGTTACTATTACTATTATATCATATTTGGGTTACTCTTTTTCGGATGGAGCAAGCCTGTGAAATTCATTGAGAAGGTTTCGTACAACAAGACGTATCAACGGACCATAAGAACAACGCAAAATCTGTTTGTTTGTCACATTAAATTTTGTTTGTAGCAATTAATTTTACAAATAAAAAATTTATGAAATAGTTGATTGTCTACCATTTGAAAGTTGAACTGTTTAATAATAACTATAACAAATTTCCTTCATCGATAACTGTTATGAGCGATCGAAATGAATTTCTCTCATGGATAACTGTTATGAACGATCGAAATAAATTTTTTCTCATAAACAACTGTTATGAGTGACGAAATAAACTTCTCCCACCGATAACTGTTATGAGCGATCGAAATAAATTTCTCTCATGGATAACTGTTATAAGTGATCGAAATGATCACATTTACCAACAAGAGAGTAAAAATTTTCCGTTACTTATAATCCTTATCCGTAACCAATACGATTTTAGTCAATGAAATACTTGTTATTCCACTACTTTTTTTTCTTTTTGGTTATATCAGTTACGGACCCTGAGTGCTACTTGAAAATGTAAAATGTAAAATTCCTACACAGAGCCGCCACTTTTAGACAATTTTTTTGATAAATCATAGTTACGTTGTTATATGATATGTTTTTAGAACGAAATATGTTCAAAAGACATCATTGTTTTCACGTATTGAAGCAACTATACGATATATGTACATAATTTGAGCTGTATTCATAGGTCACAGAAACCAATAGAACTGCACGATCTAAGAAACAGCCGAGGTATTTTCTTCCATCAACACATGACTGTATTTAGTTGAGCAAAAGCTTTTCTACGATAACAATAAAGTAAAAATGTTCTTAATGTTTATCAAGATAAACATTTGTACTTTACATTTGTGCAAATGTAAATGCATGAAGATCCGAAGCATGTACAGTGATTGCAATCCATGAAATATTCCGGTGATCGTTAATTCCTCGAAATTATTAATAATTAGCGATATTACAATGTATGGAAACGAAGGTACCGGAAACTGTTCGCACGGAAATTGATTTTGCTGTTATCGACTAATTGATATGCAATTAGGCAATTACAAATAATTATGTTTAAATGGCCAATAAACATGATAATTTAAAAGAAAGAATCACCGTGAGGAGAATATCAGATAAAAGGGAATCGCGACGATTAATCGTGCAGAACAAGACTGCTTTCACTTTTTATTTGCGGTCATTGAAATCAAGGGAGGGTAGTAAATACCGGTATAATTAAATTCTTTGTTCATTGCGCTATCATGTTCATTTGTTACGATGTGGTGGCCTTGCGAGTAACAGAGACAACCACGATTTATTACCAAGACCGACATTCCACGAGTTTTATCAATTCTCAAGGAACTGGAACTTTGAAATTTAATTTTGTTGCTCTCAAGGACGACCCTGAATCCAAACGAACGTCATGATTCACGACGAGCACCTATATTCTCTTAGGTTATCTTATAAATCTGTTATTTCTCATCAAATATGAAAACCTGATCCAGTAACCTGTGCTGGAAACGAATCGAATACATATTCCGATTTCCAACTTGAGTTTCCATCAACTCCGACGCATTTTTGCAGGCAATTTAAGTATTGGAGAAAATTGCTGTCGCTTGCAAATCATTTTCCAGAAAGTGAATCGTGGATTTTTGTAAAAATTCTAATTTTAGAAGAATTTAGAAAGACAAAAATGAAGGGATATTTTATTTTATTGTATTTCGTGTTGATCCGAGTAAATCTAAAAACATGAGGAAACTGTATTTAATACAAAAAGGGGAATTTCGTAAATTTTTGAGTTGATCTACTATTTCTTTCCCAATTAGGTGAATTTCAGCAGGTGGTACATTATTAAAGTTTATTTGTATACTTTTTACTGAAAAAGCGAAGCTCATTTTGTTCAGAAATGTTAAAGTACTATTTCGCGATGGAGTACAGTAATCGCTCGTTCGTTGTCCTGAATCGTGGGCACGATTGTTGTCCAGTGCCTACCCACTCCGCTGCCTGTCAACGAGAGGATCAGGCCTGCGTGGATCTGGTCGCCAGATGTGTCCCAGGACTGTCTAGACCCGCGCAGAACTGAAATATGGCAAGGAAATAAGGAGTTTTTTAAAGCCAGACAGTTGACTGCTTTTGACTGCGAATGCTTTTCTTTGTCATTTAACTAGCCGTTTCACTAAAGACGCAGTCATAAATCAAAAATAGTGTCCGAGCACGGTCGTTGTCCGCCCAAACCCCCGGCCTTTGGACAACGATGGAGCTTTTACTGTACATACTTATTTTATGTAACTATATCAATAATAATTGGGTCTATTCCGATTAATTTTGCATGTACCGTGATGCAGTATTGAACAGAGACTTTATCACGCGATGCACGAATGTACGCAATGCATAATATAAAATATCATAAAAACAGCTGTAATTTATTTATTGTGTAGGTTCTGTTCCTAGACCTGGGTATGCTCTGTCCTTGTCTAAATCGACAAAAGTGACACTCTCATTTCCTCTCTGGTGTGGTATAATTCTAAGAATTCATCAGAAAACATGTCTAGTGACTTTATAGAAATTTCTGTTACTGTAGCGACGCACAGAGCGGTATTTGGCCGATCTAGCTGGCCAAAACTATTGCAACGTGATTTATGGTCTCAAGGTCATAATATTATACAGGGTGGGGCAATAACTATTAGCACCTCAGATATCTTCGAAACTATAAGTTTCACAGAAATATTTGCTGATATAAAATTGCACAGTACAAAGGGGGCCATCCAGTGGAGATTACTTCGGACATTTGAAGGTCACCTTCATTTTTTTAATTGGAAAGAGGTATTTTTTAATACATCAATCGATGCAGCTGGACATTCGTTATAAAAAAGTACTAATCTATGCATGTCGAAAAGTTAGTAGCTCAGGAGACATTTCAATTTAAATAACTCTAAAATACCATTGCGGTCGTACTAATTGTAAGACGTTACATAAGTAAGTAAACGCTAACGTCTTAGTACGACCGCAATGGTATTTTACAGTTATTTAAATTGAAATATCTCCTGAACTACTAACTTTTCGACATACATAGGTTAGTACTTTTTTATAACGAATGTCCAGCTGCATCGATTGATGTATTAAAAAATACCTCTTTCCATTTAAAAAAATGAAAGTGACCTTCAAATGTCCGAAGTACCTCCACCTGCAAAAAAACTATTATCTCCACCGGATGGCCCCCTTCGCACTGTGCAATTTTATATCAGCAAATATTTCTGTGAAACTTGTAGTTTCGAAGATATCTGAGGTGCTAATAGTTATTGCCCCACCCTGTATATCGTTGAATTCGTCTTAAGATCAGCTACAGCATTATGACATAAAAAATACATTTTAACAATTAAAAAATCAAAGTGACCTTGATTAGTTGTCGTAAAAAAGATATTTTCGAAATTTTATATGTCCAAGTTTGTAGATGTCTGAACACTGTTCAACTTTTGTTCCAAACATTTTTTTACAATTGCGAATTTACGCTTTATTGTATTCATGTCTGCTTCACTATAGGAGTCCAATGTCATCAGGTAATTTTCGGCAAACTCCAGCTTCCCATTAATGTCTAAGTCATTTTGCGACTTCATGACGTCAAATATCTCTTTACGAGTTTTCCTAATAATGTCAGATGGCCCTAACACAACAAAAAATATTGTTACGTGTAAAATAATCACTTTTTGCACTTTTGGACTTTAAATACTTATAAATAAAAAGTTGGTCCGAGGTGGTGCGTAAATTAATATGTTTTAGAAAGCACAACGGTATACTTTCACTACTATAAAACAAGAAAACCCTATCGAACCGTACAGTATGACAAAATACATCGAATGTAAATGCATTTCAGTAAAAAATGTAAAAGTAAGGACACGTTTTTAACCATTAATAATACATGTAATTAACAAGTGATGACTTACAATTTATTTATAAAAATAAAGGTTATTACCTGCTATTACCGAATCCATAGTCAAGTATTGATTTTCAGTACACAACTTAAAAATGTCACGAACTCTGAGAATACTTCTTTCGCACTACGAACAGTTCTAAACGGACATTCGAGACAACGTATGATTGCCGACTAACCATTGCAGTTAACTTGTACGGTGAGGACCAATAAACCATGGGGTTTTTCCGTGGGACTACCAGGCTTTCCCAATAGACTGTCATTTTTTACCTGGGATAAGTTTGGGAAATGGACTTTTAGCCAGCTAGATCGGCCAAATACCGCACTGTGCGACGCAGCACACGAGCTCGGATTTTGCATCAAGATCGGAAGGGGCTCGAATCGTTGGCCTATTTTGCATTCATTAATTCGTAGCGAGCTTACTTAGCGCCGTTCCTAACTTTATTGCATCGTAACGATATCCTTATCTCCGTGAGGTTTTCGCGGAAACGAGGAATAATGGAATAGAATGGTCCATTGTGTAATAGCAGTGACGATTCCACGCATGCGATTCGTAGAACTGTGAAACTAATGGAGCACGAGATTTGCAGACTGTAATATGTACAGCAAAACTGTGATGAATTATCTTTAATTATAGGCCCACTTAAAAAAGTTGTAAAATGTAACTTTTAGTACTTTTTCTACAATTCCGATCAATTGCAATTTTTGAAAAACTTTTTTCACATCCTGTAGTAAACTAATTGCTCCAGCTTGCCGAAAAAGTTCAAATCGTATAGTACAATATTAAAAAAGTTATCGTCTTTTTTGGACCGTCCGAATATTAATCCGAGTCACCGTACGAAGTAGAATTCAAGATTAAGAGAAAGCTGTGACTCAGTTATCTCTAGCTCAACCTTCAAAATGTCTCTGGCGTTATAGCGAAGAGTGCAAGGACGGAGAGAAGTTAGATTAGTAACGTTTTCTGGAACTGTGAACAGTTTCTCAGTGGAATCCCCGTGCTGTTATTTCGCCGCGTCACCCTGCGCGAAGCAGAACGGAAGAAATGACACGATCACACAAGAATGTAAAGCGCGTCTGTGAAAATTGACCGGAATTGAGACGGTTCAAAGAGTCGGAGAAGATGCTTACTCGTTGGTCGCCTGGAAGGAGAATGTTTTTTAAAGTATTGCGTCATCACTTGCCGTAACGGGCGCGGGCGGGACGTATCTCGCCATTAAGAGCAGCAAGGAATTAATTAAGCATCTGCTTCCTCCCTCGAACACTAATGCTCTGTAAGTCGCGTCAGGCTCATTCATTTCGCGAGCGAAACGTCGACGTTGGAGGAATTTGAATATCTCCAATACAAATTTCCGTAATGATAAAACACTGCGAATAAGATTTTCAAAAAATCTTATGGTTCGTAAGAAGTTAGTTATTTGTCTTAGCGGCGCACTATGGTCTGGAAACCCGCTTTTTTGTGGCCAAAAGTATTTTAGCGTTATTTCGAAGTTAAAGTTATAAGGTACACTCCGGGACAAAAAGATAGCACACTTTAAAATTAACGTAATATTTATTTAACATTACAACCAAGGTTTTATTTTTACACAGTCTTGCAAAATATCGCTATAAACAGACACAAATGAAATTGAATTGAATTTCGCCAGTCTATAGAATTTTATTTAAAGAAAAAGAATTTTTAAGGAAATATGGTGTGACAAAATGATAGCACATTTAACTTAAAATTATGTATAACAGTAAATCAAAGAATGATAATTAATGCTTAATATTTTGTGGCTCCTCCTTTACATTTAATGACAGCCATCATTCTCTTTGGCAAAGATTTATACAGTTTTTTAATGGTTTTTTGCTCTAATTGCTCCCACTCATCTTGAATACATTTTTTTATTTCGGCAAAATTTCCAAATTGTCTGCCATTTCTATGTACAGCTCGGGCAAGATTTCCCCAACAATTTTCAATAATGTTGAGGTCGGGTGATCTTGCTGGCCAATCTAAAACGCGAATTTTCTCTCGAGAAAAGTACTCTTTTACTACATATTATATTATAGTTCATAAATAATTATATATTTGGTAACTGTATCGTCCCCGCGTCGACATTTGCGGCTGCAGAGTGACTGCGGGGTGGTGCAGGCTGCATAAAACTATATGCAGGTAATTATTCGAAAGGGGATTAACATATCGAAGGGATCGGTCGGTATTGGTCCGAATGGGGTACAGAGCGCAAATATTTGCCAGCCATGAAACGCGCGGACATTGATCAATCATCGAAACACGGAACGCCTTTGCGAGCCACCGGGATCGTTCTCTCTTCACCTCGGATCGATAGCGACAACTTCATTAGGATGCATGGAAAATCGACGAATCGTTGGGGCGATGCATCAACGCCAATGGGCGTTACCCATTGTGATTTATGGGACGCAAGTTTGCCGATATTAACGATACTGTTTCTGCATCGGCCGGGGGAGCTGTTGAATGGGACCGACTAGCGAGGCGTCGTCCACGCCAGGTGACCCCAGACCCTTCGGACAATCGAAACGGTGCGGTTGTTTCCTGAAAATCACAGCGGCGCGGCGCAGCGTTCCTTGCGTAATTTTCCCCGACGCCCACGTGCTCGAGAGAAGGCTCGTGAAAACACGCCCAAGCGCTCGACCGCAAGCTACCTCTCTTTTCCATTTACTGGTCGCGGTGTTGGTACAGAGTGCAGGCCAACCTCTCGAATAAACATACGAATATATTGGCCTGTTCGCGGGACATTCTGACGGTGCGCACGATACCTCTCACCGATCCTCGATCTTCTCTTGAATCCGAATGCGTGGATACCGCGCGATTATGTTTCTAATGTATTTCAACTCCGCTGCGAACGCGGTTCATGCGCGAGACCGTGAGCTTGAATCTGGGGAGACGGGTCTCGTTTCTTTCCCCGCGGAACATTCTCGGATTCCTTCGGTTTTTCTCCTCTCTTGCAAAATCCACACGCCATCGAATCAAATTCGTATATCCGGACAATGTATTCTGCTTCAATCGGTTCTGGGTTTGATTTCTCGCGCGGAGAGTGGGTGGCAAAGCGTGGTACAATCGGACTGTAATGATCGTTCGCGTGAACACAAAGAAAATGATGGCCATAGCATATGCGAGCGTACGAGTCTTTTTTATGGATATTTAATATCGCAGTGGAACGTCGATTGCCCGTCGCACAGTGGGATATTTGTACCCAAACACTGGCCGAAACTATTTTACCATTATTTCAGGACTTAAAGCCGTAGTGTAGTAGGTCATTGGATTCGTCTTGGTGTCAGCTATAATATGTAGTATGTAATAGAAAACACGTACAGTAAAAGCTCCTTCGTTGTCCAAAGGCCGGGGGGCTGAGCGGACAACGAGCGTGCCCGGACACTATTTTTGATTATGACTGCGTCTAGATATCGCGCCGACCGCGCCGAGCGACTTCAATAGGAAGTCGAACATAGAGAAGGACAGAATGAGATACGATAGGATAAGATAAAGGCCCACATTTTGTTGCTGTTGCTCGTTGCCTTCGAAACTTTGACCGTCGATTAAACCACTAAATACAGTTGAAACTATATCGTGTTTGGTGTCATTTTAATCAGAGAAATGCCAGAAATAAGTTAGTGAAAGTTCCATAAAGAAATAATGAAAATTAAGAAGTTTGAAAATTCGGTTTACTCGAGTCAATGTTGTGGTGTTCACACCGATATACCCGAGCCGACATCAATCGACGCCGCCTACGGAGCGACTCGGCGTTGACAGGCAGTGGAATGGGTAGGCACTGGACAACGATCGTGCCCTTGATTTTGGACAACGAAGGAGCGATTACTGTAGTAGCATTTAAGAAGTTAAGGTAACCATAATGAACCCCTGTTCAATACAAGTAGACTGCGGAACCTGATGCAGAATAGAAATTTTTTTTTTTATTATACAGGGTGTCCCAAAACTCCTTCTAGTCCGGGAAGTGGGAGG
Source organism: Lasioglossum calceatum (assembly GCA_963966675.1). NCBI lineage: Eukaryota > Metazoa > Arthropoda > Insecta > Hymenoptera > Halictidae > Lasioglossum > Lasioglossum calceatum. Next base: position 13,796,174 of record OZ016545.1, on the reverse strand, counting down.
TTTCTTAGGTCATTTCAAGCGACATTTTCCTATGCAAAAATGGTCGCAGCGGCTTTGTTTAGGAGTTATTATCGAAAAACACAGACCAATCCCACCAATCAGAGCGCGACCTTGACGCGAGCTGGCACTGTCGGCCCGTCGCGCCAACTGTCTATTGGCCGACTGTGCCAAGACGCGCTCTCATTGCTCCGTGTGTTTCGTTAATAACTCCTAAACAAAGCCGCGGCGGTAATTTTTGCAAAGGAAAATGTCGCTTCAAATGACCTAAGGAACCTTACATTTGCCGGACTTGAATGAGTTTTCGGACACCCTGTAGAAAATCTCATATGAGATTTATTTCAACATAACAGAGAACATAACGTTTACCATACATAGATTACATCAAAGAAACGAGAAGTGGAAATTTGTGCAGAAAATAAGATCGTAAATACAATAGCATTTTACATATAATCTAAACAAAATAATTATTAACAGAGGAGACCAACCGCTTATATCTCAAGCGCAGATTTACGGTATTGCTATTGAAATTTAATTTTGATTTTACGAAGCTTTTCGATTAATTTTGATCAATATCTTGTAACCTGGCTCGAATATCCTGCAATCTTCTACGTAAACTTCTTGGGTTCCAATACAAAATGTTATTCAGGCCGTTTTGTGATGGGTAAGTTGGAGCCACGAAGAAAGAGTGTAAAGATGTAAGATGAGAGAAAAATGACTGAATTAGATGTCCTGAACCTCCAAGGAACAAGAGTCCGAACCAGTGCTTCGATTGCGCACAACTTTTCTCGCGCATGCGCGGCGATTCCAGCCTCAGTAACGTAAGCTTCTCGATAAAATGGGGTTCTTTGAGCACCCCGCAGAATTTTAAAAAATTTATATGATTTGATTCTGAAAAATGAATGTACAACAAGTGTATTTGTGCATATTTTGTAACTCGTAGGACACGTCCTGGAGTCTTTTTGTTCGGTAAAATTATTTCGGTACATTCCCGCCAATATAACTTCCTCAGGGTTCTGGCCGGTCTGCTACCCAATAGTAGATACATTACTGCGCATGCGCGAGAAAAGTTGTGCACAATCGAAGCACTGGTCCGAACTAGCGCTGGCGTCTGATGCAAAATAGAAATTGCTTGCATCAACTGCAACAAAGGATGGTCAAGTAATTATTAGTAAAGAATGAAAGAAATTATTATTCATCATCAAGAATTATTCATAAGCTGCAACTAACGATGTCCATTGATGTTCTTAAATCTTTTAAATCTGTTCACTGTTTGAAATGGCAACGATCCATTATTGCCACAAATGCATAATTATAAGGCATGTTTTCGCGTCGCGTTTATTTATTTTTTAAAAATGTTTGATAATTATGTACCACGGAATAAGTACGATACTCTTTCCGCAATAAAATAAAAGACTAATCGATGAAAGTTCATTATACATTTTCACACATATTCATTTCGGATAATCACGAATAAATTATTTCACATGCAAATGGAGCTCTCCGCCAAATATATGAATATTAATCAAACACCGGACATCGGTACAGTTCAGAGTAAACTCTGCCGTGATCCTTTCCTGTTTATCTAGAATTTCGCCGGTGTGTTACAACTCGCGAAAGCATCGTTCGCCATTAACATGTGATTCTTCCTACATATTTACTTAACATTAGTAAACGGCGCGGTGGCGTTGGTTCGTGCGCGAGCATGTGGGCAGCAAAGCAATGAAATAAATCCGTCGGAACGGTTGCGCCAGTGACAGAGCGGCGAGGAGTCGAATAAAGAATATAGGTGCCAGAGGAAATCGTGTCCCCGGGTCCTGGACGGGGTGTTTGTTTATCTTGTAACGATTAAACAGGAATGAAGATTGGCCCGCGAAAACACCGGACGGAACGTAAACACGGCTACATACATGTATATCGGCGAGGCGAGGTGCGCCGTATGTTTGGACAGAGGGTACCACACCGCGCTGGAGGAACGAGAAATAATAAACAGTGGTCCCCGTAATTTCAGGGGTTCGACCGCTCGAGGGGTTGACGACGTGATATATGCGCAACCCTGCGCGCAGAGCATATGTCGCCAGTGCGTACTGCGTGCAGCCTTGCGCGTGCCTTCAATCTACAAGAGAGACAAGAGAGGAAAGAGAGAAATGCGAAAGAGTCCCGCTGCTCTCCCGTCGACCCGTCTTTCTCTCCCTCCATCATCCCCATCTTTCTCTCTCCATCTCCCCCCCCCCTCTCTCTCTCTCTCTCTCTCTCTCTCGCGCCGGTCTCATCCTTGCATTTGCATAACCCATATTTCTTCCTTCATCACCGTTATTACGAGTATTTCGGCATTGTGCATCGAACATAATGCGGATCGCCGGTGTCCCGTTGACATTTGCATTCCGACAAAGAGAGCATTCACGCCTCTCGATGACACCCTCGAAATACTACGCCTGAGAGACCGCCGGATCCTCCGTATCCGGACACTAGCACGAGGACGGATACACGCATTATCGAACGTCTCCGTGATACGTTTGTCTTGGTTGAATACGGTCCACGGGCAGGGTCTCCACCGAGCAAAAATATTTCGTACTAGAATATACAAGAAAAGGGTACTAGATTTGAAAAAGAAGTACTAGATTTTGAATTCCTTACGTTTCATTTTAATTAGGGGCATTGTATATACTAACAGTATCACTCGCGTATACACATACACTCTATCCTACATTTAAAAGAAATTTTTTTATCTACCTTTTCTGTATTCTTCATTTTCTCTTCTTAGTTTTTGTAAACATCTACTTTAAGATAAAATTAGTACTTTAAGAGAAATTAGTATTTAATTTTTAACGGACCGATTACTCTATCCTACATTTAAAAGAAATTTTTTTATCTACCTTTTCTGTATTCTTCATTTTCCCTTCGTAGTTTTTGTAAACAAATACTAATTTCTCTTAAAGTACTAATTTTATCTTAAAGTAGATGTTTAACGGACCGATTTCGCAATGCCCTGTTGCTCAAGAGAATACCAGGGTTCGTTATAGGTGAAGTGAAATAATGAGACGCGAAATCGGGTAGAACTGGAGTTTATTCTCAAATTTATTTTGTTCTTTTTAGTCTAATTATAATATTAAATGATAATTCTGTTTGCGAGACTTCGCGCGACGGCCTAGTTCGTACGACGGCCCGGTTCCCGCGAAACAAGACATGTATATAATATATGTATACAAATATATATATATATTTATTGCTATATCCATGGGGTTTACTCATGTCTTGTTTATATATATATATCCAAGGTAAACCCACATACAAAATCCAGGGCTCTATTTTTGGGCCATGTGGGATCTCTCGCAAGATGGATTCCGATCTGAAATTCTCGTATGTGTTCATATCATGGATATATTCCTATATTCATGGTTCATATGCTTACTCGATCTCCTATGAACATACAACTTTCAGATCGGAATCCATCCTGCGAGAGATTCCGCATGTAAGTTATTATTATTCGGAAGCACCACGAAAGTACTAGATCTGTTGGTGAACGTACTAGAACACTAAAAATTTATAAAAGGTACTAGATCTAGTACGAACGTACTAGCGGTGGAGACCCTGTCCACGGGCTGACCCAGTGCTTCGATTGTGCCCAACATTTTTCATACGATGGATTGCCGCTAGAGGCGCTGCGCGGAAAAAAAGTAACGTATCTACTATCGGGTAGATGAAATGGGGTTCCTTGAGCTCCCCGCAGCATTTTAAAAAATTTATATAATTTGATTCTGAAAAATGAATGTATAACAAGTGTATTTGTGTATATTTTGTAACTCGTAGGACACGTCCTGGAGTCTTTTTGTCCGGTAAGATTATTTCGGTACGTTCCTGTCAATATAACTTCCTCAGGGCTCTGGCCGCTCTGCTACCCAATAGTAGATACGCTACTGTTTTTTCCGCGCAGCGCCTCTAGCGGCCATCCATCGTATGAAAAATGTTGGGCACAATCGAAGCACTGGGCTGACTGACCTGCTGCATAGAATCACTGTCGAGCCCAGTCGTAGGAGGTACCAGCGACTTCCGTCTATGACGCAACGCGATAGCACGATCAGTCTACATAATCCACTTCACGAATAGTCGGGCTAATCGTTGTATATACTTAGACTGCAGTTTTGTAGGTACAGTGGCCAGAATTACAGTCAGGGGCCAGGGGTAGAAAGATACATAGGATATACAGTGGGTGTACAAAGTATTCGTGCACCTTTCAACAACTAATAATTTTTTTATAATTGTACCAAACGACCTGATTCTTTATAATCAATCAGAATCATTGGTTTACGAAATGATATGCAAAGAAGATTTTCCAAAAATTATAAATTTACAAGGTTACATGCAAAGATAATAAAAGGCATCTTTTACAACTTTTTTATTTGGGTCCTTAATGAAAATTTAAAATATATGTTTTGTAGATCTATGTTAGTTACACACATGCTGAAAATTTCATTTAAATCGATTAACATACACACGAGCTACAAGCGGTTAGAAATGGTGAAAATCGTAGTTTTACACGACTTTTGGTCAGTTTCTGCTTAAAATCCACAGAGTCTTTCGATGCGTGTCGTTTTTTCCTGGGTCTATCGATTTCGATGAAATTTTCAACATGTGTATAAATAACATAGATCTACAAAACATATATTTTAAATTTTCATTAGGAACCCAAACAAAAAAGTTTTAAAAAATCTCTTTTTCATTTTTGCATGCAACCTTGTAAATTGTAATTTTTGGAAAATCTTTTGTATATCATTTCGTAAACCAATGCTCCTAACTGATTATAAAAAATCAGGTCGTTTGGTACAATTATAAACAAGTTATTAGTTTTTGAAAGGTGTACGAATACTTTGTACACCCACTGTACATATTCTACGTTTCTTCGTGTTTCCATAATGATATTACTGGAAGCATACAGTAACTCGAATTAATATTCGGATGCTCTAAAAGAGACGATAACTTTTTAAATATTGTACTATGCGATTTGATCTTTTTTCGGAAGCTAGAGTAATTAGTTTACTACAGGATACGGAAAGAAATTTTTTCAAAAATTGCAATTGATCGGAATTGTAAAAAAATGTCTAATTACTATAATAAATCGAAGATAATGTAAGAGTATTTTGAAACTCTCTGAATGCTTTACTGTTTTGCATTTGGTCCATTCATTTTTATGACGACAATAGCAAGCAGCAAGCCAAGGCCGACGGGATTCTTTCTTTTTCCTTTCTAACCATCTCAGACCTCTGTTTTCTTCTACTATCTTCCACTCTCATCTCAGCCGTCAAATGTTTTCTCTGTAGATCGACTTTAAGATAATCAAACATTCGAAATCTCAGGGGTGAGTGTTGGTATGTATAATGAGGAAGACTCATACCACGTGATTAGAGTGTATAGATCGAAGCCATTATGACAGACATAGTAAACAGGATGGAAGGACTGTACATATTGTATCTGCATGCAACTCGGAACAGCACAACCATACATGAACCGAAACCTTATTGGACGAGTTTCCAATGGGAATGACGCACAGTGGGCCAGAATGCGATTCTAGTTGGAAAAAATTCCTACGCATCAGGTGCGGCTCATATCGACTTATTATGTAGTGTCATCGTAAAGAATAGTCTTTGAGTTTATGGTATTTTTGATCGCGAAAAAAGTTTTTGAAAAAAATGTTTGAATTCCATGCGATTTTCTAAAGATAAAGATTTTCTAAATATCATTAATTTACCACTCTATTGTTAATATGGGAGGTGGTTGGGTTGTGAGACGGATCTTGTTTTTTTTTAATTCTCTTCGGTGGTTCTGATGGAATAAACAATCGAAAGTGATACTTTTTTTCAGAAAATTAATATATATCATGTATTAACTTTTTTCGTCCTCTTTAATTTTTTGCGAGGTTAATCAGTAGACATTGCTTTATATAACCCATAAAAGTTTATGTGCGAACTAATGCGAACACAGAAGATATTTAGCTTTTTGTGCGATACATATCAGTATGGCATGAATTGACCGTATATCATATGACTGAAAATGATGAAATTTTTCTTAATCTGACGAAAAAATGTTTGAAATACAAGTTTAACAGTATTAACATAGGTATAAACATCAATCTATAAAACTTCGAAAAAGTTTTGTTTAAAACAAAAAAACAAGATCGCTTCGATTTTTTAAACATTAAGTTGTATTTTTGATTTGATAGTGTTGTAGCTGACGTTAAAACGAATTCAACGATATATAATAGTATGACCTTCACACTATTAATAACGTTGTTAACGTTGCAATAGTTTCCACACTATTAATAACGTTGCAATAGCAATTTCTCTTAATCTGACGAAAAAATGTTTGAAATAAAAGTTTAACAGTATTAACATAGGTATAAACTTCAATCTATAAAACTTCGTAAAAGTTTTGTTTAAAACAAAAAAGCAAGGTCGCTTCGATTTTTTTAAACATTAAGTTGTATTTTTGATTTGATAGTGTTGTAGCTGGAGTTAAGATGAATTCAACGATATATAATAGTATGACCTTCACACTATTAATAACGTCGCAATAGTTTCGGCGCGCTAAACAGATCAAATACCCCACTGTGCGACGATGGCACACGATGGCGGTATGTATTACGTATCTCTGCTCCCTATCGAGATAAAATCGCGTCCTCGTGTCGCGTGCATGACGTCGTTGATGTACGAACCGCACGGGCCCACGTGCTCGAGGCTGAATGCCTAGGGCCGATGTGGGGCGGCGCGGCATTTTCGTTTGGTCAGCCCGCCACGGCAACAACAGCAACAGCAATGGCAACGTCAACACGCGATACGTACCACCGAGCGGACACGCAACAACGAGCTACACAACGGAACGTCCATATGTCGGGATAGACTATGATTCAACTTAGAATATATTTATTGCGGTTGGAGGAATTTCATGTAACGATAGTACGTTCGATATCGTGTTGCGTCGTGTCCGCCTGGTAATTACCAGCGCAGCTTGTAAACCCAATAAACGATTGCTACGACCTTGGAGAGATCGAACGTTGAATCGCAACGCCCCGACCGTTTCGCTGGCTCTTAATTTCATAGCACCGATATTAATGGCTGGCGAACCTTTTCTGATCAAGCATACGCGACTTCAAAGAATTCTGCGACGATGGTTGGAATTAACCCTTTGTTCTCGGAGCTATTTTAACTCGAAAATTAAACATTTCTTTCGACCTAGAAAAATTCCATTCTGTATTAATTTGTTTCTTTGTATGAATATGAAATTGATATAATACCTCATACGAAAGTGTTGTTATGGGATCACGACTCGCTTAATAATAATAAGGAGGATTTTTGTCGATCGAAATGAGTTTAAACTAAAGTTGGAATATTATTATCGGCGCAAGGTTCGATCATATACTACACACTATACAGGGTGTACCAAAACTCCTTCAAGTCCGGGAAATGGGAGGTTCCTTAGGTCATCTGAAGCGACATTTTCCTTTGCAAAAATTACCGCCGCGGCTTTGTTTAGGAGCTATTAACGAAAAACACGGACCAATGAGAGCGCGACTTGGCACAGTCGGCCAATAGACAGTTGGCGCGCCGCACAGTGTCACGAGCCATTGACAAAAATCGGAAAAGTCACTGCTTCATGTCGATTGAAAACTATGTTCATACTATGTCAAAATGTCCAAATAAATCATTTATTGAAAAAAAAAATAAAAAAATCCAGTAGGAAACTAATTACGAGCGAATCTGTAAACGAAAATTTGGAAGATGAAATAGTACATCAGTTCATAGCGCAACTTGTTTACGTTGTATTATGAACAAAAGACATTTGTAAGAAATAATCTTTTTAGAAAATGATGGGTAAGGGTTGGCTAATTATAATTTATCTTCAAAAATTTTGTAATACTTATGCACTATTTAATAATTAACCTGAAATGAAACCATTAAATTTTATTGGTTCCCCTAATCTTTAGTAGAGGATAAAAAAAAAAGGTTTCAAAACGTCTCGGCGATTTTTTTGCGTTGTATTAGTAAGATAGTATATTTTGATATTATGTAAATTTTAATTGCGAAATCTGGCGAAAAACAGAGTTATTTAACAAAATATGTAGCAAGAACTGGTCAGCAAGATTCAGATTATGAAGACGAGTAATGCAACTGCACCTCGTATGCTTTGTATGTACTCGTAAGCTTTGATTAAGTATGACTACTCATTTGTTTATAAAAGCGAATTATGATTAAAGAATGTTTAGACCAGAGCGAATAGTCCTACTTTTAGTCAGTTGCGGCAGACATAGCAAACAAAGAGTGTATGTGTGTCGAGGAGGCGAATGTTATAGGAGTTTAAAACGAAGTTTCAGTTTCGGAAGAACTGAACTGAGAATTCATCTACTGAAAACCAGCAATAAAACAAAATTTTGTTTATAAATATCGTTTTACAATGTTTAAATAAATTACTATATTTATAATAGTATCATGTTGAGATTGCTTTCAATATAAATGAAAAAACCCACTTTGTTTCATGTCTCTATCATAAACAGAACAAAAGTTATTGAATTTTGTCCAAAAAATAGGCATTTCGTGACACTGTGCGCCGGGCCGACAGTGCCAGCTCGCGTCTAGGTCGCGCTCTGATTGGTGAGATTGGTCTGCGTTTTTCGTTAATAACTCCTAAACAAAGCCGCTGCGGCCGTTTTTGCAAAGGAAAATGTCGCTTCAAATGACCTAAGGAACCTCCCATTTCCCGGACTTGAAGGAGTTTTGGGACACCCTGTATAGCTATATTTGTAGACAACTCAAACGTTCGATTCGGATGTGAATCTGTTACGTCATAAGACCACGTTTGCTATAGAAAGTATTCTATTAGATTATTAGAGAAAAAAAGGAAGGGTGGTGTTTCGTCCTAGACCCGCTAGAGGACTCATCAGTAAGGCTATCTAGCGGGCCCTGCCTTAGGCACGAGTGTCTGAAGACTTTTTTGAGGAACGTTATTAATATACTAATCGGTGACAGATCAGCTTATCTTTTAATAAAAAATAATATAGATCTCTTAATAATGTCGTAATGATTTTATTCACAGAAAGGGTTCAATGCGGCGACCGTTTGCATCACGACATTTTCTGAATCGAGAAAGTAATGGTTGTTTTACATTATGTAATAAAATTGGTGGTATGTTATTGCATTCATTGATGATACGATCTTTCATGTGAGCAATTGTAGTCGGAGGAGCCCCAGCGTATTTTATTTTTCAAATAACACAATAAGAAAAAGTCGAGGGGTGTTAGATCAGGTGATCTTACCGGAAAATGAATGGGGCCACCTCGTCTTATCTAACGGTTCGGAAATATTTGATTTAATGCATTTCTTGTTATTCTTTCACAATGTGCAGGACGACCATCCTGTTGGAGCCACATTGTTTGTCGAGTATGCAATGCCAAATCATGTGAAAATGACCATAAGGTATTTGAGTTCGTAACATTATCAAGAGAAGGGTAAATTCTTCTCTCGATCGAAATTTAATATATAATAAATTTGTGATTTCGGCGCAAGGTTCGATCGTTTCAAAACACAGCAAATGTGCAGTTATTTAAAAATGCATCTCGACGTTTCGATCCTTATGTGGATCATTCTCAAAGAGACATTTTTTGCGTCTGAAAAATAATGTATGTATAATATAACGTAATTTGAAAAACGAAAGTAGCACAGCCATGTAAATCCAACGGAAAAATTAAAAACCACATACTTGCTGTGACAAAAAGTTCAAAATTTTTAAACGAATACTGAGGAGTTACAAATAGCCGGACTTTGTTCCATGGTGGCAGAAGTGTAACTGAATATGCGTTAGAACAGAACCGCAATAGAGGTTAGAAAACCCACATAGATCATTTGAGAATGATCCACATAGGGATCGAAACGTCGAGATCACAAATTTATTTTATATTATCAAGAAAGTTGTGATTTCGTAACAACGCTGAAAATAAAATATGTCACTCACAACACCAAAGTATGCGTCTTTCGAAACCATTCAACCTTATGTAGACATTCTCCGCTACAAATAACAATAATAATTCAGTTACTCTGTTTCAAAATTGCCGCCCAATACGATTGCGAATCACCATCGATCGATATCGACAAACCAATCATGTAACGGGTCTTCTAACCTCTATTGCGGTTCTGTTCTAACGCATATTCAGTTACACTTCTGCCACCATGGAACAAAGTCCGGCTATTTGTAACTCCTCAGTATTTGTTTAAAAATTTCGTTATTTTTGTCACAGCAAGTATGTGGTTTTTAATTTGTTGTTTTTCCGTTGGATTTACATGGCTGTGCTACTTTCGTTTTTCAAATTACGTTATATTATACATACATTATTTTTCAGACGCGAAAAATGTCTCTTTGAGAATGATCCACATAGGGATCGAAACGTCGAGATGCATTTTTAAATAACTGCACATTTGCTGTGGTTTGAAACGATCGAACCTTGCGCCGAAATCACAAATTTATTATATATTAAATTTCGATCGAGAGAAGAATTTACCTTTAATAATAACAATGACGGAAATCGAGATGTTAATACGTATCCGGTGAACCACCCTGTATACATAATGGGCTCTTACGGAGGTCTCTATTATCGAACAGTAGACAATTTAATTTGCGGAAATTTTGCGTGATAATATCCTCTTTGTATCGGCGCGACGCGACGGTAATAAAGTAGGTACAATAACCGGTTAACACAGGCGGCGCATCTGGGACGGTGGACATTCATTAATTAACACCGTTCGGTATTAGCATCCTAAATTTAGTCGTCGCGTTACGGTGTTATGCAAACTGTCGCACGCGTGTCGTATTGTGTATATCAAACACCATTCGGTAAACTGATATTATAATCTAACATATGGGGATAACGAGGTGTAAATAACTTCGGATTACACGCGTGGTATCCGGTAATAACAGGAACGGCTGGGCTCTGTCGTGACCGGGGCCGACTCGCCGCGCCGGAGAATTTTAGCGTGTCAATCGGGCACGCCCTGTAAAACGTTCCCGGGTAGGTAATAAGACGAATTAGCATTGCGGCGCGGCGGCACAGCGGCGAGCAACGCAAACGGACTCAACGCCTGTGAAATAATGAGTTGCGCGTTTGAATCATCACGCATCCAGCACATTCCACCGTGTCCACTACTGTGCACCCCTCCCGCGTGCAACTCCGAAACCAGCTCAATCTGATCCCTTCTCACCCTTTACAATTTACAACTACATACATAGTACGAAAATATCGTAAACACGAAAGATTCAACAATTCCGATTGCAATTTTGTGCATGCAGACTGTGTCATAAATAGGCTACAGATCTTTGAATCCGTAATGGAAATTTTCGAAAATGTTTGAGAATGTGAATGAATTCATAGAAATAATGGAGCGTTATTTTATCGTTCGAATGCACACTTTGGATTGTACATGTAACGCCTGTTTCTGACGTGATCTGAAAATCATTAATTTTTCATATGGCGACTACGCGGCAGTACACATATTGTACTTGTGTTCTGTTCCTGACAGTTTGTCCTTTAATTGCGATGACATTTTTTCAAATTTAAATGTCAAACTCCATTCGCAAAATAAAGCGAGTTCACATTACCCATAATTCCATTGTTGGAAGTCTCTCTATTCGGAAATGCAAATTTAAACGATATTTAATTTAAAATCGCATTTATATCTCAATAATTACAAACAACATTTACAGGAGAATCAGAAATTTATTGTTTCGAGCAGGGACCCTAACTGTTATAACCAAAATGAAAAAAGTCACGGAATAACACGTATCGATGAGAGAAATTTATTTCGATCGCTCATAACAGTTACCGATGAAGGAAATTTATAATGGTTATTATTAAATAGTACAACTTTCAAATGGTAGACAATCAATTATTTCATAAATTGTTTATTCATAAAACAGTTCTACATCCATGTACGAGTGGAACAGTTTTTGTGTTGTTCTTATGGTCTGTTGATTCGTCTTTTTGTATGAAACCTTCTCAATGAATTTCACAGGCTTGCTCCATCCGAAAAAGAGTAGACAACTCAATAATTAAATATGTAACCGAAATAAATTTCTCTCGTCAATAATTATTATGAACAAGTGAAAAGAAATTCGATCATCGATAACTGTTATGAGCGACCAAAATAAATTTCTTTCATCGATAATTATTGTGAACAAGTGGAAAGATATTCGATCATCGATAACTGTTATGAGCGACCAAAATAAATTTCTTTCATCGATAATTATTATGAAGAAGTGAAAAGAAATTCGATCATCGATAACTGTTACGAGTGATTGAAATAAATTTCTCTCATCGATAATTCTTATGAGTGATCGAAATAAATTTCTCTCAACGATAACTGTTATGAGCGATCGAATTAATTTCTCTCATTGATAACTGTTACTTGTAACCAAAAAGTATAAAAATCGATATTTTTTAACCATATTGTTCTTCCATGTTTTTTCTTTATATTTTATTATTATTATTATTATTATTATATACGGACTAGGTCCTTTTATACATGGATTCTTTTATATGAATAATAATAAACTTTTTATTAATGATTTTTATCGTGGAAAATTTTAGAATAACTGTTATTTTTGGTCCCTGGTTTCGAGACATTTTGTATCCACATGTATGTGTATGTATATGTAGAAAAAAGTTGTTGAATAGTTATATGCAAAAATGATAGCCGTTATTAAATTGTTAGTGTACGTTACATTGGAATTATGGAGTGATAGGAATAATGATGACGAGACTTTATTGTAAGCAGGGGTTTCTATGGAGCAGCGGTGCGTTACTGATGGTTTCACCGATAATATCGAAAGCCGCGCGCGGAATTAATCTTCTGCTAGCAACCAGAAAAAATTCGAGATACATACGTCCGTCCGTGGTTACGCAGCGATGCATAACAGATGTTTGACGTTATGCCCGCCTTATTTAACCTTTTCAATGCAGACTTTCTCGATCGGAAACGACTCTTTTATCGATACTCATCTGAAAAGTACATAGCGACAAATCTGTTTTTGATTTCGGCTAATTGTTTCGTGAGGTGTGACGAATATTTGAAGGGTATGGACTGGAGATGTCACTTGTTTATAATTATTTATTTATGTACGGAAATACATTTTATTATTAAACAAAGAAATCGTATACGTCAGAAAAATGTGTAAATGTACCAGTTACTCATCAGTGCCCCACCCGGTTATCGGACACAAAACAAACTTTTTCAAAATTAATAAAAATAACGTGTGTGTGTGTCAGAGTTGGGCAAAAATTGTATTTAAATATAAATTTCGAATAAGGAATAAAAGATACAGGATTTGTATTCGTTATTCGAAGGTTCGAATACAAAAGTATCTTTTATTCGACTTTTATTTAAATAATCTTGCATTCATCGAATACATTCTCGGCGAATATAAAATTATTTAAATAAAAGTCGAATAGAAGATTAATAATTTTTTAATTGGAACCACATCGAATAACGAATAAAAGTTATGTATCTTTTATTCCAATCGGTATTTAAATAATTTTAATGGTTGGTTAATGGTTTATTCGTTACTCCATACCGTAGTACAGTAAAAGCTCCTTCGTTGTCCAAAGGCCGGGGGGCTGAGCGGACAACGAGCGTGCCCGGACACTATTTTTGATTTATGACTGCGTCTAGATATCGCGCCGACCGCGCCGAGCGACTTCAATAAGAAGCCGAACATAGAGAAGGACAGAATGAGATACGGATCGGGTGACCGAAGCGTGTCGCCGTCGCCGGCACAGTTTAAAGGCCCACATTGTTGCTGTTGCTCGTTGCCTTCGAAACTTTGACCGTCGATTAAACCACTAAATACAGTTGAAACTATATCGTGTTTGGTGTCATTTTAATCAGAGAAATGCCAGAAATAAGTTAGTGAAAGTCCCATAAAGAAATAATGAAAATTAAGAAGTTTGAAAATTCGGTTTACTCGAGTCAATGTGTGGTGTTCACACCGATATACCCGAGCCGACATCAATCGACGCCGCCTACGGAGCGACTCGGCGTTGACAGGCAGTGGAATGGGTAGGCACTGGACAACGATCGTGCCCTTGATTTTGGACAACGAAGGAGCGATTACTGTACATACAGAGATGGCGTTCTAGAGCCGAGGCTCTATTTGCCCAATTCAAGCCCGTCAATACATTTCAAGTGGTACAGAAGTATTTAAATACTGCTCTGGTGTGTGTGTGAAGTAGTTGGTACTATTTTATTTTTCAAAATAATTTGTTCTTCGTGGATACCGAATAAATTGATTAGCGGTATTCGCGAATAACAAATAATTGCATTTATCCATTTGTTCAACACTGATAAGTTCCAGTCTGAAATGACTCACCGGGTATATCAAACAGTAGGCCGTTTTCATTCGGTTTCATTCTGTCGAATCCGTTTGTCGATTGGTCCCGAATCCGAATGGTGGTCGAAATGGAAAGGGTAAGAAATAGAAAAAAAAACTGGATCGCGTGAAGTGAGTCGCCGACAATGATGATCCCTGGGGTTGTTGCAGCGGATGATGATGCATGACTCACAAAGTGCCCACTGTGCTGTACACCCCGTCGATTATCATTACCGTATGACTACAATGGGACCAGTGACCAGTCCCTCGCGTTCGTTGCGTAATGGACCTCATATTTCACGTACGAAAACGCAAATAACGTAAATAAATCAGAAACGCTTTTGCATTATTATAGATGCCTTACTGAGCACGTAGAATGCGCTTCTAACACGACTACGCGTACTCGAAGCTTATAAGATATGTATTCTGATTTTGATAAATACGCTACGGCCAGAATGGAATATAAATAATATCGCAGCAACGCGAGCGCAAAGCTCATACATGCAAATCCAAACACGCTGAAAACTTATTTCGTACTAGATAATTCGATTCTGTATGTTAAATATTGTACAACGTAATAATTCTAGATGCACAATGTTTATTCGTAAAATTAATTCTTTACAAACAACTGAAACACTTTCTATTCCCCAAAATAGTCTTCATCATTTTCTATGCATTTGCTCTATCTGACAAGTAGTTAGCATTTAATCTTCAGTCAACAAGTATCAATCTTCAGTATGGCCGTTGACAAATTTGGATTAAAAATGAAATCACAATTTATTAATTATATAATAACTTTTATGAGGATCGAAACGTCGAGATGCATTTTTAACTAACTGCACATATGCTGTTGTTTAAAACGATCGAACCTTGCGCCGAAATCATAAAAGTTATTATATATTTAATTTTCGATCGAGAGAAGATTTTACCTTTACAATTTATTAGTTATTAGAACCACTAATTATTTTGTACACCCACTGTATGTATCGTTAATTGATATTAACCGTCCGAGTGCTTTGCCGGAGTTATTTTTGACCGGGAACATCCAAATTGTCGTTTAAGTATTCAATTTGTGGCAATTGAACTAACTGAATACCTGTTTCATTGAGGATATCGGAAAGACTAATGTGTCTACATGAGATATCATATCTGGTATAAATATATAAATATAAATTTTGCATTTCACGTATACTTTTTAATTATAAAGTAAAATATCTTTTTGCTGATAGATACAAAGAGTTCAATTATAATTGTATGTTGAATTGGATGACAGTCAGAGCTGGGAAGAATAGTATTTTAAATAGTAAGTAGTCCCCCTATTTATTTTAAAGTATGTGTACAAATTTGAAAATAAAATAGTTTATTTGACGCTGTAATTTGTGAAAATAAAATAATTTATTTGATGCAGTAATTCTTGAAAATAAAATAATTTATTTGAGGCAGTAATTTTTTTGAAAACAGTATTTTATTTGAAGCATATTGAAAATTTAGTATTTTGTGTTTATTTTCAACTTCAATTTTAAATATTATTGCTGAAAATAATGGTTCGAATTTAGTACATTTATGATTGTAAATCGTTTCTTAACGATAAGATAGACTGTTCTCTGAATCTCGATCGACAATTGTTTAAACTACAATTAGTGTTATCAAAAATATCACATGAAATTTAATTCAACGTTTCGATCTCAATTTAGACCATTTTCAAGAATAGAAAATTTCAGTATTGCGTCTGTAAGAATTAATCAAAGACATTTTTAAATTCAAATGAATCAAAAGATTCATATTTGCCGCCATTTATCGATTGGCCAATACAGAGATTTCTGTTCTTCGATTCGTTTTCAGTTCAAATCTTCACGGTTTACTCAGTCCACATGTCACCGGCATGGAACCCACATGTTGTTCCATAACCTTTAAGAATCTAAATTAATATTTTTTGATAAGCATGTAAGTTTTTACACACTTTTGGAGTTCAAACCCCTTTTTTTCTTCCTGCTTGTGTGAAAACACGTTTGCGTAACCATTTAAAAATGTCTTCGATTAATTCTTTCAGACGTAATACTGAAATTTTCTATTCTTGAAAATGGTCTAAATTGAGACCGAAACGTTGAATTAAATTTCATGTGATATTTTTGCAAATTTGCAATATGTTCCAATTGATCGAACCAGTGCGCCGATAACACTAATTGTAGAATAAGATAGACTGTATGTTTATGTGGTTTCTCAGGGTATTATAACAGTGCAAAAAGTAAAATATTTTATTTCGTGTTTCAGATTGTTGAAATAGAAATATTTTATTTCGTCGATCAAATTGTTCAAATAGAAATATTTTATTTTGAGGTTCAGATTGTTCAAATAGAAATATTTTATTTTCGAAATTCTATATCTTATTTAAGATACTATTTTCTTTAAGCAAAACGAAATCTAAAATATGAAATAGTATTTCAAATACACTTTACAATAATATTGATTTTTTTAATGGCACATTACAGGCATTCAAAACAAAATTACGCGAGATTATTCGCTAATATCGTACCTGTATTTCTGGAGTTTTGCGCTTGTCCCATTGAATGTAAAAATTTTAGGTTAAGAAAATTTTCTTTTTTTTTTCTATGTTCTTTTTGTATATTTTTGTTATTTTCTATTTGTTTTTATCAATTATACAAAACGTCTGTAAACCCATGTATAAAAGGACCTCGGTCCGTATATAAGAATAATAATAATAAAAAAATATTTTCTTCGCCGAATAATGCCCACCTCTGATGACAGTTCAGTCATCTACGGGGTTAAATACATAGTGTATTAATAAAACTGCTCCTCCGTCGATTGTAAATACCCGTCGGATAAATGAGCGCTTCGACCCCGATCACATTGAATCTCTAAATGCACGTAATAATTATGAGGGCGATTGAATCGGAACATGTTTCCGGGCCGATTCAGCGGAAACGGAGCGAAAGAGATAAAAATGAGAAGAATATCGAAACGCCCAGTGACACTGGGCAACCAGCGACCAACAACCATCAACCAGCATCCCGTCGCGTTTATATTTGAATAACAATTGGTCACTCTCGAGCGTCCGAAACGGTGCGTCCGTCGAGCGGTTAAAAAACCTAGGGAAAAAATTTGATAGCCGTCGGATAGGATAGGAAAGTAGCGAAGGCTCGCCGCAGGGGTCATCATCGATGATGATCTCAAGAGGGGTGCACCACCGGTGGATGACGCGCGTGACTCACAAAGTGCCCACTGTCCCGCACACCCTGCCGATTACACCATTGTGGAACTGTGGAAGCCACTGGCGAGGAAAGGGAGGCACGCCGCTTATTCGGCGTCCCTTGTCGGCATTATGCTCGCGCTTCCGTATGCGACGGAATTGCGGTTACGGTGTACGACTCCATTCAGGAAGATTACGTGCTCGATAACGTCTGTTTTGTGCAAACATGACTCCCCGGCCGGACTATAATCGGATTGATTTAATAAAGCGTGCGCGGCACGGGATCATGCTGGAAGACGACGCGACGCGACGCTACGCGTTAGCGCGGTCACATTTCCGACTTTAACGCTAGGTTTGCGGGACTCGCCAAAGCGCGTGACCGGTTCTAATATTTCTAATTCACCATTACAATTAAAATTGTAAATGTGCGCCCGTGAGGAATCATTACACATCCACTTTAACGCTATCTCGATAATAGAGACCTTTGTAAGCATCCTGTATATGTATGTGTAGGGTACAGAGTTGTGCAGAATTACAATTTCATTACTCCAGGAAATATAATTACAAAGTAATTGAATTACATTGTAATTCAGTTATATTGTAATTTATAATTCAGATCTTCATTCGATTAAATTACAATGTAATTCGTAATTGCAATGGAGTACGATTATAAAATACATCGTAATTGAATTGTATAGTAATTTATAATTCAAATCTTCATTGAATTAAATTACAATGTAATTCGTATTTGCAATGGAGTACGATTATAAAATACATTGTAATTCAGTTATACTGTAATTTATAATTCAGATCTTCATTCAATTAAATTACAATGTAATTCGTAATTGCAATTACATTAATTACGAGTTACGATGTAATTAAATTAAAATTAAAAATTAAAGAATGATAAAGCAATAGGTAAGAAGAGGTTGAAAAATCCATGTGTAGGTTTCAAACAGAAGGAATTTATTGTTTATAAATTTATAATATCTGAACAGAAATACTTCTGCGTTACACATTTTTTAAATTTCAACCATAAAGCAAACAAGTATATGAAAGAAAAATATAAAAATATATCGTACTTCTTCAAAGTTCTGGGCTATAATTTGGAGAGCTTTATTTTAATTATATTGTATTTCAATTCCATGTCTGATTAAAATACTTAGTACTTGAATTACAATGTAATTGAATTAGCACAACTCTGGTTGGGTAGGAACGAAAGTTCGTAGGATTTTTCAATTAAAATTCACATTATAACTGTCCCTCGGTGTCGAATCGACACATTGATAAAATATCGATGAAATAACAAGGTAAACAGTCATTTTTCGATGTTTCTTTATTCAAATTGATGAGTTAATATAATACATACCCTGTACTGGTCAATTCGTAAGGTCAACATGTCGACTTAGGCTCGGACAATGCCGAATGTTAGCTTTGTCACGACCGGCCAGCGATATCTTGTTATTCGTAGAATCCGATCCTACAAAGCTACATGCTGCAGCTTTGTTCATACAGATGCTTGTTATGTGTACAACGTCGGAATATTTAACAATGGAATCGCAGGACGGATTGTGTAAACAAGATCGAGCGAAATCCGGTGAAAAATATTTTCTAGATCGCTCGATAGGGTCTCGCCCGCCGTTGACACTGCGAGTCCGGAGCAGGGATGCCAGATGCGAGTCTCGCGGCTGCGAGTCTCGCCAGGCCCCTTACGTCTCCGTCCCTCGCCTAGATGCTCCCCACTCTTACCACTACCGCTACCGCGCCGACTCGGTAGTAGTCGGTAGCACTACCGAGTGTCGCAGAAAAAACCGTACGCTTATACAAGCTGATTCGCCTCGGAAAGATAGGTTATACTGCAATAACGAAATAAATTTATTCGTGTATTGTTAAATAAACACAAATTAAGTTTTGAAAAATGTATATTTACAAGCGATCGCTTTCACTAGAAAATTCCACGTCGTCAAACGGCACTGTAAAACTTTGATCCTTGCTACACTGCACAATCCACAACAAACGTCTGTAATTGCTGTAAACCGAATTCACAAGCTAACCTCACCCAAGCCAAGCCGTCCGTGGTGTAGCCACGTGGTGGGTGTAGCGTGGAACAAGAATTTACAAGAACACCCGTTATTTTCCCAGTCTACTCCCACAGGCGGAAGAGTGGGGAGCATCTAGGCGAGGGACGGAGACGTAAGGGGCCACTTGAGTCGTTGAGCCGCACCGTAATCTAGGCGAGGGACGGTGAGGTAAGGGGCCACTTGAGTCGTTGAGCCGCACCGTCTGGCCACGCTGGTCCGGAGTCCGGATTAATGCAGAGCTACGACACGGCAAATATGGTACTACTGACGAAAGTAAATGTTATAAAAAACGTTGACGATGTTTATTCGCATCTCCACAGAAGGAATTCGAAAGAAACAGATACCTTCTGTTTTTATAACAATCTATTTTATAAGCTATTTCAAAGTATTCTCGATGTCGTGCAAATATCAAATCCACAATGCTACTCCGCAAAAAATTTTCACGAGATGTTTTCTCGCTGTCAGACAATATTGAAAACGTGCAATCTCCGAGATTTAAGTCGAGTCTGTAGGTACAATTAAGTAGGTGGTAAAGGTGACTGCAGTTCTTTCGCAGAAGAGATCTTTGATAAGTCCTTCAAGATTATCTCTCGGATTAATTTTATCCGACCCTTCTCCGATGATTCGTTTGGCCGGCTTGTTTATCCCGGTTAGTATTCGCTTGAACACAAGGCTCTTTCGGGATGGATTTCCCCACAATTCTGTAAGAATTAGACGGTTTTATCGTGCAGCTGCGGCTCGTTACTTCCGCCTGGATTACCAAAAATTTGCATCTGATTTCCCCCTACCCTAAGATCCGCTTAGTCAAGGAGATAAACGTTTCGTGAAAGTGTAATGAAAATTACCACTAACTTTTTACTTTGAATTAATAGTTTGAACAGAAGCTTGGTGAGAAATGAGTGTTTAAATACGAGCTGCTGAAGTTTAATAATCATTTTTTAAACAGCACCTTTCCTTTAAGGTTTCCTTTGGAGTTTAATTAAGTTTGCATTCGGAGCGATTTTAACTCGAAAATTAAACATTTCTTTATAACTCCTTGAAAAGACCGCGGACAACATTTTCGCAAAGGGAAAAGTTGTACAAGAGGTACAACATTTTTCGGTCACCCTGTATGAACTGATGATACTGCAAGTTACTGGATTTCCCAGTGGTTGTATATGTAAGTTAGGTAGTCTTCTCCGCATTTTACGGATACACCCCCACACATTTTCCGCGTTTAACGCAACACGCATGAAGTACAAGCGGGTGCAAGCTGATGGCGCGAACTGTTTGTTGCAACCATAAAATCAATGGGGACGAGATTTATTGTCGTCGGCGCGGCGCGGCGCGAGGGAAAACGAAGAACAAGTGAAATTTTCTTGTCTCGGGCAATAAACGACCGTCGGAAATTCAAAACCGAGACGAGAAAATCTGTTATCTCGCCGGGGGGAGTGTCTGGGCGGTAAATCAATTTTACACATCCTCGATTATTCGATTTCCCTCCGTGAATAGTCCGAACTAAATCACCGATTTTATTGCGGTGGCCCGAGAGAGCAATAGGCATAGATATCTACACGGTTGATCCATCGCATCGGCGCTTATGGCATTCCAATCACGATCGTTTTACACACCGTGGTCTCGTGCCGATTCGTGAACGAGTTTACGACCTCGCTTCTTTTTCCTTCTCTTTTGCTGTTTGCTATCCCACTTTTCCTTTCCCCTGGCCGTTCTCTCCGGCCACCCTATGCCATCATCAGACGAGGCTGCCTCTCGCATGTTGCTTCTTCTCCCGTGCGAGATAAGCTTGCTATGACCACTTAATTGCTCGTTTCCTGTCCAGAAGCGAAGCAAACTGAACACTGAACACCACTCCTCTCGCAGAGTCGAACTATACTAGATACGTAGGTACATGCCCGGGCACCCCCGACTAGTTTATCGGAACATGTCCCAATTAGTCTACGAACAAACTCACTTTATGGTATCGTCGATGCAACCAGCTTTTCTTTTAGTTCAGCCGTGGTCTTCCAAAGGTCAGCTGCCACCAAATATTATTTATTATTGTTCCACTGGGAATTTCACATACGGCCCCATGGCATTCACTTTTCGACATACACAGTCTGTACCATTTCCGATGAGACTGGTCGAAATTAACGGCCGATTGCAGCGCCATCTATTGATTCATCTATTGAATTTTGTAGACACATCTTTCATCTATCTTCGCACCAAATTTCTTAGCATTTCAATTGTTCTGTCAATAGTTACGACATTATAACCAACCGTCCACTGTGTCAGTCTGTCGAAAAATCGCCATGGAGCAAAGAGCGAATATCAAGTTTTGTTTTAAGTTGGGCAAAACTGCTCAAGAAACATTCGAATCGATGAAAAACGTTTACGGTGACCAGTGTCTATCCCGTGCACAAGTATTCCGCTGGTTTGCTAGATTTCGTGATGGTCGTGAAGACCTTGAAGACGACGAACGCGCACCGAAGCCGAGAACCTCGAGGAATGAAGAAAACATTGAGAAAGTCAGCCAAATTCTGCGCTCTGACCGTTGTGTGTCCGCGAGACTTATCGAGGAGATGACTGGCATTCCTAAGAGTGTGGTCCATCGCATTCTGACCGAGGATTTGGGAAAGAGAAAAATCTGCGCGCGATTTGTTCCACATTCTCTCACGGAGGAGCAAAAACACATGAGAGTGAGACATTGCAAAGACATGAAATCTTCCAAAAGAAAGGACCCTGTATTCCTGTCATCTATCGTAACTGGCGATGAAACGTGGTGCTTTCAATACGAACCACTCACCAAAAGGCAGAGCGCGACATAGAAGTCATCAGATGAGCCGAAAGAGAAGAAAGTGCGGATGCAGAAGAGTCGAATCAAAAAGATGCTTACCGTTTTCTTCGATTCCAAGGGCATTATCCATAAGGAATTCGTTCCACAAGGTCAGACTGTGAATGCTCAATATTATTTGAGTGTCCTGCAGAGATTGTGGAACAGAATTCAACGTGTTCGACCGGAGTATGTACAAGGAAGTTGGCAGTTGGTTTTTGTTGCATGATAATGCGCCGTCGCGCAAAGCCCTAATTGTACGCGAGTTTTTGGCCGAAAAAAGCATCATAACGCTCGACCACCCGCCGTACTCGCCTGATCTAGCGCCGTGCGACTTCTGGCTATTTCCTAAACTCAAATTAGCGTTGAAGGGCAACACTTACAGTACGATTCCTACCATCCAGAAGGCTTCGACCGACATCCTGAAAGCTATTCCGGCCCCCGAGTACCAGACATGCTTCGACAAGTTTTATGATCGGTTTCAACGCTGTATTGACTTGGAGGGGGATTATTTCGAATAAATACGATGGAAGAAATGCACTGTAGAGCGTCTTCTTTTTTATTTTTGAGCAGTCTCATCGGAAATGGGACAGACTGTGTATACTCCTCGTCAAGAAGATAGCCCAGGTGTGCTATCTTGAATTTCTCAATGAAGCATGTAAAATTTTTCGTCTGTAACCTATAATATCAAAACATTATGAGCTCAGAATATGCGGCTTGCTGGAAATAAGTCACAATGTCGTAGATAATACTAAGGCCGAAATGATAGCACCACTCTGTTAATATGTTTAAAAATTGCTCAGTATTTCATGATCAGTCAACGAGTAAATATTACAGTACAATATTATATGAATTTTTAAGTATGGGACGCGGAGAAAAATTAATCGGGTCTGAAAAAAAGCAAATTCTTGAACTAAAACAGCAACAGTTATCAGTAGCAAAATATCGAAAGTAATAAAAAGAAGTCGTAAAGTAATACACAATTTCTTAAGAAATGTTGAAGATTATGGCAAAAAGAAAAGTACTGGTCGGCCGTCATCGTTATCCGATCGTGATAAGCGTGCAATTTTGCGTGTAGCTTCCAACTCACAGTTAACAACGAAGCAAATAATGGAAAAATCTAGTGTTAGTGCCAGTGTTCCGAGTGTTCGTCGAGTTCTACTATCCTGCAAAAATATTAAGAGGCTAAAATTGAAAAAAAAACCTTCGTTAACAACGAAACACAAAGCAGAACGTTTACGCTTTGCAAAAGAAAGAGTGCATTGGAAAAAGAAATGGAGAAGGGTACTATTTTCGGACGAAAAAAAATTTAACCTGGGTGGTCCTGATGGGTTCCAATATTATTTTCATGACATAAGAAAAGAGACAATGTCAGCAATTCGACGACAACTGGGAGGAGGCAGCGTAATGGTTTGGGCCGGCATCGATTATTTCGGCAAGACAAGTATCAAGTTCATCAATGGAAGAATGAATAGTGTCCAATACATAAAAATCAAAGAACAAATAAATAATCATGCAGAACGCATTTCTGGACCTGATTACATCTTTCAACAAGATAATGCACCTGTACACACATCAAGATTGGTCCAATTATATTTTAATGAAAATAATATATCTGTTTTGCCGTGGCGTGCACGCTCCCCGGACCTTAATATTATTGAAAATTGCTGGGCACAACTTGTTCGCGGCGTATACGCAAATGGAAAGCAGTATCAACACGTACAAGAATTAAAAAATGCAATTGTACGCGAATAGGATACGTTAAGTCAAAATTATATCCAAAAACTATAGAAATCGATACCAAATCGTACAATAGAAGTAATAGAAAATAAAGGGGGATGTACCCATTATTAAATAAGTATATATGTTTGATAAGTAATTATTGTTAGTTAAAATTTATGTTCATTATTATTTTCTTATTGCACATGTGCTATCACTTCTTCCTTAAAATAAAACAATTTTTTTTATTACACACTAAACCTATTTTCAACGAACCGCATGTTCCGAGCTCATAATGTTTTGATATTATACGTCACAAACGTAAAACTTTACATGCGTCATTGAGAAATTAAAGACAGCACACCTGAGCTATCTTTTTGACGAGGAGTGTAGATGATTGAATAAGTTCGTGCACAATTTTAAAAAATTTGTAAAAAAAAAAATTGTAAAAAAAATAATTATATATTCATTCACCACTCTTTTCTAATTGTAGAAAACGAAAATGACGAATAGAGGAAACCGCGTTAGAAGTTCTAGTTTTTGCTTTTGCAATATGTAATCATTAGACAGCGGATTTTTATACATTTATGAACAAATTTTGAATAGGTGAAATATGAAACGGTAAAAGATTAGAAAAATTTAAGAATATTGTAATGTTGTTTTTAATGCAACAAAATCATTACGGGATGAAATCAATTTTTATTTTACTCCTGCTTGCCACAATCAATGCAGAACATTTTTATTTTGCTTAAAAATCCCCATGTTTCAATTGTCAATTTCGTATTTCGTAAAAATATTCTTCTTCTTACAAGGTATATTAGAAATTTACAATGTCCAATCATACGATTTTAAAAATAAACTAAAGATTGCAACAGTCGTATGAGCCTCTTTCATAAATCATGGAAAAAGGAGTAATCGAATAATAAATACGCTGGAAGGAATATGTTAGAAATACAAAAGATTTTAACAATCAAGTACTTAATAGAACCGAAATGCAATTTTCAAGGTAATTACGTTATCGCAGAGTCGTTCGAATTTTTTCGACAAAGAAAACTATCCGGTTCATAAATAAAATATATTTGACGAAATAACTTGTAGACTGCCGATTTTCCAGGATCAGAAAAGTGGTCAAATACTTCTTGGATCCACTGTACGTACGGCATATATGTATGTATAATTTTCTGAAAATTTGGCGTGGAGAAAAGTTCCATAAATTTTAATACGCTTTTAATTTTAACTCTATATGCAGGGCAAATTTACTTTACGACCTTGCAGACGTAACCAGATTATCCCCTTTAAACCGTTTCGAAATTCATCCTTCAGGAAATTATTATTTATTCTAATTATAGAGTGGATTTCGTACAGTAATGGCGTATACGGTTTTTGAAAATTTAGTACAATCGAATAATTAGTAAATGTTGATTAATTTTTAATTTATTCCAATGGATTCACCTTATGTAATTTTAATGTTGGTTTGACCATTAACTCGACATATGAAGTTTGTGTTTATTTCTCCAAATTTCTTGTGCTTATAATTGTGAAATTGACTGTTTTATTTTTTCAATTCTATTATGATTTTGTAATATTTTTTGACTTAGTCGTGCCTTCACTTCGTTAACGATGATTTTATATTTTAGACGAATGTAAGAATGTTGTTATTGATATGTTCTAGCATTCTCAATAACATCAATTCTATAAAATTTTATAGTTTCGTCCACACAAAACTGTTTACGCCAGTAATGAAGATGGCATATACATATAATATGGTACATATGTAGAAATCCAAATATTTATGTCTTGAATGGAGACCCAATTATGTTGACGACGCAATTGAATGGAGACACAATTTATGATGGATTCTTTAAATGTAGTTCAACATCAAGTTCTAAAACTGTGCTAAAATCATGTTCCGTTCCATGCCAGTCGGATGTACGATGTGCATACCACACTACATTCAAGAATGCTCGTTTCAACGAGGCACGGCCTTTCTAGTATGAGAAGTCTCCATGTACGCTGCACTTGAATAACATGAATAATAAGTTGCGCATGAATTAATAATAATTGCATTTGATGCTCATAATTAATTTTACTGAAGCTTCTCCACCGTCCAATGAACTTTTCATCCATTAACCCAGTGCAAATTGACGAAGGCGGAAACTGAAATTGCACAATATACGACATACGACAATTCTGCAAGCTTGTTTAAAGTGTGATTCCAATGTCCATTATCGCTGCTATGTCTTTACAAAAGTAAACGCTCTCCAATTGAATAATTATCTGGTCGTAACAATTGTAACTTCGAATTATTTCCTGTACCGTTTCCATATACATATATGTATAAATGTGCCGACAGCATGAAAGCACGTATCTCACGTTTAAGCCTCGTTCACATGAGTCGAATTATTTCACTTCATTTCGGTTAAGTGTAATATTAATGACAGTATTATTTAGTGCAATATTTCTCGTCTTTGTTGTGACACGAAACATTTACTATTTTACTTGTTAATTGAAAAATAAACAATTTTTAAGATATCGAAAAATCCTTTGGGAGATTCTTCGTTCATAGGTCACTAAAGACTACAACACATTAAAATTTTAACAAAATCCGAAATTTTACTAAAAAAAGTATCCGTTTTCGCGGCGGCCGCACAGTGGGCCAGATCGACGCGCTAGCTGTTCATGCCTATTTCATCATTACATATTTCAAAACATAAAGACCACATTAAATATATCGTTGAATTCGTCTTGGCGTCAGCTATAACATTATTGAATAAAAAATATATAGTTATAAATAAACAATCAAGGTGAACACAATTTTTTATTAAAAAAAAATTATTGAAATTTTTTGTATTGAGATTTGTAGAAGACTGAGTACTGATTACTTTTTGTAGGAAACATTTTCTTGTCACACCACCGGAAATGTCTGAAAAATCGTGTGGATAATGAATAATAATTGAAAACTGGCTATTGAGGCATTCAAACAAAGAGTAATCCATAATTTTTGAATGAATGAAGTTTATTACATTTAATGAAATAACAAATATAACAAAAGTGTGTTGTTACTGTCTTATTTAAAGAATTACAAATATTGAAATAAGATTAAGTATTATATTTTACAAAGTTACTGACTATAATCAATTGATCATACGGATTTTCTGCTTATGACTGTATTTATGTATTAATAAACAAAAATGTATACTATAATTCCTCTTAACAGAGGTAAAATACAGGTTTTAAATATGGAAAACCTGCTGTGATGCTATACTACGATGCTATTCAGGGCCGGATTAAGCCCTGTAGCAGGAGTAGCAAATGCTACGGGCCTCGCGCCATACAAACAAGGGCCGATACATGAGCGCCTGTCTATGCCAGGGGGCACAGATAGTTTTCCTAAAAAAAGCTCATTCATTGTGGTTGCCGCAAAGGTGCGCTACATTTACACACGAGCGGCCCTGATGCAAAGCCTTGGACCCCGCCATAACATTTGCTACGGGCCCCGCACTTGCTTAATCCGGCACTGGATGCTATTACTATGATCTCTCAAATACAAATGATTCAACTAAGGTAGCAAGAAGTTCGAATGTTTATCAATGATCGTATAATCTAAAAAATTCATAAGATAGATCTGGGTTAGATCTTTACACTCTTAAGAGCCGCCGAGTGGTCGTCAATGCGACTCGTGCAACGCGACTCGCCGCGGAATTGCGTGTCACGCGCGCTTTAAACCATCATGATTTCCAGGTCGGGGTGAGTCGGGATGAGATCTTCGGGGATCTTTTAGAGGAGACTTTGCTGAAAATGTTCCACTGTGTTAGAGCATCCAATTCGTTTAACTTTTTAACTTATCCCTTGTTAAAGGTGAAAAACTTTGACGATTTTCCTTAGTTGACTAATTGTAAGTATTTTTCTTTTATAACAAATAATGAATAATAATGTTTAGTTCCTGGTGCGTTCTCAACATAGATATACATTCTTCATATAAAAAAAATTCAGCATTTATTCTTCAGTAGATTTTCCAGGACATCGTTATGAAGAAACGGAATTTTTTCTGTGATAAATCGTATCTGAAAAGTTTGATCTTTGAACGCTTATTGTGACGAGAGTTTTTAATAAGAAACATTGTACATTCGTTAAAAATCGATATGAGGACTTTGATTTTTTAGCTCATGAACGGCTAGCGCGTCGATCTGGCCCACTGCGAGCCACCTCGATTCAGTGTTCCGATATGGGGCATCTTTTCTCGTGCGATGGATAGCCGCTGGTGGCGCTTTCAGCCTCAGTAAAGTAAGATTCTCGATAAAATGGGGTACCTTGAGCACCCCGCAGAATTTTAAAAAATTGGTATGATTTGAGTCTGAAAAATGAATGTATAACATGTGTATTTCTGTATATTTTGTAACTCGTAGGACATGTCCTGGAGTCTTTTTGTCCGGAACAGATTGTTTCGGTACATTTCTGCCAATATAACTGCCTCAGGGCTCTGCCAACTCATCATCCTAATATACAGGGTGTCCCAAAATTACCTTAGTTTAATGAAATGGGAGGTTCCCGAGATCATTTGAAGCGACATTTTCCTTTGCAAAAATGTTATCCGCGGCTTTGTTTAGGAGTTATTAACGAAAAACACGGACCAATCAGAGCGCGACCTAGACGCGAGTTGGCACAGTCGGCCAATAAACAGTTGGCGAGCCGGGCCGACTGTGCCAACTCGCGTCTAGGTCGCGCTCTGATTGGTCCGTGTTTTTCGTTAATAACTCCTAAACAAAGCCGCGGATAACATTTTTGCAAAGGAAAATGTCGCTTCAAATGATCTCGGGAACCTCCCATTTCATTAAACTAAGGTAATTTTGGGACACCCTGTAGATACTGTATAGATACGTTACTGTTTTGGCCGCGCATGCGCGAGAAAAGATGCCCCATATCGGAACACTGCCTCGATTGCGAGCGTATCGGTACGAGAGACCAGAGTGCTAGCACCACAGCAGTGCAGCACCAGCTATGGCACGACACCCCGCGACACTAGGCCGCTGCCACGCCACACGCGCCGTCGGTCCTTTATGGCGCTTGACGAAGAGGAATGCGCGATTATCGACAGATACGACGATAAATGCCAGCCGCAGAAAGATTGCAGTTCGTTTTAGAAGCTCGCCGATTTACCTTGTCGAGGCAGACCGGCTGGCTCGCTGACTGGCTGGTTGGTCGGTCGGTCGGTCGGTTTGGCCGCTTTCTCGTTCGTTCGTTCGACCTTCTTTCGCAACCTCCAATCGCTAAGCTACGTGCTCGCGTTGTTATTGAATCTGAGAATTCTTCGTGGAAATCGAACCGATAACAATTCCTTTGCCTTGCTCCAGGGACTTTGAAAATTTTATCACCGTCGCGCGTAGAATTTGCGAACAAATTGCACCGCTCCTTCCCAACGGAGCCCCGGAATTATGCATTCTATCGGTAGGAAGTCGTTCGAAATGACTCAAAGGATTATCTGTGTGGACACACAGACGCGAACGAAAAAACTTATATTAAAAAATTATATGTAACCCAAGGAACTGATTGGAACTCGGTTACTTTCTTTAAGAATTATTATTATTGTGTCTACAGTTTTAGGCTACTGTTCGTATTGCGTGTTAACTACGTTAACCTCGGTACTACGATTGATTTGATGGTTGCAGTGGTTATAATTTCTTTGTAGTGTGTTCATAATTTCCTAGAAGAAGGAAATTTATATCGAGTGTATGCCTACATGTGTATGTTCTCTGATAGCTGTACATTAACAACAAAATAGAATTTTATTTCGGTTTAAAGGAAATTAGATAGAGAAATTAGATAGAGTGCATTACTACCCATTATTCAGTCTTTCAAAAAAAGCTAATGAATTCTATGAGATAAATTTAACAAATGTGCGCACTATTTATAGCCTTATCTAATTGACGACATTTTTATCCACGTGTTTAAATTACTAGTTACATATTATAACTTACACGGGGTAATTTATTCTATCAGAACAGGATCTGCATACTTCATGTTTTACCAGTCGCTCCAGCTGATTTAGCTTTCAGTTTCTACCGAGTTATCGCAATAGCACAATACGACTGAATATTGCAACTATCTCTTAATCATTCCTAATAGGAGATAAGATAAATTACCGATACGAAGATGAGATTATAAACTCATACGTAGTTGCCTATAATTTTATGCGACACGAGGAATTTCAATGAACAGTCTGCAGGCCAAGTTGTGAGTTAATTTTAACTTTAGTTCCGTCTTTTCCACCGGGCATCATATCCACTTCGTTCTTTTACATGTATGACAAATGCCACATGAACATAATTTCTGTCAATCTATTGTTGAATTTGTACAATTATTATGCATGCAGTCGTCGCTAGACTGCGGATCTTTATGCTTATGGCTTCTTAAAATTTTCAAGGAATGTTAGAACAGGCCTGGCCAACCCGAATGATTTCACGGGCCACTTTGATGACGCGTAACGTTACAGTGGGCCGCACTTTAGGTAAACATGCTTTTAAAAAATGTAATACAAATACAAAATGAATAAAACTTTATTGTTATACTATGATTCAATGTAATTAACTCTCGAGTTTTTATTAATGAGGTATTTGTTTATCCTATCTTTCACTTAATTTTTGTAAATCTATATTTATGTTCGACGTTGCACATCTTTTGTTAGCTGGTTTTCTAAATTGGCATCAGTTAATGAAGCACGTGAAGAACTCTTTGTAAATTTCATCTTCGAAAAAAATGTTTCACAAATATATGTGAATCCAAAAGCATTTACTAATATAAGTATTGTAAATATTAATTTTTGATATGGACGCAAAAAATTGTTTCACTTCGTTGTTGCACTGCAACTTGATTATATTATAATTACAAATCGATTATATTATAACAATGACACTTCATTTATTTAATATTTTTTGTATACATACAATGAGAAACAAAAGTTTCAATAGCAATATAAAATCGCCCGGCGGACCGCACAATTTAACGTGGCGAGCCGCGAGTTGGCCAGGCCTGTGTTAGAATATAAAATTCCACAGCATTTCGTACGATTTTTACTTATTTCAGATCTATAACAAGGATACCACCACCGAAAACAAGATTTTACATGATTCGACTTTCTTAGAATTTGCCTAGAAAAATTGAAAATTGCACAAACATATGCAGTCTAGTCGTCACTTTTCGGCATTGCAGTGAATTCGCGGACTTCTTTACACCGTGGTAAACAAATAAATTCATTCATTGTTGCGCTAACGTCACATCGTATCATACCGTTTAAGATAGCAATTGTTTGCGAACTGCAGAGCCAACAGTTAATTGGATGCTCCAAGCACTCGGGGAGATTGCTACGAAATTATAGGAGGAAGTGTCGGTATCAATCTCGTTGCGCCAAAGCAAACAGTGGTGTTTGCGAAACATCGTCGAACGATTTTCCGGGAAAGATGCCCAACCTTCGATAAAAGTGAATTGTTGATATTGTTCTTGCTAATCTTTTAAATAAACATCCTCGAAACAGGTGTTGAAAGAACGTACATGTATACGGAACGTGGTGAAACGAATATGTAGTTGTTTTACAAGAAAAACGAATTACAGGAATAGAACAAATAATAAAACTGTCCTTACAAATTTCAACTTTTTTTATGTTCTCAATATACTGTTGGGTCTTTCTTATAGAGTTTTTTGCGCTGATTCTGAATCTGTCCTTAATTTTTCTCCTATACGCACAGTTTTTGAGGAACATGGCTTTGAAAAAAAAACACATTTTTCAACTTTAAACAAATATTGTGATGTTATTATAAAAGATATTGAATTGTTCTTTACAGCAAAAGATTCTGTAGATTTTCCCGAATCCAGTGATATGTAATATTAAGGCATTATAAACATGTTTAAACAATCATTAAAGACGGAGAGACACCACTTTTGCACCAACTTTTGAGGATATTTTTGAATTTATTTCAAAAAATAAGGGTTCAGCGGAAAATCGAACTATACCACGCGATAGAGCAGACTTTTATCTTGAAAAACCACCCTATTAAGTTTGGAACGTCGACGTTTTCATCGAACCAGAAACAGTGCCGGATTAAGCCAGCGCGGGGCCCGTAGCAAATGTTATCACGAGGCCCTAGACTTTGTACCAGGGCCGCTTGTATGAATGACCTTTCCTTTTTCTAGCAGAAATATTGTTAATGTTTCGGCGCACCTTCGATGAAGCGCCCGTGTGCGGGGTCCCTTTTTGTATGGAGCGGGGCCCCCCAAAGCGCGGGGCCCGTAGCATTTGCTACTTCTGCTACGAGGCTTAATCCGGCCCTGACCAGAAAGCAAAATATCTTCGCGCGACGTGAGTTGCCGCCAGTGGCGCTCGGGACGGGATACGGTGCAGCGACGGGCTACGGAGCGGCGAACGACCGTTCTAGCGGTGAGCGCCACTGGCGACAACTCGTGTCGGGCGAAGATAATTTGCTTTCTGGTTCGAAAAAAACGTCAACGGTCCAAACTTAATAAGGTGGTTTCTCAAGATAAAAGTCTGCTCTATCGCTTGGTATAGTTCGATTTTCCGCTGGACCCTTATTTTTTTCGATAAATTGAAAAATATCCTCAAAAATTGGTGCAAAAGTGGTGTCTCTCCGTCTTTAATGATTGCTTAAACATGTTTATAATGCATTAATATTACACATCACTGGATTCGGGAAAATCTACAGAATCTTTTGCTGTAAAGAACAATTCAATATCTTTTATAATAACATCGCAATATTTGTTTAAATTTGAAAAATATATTTTTTTTCAAAGCCATGTTCCTCAAAAACTGTGCGTACAGGAGAAAAATTAAGGACAGATTTGGAAGCAGCGCAAAAAACTCTATAAGAAGGACCCAACAGTATATTGGGAACAAATTTGGTGTTGGACAAGATAGACAAGATAGATCAAATATGCTAAAACAAGGGGTTCTTAAATAAAATATTAAATATATTTCTTGGTTAGAATGTTGGACTGTTGGAAAATTGAGCGGGGTATAACATACTGTATCTGGTAAATAGAATGTGATAGAATTAAAATCGTTGAATGTAAAATCAAGTGCTCCCTAAGTTTGTTGTGATTCTCAATTCAGTTTCTCATTGTAGGATCAGCTAGGTCCTCATTTAACCGAAACGCTTGTTTAGCTGTTTTTAATGAGAGATACACGGTCGTCGGGACAAAACGAGGAGAACGTCGATCTGGCCGAGAGGTTGCTGAAACGAAGAAAAGGATGTAAAAGATTTTGAAGTTGTACGCGATGATGAGTTAATTTCTGAAATGATCTGGACCGTAACGGACGCGCGATACCCATCACTAAATAACGCTCGCATATCCTATCGATGGAGCGGAGCTGTCGGCAATTAGTTTGGAATTACGGTGTACCGATTATGCGAGACGGATGATCGGCAACGGTAGCGTTTTCGATGTAGCTCGTTCGACTCGTTGCCAGCGACATCGATCAGAACAAGCAGCTGTAATAACAGTCGTTAGCCGGATAGTAAAACTAATCAAAATGCGACACGGGATACAGTTACGCTTCGTGCTCATCGATTTAGTTAGTCGATCGCTCCGTATCGCTGATATATGTCCGACTCAATTATCCGCGTATTGTATTTACATTGGCCATGCAGAATTTCTGTTTTCAGCAACAGGTACATGCATACGTGTCGTCCGTAAATATTCCGCCGCCATGTCGACTGTGACAAGCGGTATGGGTGTACGCAGCACCGATAAGCGCACTCGCTGACCTGAATAGCTATCCACAATTTTTGCCAATTTGACAGTTGCTGGGAAATTTAAACTCCGCTCTCGTTATTACGCGGAATTTCTTTTATTGTTGAATTTATGTCCGCGGACGCGGTACTGTCTGTGTCGAACAGTTAGCGCGTAGTAACCTAACTCTAGTATGTACACTGTGACTTTATTAACTACAGTGGATAACAAAAGTAAGTTAATACTCGTATTTTCAATAATGAAATCGCGATAACAGTAATATTTATTCACTTATAAAAATAAACAAGTTGATTACATATTTAATGGTAATGTTGAAAACGAAATTTATCAGGATTATCACAGTGATCTGAAGGTTTATCAAGATATTGATCTTTCTATATTAAATATACAAAATTTGGTGTGACAAAAGTAAGTTAAAGTATCGTTTAATATCACTGCCCAACACCAAATTTGTTTCACAATTACGTTATGATGGCGGCTCTTATAGAGTTTTATGCGCTGATTCCGAATCTGCCTTTAATTTTTCTCCTAGACAAACAGTTTTTGAGAAACATGACTTTGAAAAAATAATATATTTTTCAACTTTAAACAAATATTGTGATGTTATTATGAATGATATTGAATTGTTCTTTGCAGCGAAAGATTCTGTAGACTTTCCTGAATACAGTGATACTCAATGCTAACACATTATGAATGTTTAAACATGTTTAAACAATCATTAAAGACGGAGAGACACCACTTTTGCTCCAACTTTTGAGGATATTTTTGAATTTATTTCAAAAAATACGGGTTCAGCGGAAAATCGAACTATACCACGCGATAGAGCAGAGTTTTATCTTGAGAAATCACCCTTTGGAGTTTGCAATGTCGACGTTTTTTCCCGAACCAGAAAGCAAAATATCTTCGGCCGGCATCAGTTGGTCAATTTATGTTGAGATCGCGCTAGTGATGAGCGCCACGTGCGGCAACTTATGCCGAGCGAAGATATTTTGCTTTCTGGTTGGGGAAAAAACGTCGACGTTGCAAACTCCAAAGGGTGATTTCTCAAGATAAAAGTCTGCTCTATCGCGTGGTATAGTTCGATTTTCCGCTGAATCCTTATTTTTTGAGATAAATTCAAAAATATCCTCAAAAGTTGATGCAAAAGTGGTGTCTCTCCGGCTTTAATGATTGTTTAAACATGATTAAACATTCATAATGTATTAGTATTAGGTATCACTGTATTCGGGAAAGTCTACAGAATCTTTTGCTGCAAAGAACAATTCAATATCATTTATAATAACATCACAATATTTGTTTAAAGTTGAAAAATATATTATTTTTTCAAAGTCATGTTTCTCAAAAACTGTTAGTCTAGGAGAAAAATTAAGAGCAGATTCGGAATCAGCGCATAAAACTCTATAAGAGTGTAATTGTCTACATCATAATGTAATTGTGAAACAAATTTGGTGTTGGGCAGTGTTTAATATTAAACGATACTTTAACTTACTTTTGTCACACCTTTTGTATATTTAGTATAGAAAGAACAATATCTTGATAAATCAGATCACCGTGATAATCGTGATAAATTTCGTTTCCAACATTAGCATTAAATATGTAATCAACTTGTTTCTTTTTCATTATTGAAAATATGAGTATTAACTTACTTTTGTTGTCCACTGTAGCTAGGGCTATTTCCAACAATTATTCCACACTAAGGCTATTTCCAACAATAATTTGCGACTTATTAAAATTATTGAAAGAAGAAATACACTCTCGGCTAGCTTACATTTCTTCCGATCGACACAGAAAATACTTATTTTCCAAAAAAGTCCGCGGTCTAGTTACAACGAAATTAATTAGAGATTATTTCCAATCTACAAAAGCAGCATCTCGTTCATAACACTATTCCTAACTGAGCGAAGCATCGAATATTCGGAGTCATAAATTTGTAGCTGCAGCCGAGCAACCAACCCCACGCAACGTTCGACGAGGGTTAAAGTAAAATCCTCCTATCCTTCACTGTAATTCTCCATCAATACATGTTTGTCTAGTTTTAATCCTATTACTGTTAAAAATTTAATGAAACCCGTATATCAAAGTGAAACACTGGTCATTTATATAACTACTAACTCTGCAAGAGATTTATTCTGCCGTTATGCTATAGTACTCTCCCCCTTCGTTATTCACGAACCGTAGCCTCGTATCTTTAACGGTAGTCGGCATATTTATAGCAAAGAATAAAATCAGATTCTTAAGAAGGAAAAATTTCAGAATACATACTTTGATCCTTTGAAATTAACAAAATTTCTTTTGCACTTACACGATACGCTACTAATTATAATGTTTCTCGAGCGATTCATTATTGCAGACATCTATGTAAACTTGAAATCCTAGCTTATAAACTGATTTCTTAGAAAAATTGTTTGCACCTTTTACGAAGTAGCGGAACCAAATAAAAAAATTTGTTTCTCTCTTTAACAATTTTAACGATATCGATACTCTTAAGTCCTATTTATCTTTCTACCATTTCATGTTTTACCTACTGATTTTTGTTTATGAATGCATAAAATTCTTTGTGAAGAATTGGCACTTTTGGAATTAGTAAATTAGGATAAAACGATCAAAGAATTCCGTGCATCGTTCGGAAACTAACTCTTAACACTTTAACGCTAACCGTAATATGACCAGTCAAATAACCAGTTTCTCATTCTTTATTGTTTCATTGTTGGAATTATAATGATGCTTGCATTAGAAATTATTCAGTAAATTTCTTACTCAAGCACGTATTACTATAAAAATTATGAACAATCTAAATAAATTCAGTCTTGTAAATTGTATAGGACAATGTATACAGGGTGTCCCAAAACTCCTTCAAGTCCGGGAAATGGGAGGTTCATTAGGTCATTTGAAGCGACATTTTCCTTTGCAGAAATTACCGCCGCGGCTTTGTTTAGGAGTTATTAACGAAAAACACGGACCAATGAGAGCGCGACTTGGCACAGTCGGCCAATAGACAGTTGGCGCGCCGGGCCGACAGTGCCAGCTCGCGTCTAGGAGATTAGTCTGTGTTTTTTCGCTAATAACTCCTAAACAAAGCCGCTGCGGCCATTTTTGCAAAGGAAAATGTCGCTTCAAATGACCTAAGGAACCTCCCATTTCCCGGACTTGAAGGAGTTTTGGGACACCCTGTATGTATATCCGACACATTTTGTGCCCGGCACGGTCAGCGTTAACTAACTAGCGTTAACTGTAGGTGGCACGGACCAAACGAAAAGAAAAATCGGACGTGATGCGACGACCGTCACCGCTGCATCATCGGTCGAAAAGTCAGCAGCTGCTGCCAGATGCACGTTTGTTTCAGGCAGTCCAGTCTTCGTAGGGGGGAAGTCCCGAATTAGGCAATTTTCACGTTTCTCGTGAACGCCGAGGAAAGTCTTTAACGACACGATGTTCCGGCCCATCTGCTCCTTGATATACTTTGGCACGAACGGTCTACTCCTTGAACTGTTCGATAGAGTGCGATAAGGAAATGACGAGCTGCGATAAAATAGCGTAGGGCTAACAAACTTTCACGTTCACCGATGTACGATTTTTATACCGAACGCACGAAAAGTGGATTCTTGCGAACACTTAACTCTAGTAATTTGATCGTTTACTCATCTGCTGTATAAACATCCCTGTAACGTAAATTACACATAGACGCGTAACAACTTGTTTATAGACTCGTAGCGTACATAAACTGTGGTCGCTAATATCTTAACGGGGGTTGTGGCATTATGTGAATAAAAAAAGTGACTGTTGCCCTTAAAGGGATAAGAGAGGTGGTTTCCTCCTCATGAAGTATCAAAAACAAACAAGAATAGCATTGAAAAATCTATACTTTATCGTGTTTCATAATCGAAACATATTTAGTTATAATCATTAATTACTGCACTATGTATTGTGTATTTATACTAATATTAAAATCTAGACATCACTCAATCCGAATGTGAAATGTAGAAAGTGATAGAACAGAAAATTATCAAAGAAAATTATATATTATCCATCTGATCTCGGAATAAATAGTATTTAACATGTTCACCAATCTCTGTATGCTTTTAACATTAATTCTATACATAGGTATAATACCACTAAAGCTACAGAACATAATTTTTAACATTGTGACGTAAGAACTGTTTCTAATCATGAATTTGAATCGTTTTTCAGGAGACAACAACTCGAACAGTCTGTCTACTGTGAGTCTGAATCCCGTCGTAATGCGGTGGAGGACGATAGGCAAGATGTTGGGGCCAACCCGGAAAAAATTAAAGTAAGTATAAATGTAATTGTTATAATGTAAGGAGGCTCGACACGGAATTCGTAAAGATGCTCGACACGACGCGACGTGATGCTTCGTCGATCGCTCGCAGGGGACTGTCGATTTTTATTTTAACAAAATCACAACGTAAAACATACATCTGTTAACAAAACATTAACGCGACATGCAAATCAATAAAAACATATATAACACGTAAATCGATAAAAATATATATAACACTTAAACATATGTCATGGCATGCACACTTACATCATTCTTACAACAGCTTCCAGTAATATCAAATTTTTCAAACCTTATCTGCAAAAACGATGGTGTTATATAAATACATATTGTACAAGTTGAGGGTAATTATGAAGAAAGCTAGGCCCCAAAATCCGACAAAATCACTGTATTTTACCGTTTGTAATTATGAAAAATTTATTTATTAAAAGTAGTCAATTATTTATTAAAATTGTCAATAGTTATTTATTAAAATTGTAACAACGCGTGACAGCGAGTAACAATAATAGTAATAAAAATTTAATTTCGTGGATCTGCGGTTTTACTCTAAAAAATTACACAACCCTCTTGAGCAATACCTGATCTTATATTTATACAAAAAGGTATTTATTTCTATGATACAATATATTATTTCGGTGGGTCTGTGAGACCCCACCTTACACTTACGATACATTTTCCCACCTTACCAACGCACAGTGATCGATTCCCCGATTCTAGGTGGACAAAATGGTAAATTTTTGATCAACTTCAGATATCTTCGCTGTCATTCTATTTTGTTTACGAACATTTATTCGTTCGATATAAATCCTAATATTTCGATTGCACGTGGTTATTACGACGTAATACGGCGTTAAAGTTTTGCCTGTGCGAAATACTATAAATAAGCTAATTCGTTTTCATCGTATAACTTGTTTGTTTGTTGTTTAAATTATTATCTAAAAAATGGAGCGTGTAAGCGAAGGTAAGTATCTGATTTTTACATATCGGTATAATTTTATTTTGCCGTGTAAATCATATAAAACAGGTTAACTAATAATACTATTTAAGAAGAGATCAAATTGTATAACTTCTTTTCCCGGACTCGGCCGGACTTCGTTCTTTGATAGTTTTGAAGAATACTTATTTCAAAGTAATGATACTAAATATCGTTTGCCCGTTTTTGCCCGTTCGTCATTTATATCATTTTTTAGTAAGAGGAAAATTACTAAAAAATGTTCCGAATAATTAGCAGTAGAGGCAAAGAGTTTACTCAAATCACCTTGAAAAAGATTACAATTTATAATAATTTAGAATACGTATCTTTGTCATGCACATTCCTTATTATAATTTTGTAATTTTATATTATATTTTTGTAGAACTTTATCTAATTTTTAAATATAAGTTAAGATTAATTCTTTCCATTTTGTGTATTGTTTATTCACGTATTTAAACAAAAACTATAAAATATTTAATTTATGTTATTTTCACAAACGTTACAATTAATTGTTTTAATTGTCCATTCTAAAGAAATGATATACATAATTCTTTTAAGTTCATGTAGTTTTTATACACTTGTCATGATTTCTGACAAATAACGCGTTATTATTACTACAAGAGACCACAAAAATTTGAATTTTGTCCACCTAGAATCGAGCAATCGATCACTGTGCAACGCCGGGTTAAATAAAAAATGGAAAATTCACTGAGGAATAACATATCGTAACTGGTAAATAAAATGTAATAGAATTTAAATCGTTTCTCAAGTTCAAATCAATGTATAATCATTTGCTCCTTTATTATTTTATTAGACAGCGTTCATGCATGTTAACTTATTCAGCGTGCAAGCTCATATTTATGAGACCGACAGGCAAGACGTGTACAGTGTACAGTCATACAACTGCAAAGGGTAAATCATTTTCTTTATGCAAGTAATGTTCAACTTTACATAACAACTGATTCTGCATTACGACAAATTTCATTCTATTATACATTCTTTTATATAAAAGTTGTTCAAATGTTCTATATATTAATATCACGTAATGCAGACAATTATTTTCTTCTTTATCACCGGCGTGCACCATTAAAGGAGTTCCTTTCCTTTATTGAAACATATTCACCTTTTGTCTGCTGTATTCTTACTTCTATTCCGCGGTTCTTTCAGGAACTCGGTTATTTCTACCCGTTTCCATTCTCCCGAGAGATATTCATAAATCTCGAGGTGTGGAAATCTGCGACGCATTCTTATGAAACTCACCCTTGCATTCTGTACTTCTTTTTAGTAAAAACGTCATGCCGTGCCGAGAGGTTCTCTAAATCTCTAACCGTGTTAGAGCAAAGCCGTGTCGTAGACATGTTGCTCGTGCTCCACGTTCCACGGGACTCGCTTTTGTATTACACAAATTTTTCATTTATCTAAGGGACTGTCGTAAAAGTTGAGGCACCGTATAAGTTGGCACAGTGCCTTTTTCCACATTAACGCACTGGAAGCATCAGTGTCATGGTTATCAACTTTATTTCTGTTTGTAAAAGTTCTCTGAATCTCGATCGACAATTGTTTAAACTACAATTAATATTATCGGTGCACTGGTTCGATCAATTGGACAATAAGCAAATTTGCAAAAATATCACACGAAACTTAATTCAACGTTTCGGTCTAAATTTAGACCATTTTCAAGAATGAAAA
This sequence comes from Lasioglossum calceatum, assembly GCA_963966675.1. Classification (NCBI taxonomy): domain Eukaryota; kingdom Metazoa; phylum Arthropoda; class Insecta; order Hymenoptera; family Halictidae; genus Lasioglossum; species Lasioglossum calceatum. The sequence goes on along the minus strand of OZ016545.1, from coordinate 13,755,236 downwards.
TTTCAGTATTGCGTCTGTAAGAATTAATCAAAGACTTTTTTACTTTCTGCTTGTGTGAAAACACGTTTGCCTAACCATTTAAAAATGTCTTTGATTAATTCTTACAGACGCAGTACTGAAATTTTCTATTCTTGAAAATGGTCTAAATTGAGACCGAAACGTTGAATTAAATTTCATGTGATATTTTTGCAAATTTGCTTATTGTCCAATTGATCGAACCAGTGCGCCGATAATATTAATTGTAGTTTATTTCTGTTTATAAACAAACTTTTCATGCGCATTAGAAGCAACAAGTCGCGTTCACAGAGTAGCTGTGCCAAGCAAAGGCTAAAAATATGTCGGAAAAAGTTTTAACGTGTTTCTTACTTATTCGTTTTCAACTGAAAATTCTTCAACCCTGATTACATAAGTATACGGTGACTCCCACTAGTTTTCGGACACTCTTAAAAAGATGAAAATCTTTTTGATGTTGGACCATACAATTGGAACTTTTTTTGAGAATTTATTTAAAATAAATTGCAAGTTGTCGGAATTGCAGAAAAACACTACAAGTTCTAGTTCAAAAACATTAATTTCTTTTTACCTATAACTATATATGTACAGTGGATAACAAAAGTAAGTTTATACTCGTATTTTCAATAATGAAATCACGATAACAGTAATATTTATTCACTTATAAAAATAAACAAGTTGATTACATATTTAATGGTAATGTTGAAAACGAAACTTATCACGATTATCACGGTGATCTGAATATTTATCAAGATATTGATCTTTCTATATTAAATATACAAAATTTGGTGTGACAACAGTAACTTAAAGTATCGTTTAATAATACTGCCCAACACCAAATTTGTTTCACAATTACATTATGATGGTGGCTCTTATAGAGTTTTATACGCTGATTCCGAATCTGCTCTTAATTTTTCTCCTAGACTAACAGTTTTTGCTTGTCATGCCGGGCGAAGATATTTTGCTTTCTGGTTCGGGAAAAACGTCGACGTTACAAACTTCAAAGGGTGATTTCTCAAGATAAAAGTCTGCTCTATCGCGTGGTATAGTTCGATTTTCCGCCGGACCCTTATTTTTTGAGATAAATTCAAAAATATCCTCAAAAGTTGGTGCAAAAGTGGTGTCTTTCCGTCTTTAATGATTGTTTAAACATGTTTAAACATTCATAATGTATTAGTATTGGATGTCACTGTATTCAGGAAAGTCTACAGAATCTTTTGCTGCCAAGAACAATTCAATATCATTTATAATAACATCACAATATTTGTTTAAAGTTGAAAAATATATTATTTTTTCAAAGTCATGTTTCTCAAAAACTGTTAGTCTAGGAGAAAAATTAAGGGCAGATTCGGAATCAGCGCATAAAACTCTATAAGAGCCACCATCATAATGCAATTGTGAAACAAATTTGGTGTTGGGCAGTGCTATTAAACGATACTTTAACTTACTTTTGTCACACCAAATTTTGTATATTTAGTATAGAAAGATTAATATCTTTATAAATCTTCAGATCACTGTGATAATCGTGATAAATAGACTGCGGATGTTCATGCAAAATAAACATTTTCTGCATGAATTTCAGAAAACACAGGCCAAGGAAAAAGTTCTTTACTTCTTTAATAATTGTAGTGGCTTAAAAATAATACATCGGTGTTTCTAAATTCTCTTCGGCTCTAATCTTTTTTAAATTGAACTTACCCATTTTTGTTATAAATGCATAAAATCCGCAGTCTAGTGACAAATTTCGTTTATAAGTGAATAAATATTACTGTTATCGTGTGATTTCATTAATGAAAATACGAGTATTAACTTACTTTTGTTATCCACTGTATATGAAGACTAGTATTGATTAAAACATTGCGTTCCAGAGCACGACGCAAGATTTGTTCGAGCTACTCGAGAGGGTGCAGAGCTCGCGTCTCGATGACCAACGATGCGTTCTTCCGCCGTACTTCTCACAGGTAAGGGCCGCGGCCGCATTCAAGTGTCTCGCATCTATTCTTCGCAATGAAACCAATACTTTCTGGGGAGTTTAAGGGGTAGAACCAACACAATTAGGGTTACAACACGATACCGGCACCCGTATGCTCTTCAAATATATCATCTCACTTTGTTGGAACGGTTGGATAGAATTTCTCATATTTACCGTAGCAGCCGGATGACGATCTCGTAAAACCATCATCAAAATTAACGACAATTTAAATCTACACGTCGTTTCTCACGCTCACTTTACATCACTTTCAACAAACTCTGCTCGCGTACAACTGGCTATTATTCGTTGTTCAAACTCTTAGATAAAAACTATTACATACATAAAATAAATTATTTTAATATGGTATCATAGTGTGTGGCTCCACTTTTACATTTTTCCAGAAATGACATTTTTACAAATTTTTACATTTATGCTTGTAAAACGAAATGGCGTAAATGTACCCTTTTAGTGCTGAGAACGATACGTTGGCGTTGTTGCCCGCACTTTGTTCTTTCGGCACTCTTCTCTCATTGTCAGATTCAACTATTGCTTCGACGCTAAAAGGTTTTAATGTTTTCTTACGTACGAAACTTTCAATGCTGCGCTGACCACTCTAAATTTTTGTAGTATCACTTTGACTATTCTTAGAAAAAATCGAATTTGAACAAAGTAATTTGAGCACTAGTTAATTACTTAAATACAAAATTCATTTCACCACTCAATAGCCTTTTTTACGTTGAAAACAATAATATTCTTCGATTTTTTAATATTTTTCACTGTTTCATGTTTCACCCAGTTCGTTTCTTCATAAATTCATAGAAAACCGCAGTCTATTGATCATACTTAATAAAAGGGGACAGATCGGTTTTATTAAAAGCATTGAAATGAGAGAGGAGGTAGCAGATCGACAAGTTTATCGCTGGTTAAACATGCAGACAAGCCTAATAGTTATAATTTCGTTGCACCGTTGGGATCATTTAGTACAGAAGCTCGGTTGTCGTTTACACATTCAGTGGCACCCATAGGAGCCACGTGGAATCGGAATCTCAATCTGTCTGGCAGAAATGACTCGAAGATAAATGAACGTCATCATCCACGCTACGAGTAGCAAAAAGCTTCAGGACGAATCGTTTGGTCACACACCGCTTGAATTTCAATCAGAATAGTTCGCTTTGTCTGTCTCTCGTCGCAGTGTCTATAAAATTTTCGGTTCACCGCACCGGTTCCGAAGGGAAAATCGTGCCAGTCACGTGCTAAACTGCCCTAAGCCGGGGGTCGGAGTTACCGAAAACAGTTGCGGTATCCATTCGCCCTACCATCGCTCTTCCACGTCACGGCGATCAATTATATCGCCGATTTTCCTATTCGTCAACGCCACCGCAAATTTCTCCGATAGACAGTCAGCATGACTCTCCCGTATTTACCTCAGCATCAAAGCTCGGCGAAATTCGCAAGAAAAATATTTTAAATACTGTTTAGATTCATACATCAAGTATGAATTTGACATATCTTTTTCTAAGTACTTTTCAGTAAATTTGAGAAAGAAATGGTATTTTAACGCAAGAATCCATAATAATTGGAAGCACACATTTATTTTTAGATCTCATATTTCGGTGACACAGAATCGATTGAACGACACAGAACAAAAATATTTAAAAATAAAGCTCTACCATTTTAAATACCCTTGAAGTAAAATGTTACGTTGAAGTGCTTTTCTGCAAATGTTTTCTTTCGAAAAGATACGCAGTATGGCAACATGAGAAAATGGAATTGTCAAATGTTAAATTGAATTGACAATTGTACCCTTCTTCTCGTAAAGTATTTATTCATTAAACAAACGTTGATTCAAAATTCACAAATTATTCACACGTTACACTCAAATTAATCTCCTCTAAAAATTGCATCATTTAATTTTGGTGATCCCCCACAGGGGGGGCATGCTGCACCTCGGGATTCCCCCCATATCAGCGACACCGGCCTGGTTGTTCTGGCCATTTGTTCCTATATTTTTAATATTTTTGGACCTACTGTTTATTAACGTGGGTTAACAATTGCATCAAAAATTCTATAGAAAAATTCACATAGGATGTGAAACATAGATTACTTTCGTTTACGAGACGTCGAAAGAATATAAGATTCATTTAGCCGCATCGTAAAAACGGTTACTGCATCCTATCTTGCCTCTGTAACTTTTGCATCTGCCGTCCAAATGCGACATCCGTAATCATGTGTCTAACACGTGCAGTCATATCGTGAGAAACGGATTCACGTACGTTTTGCCAACTCCAGATGTTCAGGAAATCCGTTTGGTACAATTAGAAATCTTCTATTCATCGATATAGTAGCACACACAAACTATACCCAGACTTAAGTTAAGTTAAGTCTGTGAACCATAGAAGTAGACGAATTACCTTACGAGGGTACGTGTACAGTGTACGCAATCTGTAATACCAACATAGTCACAAATCAGGTCGGTTTCTCTCGCCCTCTGCTCAAATAGAACAATCAGCTAGGGAACTATGTGAAACTGTAGCCACTGCGTTACCCATGGTTCGTCGACAACCCGTTTCACCGACACTGTTTTCATCGACACTATGTGACCGACAGTAACTTTCGAAATATTATGATTTTTTATTCATTTGTGTATACCTATTAATAAAGTTTGTTTATTTGAAGATATTCTGATTAATAAAGTAGCAATAAAAACTTTGATCTAAATAACCATGCTTCGTAATTTTCTTTATTATTTATTATACAAGCAACTAAATGCGTAGAGAACATAACAATGACAATAACGATTAATCTACATTAGCAAATACGCGAATTTGGTGTCAGTGGAAATGAATGAACTCAAACTTGTCGTTAAGTCTATTATTTGACCGTGTCGATGAAAACACAGTGTCGGTCAAACCGTGTCGATGAAAACAGTGTCGGTGAAATGGGTTGCCGTAGCCACGTATGTACTGTTGGCAAAAGCGAGAGGTGAAAATAACTTATCGACAGTCGGTAAGGACACCTCATGTCGGTCATAGTGGAATCCTCTTTTCCAATTGTAACTAAGTGGTTCAGTCATCGCAATAATTTTCCTGTTTCTAGAATTATTTTATCACGGATAGAATATAAGCTTGAATTTATAGAAAGTACGATATTGGTGTAACATCTTGCAATATACGCGTTTTGTGTTTCGAAATATTAATTTTGTAAAACATTCTGTGTTCTTACCACCCCCTCTAAGAATTGTGTTTTAAGCAATTTAAAATAAGAGAAAATACCTAAACCTTTTAAAAATTACATTATGGAGAGCAAAATTGATATCTATTTACTATACACCAATTTGGTAAAAATAATTATTAACCCTTAGCACTCGATTGGTGACTCGGAGTCGCCACTAAAAATTGCTGTACCATTATTCTAAATATTGTTTACTTTATTAAATATGTTGTTACCTAACCAATTACTAAACGTTTAAGTATTGTATGAGGTATTATATAAATTTTATATTATACGTCATACAACGAAACAAATTCGTATGGAATCGAATTATTTTAGATCGGAAGAAATGTTTATTCTAAATATTGTTTACTTTATTAAATATCTTGTTATCTAATCAATTACTAAACGTTTAAGTATTGCACGAGGTATTACATCAATTTTATATTCATACAAAGAAACAAATTCGTATGGAATCGAATTATTCTAGATCGGAAGAAATGTTTATTCTAAATATTGTTTACTTTATTAAATATCTTGTTATCTAATCAATTACTAAACGTTTAAGTATTGCACGAGGTATTACATCAATTTTATATTCATATAAAGAAACAAATTCGTATGGAATCGAATTATTCTAGATCGGAAGAAATGTTTAATTTTCGAGTGCAAAGGGTTAAATATTGAATTATATATTTTTACAATACATTTTGAAAGTCCGGTTAACGGTAAACTAGATTTTTGCTGCATCCAGACTTCGCTGAATAAGAACAAATTACGAGTATAATAGGAAGTTATTATACTTGAACAGTTTGTTCGAAGAAAAGGTTCAGAAACATCGTAACCATTTGGAAAGTAAGCGATTCGCGAACAGTGTGTGGGGACTGCGAATTTCCTTTGTCTTCCGTCTCATTGTTGTCAATGCAGACGGCAAATAAAAGTTGGAAATGCGGGTCGCAGTGTATTGGTAAAACGAGGTGCACATGCGATCCTCAGGATGTAAGGGGGAGAAGCACGTTTCCGGCCGTGCAGGTACGCAGACCGGAAGTGCTGGTTGAACCACCACGATCAACCGTGATGGTGTGACTTTAACCGAACGGCCGGGAAGATTTTCTGATTTCTGGCTTGCTCGTTGTCCGTGAAGATCGTAGATTCGACTTTGACGACGTTCACGGTATACATACAACGGGTCATTGTACCCCCGCTTTTACGTGGGAATGACCCCGAAACCAGCTTGTAACCGAAGTCGAACTTGACATCGTTACGCTTTCAGCATATTATGAAATCGCTATCGTGCCACAAAGAAAAAATCATTATTATCGTACAGAAAATACGCTGACCTTAAATTATTCATCACGAGACTAGCCATGCATTACTAATATGTGTCGCATTGTATTCGAGCACAGTATACCTATGTACAGTACATGGTTTTATTTCTCGTCGATAATACTATGCTGATAAACTTCAATGCAGACGACAATGAAAACAGAACTACGACCTCACAGCGCCTCATAATTACTACTGCGGATCTTTATGCATTTATGAAGAAATTGGTTGGGGTGAAATATAAAATATTGAAAGATTAAAACAGTATTAAAATATTATCGTGATGTTGTTTTTTAATGTAGCAGAGTCGTTAAGGGATCAAATCAATTTTTAATGTTATTCCTGTATACAGTGTTGAGCAAATTTTATTTTAAATAATAAATAAACGTGTGATTTAAATAAATTATTATTTCTTATTTGCAAATAAAAGATTAATTTATTATTTGGATTGAGGTAGAAATCAAATAAATAGGTTTTGGTCTTCTCTTACTTGTCAATACAAATAATAATTGAAATTGTATTTGTAAATAACAATTAACTTTATTATTTTAAATAATTCATTTGGACTTGCCCGAATAATAAATAACATGTTATTTAAATTCTTATTTAAATAATTATTTATTTAAATAAATTTATATATTGCCCAACACTGCCTGTATAGCATAATCAATGCAAAACCTTTTTATTTTGCATAAAGATCCGCGGTCCAATTACTACAATCCGACCCAGAGAGAATCGTCTATTGTATTTAATATTTTCCAAGTAAATTGATATATCAAACAAGCAATGCATTAATTACACTGTCCAACACCGTTCCCGATATACTGTTGGGTCCTTCTTATAGAGTTTTTTGCGCTGATTCCGAATCTGTTTTTAATTTTTCTCCTAGACGCACAGTTTTTGAGAAATTTGAATTTGAAAAAATGGCATATTTTTCAACTTTGAACAAATATTGTGATGTTATTATAAAAGATATTGAATTGTTCTTTACAGCAAAAGATTCTGTAAACTTTCCCGAATCCAGTAATATTATACATCACTGTATTCGGGAAAGTCTACAGAATCTTTTGCTGTAACGAACAATTCAATATGTTTTATAATAACATCACAATATTTGTTTATAGTTGAAAAATGTGTTTTTTTTCAAAGCCATGTTTCTCGAAAACTGTGCACATACGAGAAAAATTAAAGACAGATTCGGAATCAGCGCAAAAAACTCTATAGGAAGGACCCAACAGTATATTGGGAACATAAAAAAAGTTGAAATTTGTTGGACAGTGTTATTCGTATTCGCATTATTACATATTTATTACTAACTCGTGAAAGAATAATGGCTGCTCATATGTATTTCATATCCTGCAATAACTATTACATGATAGGTTCAATCCTTTTGTTGTGTATTAAAAGAATATCATTCCTGAGGGAGCGTTTTTGTTTGGTCAGTCGTTTATTGATTATCCTTTGTATAACATCTGATATGTTGTTCTTAAATATATGGTTCGTTAAACATTGACAATTCCATCCACTGCGTGAACATGTTTAACAATCGCAATACGGAATTTTAAATATAATTAAATAATCCTTTCTTTGAAGAATTAACACAAACACGTTTCGTAAGTTTTCAAAATTATTAATCAATTCGAACTCGATCTCGCTACTACTACGTTTCTGCTAAGTTTAAACCTTTTCGCCCCTCATGCTAATTTTACTTATCAGCCACGAATCTGCTGGCATTAGCGCTGACTTTAGCCGTCATCCTACGTAACTTAAATCGATGAAACACGTGAATTACGAGTTTGCCTTTACTCGAAAGTACGCATACCATTAGTAATAGTTATTTATGCGAGTAATTTTGAGGTGTTCCTTCTACCTCATTCTGTTCTGGCGAAAATGATAGAACCACAAGCTTTAAATATCACTGTCCAACAAATTTCAACTTTTTTTATGTTCCCAATATACTGTTGGGTCCTTCTTATAGAGTTTTTTGCGCTGATTCCGAATCTGTCCTTAATTTTTCTCCTATACGCACAGTTTTTGAGGAACATGGCTTTGAAGGGAAAACATTTTTCAACTTTAAAACATGTTTGAACAATCATAATGTATTAATATTGTATATCACTGGATTCGGGAAAGTCTACAGAATCTTTTGCTGTAAAGAACAATTCAATATCTTTTATAATAACATTACAACATTTGTTTAAAGTTGAAAAATATGTTTTTTTTCAAAGCCATGTTCCTCAAAAACTGTACGTATAGGAGAAAAATTAAGGACAGATCCGGAATCAGCGCAAAAAACTCTATAAGAAGGGCCCAACAGTATACAGGGTGTCCCAAAATTCTTTCAACAGTCGGAAATGGGAGGTTCCTGAGATCATTTGAAGCAACATTTTCCTTTGCAAAAATGTTATCCGTGGCTTTGTTTAGGAGTTATTAACGAAAAACACGGACCAATCAGAGCCCGGCGCGCCAACTGTCTATTGGCCGACTGTGCCAACTCGCGTCTAAGTCGTGGTCTAATTGGTCCGTGTTTTTCGTTAATAACTCCTAAACAAAGCCGTGGATAACATTTTTACAAAGGAAAATGTCGCTTCAAATGACGTCAGGAACCTCTCATTTCCGGCTGTTGAAGGAATTTTGGGACACCCTGCATTGGGAACTAATTTGGTGTTAGACAGCGATATTATACATTTGCAGTTATTATGCTACGTTTCAATAAAATTACCAGATCCACAATATCGTCTACGGTATTATTAAATGTGTATTTGCAATTTGCAAACACCAATACTTCATCAAAAAGTAATAAGAATTCAGTATGCATGAGTTGTCGTTTCAAAATTAATTGTTATAATGTGAGGTCGTCAACTTATGCAAGTGACTCTAGTAATTTGATCACCTACTCATCTACTGTATAAACACCCCTGTAATGTACGTTACACATACATATTTAGTCGCGTAATAACTTGTTTATAAACTCTTAGCATACACATAAACTGTGGTCGCTAATATCTTAACCGGGGTTGTGGTATTATGTAAATAAAAAAGTGACTGTGTTAAGTGCAAAGAAATAAATGAAAGAAGTGCAAAGAGTCAAGCTTCCATACCTGTGGAAAATAATTCGAGTCGATGGAAATTTTATTTCGATTTATATGCAGAGGTTTTTAAAGTGCAGTTTGATCTTATCGAGGTTTGACTATAACTTTAAAACTGTTCGATTATCCGAACCACCTCGGTCACAATTAGTTCGGATAATTGACGCCTTACTGTATTTTTGTTGACATGGGAGATCTTGGCTTCGTGCTCGACCTGAAAATCAACGCTGCTCCGAGAGAAAGAAGCGTTACGCGAGTCTCTATAAAAAAATTATACCAGGTTAGCAAGGAGAAAGTAGCCCGTCAATCTAGTTCGTATTGCTCCCAGGAAAAATATTTGTGGATGGGTAGATGTAGATACGTGTGATTCCACACGTTGCCGCTTCCCGATAGTTATTCAAACGCGCGCAGCTGTCTGTTATCTCGCATTTAAAAAAGAAGCCGACCTCGACATCGATATCTATTCATTCCGACCGATGAAATTTTCATTGAGACGAAACTGTTTCTTCTCCAAATGGTCGGCGGAGTGTTATCGCGCGGCGGGCAAACTTCCGCAATTCAGTTTATTAATTGATACTTGTCTGAACCAGTAGAATCAGGCGAAAGTTTCTCATCTCGGAGATAAAGACGAGAGCACCAACAACCACTGATCTAAATACGAATTTTGTTTATTATCGTTCGTTGCTCGGCATCCGAAACTTGCGAAACAATAATTATATGGAGCTTTTGTAGGTTTACCCAGGGCCGGATTAAGCCCCGTAGCAGGAGTAGCAAATGCTACGGGCCCCGCGCCATACAAACAAGGGCCGATACATGAGCGCCTGTCCATGCCAGGGGGCACAGATAGATTTCCTAAAAAAGAAGCTCATTCATTGTGGTTGCCGCAAAAGTGCGCTACATTTACACACGAGCGGCCCCGATGCAAAGTCTTGGGCCCCGCCATAACATTTGCTACGGGCCCCGCGCTTGCTTAATCCGGCACTGGGTTTACCTATCAAAAACTAAAGGTGACTTTGATAACTCTGGAAAAAACATTTGGTGCAATCAGCTTAAAGCACTCCTTGAACCACGTTATTTCAGTTAAAAGAATTTCTGATGGAACCGCTAGCAACAGAGTAATCTAAGCGGATCACGCTTCGTGAGTCAACCTGCATTTGCCAAAAAACACGGAGAGGGTTCAAGCGTGTGCCATCAATTACGTGACCGACTGTAGTTTAGACATGTTCGCAAACTTCTAAGAAAACTATAAACCATTTGGTCTGTAAAATATGACTTGTAATGGCTACGCTGTACGTAAAAATATACTATTCTCTCTGAAGGAAAGGTTCGAGTACGCGAAGATCCGCGTTAGCAGCGAAGGGTCGCGACAAGGTTAACGTTTTGAAAGACTCGCGCGAGATATTCTGGATGTCCAGGGAAGAAGGTGAAATGGGTGGTGAGGTCATAGCGTCGCGGGACGCTTATAGCCGTGGAGCGTCGTTTTCGGGCGCAGGAAGTTGGGTAAAATAATGAAAGAGGTGGACACAAAGGAATGGGAAGCCTCAGTACCTACCTGCCTACCGGCAGCGAAATAAGTCGACCACGAAATGACATCCGCTCTCCTGCCAGTCTTCCTCCGCCATGACAGCCTGTTTCCTCTCGGTTTCACCTTCCTCCACCTGTCGTTACCTTCAAACACGAAAGAATTCGTCCTGCCGCGCCGTCCGGTTAACGGAAACACCGGACCCAACCGTATGATCTTACTCTTGGTATGTCGAACTAATTTTATTTTCCCGACTGCAAGTTGCTTTAACTCGACAAATGCGTTCGGCTAAAGGAAGCCACTTGCGCATCGCATCTCCGCTCGTTATATCCTGCTTTTCTTGCTTCTTGGCTTCCATCTTTGCCAAATATTATCACTAGACCGCTGATCTTCATGCATTCGCAGCTTGCGAAAATCTTCCAGAAAGATGCGCATACTTATGTAAGAATATACATACATATACAGTGACTCCCAAAAATATTATATTCAGACACTAGGTATAACTAACTTTACAACTTGATAATTCGTTTGTTGATAAAGCAATCGTCCTGGGAATTGTTTCTAGCATCTATTAATGTTGATAAACATAAATAATTTATTTGAAAAATATACGTACATTTCATAATAAAAATTATTAAAAGAAGTAATGTACCATTTGTGGCTCACAAAAATATTCGGACAAAATTAATTTTTCTATTTAGACAATGTAATTTAGCATTACAAAATTTGTTTAATACTTCGTGGCGTAACCATTTTGTTTAAGAACATGTCTTAACCTGTTTGGCATATTATTTGTAATTTTTTAAAAATATTCAACAGTTATATTCGACCACTCAGTTGCAATCCTTTGTTTTAATTCGGCTATCGATGTAATTGGGGTTTTTCGAATTTTTCTATCCAATTCATCCCATAAATTCTCGATAGGATTAAGGTCCGGTGATTAGGGCGGCGGATGAAGAATTTTGGTATAAAATTTTCGTATAAAAATTAACAAGAATATATTCTATTGAACAAATTTAGGATACATTGAGTTATGGAAAGCTTATAATAAATTTGTTAGTATTTACCGATACGCAGTTGTTTCGCTCGCAGTGGTTGATGATTGATCTGATCCGCAGCGGGGATGATGATGATGAAGATGATGATAATGATTTATAATGTTCAGCGGGTTAACACGCTTTACGAATTTTGAACTCTTGAATAAACACTTTTATAACTTTGATTAAAATTTTGGCAAACTATGTACTCTTTTGACTGGAGAAAACTGAACTGTTGATTTGTAAATGAAACGGACTGCACTTGTGATATGAAATTGAAGTGAGCTGTACTTGTAACTGAAAATTTGTAGTGGAAGAGAGCTCCTGAGGATGAGCTGTCCCTTTTATAGGTTGGTCAATCCTTTGTTCTTAATTTTCATCAGGTGATTATTTCGTCACCACTTCCTATTAATTGCTTTCTTCTCTGTCACTCTCGTCTATTACATTTTTCGTCTTCCTCTTGGCTGGATCATATTACATTTGTTTATCTCGTAGCTTGATTTCTTCTTAACTGTTTTCCTCTCAGTCACTCTCTTCTTAATTATGTGCATTGTATTTTTTATCCTCCTCTTGACCAGATCATATTACATTTGTTTATCTCCTAGCAACAAATTGCTCATCGATTCTTTTTCATTTCTACGCAGTCTTTAGTGATGGACAATCTTCAGCGGATATTAGCTCACGATTTATATTTGGAAATGACTAAATCATTTAATGAAATAAATTTCGCTACGTATTTATTTCGTTTAATAAAGATTCAAACGAAAAATGAGTTTTCCTAATTCTATCGCACGCAGTGTGGTATAATATACGATAGTTTGACATTAATTTGATATTTTATTTCTCGTACATCATTATTGAAGCAAATATATAAAAGATATTAAGAAAATGAATGTTATGTTTGATTTTATCATGAATTATTATTATTGGCTAAACCACTGGACGTGACACTACTGACAGTAGTGAGGTGGCATGGACATCTAATGGTCCACGCGATTCTGTTTGTAAACAAACGTTTTCGCGTTCTTGGAATATCGCGTTCCCAGAAGGCGATTGCCAGAGAAATATAATACGTGTCCGAATATTTTTGTGAGCCACAAATGGTGCATTATTTCGTTAAATAATTTTTATTATAAAACGTATGTATATTTTTCAAATAAATTATATATGTTTATTAACATTAATAAATGTTTTATTGCTGGAAACAATTCCCAGGGCCATTGCTTCATCAACAAACGAATTATCAAATCATAAAGTTAGTTGTACCTAGTGTCCGAATATTTTTGGGAGTTTTTCACAGTTACACCGTCCTGATTCATAATGATTACACTGCGGATTTGATGCATTTATGACAAAAACGTTTTAAAAAGATTTAACGACATCAGTTTATTAGTTTCGGCTTGATAAGATAATTCAAAGAAGAAGGACATTTTTTTCGCCACCTGTGTCTTGCAACCAATGCAAACATCTTTTTATAACGACAACATTGAATTAATATAATTATGTAAATTGATACAAAATTTTTAACGTTTTTGTTCCTAGCAATTTCGTTTTTCTCTGTTGCGAATTCGTAATCGTAACACATTTTACCATCGCTAGTTAAATTCTGTACCTCGTACAGTTGACCTTGAAAGATTAATGCCAATGACAGAGATAGATTGTTGCCGTAGTCCAAGGAAAAAATTGTTTTTCGCCATTAGGACAACGCGTTGTACATGCTCAGCAAATAGCTGTAGCCGTTAGTTTTTTTGCATACAGAGTTGATCGGATTCACCTCGATATCCTTTGGACTATAGAAATGAACTGTATGTATATTCATTCAGTAAAAATCAGCGAGTAACGATAGACGTAACTGCTATTAATGGTTTCGTTGGCATAACTTGAAGTTAAATCATTGCAAACTCTGTTTTATTTTTCCATATAAAACAAAATCTATCAGCATTAGACTATTACAGAAATTTATTCGTTACCTATGTATATCTATAATATTATATAAAATGATCATTGCTATTTACAAATTATTACAAAATAATTTATCTCCATTTTAATCATCTATAATCTATGTATGTATAATATATTTTTCAACACGCATTTGCAACACGATACATATGGATGTTACGTTTGCATTAATTCTTGAATTAATCTTGTTTTCATCAACTACGTTCTCATGTTCCTTTATTACTAGACAGCGGATTTTATGCATTCAATACAAAAACGAGTACGTGTAATTTAAAAATTTAAATTTAAATTAAGGAAAAGATTAAAAACATTAGAAGAATTGAAGAATACTGTTATATTATTAGTAACCTATTAACCATATTAAGAGAGAAATTGAATCTCTATTTCACACCAGTTTGTTGCAATTCACATAGAATATTTTTATTTTGCACAAAGAACCGCTGTCCACTTATTACAATTAAATGTTAACGGTCCTATACGAGATAAGTATTGTTTGCGTGACATTTCTGTTTAATCTTTTGCATATATTGGCAAACCGCCGTGACCGAGTCATAACGCGAGTAGATTTTCTCCGTATACATACCTAACGGAAAGTAAACGTTTTGAAATAATCCTTTTGATACTAAGCATTCTCTTCGGTTGAGCCCTCAGAAGTAGGTCAAGCAAATAACCTACAGTAAACTTGATAGGTAGAGAAACAATTCTACGTCGAACACTATTAATCCCAATGACGTCATCGAATTTACAGCGAAACAGTAACCGAATTCCAGAAAATCAATTAGTATAAGAGCAACGTAGAATTGGTAGAGAAGTACCAATCAATTTTAAAGTTTCTTGTGATCCTTTATATGTATCCTGTAATGTATACACTGTACTGCTGTAAAGTATCGAAAATAAGGAGAGCAGTAAAAAATAAGAATGAGACGATTTCAAATACGAAGGGTTAAATTGTCAAGAACTGACGAGTCGGTCACGAGTCATAAAGCGCCACGCGCGGAATAGTTTCAGTTTCTATAATAACAACGTGAAGAAAGCGTGTAAAACACTTTATTCTTAGTAACAAATCACGACACGAACTGAAAATGTTAAAGAACATTTGATAAATCGTTCGACCGCTACCAGTTGGAAACAGAACGGAAATAGGCACGCTGTAGAGCTACGCTCAGTGATATTTCAAATAATGCTAGTTTTTGTTGGATTTACACAGTTCTCTACTTCTGAAAATCACAATTTAAGACGTCAATTATTTTCTTTATTTACTCGACGACGCACAGTGTGACGTATGGCCTTTTTAGCTGGACAAAATTCTAAATCGCATATTTTTCAATATTTATCAATTAATATGTTTACAGTTGTATAAAATATGAATAATTATTAACTTTTTACAACATGTAGTTGGTTTTTGTTGATTGAACAATATATTTTAAGTGATTTATAATTAAATATAAAATACAACAAAGTTAGTAATGGATCTATGTAACACAGAATGATTTAACAAGCAGAGTAGATATTATCAAAGAAGACGTCATTTTGAATTATGGACAAAAAGAATGTAAATATAATTTACCAATTTACTTTTTGGAGATTCAGACATATTCTAACGGGAAAGAATTATTCTTTGGTTTAGTATAAGGTTTCAATTTATTAGAGTGAAAATACATGTTTTGAGATGCTATATCCATCATATATAGAAAATTTAAATACTCTTTAATACATTTTAACATATTTCTAGCGCGTATGGAAATGTGCCCATTCATTTATAGGTTAGGCGTTCGTCTTTTAGGTGAAGTTTACATGCTCTGTAAACATATAACAAAAGAATTTTAAGTTTTAATATTCGAGGGTTTTAATACATGGTTATTTTAGATTATATTGGCACAGTTAGTTTTGTTTATTTGAATGTTAATTTTGTCCAGCTAAAAAGGCAATTCGCCACACTGTGCGACGTATTAAAAAATGTTAATAAATAAATTTAAAAAATATTAAAAAATATTTCGGAAAAACAAATTAAAATTAATAAGTTGCAGATATTTGTATGCAATCTACGTAAATGGTGTATTTGAAAAAAGAACTAACTTAACACTAACCGTACCGGGTGCAAAATGTATCGGATATAATTTTATAAAAATTACAAGACTGAATTCATTTAGAGTTTCCACAATTTTTATAAAAATACGTGCTCTGGAATAAAGAAATTTATTGAATAATTTCTAATAGAAGCATCTTTATGATTTCAATAATTAAAAAATAAACAATGTGAAAGCGGTCATTTGACCGGTCGCGGTTCGGGGGAGAGTACAATTTCCGTGGCCCCTCGTTTTGAGGTTATATTTGTGTTCTTGGGGTCATTTTAAGAAAAAAATGTAATATAACATGGTGTCGAATCAGCCTGGTTTAGCCGGTATAGTAGATTTCTTTTTTTTATAAATCTGTAAATATGTCGGTAACTGTGCGAAATATGGGAAAATATCGAAAGACCTTTTTTGTAGGAAATTAAATTTTCAACAATTTATGTCCTGTGACATTTTTCTATTAGCTGCGCAGTTTCCGAGTAAATTTATATTTCGGTGAATTTGCAGAACAACTGCCTCTCCCCTGAGATAATGGTCGGGGGAACGTAAAGGCTCCGTTCTGAAAAGATCACATTCTGGATGACATCTACAATGGGAAGATAATGTGAATAGAGTGAGTTATGGTTAGGTAGTGAGAGGGGGCGGAGAGGGCCGACCCGTCCACGGATATGAAAATACAGGGGTAATGTAGTAGTAATTTCAAAAAAATTATTTTTTTTTAGTTTAGATTGGTTTAGTTTGGTTTAGTTTAGAAAAATGTGATAGGACATACATTGTTGGAAATTTAATTTTCTACAAAAAAGGTCACTTTATATTTTCCCATGTTTCGCATAGTTTCCAAGATATTTGCAGGTTTATAAAAAACAGGAAATCTACTTTACCGGCTAAACCAGGCCGATTTGACACCATGTTATATTACGCGCATACCTGCGTAATTCGTAATAAAAGAATCGATTGATCGTTAAATCGCAATAAGAGAGAGAGAAAAAGGAAGATCGAAGTTCCCGTGGCATCGAGTTTACGCGCTCGATGGCGACCATGGCAACGTTTGTTCACGGTACGACAGCAGGATGTCGAAGCGATCGGGTCTCGCGGGGCGTGGAGGGGCCAACGTGCTGCGGCGTAGCGGGTCGGGGAGGAGCGTTGCGGGGAAGAGAGCGTGAGAGAAAGAGGGGCGGAGGAGGAGGAGGGGCATGGCGGTGGAGAAGCAGGGACAGCAGACGAGGCAAGCCTCTCGAACCGTTCGGTCTCGGTCTCGGTCTCGATGCCAGTCGCGTTTCTGCAGTTCCACCTAGTCGAGGTGTCTGTACGCGCGATCCCTCTTTCACGGCTGATTCCGTTGTGTGTCCGCTTTTGTTTGTGCGCGCGCGCGTGTACACGATCCTTTCTGGCGAACGCGCCCACGGTGTAAACACTTTCTATTCTGACCTCGCTCGGTAAATCGAAACGTGGGCGACGAACAGAGGTGGCCGAGGAGACCGACCAGTCAGGAAAAGAGTGACACACGCTCACACGCACACGTTTCACACACAGAAATACGCATACATTCACGCGTATTCACAATCGTCGTTCGGTGGCGATTCCGTGCGAGGTTTATCGCTCGGTAGAATCGCGGAGATCGAATTACAAGAATGACAGTGAACGTCAGGGTCGGAACGAACTATCGCGTGTCCCAGCCTCCGGTAAACCACGAACGAATGGGATCCTAGTTGTTCGGTGTGGCTGTACGCGGGGGACACGCGCGTGTAATGTCAGTGAACAAGGCACGCTAACTTTCCGCGTTCACCAAAGGCTCGGCGGCGAAAGGCGAAAGTTTTTGTGTTGACCCCGGTGCTGCTGCTGCTGCTGCCGCTGCCGATCGAAACTCCTGCTGGCTCGTTTTGTCCCGGTGAATCTGCTACGTTTAACGTGTTGCTTTGAAACGGTTCTTTTCTTTTTCGCGCGAGTTTAGGGCGCGTCGGCAACAACGAACAAGTGGCGCGTATGTATGCCTTGCTCGGATACCAGTGCGATCTGTGGCCAAGTCCGACTTCATTTAGAATTTCCTCGAGAAGAGTCTATTATTCGGAGGATCGGTGCGAGCTATACGTACACACCATTAAAGGGTGCAACAGGACACTCGCGTTAGGTTAGGTCCGGAGCATCGAAGATCGAACTGGTTCCCGTAGTGCGGACGTCCGCGAGGATACCGACGCACGGTTGGTTTGGTGGTCTTCCGGCGATATCGAGGATACAGCAGACTCTGTGGACTGTAGACGGTTATGATGGGTGTATTGAGGTGGAGGCACGATCTCAGATCGGATGCCGGCCAACAGCAGCAACAACAACGACCAAACGCAGACCGGTCCTCCACAGGACACAATAATCACGCGCACGCGCACACCCACACGCACACACTGCCGAAACTCATATCACAGGTGAGTTTTTCCCGCGCTCTTCCGACACCTTCACGCGACCTGATCAAACTCGGATTTCGGAGCTGGGTAACGTTTGGCAGGAAAATAGTATTTTAACCCCTTGCCGTGTCATTTTCTCTACAGCTGCAGTGGTCTTTATTCAGAAAATGTCGTAGAACAGAACAGAAAATTTATATTTTTGGTATGGCTACATTTATTTATTTATTTAACGTCGCTTTGAACTCCCTTTTTCGGTGTTATTTCGCGACGGGACCTACAGTTTTTATAAGGTGGGTTCCGAACCACTTTGGGCACCACAGTTTAAATAGCACATGGACGTATGGCTACATTTATTTGGTGAACTTGCCGATTTCCATGGCCTTGACATTAATCATCTCATTATCGTAAAATCTTAACGTCTTCGACTTGGAAAAGATACTCCAATAAAAAGAAAGAGCTTGAGAATCAATACTAATCTAATACTTCGTCGATTAATTCGTGAATTAACAAGGTTGCATAATTTGGCTTGACAATAAAAACAAGTTTATGGAAGAAATGATATTTTAACGGAAAAATCTATAACGCATCAATTCATTTTGGACAAAGTCCTATTTTTAAAGCAGTATTCTTGAAATAAAATATTGTTTTCGAATAATATTTTCTGGCCAATTCCACTTCTCACTGCTCCGTGAATTCTCTCGGACAACTCACGACGTTGTACGCTACCCTCGTCAGTTCTTCTTTTGCCTCGCTCTTGAGATTAGGATGGTCTTTACTTGGGATTAGGGGACTGCTTATCGTTTGAATCAGATGTGCGAAGGCAGAGTCTGTATTGCCGACAGTTGTAGTATAACGGTGAAAAGGAAACGTACGGACTACTGATACCTTACCTTCCATTTTACGAATGGGATGTGTATTCCCAGCAGGGTTGTAATGCACGTTATCGTAAAATATATATGTACTACGTAGACTCCTTGTATTATTGTATTACGTTCGCATCCGAACATTGAAATTTGAACTTACAAGAAGCTTTTTACTCTATCATTTTTTACAACCTAGAATAATTCCATTCTATAATAAATTTGGAATGTTCAGGGCTCACAGCTGATCATTTTTCAAGGATGTAATTCAGTCATTTCTTTCGAGATTATTTTTTTAAAAGGAGATTTTTAATTATGTATTAAGAGTGATAATTAGTTTTCTGAAATCTACGCGTTACCGTTTCACTAGTTTCGAAACTGTTTTCTAGATAAGTTATAACATAATTTATTGATGTTTTTATATGAAATTATTATGGATCAGTTATGGGGTCGAAAGCATATTCAGTTGAAAAATTAATTGATATATCTATGTATTTCAGAATATGTTCCATATTAATTTTCATTTCTGATATAATTTATTCGAGGTATTTTTTAATTTTCACAGCGACTTAAATTCACCAACGTTCATTCGGAGAAAGTCCAAGTCAGTGACTATGAACTGTTTACACAACGTTCTATAAATATTAGCGCGCGACATGATACGAGAGATTGTTAAAAAAAATGTAATAAATCTTGAAGTTGGCTTTATTGGAGGCTTGGAGTTATTGATGGTACTTAAACTCCCGGTCCAACAGCCATGTGCTTCAGAGATGCTCATCTCGCGTTTCATTTTCGACTTCACGGCCTCCTTCAGACGCAAGCACACACGAGCTAAATACACACGAAAGTTGACAAGTAGTCTACGCTATGTGTTACGCATCGATTTGGAGAAAACTCCGCCGAAGAGTGATGGTTTAAATCCTCGCTCGTTCTTAACAAGTTATAAACTAGACTGACGGATGTTTATGCAATTTTCAATTTTCGTAGACAACGTGTAACGCCTTCTTGCGTCCATCGAATATTTACCGTAATAATTCTGTTTCCCGGAAAATTCCATCAAAACTTAACAAATCATTATCAAAAGATCTCGCTCTCTCTTCTATTATTCAGCTTACTCCTTTGAGCAGTTATTAATTATGTTCTAGACAGTTACCCATATATTCATAAATATAAGAAACATTTTCGTAGTTTGATTTGAAAACTAGATAATTGCAAAGAGAAATTAATTTGAACATCATCAAGATCGCTATTTATTACGAAAGTAATAAATATATCTGAGAAAAACGGAATGTTTGTGTATAAACCTCCTGTCAACCAGAGTTGTGCTAATTCAATTACATTGTAATTCAATTACTAAGTATTTTAATCAGGTGTGTAATTGAAATACAATATAATTAAAATACAGCTCTCCAAATTATAGCCCAGAACTTTGAAGAAGTACGATATATTTTTGTTTTTATTTCATATACTTGTTTGCTTTAGGGTTGAATTTTAAAAAATGTGTAACGTACAGAAGTTATTTCTGTTCCTTATAAATTCCTTCTGTTTGAAACCTACACATGGATTTTTCAACCTCTTCTTACCTATCACTTTATCATTCTTTAATTTCTAATTTTAATTTAATTACATTGTAATTCTTAATTAATGTAATTTAATTACGAAGTATTTAAAAATTGTACTGTAATTGCAATTACGAATTACATTGTAATTTAATTGAATGAAGATCTGAATTATAAATTACAATATAACTGAATTACAATGTATTTTATAATTGCACTCCATTGCAATTACGAATTACATTGTAATTTAATTGAATGAAGATCTGAATTATAAATTACAATATAACTGAATTGCAATGTAATTCAAATACAATGTATTTTATAATCGTACTCCATTGCAATTACGAATTACATTGTAATTTAATTCAATGAAGATTTTAATTATAAATTACAATATAATTCAATTACAATGTATTTTATAATCGTACTCCATTGCAATTACGAATTACATTGTAATTTAACGGAATGAAGATTTGAATTATAAATTACAATATCATTCAATTACAATGTATTTTATAATTGTACTCCATTGCAATTACGAATTACATTGTAATTTAATTGAATGAAGATCTGAACTATAAATTACAATGTAATTCAATTACTTTGTAATTATAATTCCTGGAGTAATTCAATTGTAATTCTGCACAACTCTGCTGTCAACAACCAGTTACTAGAAAAAGTTTTTAAAATTTCCTGAATACGTAAAATTCTATGCCGAAGGGCATTGGTTATCGGTTTCATAATGATTATAGAGAGCAGATATTTATGCAAAATAAAATGTTTATATATCATTTGCATGGAAACGTAGCCGAATAAAGATTTTATTTATTGTTTAAATTTCAATCGATTGAAAATAACGTCTCCGTATTTTTTAACTTTTTAAATGTTTTTACTGTTTGAAGTTTCACCTACTGGTTGTCGTCATAAATGCATATAAAATCCGTTGTCTAATATTGATTAGAATCTAATACGTCGCGGTCATTATCGATTAACGAATGCGCAGTGGCGAATATTTAAATGCCACGGTGACATCTAAAATGACTTGATAATTGCACCGCTCTATTACCGTTGCCCCATAATAGCTGATAACCGAACCGGTAAATGGAATAATCGTTGAACCGTCACGCGCAAGAGCTTCGCGATTTGCCACATTCCGGAACAAGTCTAGCCGCGATCTTAATTCCCGGCAGTCGTGTGTATCGTTTACTTCCGCGTATTTTCTTTTCGTGTGTTAAACGTTCCGCCATGTCGGTTTCCGGCGGGGGGAGAGGGAGAGAGAGAGAGAGACAGCACAGTTGTTATGGTTTTTGCGCGCGAGCTTGACAATCCTTCAACTGTGCGAAGAAACGAAGGCACGTACATAGAAGATTCTGAGAGAATGAAGACGAGTGGTAGGACGACGAAGTCGAAACAGCGGCGAAACAAAAGAAAAAGGATCAAGATGGTGGTAGACGGGATGGAAAGGTGCAGTGCCAAGAAACCAGCGCGGTAACTGTAACCACAAAGATCGGCTTCGCGGTAATTTTCCTCTAACAACCCGTTACTCCATCGTTCTGCGCCGCGAGACGCTTTAAAAAGTCCCATTTTCCCATGACCGGCCCGAGAGTCCGTGGGTTACGTCTACTACGGCTCAAGATGCTCGCTGCTCGCCTCTCGCCTCTCGCCTCTCGCTTGCTGGTTCTGTTGCACTGGTACACGCATACCGAAAAAATATACACGTACATAATTACTCGAAGGGAGGCCGGTCGGCCAGAGTTAAAGACTTGATCTCCAACGAGAGTTGCCAGCACGTGCTCGGAGACAGGTACTTCAATGCTTGCCCGAAGGTGCAGCAAGCTCGGTTGCAGGAATTACAATTGTCCTCGAACCAATACGCGTTTAAACGTCTTGCAACGACGACTTATTAATGGCGTCCACTTGGTGTCGGTACTCCGCTGTATTGGATCGCACCGAAGCGATGCGATGCAACGCGCGACGCACAGTGGGGTATTTGGCCTGAAAAAGTGGAATAAACTATTGTAGCGTTATTTATAGGCTCAAGGTTATAATATTATATATCGTTGGATTCGTCTTCAGATCAGTTACAACATTATGAAATCCAAAATACATTTCAACTTTTACAAATTCACCTCAATTTTTTGTAAAATACAATATTTTTACAACTTTCATATATTGAAATTTGTAGACGTTCGAATACTGTTCCTCTTTTGTTGGAAACATTTTTTCCTCAGATTATCGAGAACCCATGAGAAAGCGTGGCGATAGTGAAATATTTGCACTATCATAACTTGAAAAATATTTAAGAAAAAAATATTTTGTTATAGTGTTGTGGAAAGCTCTCAAAACAAGCTACAAGAATATGCAATAAAAAATAGGGGTTTCTATTTAAGAAATTGAAGATGACCTTCACGTGATTTTCAAACGACTATCCAAGGCCAAATCAATGACACCATTTTACGTCCCCCGTGAAACCATACAACTTTTGTCTGAACCATTTTTCTCCAAAATGCTTCATTTTCGAGATATACATCTGTTTCACTTTACATGACTCACCCGGTATATTATAAGAACATTTTTAAATTATTACCCAATTAATTTTCATACGAAAATACATCAGAAATTTCTTCCTCAGATAATGTTTCTTCTTCGTTTGAGGCCAAGCGTAGCCGAACGTACAGGCGTACGCAAAACGCAGTTAAACGCTTAATACTAAATAGGCTATAAAATTTGGATTCAGACATATTCGGATTTAAACTTTGTTGGCTTATAATCACGAATCTTTACCGAATGTAATGACACCAAAAAGAGCACTTATATCGCATGTCTTAAATCTAATAGTTAACGAGATATTACCGAAATAATTTTCTCTCTTCTACGGATAATATCTCGTTAACTATTAGATTTAGGGCATACGAAGGTTAACACTTTTATACTCAGAATTTGATACTCTATCGATTTAGGTATAAAAAAGGACATTCTCTTTAAAAAAATCAAGGTGACCTTGAAATCTCCTTTATGCCTCCACCCACGCAGAAAATGTTTGTGCCACAACATGTCCCCCTCTGTACCGTGCAAATTTTGTTCATGACATTTCTCCACACTATTACAAATAACGCAGATTATTCTTTGTAATAACTATTTTGAAAAAATATTTTAATTGTAAATGATTACACTTTTCGAGAGTGTACATAAAATAGACGAATAACGTTAAAATATTGATTAGTACTTCGCAGTACTTCGATTAGTACTATTCCGCAGTACTTGATTGAAAAAAAGCTACAAACTTCACAATCTGACACGCTCCATTTTATGGACAAATTTTGCACTCAAAACATCCGTTTCAGTAAAAACGGTACACAGTACGAAAAGTAGAAATCTTAAGCTTTAAAATGGTTGTTTTTTCATCAAATTTGGATAAATTTTAGCAAAATTACAGCAGTTTCAATATTGAGCTAATTTTGAACTAGCTGTGGCCGTTGAAATCGGGCAAATGTGCGACGCGACGTCTTCCGCCGGCATATTGATATGTATTTCGATTCTCAACTACGCTCGCCGAGCTATTGTTTTCAAGGAAAAAAGATGAGGAGGCTCTATACTCTTCGCATAACCTTGCCATGTTAAGAGAGGTATGGCAATATTATTAGCAGAACTTGTATGTTTATAAGGAAAGAATAACATGCTGACGATTTATGTAGATTCTTTGAATCAATTCCCGTGTTTAAACCGTGATAATTTCGTAAAAAATGATTGCACCACAATAAATTCCGACTCATTCTAAAGGTAGAAACAGCTTGTTTCGTCCTCCGTCATTCATTTTATTCTTAGATTTGTTTTCACGATGTAACAGGCGAGAAACTCGAGACATTTTTTCTCGAAAATGCTGAAGAAAGGTCTGTGTAAATTCTTATTTAAATAAGTGATCGAAACAGTTGCGCCGAAAACATCATTAAATTGAATGTTCAACATTTACGATCGATAATCGGGATCATTTTGGTCTGTGTAAACTTTGAAAAATGTTGTTCGCGTCTGCAACGACGGGAGATTTACAGATAGAAGCTCTCTGTTTACACCAATACCTTAAAAATTGATGTACGATTTTTTTAGTCATTATAAAACAGTGAAACAAAGTCGTACATGAATTTTTAAGAAGTCGTTGCAAAGATCAGGCTTCAATCCTGAAATCTATGGCAGTTTCATTCACGAGAAAAATTGTTGAAAGTTTTTGGAGACATTTGAATTCACAGCATTTTTAAAAGAAAAATGAGTCTTCAGTTTCCCATTTGCTACGTCATGCAAAAATATTTTTCGGAAATGAACACTGCTTCGCGAAAGTAGAGGCTTCAGAATCAGTCCAAGCTTGTGGTTTTACTATTTGTACTATATGCATGTTGGAGTCGTAAACGCGGAACGTACTTGGTTTGTAACCTAATAATTCAGTAAATATATTCTCCGGCAGAAAATCGCAATTACACGGTCGTGATATTGGCTCGAGAAACACAGGATTAAAGGGAGCCGAGGTTGGTAGCAAGAATCCCACATAACCACAATATCCACATCTTTCCACTTTCCCCTATTTCCCTTCACGTGGCCAGCGACTCTCCGCGTGACCGTGCAGACAGGTTTGTCCGTGAGAAATTCGCCTCGCTGCACCGAACCGGAGTTGATAGGCTCTGTCCTGTGGTACCAGATGTCGAGGCGAGCATTGAAATTGGTAGCGGGGATATACATATATAATACCATAGAGAGAGAGTATCGGAGACCGTGACGTTTAAATTTCTGTTCCCGGCCATAGTGGTATCGCCAATTAGAGGTCTTTCACACGAAGTCGCACGAAGCGAAACGCGAAACAACTCGCGAGGAACATTGATGGGAATAGCAACGTCTGTTCGGACGAGCTCGTGAAACTTTATTCGTTCAGCGTTTTACTTTAAGCCGGAGTTCACATGTATTGTACCGTAAGCTCATTGCGCCGAGGCTGCGGGTGTTTACGCATTTTCTATACTACACGCGAGAGTGTACGACGCTTATTACGATGACAAGTCTTCCAAAGTTAAGGGGGTAGGACTCATGAATTTGTAACTAGAAACTTACTAGAATCTTGCTAGATTTTGGGTGGAAACAAGGGCTTGCCACTTTTCACTTTTCGTCCTTATTTTAGCAAATTTTGGGCTGGGTGAGGGCTCAATCTAAAGAGGAAGGTTCAGCGCATGGTGCTCTGGTCATCATATCAGTTAATAAAGTCTTTCAGAGACAGAAAATACATTGAAATCTGCGGGATTTTTCTCGATTTTTCTCGATTTTTCTCCTACTTTGGACACTCATATTATTTAGATATAAGCATAATCTCGTTAGCGTCATGACCAGAGCACCATGCGCTGAACCTTCCTCTTTAGATTGAGCCCTCACCCAGCCCAAAATTTGCTGAAATAAGGAGAAAAAGTGAAAAGTGGCAAGCCCTTGTTTCCACCCAAAATCCAGTAAGATTCTAGTAAGTTTCTAGTTACAAATTCATGGGTCCTACCCCCTGAACTGCACGATTTTTGTGTTGTTCAAGGCTGAGTAGAATTTTTACCAGGTGTAACCGACTTCTTTCCATTTGCAGCTTCTGTGAGTCAGCTCTGTAATTTCCTCTCGGCGTAAATTTTATATCTGCGATCTAGTAGCGGGAACTTGTATCAGGAATGAACGACATCACGCGTAATAATATGCACATTACGATTCTATGGATCGATGCTATACACGTTCATCGTGTGTTTTCCGTTCCGGCTATTGGCAATTGTCGTTATATAAAGTTGTTTGACGTTCCAGCTAAAAACCGATTTTTGAGGAAACCGCGAGAATGTTTGATGTTTAAACCCTTCACTAGTACAATATCGATTTCAAGAGTTGGATATAGTGCCCATATTTTTGGGAGCGAAATGGAGGATAACAAAAAAAGTAGGTACATATTAATACGACACATATGTAACTAATGAAGTCTTTGTTGTACCCTTGTAATTGTACTCGACTCTCGATTATTGACTACTGTAGTACATATAGATTATTACACGTTATGTATAAAAAAATTCCAATATGCAAATATGGGTCTCAAAAAAATACAGAACTAAGGTGAAGTTCCCTAACTGTGGACAATCCAAAAGTGATACCTAAATCTGGACAATTCAATTTTCATAGTAAAATTAATAATTAAGAGATTAAATAATTATATTATATATTCTGAGGCCTTAGCTACAAGTAGGTGTGAATATTATTTCATTAAGACATCAATTGAAATTTAAAAATAAATTCAAAGTTCATCTGAAAACAGTATACAAAATAGTCTATTTACATGCGAATCGTGTGCATTTATAGTTTGTACTTTTACTAGAAAAAGAGATATAATTTAAGCATTTAGACAAAAACTAATTATCACGCATAATAATATTGATATTTCAAAATAAATTGACAATAAAACTTAACTTAAATAATAATTATCAATTCAAATATTAGATGTCTAAGTTTAGGACTGCTGTGAAATATAGTAAGTATGTACTCCATACTGGGACGCGATTGCAGTAGCTCCCCAACTATAAGCTTATATTCTATGCGCATACGCCTCAAGTCAGACAAGTGTTTGCGACTAAAATCAACTCGTAGTTTGCAAATTATTATTAGCTTGTATAACGTATATAGAAAATGTGTTCCGGCTGTGACGTTAATAATACTTAATTTTTATCCCATAAATCTATCAGTATTAATACCTAACCTCAAAAATTAATTATTCATGTCGATATAATTCTTAAAAAAATGTTTTCCATCGCTAGAAATAAAACTTTTGATTCCAGTCGAAAAAAAGTAATTAATAAGTATCATAAAAAACAAATTAAAAGTAAGAGCAAGCCGAAAGTGTACATAAAATCGAAGGATATTATTTAAAATGACAGATTGAAGGAAAATAGAAGATTGAATAAAAATAAAAAGTTGAACAGAACTCAAGAATCTCATTCTGTTGAATCCATCGTACAAGTACAAGCTCTCAATACAGTGGGCCAATTTAAGATTCCAAAGAGCACGCATTCTAAAATGAAAAATTTAAGTTCGGTGGATGCTAACAAAGGACCACCAACTGTACTGTCGAAGACAGAAGAAAGATCTTGAAAAAAGGAGCAAGAAAAAAAATTGTAGAAGAAAATTTGTCATAAAAGCAGGAAAAAGAGAGAAACAAAATTAAAGAAGAACAAGAACAAGAAAAAAATAATAATTTACACGAAAGAAAAAATATAATTACACAACAAATTAAAGATATAAAGTTAAAAACCAATGATAAATCTGAAAAAATAAGGTCTGAAGCAGCTAATGATAACAAAGATGAAATTATAGAAGGGAAAGCAAAATTGTGCACTCAATTAGAGAATATGGAGAAAGAAGTATTGTCCCTTGAAATGCTTGCTTTGCAACAGAAAATGAGCATTAAACAGGGCAGAATTTAATATACAATAATAATATATTCATGTGTGCATCATTAAAGATCTAATAAAGTTCGATGTTATAGATCAGGCATGTGCTTTTTGCTCGATCGGAGGCATTCTCAAGGAATACCCCCACTCCTCCCGGCCATGCGTCTCGCTCCCCGTGGCGGCCGTAGTGCTTGGAGCACTATAGTGCCTGTTGCAGATTATATGTAAATTCAATTTGTCCCGGTGTAGGCTTTACTTCTGTCCAGGTACTAGTTTAGATTGTATTTAATATGCCCAATTATAGGTTTGAATTATTCTTGGTAATACAATTAAAATATTAATCTAAACAATGATTTGTTGATTTCAATTTACTTTACAAAATCTGAATTTTATGTTAAAACCCTTAAAAAAGTATTTTTCTTTATCTAAACTGATAAAATTAAAGGTAGCAAAAATGCTGTCCAGGCTTAGGGCATTTCACCTTATTTCTATGTCCCGTATTTCTTAACAAAATTTTGGGGACAGGCTGTTGAAATACAGAACTGTCCCCGACAATATAGAACGGATGGCCAGCGTAAATACAGGGTGTCCCAAAACTCCTTGAAGTCCGGGAAATGGGAGGTTCCTTAGGTCATTTGAAGCGACATTTTCCGTTGCAAAAATTACCGCCGCGGCTTTGTTTAGGAGTTATTAGCGAAAAACACAGACCAATCTCACCAATCAGAGCGCAACCTAGACGCGAGCTGGCACTGTCGGCCCGGCGCGCCAACTGTCTATTGGCCGACTGTGCCAAGTCGCGCTCTCATTGGTCCGTGTTTTTCGTTAATAACTCCTAAACAAAGCCGCGGCGGTAATTTTTGCAAAGGAAAATGTCGCTTCAAATGACCTAAGGAACCTCCCATTTCCCGGACTTGAAGGAGTTTTGGGACACCCTGTATAGGGGGGTAGGGGTATAACAGAGAGGAAACTGACCTAAAGTGACCTGCAAGGTTTGATTCTCCCTCGAATTATGGAAACCACTGTAGTTCCATACAAGCGTAGTCCTTTGTTTCTTGAATTATATCATTCTCATTTGGTATTGCTATATGTACGCACTAAATTGTTACATTACTTTGTTTACTTTATGACCGATCGGAACATTTAATGAACATCTTCATATTTTTGTAATCGGTAAATACGGAAGTGGTTTGCAAGAGGGCACAGGATAAATGAGGAAAATTATAATACAACGAAGTACTTGATTTTTAATAGATTGTGTAATACGTTGTAACAAGGAATTCGTCACACCCTGAACATAGGCGATTCTCTCCGCGTATGATTCACCGGTTCTGCCCACTTCGTATTGTCGTAGACACGGGGTTCGATAATCATTTACGTAATGGCTTGTCTGCTAACGAACTCTCCGCACTTTATTGTTGCTTTAAAGCCGCCTTTGTTTCGACGCGTATGAAAGTACATTTCGAGAAGTTTGTAAAACGTTCTGATCAGCGGAACTAGCATGGGCTTTATGGGTTCAATCAAAGGTCTCCCTCTGTGGTCAAAGAATAAAAATAATCCTAAGCAATTTAAATTAAAAACATACGGAAAAATTAATTACACATCAATTTTTGGCACTTGAGTTCATTTGAGTTTATTGGGTAGGCCCCCAAACAGTGTTAGCCGAGGGTCCCAAAATTAACAGTCCGCCGCTGGCTCCGACAGATATTGCGTAAACGAAAAAGTCAGAAATCGATGGTTCGGAATAAATTGATTTGAATTATTTAATGCATTTTTGTTCACTACATTAAAATTACTAGCGAAAAATATAAATCTATACTTAGTTCTTGTGTCTTGATGCACAAACTTTCTACTTTGAATGGAGATCCTCTGGATTTGAAGCATTTATCACAAAACTGGGCAGGTGTAATTTGAAACACAGTGAAAAGATTAGAAGACAATAGTATTAATGTATTATTTCCACCACATTAAAATGATTAGCGAACATTACGAATTTATACTTAGCTCCTGTATCTTGCAATTGGTGCACAAACTTTTTATTTTGCGTAAAGATATGCGGTCTGGTAATAACTTTCAAATGATCGTTTATTCCTATACCGTCCGCCTTCGCATTGTTTAAACGAACAATTCGATACCTGTCGATATCGACGAATGCGATTTATGGGTAACATCCGTACTGCAGACATTTGTTCATTCGGTTTTCTATAAAGTTTTTTTTACAGTCTGCTCTTTGTACAGCTGCATTTTGTATCGACGTTCTCTCATTCACTTTCAAATGGTTCCTTTCAGAAGCTCTCGGGATGCTTTCATCTCCGGTGAACCCGGAGCAGCCTTCAATGCTCTGCGAAAACAGTTGTGACTCAGAAATGGGTATAACTGGATTCGTCCGTTGAAATTTCTTCATTTGCATGCGCATGGTAAAAGATTAGAGTTGCCCGCACATTCGCCGGAATGGAACGTTTGCGTTGCAGCCAGCACCGCAGCGCGGCTGCGAAACAGGCTATTCATACTATACTATGTATATGATTGACCAACAACAGTCGATTAAATATTGTCACAGCACATATGTTCTGTACATACGTGTATGTGCCGCAATAGTAGACTTCCTTCTGTAAAACCGCACATGCATATTCAGTTATATAACAATTGGAAATTCAGTTTTAACTCTCTCGCAGTTAACAAAATATTGGAAAAGGAATAGTTCTACAGGTGGTCCTGTAAATAACCTTCAGTTACTCGCACTCCATTTTCTACATAATTTGATACGACTCCAACATAAATTAATTTTTATCCAATATAATAACTATATAACCGATATAGTCGACACCTTTGTTTATGATTAAAGTACTGAATTCAAAGTTTCCAGATTGTAAGTACTATATGTGAGTGATTAAAGGGTAAATAAGAAACAAATGTTACGTAAACATTATTATGTTTACTATGTTATTATGTTAAGCAAAATAAAAATTCTCTGCATCGATTGCAAGAAATAGAAACTAAATTGAATGAAACCCTTATTCACCTTTATAAACCAATATTCACCCTTAACGATGCAAATATGTATACAGGGTGAGTCACCAAACGTTAGCACCTCAAATATTTTTGTTGTTTCTAAAGATACGTAAAATATGGTAAGGACAAAGTTAATGGTACAATGGGGCTGACACGATGCAAAAAAAAATTTTGTTTTTATGTCATTTTTTTGGAGATATCAAGGTCACCTTGACTTTTTTAAATGGAATGTCCTATTTTTTATACCATAGATCGATAGAGTATCAAATTCTGAGTATAAAAGTGTTGACCTTCATATGACCTAAACCTAATAGTTAACGAGATATTATCCAAAGAAGAAAGACAATTGTTTCGATAATATCTCGTAAACTATTAGATTTAGGACATATGGAGGTCAATACATTTTTACTCAGAATTCGACGGTCTATCGATTTATGATACAGAAAGTAAGTGTTTCCAGTAAAAAAAATCAAGGTGATCTTGAAATGTCCTCTATGGCTCCACCCACGCAGGCTCACGATGACTCACCCTGTATACATATACTAACGAGCATAACTGATTCAACACACTTTAATAAATTAGAATACCTTTTTTATGAATGGACCAAACGACTTCAATTTCTCTATAAGGCTAGAAGAATTAGTTTAGTAAATAACGTCTAAAAAATATTTTGAGAAAATGCATTTGTTCGGAATTGCGAAAAAAATAGTAAGAATTGATTTTTACTACTTTTGTAGCTGGGCCAAAAACGAAAATTTAAAAGATGTGTTTGGTCAACTCGTATAAATTATATACGCTCTGAAAATTTCATTGAAATTGGTTTACGAACTATAAACGATCAAAAGTGGTAAAAATTGCAATTTTTCAAGATTTTCGGCCTTTTTACCGCTTTTGATCGTTTATAGCTCGTAAACCAATTAACCAATTTCAATGAAATTTTCAGAGCGTATATAATTTATACGAGTTGACCAAACACATCTTTTAAATTTTCGTTATTGGCCCAGCTACAAAAGTAGTAAAAATCAATTTTTACTATTCTTTCCGCAATTCCGACCAAATGCATTTTTTCAAAACATTTTTTAGACGTCATTTACTAAACTAATTCTTCTTGCCTTACAGAGAAATTGAAGTCGATTGGTCCATTCATAAAAACGTTATTCTGATTTAAAGTGTGTTGAATCAGTTATGCTCGTTAGTATATACATATATATACAGGGTGGGGCACCTCATTTTGCCACCTCAAATATCTTTGTTGTTTTCAAAGATACGTCAAATGTCTGAAGGACAAAGTTGAATGGTAAAATGGGGCTCATACGATACCAAAAAAATTTCTGTTTTCATATAATTTTTTTAGAGATATGAAGGTCACCTTCATTTTTTTAAATGGAATGAGGTATTTCTAAATACATCAATCGATGCAGCTGGACATTCTTTATAAAAAAGTACTAACCTATGTATGTCGAAAAGTTAGTAGTTCAGGAGATATTTCAATTTAAATAACTCTAAAATACCATTGCGGTCGTACTAACAATAAGACGTTAGCGTTTACTTACTTATGTAACGTCTTAGTACGGCCGCAATGGTATTTTAGAGTTCTTTAAATTGAAATATCTCCTGAACTACTAACTTTTCGACATACATAGCTTTTGTATAACGAATGTCCAGCTGCATCGATTGATGTATTAAAAAATACCTCATTCCATTTAAAAAAATGAAGGTAACCTTGACATCTCTAAAAAAAATGACATAAAAATAAAATTTTTTTTGGCATCGTATGAGCCCCATTTTATCATTCAACTTTGTCCTTCAGACATTTGACGTATCTTTGAAAACAACAAAGATATTTGAGGTGACAAAATGAGGTGCCCCATCCTGTATATAGAGGAGAAATCATATATGGTAAAATAAAAATTTCTTACCTGAATTGCAACAAACAGGAGTGAAATAGAAATGAAGTTTTTTCCGTATTACGTTCAGTAGGTTGAGAATAATATATAACAGTATGTTTAAATGTTTCTAATATTTTTGCTATTTTAAATTACGCCTACTCATTTTTGCCGTGGATGCATAAAGATCCGCAGTCTACCGATCGCTTTCATGAACGAAAAAGATGAAGCTTGCGCGTAGCAACCAAAATTTGCGCGGCATTCAACGCGTCAAATACCGTAAATATTTCGAGAATCGCAAAATTCCGCGTGCCGATATTTTTTTGGAGCCGCTGTATACTTACGAGCGACAGGTACGGGAAAAAAAGAGTACATACATATTTCGCAGCCGTAACAGCGGGTCGCGTACGAGTTGACTGCAGTTTCGTTTTAAAAGGCGGTTCGTAAAAGGGGCCGCACAGCTGTTCATATAGCTGGTGTTCTCTTCCTCTCTGTCCCTCTCTCCGTTCTCTCTCTCTCTCTTTTTTCCTATTTTGACGTATAAGGCCCGACGTCGAAGTCGGATGCCGGGACGCGGACGGGGTCGCGCGTGCACGCGCACATTCATGCTCCAGAAGAGAGAATTTTAGTATACACTACATATAAGTCGGCTGTCGTAACGACGCGTTCCCTCGCTCGCCATATAGACAGCCAGGTGCAACACGCCGCGCAGCTGCCAGACCGTCTGCTTTCCGGCCGACACGACGAAATGCCGAAAAATCGATCCATCCTGGAACGGAATCGAGTTTTCGCTAGCGTGAGCATGGTTCTTCCTATGATGGGAAAATCGATACGTTGAATTCACCTTTAACCCATTTCCACCGTCCGCGTCCATGCCCCCGCTGCACAGTGCGGCCGATCGTCGATCTAGCTGTTCAAAATTTTAAAAAGTGCTTTTAATGATTTCTTATAAGAAAGACCTTGGTGTGTACGGTTTTTCAAGTTCGGTTTTTCACTCGCCCCACCCCCCATATCTTTATTTAACCACGAAAACTTAATAACTTTATTATTATAAAAGAAAATATAATTATAATAAGAGCAAAAAACTAGATTTACGGACATTACATGTTCTTTGAAATAATAATTGAAACACGTAATGACTTTATTTTGGTAATAACAAAATGTCAATCATCAAATAACGTGGGATGACATGACAAAATATAAATATAATTATATATTGATAAGAAATAAATAAAATAGTGGATGAAAATATAATATAATATAATACTAACGTTCCTTTATGTACTCCATAGCTCGTGAGAAAGGTTTTATATGTATATATATATATATTTGTAGTGGAGTAATTTGGATAATTACAGTCCTTTTCAAGTTTTAAAAATTTGTACCTTGCTTCACACCTAATCAAACTCCAAAAATATGGTTGCAAACCCTTTGTTGATTATTTCGTTATTAGATTTTACCAGTTTCATACGCATATTCATGCATAATTTGACAATAATGAATTTTTACTTTCACATAACAAGATTTTGGTAACCAGGAGATATGTATAATATGTATATGTATCAATATATAATTATATTTATATTTTGTCATGTCATCCCACGTTATTTGCTGATTGACATTTTGTTATTACCAAAATAAAGTCATTACGTTTTTCAATTATTATTTCAAAGAACATGTAATGTCCGTAAATCTAGTTTTTTGCTCTTATTATAATTATATTTTCTTTTATAATAATAAAGTTATTAAGTTTTCGTGGTTAAATAAAGACATGGGGGGGGGGGGCGAGTGAAAAACCGAACTTGAAAAACCGTACACACCAAGGTCTTTCTTATAAGAAATCATTAAAAGCACTTTCTAAATTTTGAACAGCTAGATCGACGATCGGCCGCACTGTGCGCTGTCGTTCTCTCTGTACTCTGTTTCTCTGTCGAAACGCATTTGCGAATTCTCGAGTCCGCACTCCGCAGTCCGCACACCGTTATCCGTCGACGAAACGTTCGCTGCAGGAAAAGATGAGGGGTGTATCAGCTTCGCTCTTATTTCTCTATGGAATATGTACCCCGCACTCTTGAAAACCGCGAAACCTCAAAGAGATGTTGGAAATATTTACAATTTTTTGGATTACCCAACGATTTCGATCACATTCTTCAATTCCCAAGTTTACGACAACACTTTCCCACATTCTACACTCGTGATCGCATCTTTTCCTCCTTTCTTTGACTTTCAGCAATGTATTAGATACGGTAATTGCTTCAGTAGTCTGCCATCCTAACCCTTGTGCAGCCAATCAAAATTTATAGATTATTTAAAACCTTTTGTATTCAACGTATTTGCACAGAATTGTCGTTTTAAGACTATGAATGAATCTGTTAGCGAATAAAGAATAGACATTCGGAGAAATTTTGTAATATTCTTAGAGGAACGTTGACAAGTTGTTGAAAGAAATGCACTAAATGGATACCCGATTGACTATACAAGAGATAAGTTTCATTTGGGGACATGGAGCTACGCATTGGAAGCGAAGAACATATTTTTAAACAATTTACTTTCAAGCTGGCTATTGGGGTTAGCATGGGTTCGTCGGCAACTCATTTCACCGACACTGTTTTCATCGACACGATTTGACCGACAGAAACTTTCGTCGTCACTATGTTTTCATCGACAAATGATTTGACCGACACTATGTTTTCATAGACACAGTCAAATCGTCGACGCATGCTTTCATCGACAGTTCGTGAGTAGCGACAGGTTTGATCCGTATTTAATGTTGAGTATCTAATGTTGAATAATCGTTATTATCACTGTTATGTTCTAGACGCATTTAGTTGCTTGTGTAATAAATAATAAAGAGAAGTACAAAGCATTTCTTCAAATAAACAAACTTTATTAATAGATACACACAAATGAACAAAAATCATAATGTTTCATTTAATTTCAAACATAATTGTATAAATACATATACAAAATTTGAATAAACAGAACGAATGCTACGAATATACATATACATATAGATTGCAAAACATAACAAAATGGTACAATAATTACACAAATATCAAGTAATGAAATTAAAGCGATATATTTTGTGCTAAAGCCTTTAAAAGATTCATATCACTGTATATTTCTCGGCTTTCTAGTATTTTTCTAATACGTTTTTCTCTTAAACGATCTTTTCTTTTTTGCTTCGACATTGTTTCACCTCGTAATATTTTCTGTATTAAATTTTCTACAGCTGCTTGTCCCTTTTGAATTTCCGTGATTATCTGATATAAACCAACTTTATGGTGATTGAACATAGAGACTGCCATCGTCGATGCCAAGCTTCGACATTATTTTGTGTACGTGGAAAATCGTGTACTGAATTGTCATAAACAAACCATACGTCTTCTTGGAAAAGTGGATGACAAATAGACACTTTTCCATTAGACTGACGTATTACCCTATGATAAACATAATATTTTCCAAACCATTCTATAAGTGCTGTATGTTCAGATGGGAATAATTGTTTTAAGTTACTGAATGCATTTCGAATTTCTTTCGGTCGCAAGTATGCTAGGCATGGAATTTGCCTCACAAGAAGACTAAATGTTTCATCCGAACCGTATTTTTTCACCAATCCACTTCTTTGAATTTTTCTGTAAACATTTTGACACAAATGAAAAAAGCATGCTTTTAATTTTGCATGAGGAAATATAGATTTTATCGCATTCAATCGGGGTGTATAATGTAACAACAATTTTTTATGTAGCTATCAGTTCGTGGAAACGAATGAACTGATACCTGTCGCAAAACACGTAATGTCGATGAAAACATAGTGTCGGTCAAATCATTTGTCGACGATTTCGCAATGACGCACATACGGCCGAATGACCAAATTACGACGACGAAAATATAAAATGAGATTTTATTTGACATTCTAGTTAGAAATGCTTATAAGAAGACAGCTTAATAATAATCTTCGGAAAAGTAGCTACTTAGGGTTAATTGGGGTCATAAAAAAGGATTAAGGATCCATAGTATTTTAACTAAAACAGAATTAAATAAATTAAAACACTATAAATTATTTCTGTAGTTTTATTTGAGATATAATATGCAATAAAAATATTATTCCACATCCTCATTGTTATTTTCATCATTATCATCAGCATCATTAGTAGCATCATCATACAATGTTCAGAATGTTCACTAACACCAAACTTATCGAATATATACTTTAACAATCGTTCATTACACTTAAATGATGAAAACTTGAAAAACTGTTCACTTCTTAACACTTCAAATAGTTCTTTTCTCGTAATCTTTATCTCCTGTACAGCACGGTCGACGCGACTATCTGTAAACAATCCGCTCTATTGATCGCAGGGACAAAGGGGGGGACTCATTTGTTAATTTTTTATATTAGTTATAAGCCACTTTTTCGAACTGGTAAAGAAAGATCGGGGTACTCTTTGGAACTTTTTTTGTAACTCTAGCTAAAGTAAGCATATCAATATTTCCTAACCAATAATAGTATATGATACAATATAGTATATTAACAGTATGTACAACTTATCTTTGTGTTAACAATAATTGCAGATGAAAGTACGAACTTGACGCTTTAATATCCATGTAGAAAACTTAGCGAATTTCAATTGAAGAAAACAGGATTAACACAATTACGTCGTCAACATTACTGGCGCGAACAACTGAGATTCACCGTGCGAACCATAGCCTAATTTTGCACAGGTGCACCGACTATGTACTGCGTTGCGTTAACAAAAACAATTTTCACGCTACATTGTGGGCCCTTTCTTAGAGCACGTAATGATGGTATTTGAAATTAGTTTAGAGAAAATTGTTGAATCGACTTTTGTTGTCGTAATTTGGTCACTCGGCCGTATGTGTGACGATGAAAACATAGTGTCGACGAAAGTTACTGTCAGTGAAATCGTGTCGATGAAAACAGTGTCGGTGAAATGAGTTGTCGACGAACCCATGGTAACCCGGCTATTGGGTGGGGGCTGAAATAAAGTATGCTAACCGTACCCCTTAAAAATATTTAATCGTATCGTTACGGAGGTCACTGATAAACGACTGAGACTATCATCACTGACGTCTAATCTGTCTCGATGATCCATGTATTTGGGATTAGACGGGCCCCTTGGTTTCTCACAAAAAGTAATTGGATTTCATCGTAGTAAATTGTCCTTCGTCGGCAAAGCAACGAAGATTCTTGAAAGGAAGACGGTGACGACGCTCAATGCATTTTCTGTAGCCATTTGTTCCCTCAATCCATAGAAGGATGGATTATGTGTTTCGACTGTCAAGATTGAGATCACATATGTAGCTAGTACGTGTGCTGGAATTGATGACGAGTGTACAACGATGTTGCTTGTATCTGTGCCATATGTAAATCGTTGCACCTCACCTTGTTCCAAGTACGAGGCATCCTTGCGTCCATACTGATTCTTCAAATTCTTCGTACTTCACCCTCGCTTGACCAATGCATATTTCTATCATAAATTGTACCGTATGACGTATAATTATGTCATAAATATTAATTGTTGGTAGGCTGCGGATGCTTATGCAATTTGCAATTTTTGTAGACGAATTTTAAGACAGTGGAATTAAACCTTATCTCATCTTCGGTGGTAGTAGAGTAGTAGTCTTTGTAGATCTGAAATAAATAAAAAATGTACTAAATTCTGTCCAATTTTATATTCTACCATTTTCTGAAAATTTTCAGAAGCCATAAATGCATAAAGATCCACAGTCTAATGAGATTAGACTACGGATTTGATGCACATTAAACTTATCAGTGAATGATATACGTTTCTATTTAGCTCCCGTGTATTGCAACTGATGCGCAAACCTTTTATTTTTCATAAGGATCCGGAGTCTAACAATGATATAATAATTTGTCTTGAATTGCACACTTATTACATATTAGACTACGGATCTCTATAGAAAATAAAAAATGTTCTCCTGGATTGCAGGACACAGGGGCCAAATAAAAATTGTATTCCCCTTTTAATTATCTTATTAAGCTGATAGTAACATATTGATGTCCATAAATATTTTTAACATGTCTACTGTTTTAAATTGTACGTGCCCATTTTCGTCATAAATGCATCGAATCCGCAGTCTACTTATTATTTTGGAAAGTACAAAAATCAAAAGATACTATTGATATTTATGATGTAAACCGTAAAATATAAGTGTCCGACAAGAGAAAATGAGCACAGGTTACACAAGTATACTCTAATCTTAATTTCAAGTTTATATTCTTCTCGAACCTCGTACATATATCCAGTCAATGACACCATTAGCCAATTAAGAAATTTGTCTTCTGCATTAATTTTACATTAACAGATATTTGAAAGATCTATTATACAGGGTGGTCCACCTAAGTCTGGCCACCTAAATATCTCCTCTAATTGTGGGGATCCAAAAAATATTTTGTATGCTATTTGAACGGTTTGAAAAAACCATTCTATTGCAAAAAATGTTTTCTTTCTAGGGTAATTTTTTCGGAGTTTTCAAGGTTATCGATGTTTTTTGCGTATAATTGTATAATTTTTTTTATTGCTTCGGGTAACTGATCGAAAAATACATTCAGATATGTAAAATAACCTGACCTTGAAATGATCTTGATCTTCGAAAATGGAAGTTTTACCTTCAGACCAAGGTCAATGTTATGTTATTACACATACCTGAATGTATTTTTCGATCAGTTACCCGAAGCAATAAAACAAAATGGAATTGTGTGTCAAAAAACATCGATGACCTTGATAACTTCGAAAAAATGACCTTTGAAAAAAAACATTCTTGCCAGATATTTGGCCCATTAACACTATGCACATTACGTAGGAAATATTTTTTGCATCTCAATAACCTGAAGAGATGGACCACGCAAAGGAATGCCAATTTCCGAAGATCAAGGTCATTTCAAGGTCATGTTTCTATAAATATCTGAATGTATTTTTCGATCAGTTACACGATGCAATAAAAAAAATTATACGCAAAATAACATGGATAACCTTGAAAACTCCGAAAAAAATTACACTAGAAAGAAAACATTTTTTGCAATAGAATGGTTTTTTCAAACCATTCAAATAGCATACAAAATATTCTTTGGATCCCCACAATTAGAGGAGATATTTAGGTGGCCTGACTTAGGTGGACCACCCTGTATATTATCCGTTAGTATTTGTGTATTCGTGATTTCAAGGTGAAATCGTACATCATTTGGAGGCTACTTTGATTATTAAGTAAGCATTTATCACTTCGTAGTTCTTGCCCCCTTTGCATTTGCATTCCCTTTTTTGTCGAAGAAGGAAATTTTCCGCTGGTTTCAGCTATCATGCTAGGAAAAATTTGCAATTATTATTCCTGCAAAATACGTATATAAATATTTTATTCGATTTCTCGGCTTATTGAATTTCAATGCATAAAATCCGCAGTCTAATATAATAATAACATAATATAAATATAAGAACAGCAAATAATATTGGACGTTCTCGTAATATCTGAATATTATTTACCATTTGTTCTTATTCATGAACCGAACATTCCAGAGTAACGGAAATGCTGGGAATTCCGATACCCAGAATGAAATACCTTTCGTGACAAGGAATTATTTTCACGACCCAATTGTTTCGCTCCTCAAGCTTTTTCTCGACGGTGATACGATACGGTGAGCATACCATCTTCGTGTAATTATCGATCTTATCGTGGCAATTCAAATGAACGCCGAGAACTCCGCGAGAGGTTATCGTAGTTGGATGGAAGCGATATTAGCCTAAAAACCACATGTGCATACGTGCAATCTCGTATCGAACGTTTAAATACAGTCGCACGGAAGGAGCCCGATGTGTTTCAACATGATGTTTGTGTTTGCCGTACCCGTTAATTTCACGTTTTCGACCTTAACCCGTTTTCGGGACGATCGTGCATGTTTAACACCAGAAACTCTGTACGGTAAATGCGACAGAAATTTCCATTCGACGATTTGGGCTGAAATGAATCGTCAACGCAAATTTTAGTATCATTTCGTGCATAGTGCATTTACAAAGTCTTCCGACAAAAAATTTTATGTACAGGCTGCTCCAGTGCACATTAGCGCATCAATATCTCCGCTGTTTCTGAAAATATGAAAAACTTTATTGACCAAAGTTTTTCGGTATAAAGACGATTCGATATTCAATATACAGGGTGGTCATTTTATCTGAAGACATTGAAATATCTCGAGAACTATGCATCGGATCAAGAAAAGTGGGTAATGAAAGTTGTTCGTCGCGAAGGGGGACATGCAATGATACCAAACTCGACCCCCCACCGCCACCCTCTGGGGGTCAGGGTGGGGGAAAATAAAAAACTTAAATGGGAACCCCCATTTTTCATTGCAGATTTGGATTCTCCAGAAAAAAATACACAAATTTAACCTAGGAGTTTTCGCATTTTGGTTCACAGATGGCGCTGTAATGGACAAAAATCAAAATGGGTAAACAATCGTTGAAAATTGGGGATATCTCGAGAAATACACATCAGACCAGAAAAATAAAAGTGGACGTATTTGATATTTTTAAAAATGCTATTCAATAACATCATAATTGACCCCCCACCCCCACCTCCTGAGGGTGGAAGAGGGAATTATTTCAATATCTTCAATGGGAAACCCTTTTTTTTATAGCAAATCTTGGTTCTCCATTGATTTGATATTATTGGTGTAATTTCTTTCACAGATGTCGCTGCAATCGAAAGCAGTTGGAAAAATTCATTGGTTTGTTTATCAATAAATCAAAAACTACTTTTAGCGTTTACCCAGGAACAACCAAGATTTGCTATAAAAAAGGGTTTCCCATTGAAGATTTTGAAATAATTCCCTCTCCCACTCTCAGGAGGTGGGGTGGGGGGTCAATTATGGTCTTCGTATAACCACCCTGTATAAATAAAAATTGTATTCTTATTTTAATTATGCTTAATACCTGAAACTAACATATCGATGTCCTTAAACATATTTTTACATGTCCACTGCTTTAAATTGTACGTACCTATTTTTGTCATAAATGCATAAAGTCCGCTGTCTACTGATTATATGATTTAATTTGTTTCCTAATTTCTGCTCACTTCTGCTCCAGAAGTATTGTAGTATTGCACAAATAACCGTGTACATTTACATAAAAATAATACGGACCAATTGAACTGGTAATAGTTCCATAATCTTACACGCGCGCTGTTCATTGGATAGTGAACATTGATCTCCGATAATTAATGAGTTCCGCATCGTCAGTTGAAGCAGCATATGTCTAATTAGTGTCCCTCTATCATTTGAATTCTATTGCCTGAAAATAGTACTCCCACACGTCACTAAAGGCAAACGAATTGGAGCTGGCAAGTATGCAACGCATGTGACCATAATGAAAATTCTACTGTTCTTCGTCTGGAATTATAGCATCCATTATGCGGCCTTCACTCCCAATTGGTACAATCATTTAACATACTAAAGTCACGAGACTTACGATTAACTTGCGAATACCGCTTGGCTGGCTTCCTGGAGGGCTGGAAAGTTAAATCCGTTTCATCTGTGCATCTTATCATCCAAATATTCTAATATGAAAGAGCTTTTGATAAGAT
Source organism: Lasioglossum calceatum (assembly GCA_963966675.1). Taxonomy (NCBI): domain Eukaryota; kingdom Metazoa; phylum Arthropoda; class Insecta; order Hymenoptera; family Halictidae; genus Lasioglossum; species Lasioglossum calceatum. Next base: position 13,712,276 of record OZ016545.1, on the reverse strand, counting down.
ACCAACTCCGATGACCTTTGTGTTTGTTCGAACTTCTGGGTTGGTATCATTGGGGTTGCGCTAGGTCCGTCGAATGGTTTCAGGCGATCCACGTCATCTTTTGAAAAAATGTATAGAAAATTTTAGAAGGATCCTAGGATGATACTTTATAATCTGACTAAACATTATACCACTTAAGGGTTGACAATTGAAATTGGTTTCACCAATATTTTAATTTTAATGCCTCGTACAGACTTGAACATTTCGACGAACAGCGCATTTCGGCGCGCCGAACGGCGAACGGCAAACGGATTTGTGCTATTTCCAGAATTTACTGCAAAAATAGGAGCTGCAACGGCGTATACTACACAAAGAAATACAGAAAATGTTGGCAGTTTATTGAGTAAATTAAAGTTTCAAAGTGAAATGTTCAAGTCTGTACGAAGCATGAAAGACATCAGATTCGAGACTAAATGACTTAAATTTTTGGAGATGTTGCAACGTGATGAGTTTCGTCTTTTTATGATTCTACAATACGTATTCTAAATAAAAACGGAAGGGTTAGGTTCCGAGAGTGTGTGCCGTAAAGAACAACGAGGTCGGTCACACATCGAGCCCTTTTCGAAAAATATTGATATTAATTCATTCATTCATTAACTGTCCCTACAATAGGGATTAACATAGATGCTTCTCCAGGCCGAATTAACCAAATATCTCTTATTTCTTTACGTTTATATTTTGGTCAATGTTCAGAAATTTGTGGGGCATATCATAGTTTTATACCGACTGTAATTGGAAGAACTAATTATACAAATTTTATTCATTGAGTTAATAAAATAAATTAAAGAATTAGTTAAAAATATAACATTAAATTATCATTTTAAAATTATTATACATAATATAGTTTTTCATTAGATGTCTGAAAGGAAGAAATGGTCTCTTAAACCAAATTATAGTAGTTACCTACTTGTAATGATATTGTTCTTTTATCCCTCAAATAAGCCCAATATATTGAACCTTATTATTAATTTATACTCTTATAATTATATACATATAATGACTTATTCTTCAACTAAATCTATTAAAAAATATCCTAAATTAATAAAAAAATAATTAATTTATTAAAATTAAAATGATACTAAATTTATTTTCAATTTTTAATACTTCTACTAATACCATAATTTCTTATCTTTAAATTGATTAGTAATATCTATTCCTTTATTACTATTTAATTGGTCATATTGATTATACCCTTTACGTTTAAGTATATTTTGATTTTTAATGAAATCTTACAAGAATTCCTCAAATTATAAAAAAATTATAAAAAAATTTGCTACTAATATTATCATTTTCTTAACAATTATAATGTTATTCATAATTTTAAATTTATTAAGATTAATACCATATATTTTTACTCCCTCTAGTCATATATGTATTAATCTTTCATCACCTTTATCTTTATGAAATCTTTCATAGCAGACGTGTCGTTCAGCTGAGTCATTACAATTGTTTTAAACAAATGCAATATTTTCATAGCAAGGGCCTCTTCAATAATTTGAAACAAATTAGGAAGTAGAGATATAATTTTTTCAGATAATCTAAATCACCGATGTCTTTGTTTATAAATTTGATCCTGTGATGACCTTTGTGTTTGTTCGACCTTCCGGGTTGGTATCATTGAGGCTGCGCTAGGTCCGCCGAATGCTTCAGGCGATCCACGTCATCTCAGGAAATACCCAAGGGTAAAATTGCTCGCAGCCAGAAGAGTCGAGTGAGTTTTCAAGTTCCTCAGCCGAATAAACCGATTAATAAGCGGACGCAGCAACTTATCCCGTTGGTCACGCCTTCGGTTGTGGTTTCGCTCGTTTCCCATCCAGATGTAACGCCCAAGGTACTCCATAAGCGACTGCAAGCTCTAAACCACACTAAATGTTGGCTCCGAGCTTTGCATCGCGTTCTCCATTCCTCGAGAATCATAAATCAGGTTCATTGAGCTTCAACCACACACAACTCCCGAGGAGAGTTTGCGAGAAGCATTCAGACAACATTATAAACACGACTTTTTTATTTTTCAACTTTGCTGTTTGTACTTTTGTCAATGAATATCAGATGGCCTTCTTTTCTTGTGTTCTTAAGAGGACTCCGGTGTTTGAAACTCGTTAAACGAAGTGTTGACTTTTTGAAAATATTTCTCAAAGAACAAATTATTCCAAAAGTTGGTGAGTTTAACCGTTTGCCGTATAACGTCGAGTCAGCGGTGAAACTTTTGAACCCAATGTACATATTAACTATGTATCGCATTAATAAACTGCGGGTCCCCGGGCAAAATAAAAATTGTCCAATTGTAAGGAACCAAAGTAAGATGAAACTGTATTTTCTCTCTTGATCGTCTTAAATCCTTCTAATATCTCTTTAGTTCTGCGTTTCATCTGTTCCGTTTTTTCATAAATGCAATATTAAGTTATGAGTAGACTGCGGATTTTATGCATTTATGACAAAAAAATGGGCACGTGCAATTTAAAGCAGTGGACGAATTACGAAGATTTAAGGACACCAGTGTATTAATTTGAGCTTAATAAGACAATTAAAAGAAAAAAGAATTTTCTATTTGGCTCGTGTGTCTTGCAACCAATGTAAACCTTTTTTATTTTGCATAAAGATCCGCAGTCTATTTAGTTATAAGTAATACATAGTGTTCATACGGAATTAACACTAAGTTTATGGAGTACTAAAAATGACTATTTTACATTACCTTGTGCAACTAACAAGAATGAATTATCCGAATCAGTGAAATCTACGGGATCAAGTACGTTAATAAAGTCAAAAATTGTTGGTGGTCCTGTAAAGTGAAGTTTCGCCCAGTCTCCGATGGTTCAAAAGATAATTAAAGATTACTTTAACAAATTAGTTACTTTAACAAACAACTACATATTTATCTTGTAATATATAATACATATACAGGGTGTCCCAAAATTCCTTCAACAGCCGGAAAAATGGGAGGTTCCTGAGAACATTTGAAGCAACATTTTCCTTTGCAAAAATGTTATCCGCGGCTTTGTTTAGGAGTTATTAACGAAAAACACGGGCCAATCAGAGCGCAACCTAGACGCGAGTTGACACTCTTATTGGCCCGTGTTTTTCGTTAATAACTCCTAAACAAAGCCGCGGATAACATTTTTGCAAAGGAAAGTGTTGCTTCAAATGATCTCAGGAACCTCCCATTTCCGGCTGTTGAAGGAATTTTGGGACACCCTGTATATTTGGAGTAATACACTATACAGGGTGTCCCAAAACTCCTTCAAGTCCGGGAAATGGGAGGTTCCTTAGGTCATTTGAAGCGACATTTTCCGTTGCAAAAATTACCGCAGCGGCTTTGTTTAGGAGTTATTAGCGAAAAACACAAACCAATCTCACCAATCAGAGCGCGACCTAGACGCGAGCTGGCACTGTCGGCCCGGCGCGGCGCGCCAACTGTCTATTGGCCGGCTGTGCAAAGTCGCGCTCTCATTGGTCCGTGTTTTTCGTTAATAACTCCTAAACAAAGCCGTGGATAACATTTTTGCAAAGGAAAATGTCGCTTCAAATGACCTAAGGAACCTCTCATTTCCCGGACTTGAAGGAGTTTTGGGACACCCTATATATTGGAATGCACGTTTACAATCTCAGTAAATTATATAAATCCATAATTATATAAATTGTCAATCATTTTGACGTAAACCTAGTGTTAAGAAGCTTGGTGAAATGTTGAAAGAGGCATATGTGTAACATCCAGCCGATTATGTGGAGCCCAGTTTTTAAGTTGGAAGCATTCTGCGGATGCGATAAGCGTCGATTGACGTCGTTAGCAGAAGTGACCGCGGTTCACGACGACAATTTCATTCCTGGCACCACCTTCTGCTTTATGTATGTATATACGAATCTGTACATGGGCGCGTCCAACTATGCGCGCCCGTGCTGAATTATTCATCCCCGCGGGAGACAGCGTCCCTCTTGTTTCTTTCTCCTTCTTCGGCGCAACGGATAAGAGAGGGCTCCTTTTTTCCCTCTGCTTTTCTTCTTCTTCTTTTCTCTTTTCTCTTTTCTCTTCTTTTTTTGGTCATACAGCACAGACGAGGAACGGAGAACCCGACACTCTCGTCCGCGAGATATTCTGAAAATTCTAGAACGAAAGTCGCACTACCGATTCCTTTTTTTATCATCAGAAGACTGCGGATCATAGTGCAAAATAGAAATTTCGTGCATCAATTGAAGACTGCAATTAAAAGAGACTGCAGGTGCCGAAACTTCCGAAGAACATCTATGTAAAACTTGTAACACAATTACAATTTCTAGTAAATACCACTTGAAAACAATATATGGCTTTAAAAAGGAGAAAAAATAGCAAAATGAGGAAAAAAAATTGGAACTTTCAGCTTTGTTTCATTTGCATTGGCGTTGGAACTTATGTACATCCTTATTCGCGGAAAAACAATTATGAAAAAATGGCACTTACAGCCTTTTTTAATTCTGGTCTTCAGTTTTAAGAGACAGGGGCCAAATATGAAGTTCTTTACCCTGTTTAATAGTTTCTCCACTTGTTTTTGTGTTCTTACCTGTATTTGTCATTCCATACAGCAATTCCCATGGAAAATGTGTGTGTGTGTGTGCAGCATAAGATTTATCCCATAAGTGCGACTTTACATATGTAATCTGTACGCAGAGTTTACTCGCGGAGCATCGCGTGAATGTTTGCCGATGCATTTATGCAACCATTGTACAACGTTATTTGCACACGTGCACCAATCCGACTTCTAACTGCGATTTTTACTTTTACTGGAAATTTTGAAGAGTGTCGGACCAAAGTTTGCAGAAGCAATTTCAATTTCCTCCGTTTCGTTACGAAGATGGATTATCCTTCAAACTTTCTTAATTGGCTTCAGATGCTTGAAAATTGTCGATAACTGCGAATCGATGCCGTAAATATATGGGCAGTTGTTACTCTGCTTTCAAGCATATGTATATGGTACATACATATTGTATAACGCCTATCAAATCTCAATAATCCCACTTAGCCGAGTTCTTCAATGGAAATCATCCTTTTGCAATTTCCTCCATTTATCTTCACGCGAAGGTGCGCAGCGTATAGGCCCGACACGTTTCCCCTAAAATTTAGTTCATATAAACTAGTTTTGAGATACTCGTTTCCGTATTCGAACAGAAAATAGCACTGTCCAATAAACTTCAACTTTTCTAATGTTCCCAATATACTGTTGGGTCCTTCTTATAGAGTTTTTTGAGCTGATTCCGAATCTGACCTTAATTTTTTTCCTATACGCACAGGTTTTGAGGAGCATGCCTTTGAAAAAAAAACATATTTTTCAACTTTAAACAAATATTGTGATGTTATTATAAAAGATATTGAATTGTTCTTTACAGCAACAGATTCTGTAAACTTTCCTGAATCCAGTGATACATATAATATTAATGCATTATGATTGTTTAAACATGTTTAAACAATCATTAAAGACGGAGAGACACCACTTTTGCACCAATTTTTGACGATATTTTTGAATTTATCTCAAAAAATAAGGGTCCCGCGGAAAATCGAACTATACCACGCGATAGAGCAGACTTTTATCTTGAGAAATCACCCTATTAAGTTTGGAACTTCGACGTTTTTTTCGAACCAGAAAGCAAAATATCTTCGCCCGACATGTTGTCGCCAGTGGCGCTTACCACCAGAACGGTTGTTCGCCGCTCTGGTTCGAAGAAAACGTCGACGTTCCAAACTTAATAGGTCGGTTTCTCAAGATAAAAGTCTGCCCTATCGCGTGGTGTAGTTCGTTTTTCCGCTGGACCCTTATTTTATCAGATAAATTCAAAAATTGGTGCAAAAGAGGTGTCTCTCCGTCTGCATTAATATTATATAATATATCACTGGATCCGGGAAAGTCTACAGAATCTTTTGCTGTAAAGAACAATTCAATATCTTTTATAATAACATCACAATATTTGTTTAAAGTTGAAAAATATGTTATTTTTCAAAGCCATGTTCCTCAAAAACTGTGCGTATAGGAGAAAAATTAAGGACAAAAAACTCTATAAGAAGGACCCAACAGTATATATTGGGAAGAAATTTGGTGTTGGACAGTGTAATCTGAAAAATATACACTAATAATCACAATGAGATATATATACAACTAACATAATAATATAAACTATTATAATAATGTAAATAATAGTGGCACTATGAAAACTTTAATAGAAACTCAACAATTCTAAGCTTCCGGATTTTCCAAAAAATCGAATTTGTACCCAAAAATTCTGAAATAATTCACTGTTATGTGTACTGTTAGGTAGAATGTTGGTGAATTTTTTCGTAAGTTTTTGTCGAGCAGAACAGAAGAAATGGAGCATAATTCACTGAAGCGTGTTCACGTTCACCCTATGTCTATAACTATCCTCGTGGTAGGGGTACCGACTTCAAAGTGACAGAGGGTTTTCTTTGGGAACTCCGTCGAATGGTCCGACAAAAATCAATTTGGTTTGGGGGCATTTTCAGCATCTTAACCGGCTATCTATCGTGGTGGACTGAGGCTTCTGTGCTGTACTTTACGTCGACAATGCACTGTTTCCTTACCCGAAATTCTGCTGACAAAACTGTGTGTAGAAATGCTTTTTCTATCAGAGAAATTACAAAGACTGCTAATGCAGTTTGCTTTTTACCATTCCATCTAAATTCCAGACGTTTGGGAAACGGAGTTGCACACTGCGGTTTAGGTGAGCGACTGTTTATAGGTACGCAAATACAAGGTATATACGGATGGGCAATTAAATGCACGGCTTGTGGACGGGCGGACTTGTGAAACGTGTCTAATACTCGCGCGCGTGTGTATGTGTGGTCGCGTAGACGAATCGCAATATACATACGTAGATAGACGCGACGAAGATGGAAAGAAAGAGGAGTCGGAGGAGAAACGATGAATCTGTACTCACGCAGTTTGCTTAGGGTCGAGGGATAATGCAGCGAACTCCCTGGCTTGTCGGGGGTTAAAAAGGCCCCTCTTTTCGCCGATTTTCTGTCTCGCCCTTACCGTTTTCGTTATTAATACCGGAGTTGAGTTCAGTTCAGTCTATCCCCTTCCACGTTTGGCGCCCTCTTTCCTGTCTCCATCTCTCTCGCGCCTGCTCCCTTGTTTGCCCTGGTCTTACCTCGGTTAGCTAAACTCCCCTGGAAACTCGTTCCACCTACTGATTCGTCGATGCGGAGCGCGGACGTTAAAAGAAATAGGCGTCATTTTGGTTATCCTAATGACTGTTTTCTCGTTAGAGGCAGCGTTCGTGTATAGTTCGTTACCACTCAGAGACGCCAGTCGTTCTCAGACCATTCTATGGTATACTCCGCAGTCCGCAGTTCTTACACCCACGGATTAGAAAGTCTTGCGGTGGGAATGGATGAATCTATTTGAATATACATTTTAGATGTTCCCCGCAGTCGGCAGAGTTTCTGCGCGGAAACTTCATTTAATCCATTTGATTCGTTTGCTGTCTAGACTTTCGAATTAGATTCTTCGAAGCAATGTTGTTTGATCAGTACTTCGTATCTACGATTGGAATCGTTTGTTGCGTGGTCTAGCAATTGATCTAGCTTCGTTTCTGCAAACTATAATTTGGCTGGTTGAATTTTGAAAGAGTTATTTATTAGTTAAGAACTAAATTTTAAATGATTTCGGCGCACTGGTTCGATCAAGCATGCTACATACACTATTTGCAAATTTTCACCAAATCTCTATTTCAACGTTTCGATCTCTTTTTTAGATCTTTCTCAAGAAATTCTTAAGAAATGCGTCTATAAAATAATAATAAATGTTGTATTTTTTTTTATTATAACTATGTGACTTTAATTCAATTAAGGACAGTTATTTATGAGATTGTGTTTTCCATATTTTAAGTTTGTCCTGGGTAACGAGGACAGTTTTCACAGAGGTGGTGCTCGCATCGCTTCCTCGAGTTTTTCTTTCGTCTATTCTGTTTCCAAACAAGACATCCGCTTTACTTAAATAGTTATTAACTTCTCGTGTGTCACGACGTAATTTCCAATTACGAATTGATGCGTCATATTTCCTACTTAACTGCTTCTGGCGTGTAATGTGCAATTAACAAGGATGTAACTAATGAAATCAATGTGATAGCATCTCATTGTTGTAAACTTCCAGAGCCCGAAAACGATGCAACAGTAACAGTAAACTTCTCGTTGCTCCGTAACTCGCGCTAACTATCCCAGAAATGATTCCGCGCAACTTCCGTATGTTAACAGGAAGCACTGCATAACATATGATTATTGCTTAATGCATATCAAAGCAGTCGCAACTACAAACGGCATCAATAAAACGGACGCTATGGAGTCCGTCAGTTTTGCATATCACGCTTTCATTTCGCAAGATTTCGCGATGAATCATAGGAAAGCGACTCCCGCGAAGGTAGGACCTCGTCGGATGATTAACGAGTCGTGTGTGTTTGGCTTTTTCCATACTGTTAAGAATTTTAATTCTATTTTATGAGTTGGTAATTTTATTTTGGTTAGTACAGCTTGTTTCTCTTTAACGCTCGTATTCGCTTCTACATCGTCTCTGTTTCAAATTCACTCGTACCAACCAATTTTCCGTTTAGCTTAAGGGGGTAGGATACCTACGAATCTAACTAGAAAATCAGTGCTATGAACCTCTGTGCAGAAAAACAATTTGGTAACACTCATAAACACGCAATTGTCTAATGGACACAAGATGGAGTTGCTTGCTATTTCCATATTCTATTCAGCTCGTTGCGAATGCCTTTTATACAGGGCAGGTCGCACTAATATTAGTGCCATCGACGAGAATACCTCGTCTGTGTCAGTTTTGCTATGATTCCACGTTGACAACAGCGCATGCGCGTGAAATGTTGCAACATATCGCAGCACTGGTTGACAGTCCTCCTGACTAGGCGCCATCTCGTCTAAACTAGCTGAACTAAAATTAGCTCTAGACTGGCTCCGCATCAGAGAGGACCTCTGTCATCATGAATATAATATGGGGAATTCTCTGCTATGTGGATGAAATCACGCGCCTCGGTTTTTTGTCCTTATACGAGCATATTTTGAGCTGCACGACGGTTCATTTGATAGAGGAAGGTTCATCACGGCGCGCAAAACTCATCATTTCAGTCAAAAAAGTCTCTGTGAGACAGAAAAATACATTGAAATCTGCGGTTGTTTTTCTCGATTTTTTCTCTACTTTGGGCACTCATAATATTAGATATAAACCTAATCTCGTTAAATAATGAGTTGAGCGCGCTGTATTTAACCTTCTTCTTTAGAATGAGCCTTCGCCCAGCCCAAAATTTGCTCAAATAAGGACGAAAAACCGAGGCGCGCAAACCCACGTTTCGACCCAAAATCTAGTAAGATTCTAGTTCCTTCTAGTTAGATTCGTAGGTATCCTACCGATTTTCATAGGTTATCATTCATACCAACTATTCTTTTAACATTGTACATACATAGGTATTCATTCATACAAACGTAAGAACAAATATTATTCCCAACACATACAATAATCATTTCATACATCAATTTTTTGTGAAGAGGATCTGTAATATTCGATGAAAAATATGACTGAAAGCTTAGTTTCTGGGCCAAGGTGATCCAAGTACATACTCAATTTTATTACGCATTCGGCATTGCCCGACAGAGTAAACATAAACAAGAGAGCATGATAGCAGTCCTCAGCGATACATATGTATCCGCCAGCGCGGCTTTATACGAAGAAGTATCCCGACTTTTTAAGGGGCTAGGATACTCGGAAATCTAACTAGAATCTTACTAGAATATTACTAGATTTTGGGTGAAAACATGGGTTTGCCAATTTTCGTTGTTTGTCCTTATTCGAGCAAATTTTGGGCTGGTTGAGGGCTCAATCTAAAGAGGAAGGTTCAACGAAAATTGGCAAGCCCATGTTTCCACCCAAAATCTAGTAAGATTCTAGTTCCTTTCTAGTTAGATTTCTGAGTATCCTACCCCCTTAAGGCGTCGCAGGGCATCCTATATAACATCGTAACATCCGAAATACATTTGTTTGGTTGAATTTAGCGCGGGGTACATTTCCGTGATCGAGTTTTATCAAAGCATTATGCCTCCCTTAATAAATTCGATATCGGTATTGCAGGCAATGTATGAGTCAGACACGAAATTGGCCTCTTATCGAGACTACCCGCGGCTCAATCGATTCACGCAGCCCTTGCTAGCCTCTCTTCTTCCGTTCCTCTATCACTCTAGCATCTAAGAACCGCATCGAGGGGTTGGGTGGCTCTCCCTATTACTGGTGTGTGCTCGTCTAGCAAACTTTCCTTCTTTCTTCTCCCCCGCAGGGTCGTTTGCATTCTCCCCTAAAATTCCGGGAAAAGAGATATGACGAAGATAGAGTCAACGGTGTCCACCCTGCTCCCTATGTCTTTGCCCTGGCATTAATGACGCGCTCGCTCCTGCCTCCCATCCTAGAAATTTTCTAAGACAAAAAAACACAGAGGACAGACATTGCCGAGGTATTTTTAATCTCTGGCCTGATACAACGTCGTGCGTTTCACCATAATATGCGAACTTGCCCCGGAAAGATAATAAACGAATTTTATGAACGCGCATAACTTTTAGCATACTCGTGATTATCATTCTTCACAAAGTTTTTCTTCGCTTACGGTGCACCTTGGAATTTAGGGAAACATTTCGGAATTAATGGAACCGGTTGTACACCGAATAGCAGATTTAACGCTAGAAACGTGTAACAAATGCGACGACTTCGAATTGCTTTCTACTTTCCAACGGAAGAATGTATATGTATAATGTAATTGTGATACGAAATACCTACAATCTACAATTTTTCACGTGTTCCCAGGTGTCACTTGAAAGGTGTGATTCCTCGGGTCATTTGGAAATCAGGTCATTTTTCAAAGGAACAAGTTTCTTTTGTATTTACTGTATTTCTTCCACCGACTTGTTAATATGCTCCTCTAAAATAGTTCAAAAATATTACAAAATTTCTGTGAATGTCCATCCTTTGCTCGCTAATATATTAACTTACAGTCTTAAAATGAGAATTTGTGCAAATGTGTTGAATACAAAAGGTTTTAAACAATCTATACATTTTGGTTGACGCTACATAGGGTTAATCACCCCCTTCAAGGAATAACAACATTTTTGGGACAGCCTGTATAAGCAAACAGAATGCAAACCATTAACAGTTCCTTAGTGGAAAACACAAGAACTGACGTAGAAGCGAAACGAGAGGCTAGTTATTGTCACTGCTCAAAATAGAGGTAATTTAACCGAGCACTCGTTTTACCATACTCCACTGCACTGGGTTCAACAAAAAATGCATTCTGTTTTTTGCCATAGAGGCAAAATAAAGGCATTAATGAAGGCATTAACCCAATGAAGGATAACCTCGAGTATCTTCACCTCGTTGGATAGCTTACATTCCGCTTCGAAAATAAGCCATGCTAAAATGGACGATCTCTTTTTGTTTCTTGAATTTCACCATAGAAGTGGAACGCGGTTTTTGCTCGAGTATTGAATGAAAATAGTGGCTTATTAACTTAACTTATCCCTATCGCATGGACACGGTAATAAAACCTCTCCCTCTTTTCCCATATTTCTGATAGCGTATCGCGTATGGCAGCGTACTACGATTGCGGCGTATTGTGTTTACACAGTTTTGCATTGAAACGGGAAACATAGATGCGTATCGTTATACGATATTTTCATCGCAACGAAATATACAATAAAAAAATTGCCAGATGTTATCGTGCTGCAAATTGCTGCAAAGAAGAAGAATATATTCGATAGGAACGAGAAGTTAGATCATCGAATGGTTTTCGGAGCTTCATCGTTGCTCGGGCACACAACAATCTCGAAGTCGGCGAAACTGTCGAGAGTAAATTGGATCACGAACTTTAAAACGAATAGCTGGACCTTCTAAGAAGACTAGGTTCCGACTCAACAATATATCTTCGGAGAGTTCCAGGGAACTTTCTCCTAAACACAAATGCTTGCGCGTTTGCTCTCGATACTGCTTCCTGGTCTGCCATCCGCTCCGCAAGTTTGCGCAGTTTCCCCTCGCGAAGAGTTGTCGACCGTTCTCGTATTCCTCCTTGTCGATGCAATCGAGGCTTTTCTACGGTTGCTACTCGATGAGTCACGTCGCACACCGTACGCCATACGGTTATGCCTCTCGGCGAAGTCTTATATACCCCCCCTCCCCACTCGTTCTTCTGTCGTTCTCTTCTTTCAGTCTCGATTTCCCCGACTGTTTGCCTCTTTCTTCACGGTTCACACATCCATTCCTCTCCGCGGTCGCCGCGCCGTTCCCGTCCATTTCCTTCAATTTTCAACTGCTCCGCTCGCCATTACGCCTAGCGTAACTGTGCCGATTAAGTGCTGTATCACATGCTTCGATCGTACTTTATTTTAATATCATCTATCTGATATTTATCATTAAATAATATGTAAGCATTTTATGGAAGGATTACGTGTTCCGAATACATTAAAATTGGTGGCCCACAAAACCCAATGCAATATATGTAGCAAAATATTAAAAAGTAAAATCGATAACATTTTGTACGTATTACTGCGGACGAAAGAGAGCCGTGTACTAATTACTGCGTCCCCATTACTGCGGATTAGAATTCGAAATATGTATACAAGCGCACATATTTTATTAATTTGAACACCGTAGTATAATGTCACAGAAATAACTAAATAGTCTTTTGTATAACTCTTTTGTCTTTCTCAATTCTTCTTCCTTTTTATTTCTTAAAATCTCCATTCTTTCTTTGTTTCTCTTAAGTTTTCATTTGCATAAGTAGATCTTTTCGGGCGGTTCACTGTACTTTGTTTTTTATTTTTATTACTGAATCGTATCCTACTAAATACCTAGAGTGAGCGAAATTCGTTTAAACGCACATACAAAAATAAGGATTTTGGGGCTAAAGGTTCAAAATGTTAATAAGAAACGTTTAACAATAACTGAAGATTATATAAATACATTTATATACTACAATATTTGTACATATGTATTTACCAAAACATTTATGTAAGAATTTTTACAAAACAAAATTATATTTTACGTGCGAAATTCGTTTAAACGCACATCTAAAGAAAGCAATTTAAAATTGAAGATACATGTTCATTACAAATTTAATATTTTGTATGGCCGCCATTACTTTGAATTAAAGCGAAAATTCGATTGGCCATTGAATTTACAAGATTGGTAATAGTGGTATTAGGAATTTCTTATATTACTTATAGCAGTCTTCTAAAAGATGCCTTATTGTGCCTATCTGTAACGCACACAACAGACATTTCCTTTTTTCGGAACGTTTAATTTCTTTGGCAATCTTTCGATTCAATCCCCCCCTTTTTAAAAAAAGATTTTATTGCCTTTTCAGCTTCATTTAAATATTTTCCTATTGCCATTCTGTTCTGTTACATAAGTTCAAAAATATGACTTAATCAGAAACACGGGACAACAATACCTTTATGATCACTTTTTAAATCAACCAATTTCCTTTATAATTTCTCTCAATATCTGGGGAAGAAAGCACTGCGTTTAAACGAATTTCGCACTTGCAGGCGCTGTTTTAACACGTTTCGCTCTGCGACATATTCTGGCATGTAAATACAGAACATTTCGAAGCATAGATGTCGAAAGTAAAGGTTTAGCAAAGTAAATAACCCCATTTTGATAACGTCATCTGCCCTTTTCTTCTAAATAAGTATGACAATTTGTAAATTTTCAAGTGCGTTTAAACGACTTTCGCTCACTGTACTTACCATACATGTATCGAATTGGTACCCAATCTAAAACGTTAGGCTGAAGCAAAGCTCGTTTCTCATCGTAATTGCAATTCACACTGCAGTATTAGGGACATTCCTAATAATCAGTGTCGCCAGATGAGCTCCAAACGGAGCTCACACATTCCCCTCTTTTTCCCCTTCCACTATCCCATTCCAGCGCCATGCGCACACTCCAACGTCCCCCACTAAGGCCGTAGACTGGACTGGTCATCAGAGAGGGGGTACTTGTATTCCCCTCGATTTTCTCGACCTGGCGGCACTGCTAATAATGTTTGTGCTGTAGTAACGAGCTCCTCCTTCACTTTAATCTACATAAATTAAAAAGGCAAGAGAAGTTTATATTTTGATTGTATCGAAGTAGGTATCTAAATAGTAACGCGTATCGGTTTAGTATACATTATACATCAACAAAGTGCGTCGGGAAGCATTATTCGCATTGAAAATGCTGCTTCAGACCATCGGATAGTAGCGCGCGGCATTATCGTTGCGCCTTTATGACCTGTTGGAGCGATGAGCGCTTCGCGATATTATCCTTGGCTCCACCTGCAGGAAAGCGTTATATTTTATCGTGAGGTTTTACCTGCATTTTCCTTATGGAAGGCGTACAGTGTACACTATACAGGTACATTGGCGAAGAATAGCCGTTGCCTTGAGAGACACAGGGCCTTCTTCAGAATTGAATAGTTAAAGACTTTAAAGCCCTCGCTGGCTCGGCCTGAATACTTGATCCTTGGCTACTCACGTCATCTCACCTGTTCCTAACCTATTTATTGGTCGCCGTTAAATAGTTCAGCTATTTAGTTGACGAAGAATAGAAGATAGACTGTTCTGTGATGTCATGCTGGTGTAAGTTTAATAAAAGTAGAAAAGCGTAGTAAAATGTCTTTATAGTTCTTTCTTTGTTACTTATCCATTTTTGCCATAAATTCGTAAAATCCACTTTCTTCATCTTTAGGATGGAAGGCAATTCAATTTTTATAATTCCACGATAACTTTGTTCTTTTACATTTTACTTACTTTTGTAGTGAAATCTTCATAATTTGATGCTTGCTTAATTTGTATTTGAAATATTTAGTTATCAAATGTAATTGTATCAAAATTATACAATAGCCTTTCGGAAGGTAGCATCTGCTCGTCTTAGAACAGAACCTTGGAACCGTTCCAGCATCATTCTCACAGGTTCTCGGAACTGGTCGCACGAAAACAGCTTTTTGGCTACGTAGTCGTCTATGGTCGACGACAGCGGAATTCCATAACGCAAAATGAACATTTTATACGCGTTGCGACGTCACTATACGTTTACATTTTAAATACTCCGGTGAAATTTGGATGTTCAATTTAGCTTTTCCGTAGACGATATTTCAGTTGTGACTACGAAAATGTAAAAACTAAAGAATATTAATCAGGTTATATTAATTAATTTATATCATATAATAGAATGAAGAAACATGTCTTGGATCCAGTAGAATAGATTACTATGGAGGAATGGTTAGGACTTATCAATTGTCACATAAAGGACTCTTTGGGAAAAGTTTAAAAATTGCTCCGATCACCACAGAATCGGTTCTGAATGAAGATATCATATAATGTAAATTACTCGGGTTAAATTGGGTTTTATACATTCTACAAAAAATTTTAGGGGTCATATACATTCTTCTGAAATGACGAACTTCGTCTAAATTAATTTCCGAGGAAGAGGAAGCATTTCGTTGCGAGTCTGTTCTCCTTATCCCATCTAGCAGACCCTGACTTACAATTAGAGACAATAAGATTTGAAATTTTGATTCGTGTAAATGTTATGTACAATAGTGATTCTTGGTGGTCTAAGTACCCGCTTGTGGGAACGTTTTATTATTTCACTAGTCCCTTTGTGGTTATCGCAGGAGAGATACCGCGAGTAAAAGCATCATTATCATGTAATCCGGCAGGCTCCGCTGATTGATTATTATTTCGTTTTTGTTTGAATAATTGGAGCTCTTTCGGATCTAATTGTATTCAATTCGATTACTGAGAAAAATCTCGGACCGTGCGAATCATTAACCATAGAATATCTTCGCGGTCCCGTTTATGAAGGGGTTAATTAACGCTTGCGCGTGTAGTCGTGGTCATCGGCGGTACACACTCCAACGTTTTACTTGGCGGTAAGTCGGTTAATTACGTGTTCATTATCTGAACAGGAGGAGGAACAGGGAACGGTAGTTATCGCATTGAAAATCCGCTCGGCGCGGCACACCGCACATCGCACACGCGTCGCAATTTTTTAACGCAACAACAATCACCACCAGCCAACCATTTATTCGATGGTATTAATAGAACCGTGACGATCCTGGTATTTCTGTAAAAAGACCGGCCACCGTTATCTGTCCTGCCACGATTATTTTCGACTCTGCGAGAGCATGTCCAGCGATACGGCTCCATCGTAAAATTAAATATAGTTATTCGTTACTGACTCGATCGAATCAGCAAATCATTATAATACCATACAATAATTTCACATAATTTTCACAATTTTTGTTCGCGTACACCCGTTAGTATTAACGGCATCGAAACAGTGATCACACCCAGGGCCGGATTAAGTCCCGTAGCAAAAGTAACAAATGCTACGGGCCCCGCGCTTTGGGGGGCCCGCTCCATACAAACAGGGACCCCGCACACGGGCGCTTCATCGAAGGGGCGCCGAAACATTAACAATATTTCTGCTAAAGAAAGGAAAGGTCATTCATACAAGCGGCCCTGGTACAAAGCCTAGGGCCTCGTGATAAGATTTGCTACGGGCCCCGAGCTGGCTTAATCCGGCACTGATCACACCGCGAATTTTGCGTCTGTGATAATAATGCTACGGTGAAGTCTTGATCTAACAAATTAGCCGAACCCTTGGGTCCGTGCTCTTTCTTAGATCGTACAGTTACTATTGTAGGAAGCAGGAATAACACAATCCTTGGTTACGGGAAGCAGGGATAAAATAAGAATTGATTTCATCTCTTAATCAATTTGTTACATGAAAAAGAACATTACGATATTTTCTGAAACTTTTCTAATCCTTTGCTGTGTTTTATATTTCACCCAACTAATTTCTTCATCAATCCATAAAGATCCGCAATCCAGTGATCATCATATTCTTCAAATATGTTTAATATTCTGAATTGCACCTACCCATTTTTGTTATAAATGCATAAAATCCGCTGTCTATTAATTATTGACATTTTTATGCAACGTATTACGTTTTACTCAATTCATTATTTGTATTAGCAGTCCACTGAATCAACATTTTACACGCCGGATTCACTGAATATGTGGAAATTGTTTGCTTACACAGGCTTTCCGACCTGTTCGCACTTGTCAATGATAACAAGACGTATCAACAATCAATCGCGTGTTTGAAATTTAGTCGTACCTTTTGCAAACCACACGTTGCATCCGGTTAATTTCGCAGCATGAGATACAGCCACACTCACACATTCGTTAGCATTAACAGCATCAAAACAGTGATCACCTCGCGAATTTTGCGACTGTGATTATACTACAGTAAAGTCTTGATTTAAACCGGAGCTTCGGGTCCGTGCTATTTCTTAGATCGTACAGATATACTATGTTAATTTAGTTTTTACTTACCGCTAAATAAATTACACAACGACTTATACGTAATAAAATTATACATATAATAATGACATTTTACAACAATATTGTACCACAAAAGGACGTATACAAAATGTACAGAAAACGAAATATCGTACAGTAAATAATTTAAAGCGAAAAATAATGTAATAACATTTAACAACGAAAACATGACATACGCATCATATTTATTAGTCAATAAGTATAAAGGAGGTCTTGAAAATAACTTAGAAAATATACGAGAACATCAGAACGTTCACGATGTCGTAATCGCTTAAAATATTGTTTAAACATATTCAAGTATTTTCAACATTTATCTCGAAAATTTTAGTTGCGCTACAGTTACGCACTACGATCTACTTTTAATCTGAAATATGCCCTCTCTGATCAGATATTGGCTGATTTTCGTCTGTTCTACGCGAAGAGAGCTCTTTTCTCTGTCCCACGGCGCACAGTGGTCCGGATCGAAGAAGTTTGTGTCATTTAGTTAGAAAGTCAACTTTCTCATATCGATTTCTAACAAATTTGTATTGCTGCCTAAATGTCAATCAACCTCGAAAATGAAAAAATTAATGCAGTTTACCAAGAATTGTAATTAGGACGAATACTTAAAGGTAGACATTTAGAGATAGTACTTTTCACCAAGAAAATTGCTTCACTTCTTCGAGGTGCCCTGATCACACCACTTAATATTTCTTTCTTTTTTTTTGTTTACGATGAAGTGCACTCTTTTGTGTTCCAAAATTAACATCGATAATAAAAGTTATTGTTCACAGTATGTTTAAAATTAATATTCAACGAAATAAAAAAATTGGCCAAATTTTTTACATTTGATAAGGAATATCTAGAGAACCCCGAAAAGTCCCGTTTTCTAACAAATTGGCATTTTCAGCATTCTTTCCCGTATATAATCATGCAAGAATATTGTCCAACTTCCTCCGACTTTGCCAGTTATCATTGTTCAAAGCCGTCAATGTTACTTCGCGACGAGTTCCGGTTGCGTAAAACCGGCTCGTATGAATGATCAAATGTCTTCCAAATACGAACGTTTTTGCAATAACATTATAAGAGATAAATAGAGTGAAGATATATATTTAAATTAACTTCGACAGTTACTTTTGTTTAAAATTATGTAACGAAACGAATGATGAGAGTTTCTTAGCATTCTCGCTGCATTTATTTCTATCTTTGGGACCTCGTGCAGCGTTCGAAAACTCTGAGATTATTGTTAACATCTGACCCGTACACGTCACTATTACAGTCAGCGGTAATATTAAGTGGACACCCTTAAAAATCGCATAACTTTTTAAAAATTGCTTCAAAGGACTTGAATTTATTAAAGATGTTAGACCGGCTGGTTCGCTAGAGAATAGGTAAACAAAAATTTATTAACATTGCAATTGGTAGGAATCGTACAAAATTAAAAAAATTATATTTTGTCAACTTTTTTATGTGAGCCTGTAACGATAATTTAAAAAATGTGTTTTGTAGATTTCGGTAACTTATATACATATTGAACATTTCATCGAAATTGGTCAACATTGCAATGAGCTACATACGTTTAAAGATGGAGTGAAAATCGCAGATTTTTAACCTTGCTAGGGCATTCCGCCCTTACGTGATCATCTTTAAACGTTTGTAGCTCATTGCAATGTTGACCGATTTCGAAGAAATTTTCAGTATGCATTAAGTTACCGAAATCTACAAAACGCATTTCTTAAATTATCGTTACAGGCTCACATAAAAAAGTTGACAAAATATAATTTTTTTAATTTTGTACGATTCCTACCAATTGCAATGTTAATAAATTTTTGTTTACCTATTATCTAGCGAACTAATCGGTCTAACATCTTTAAAAAATTCAAGTTCTTTGGACCAATTTTTAAAAAGTTATGCGATTTCATAAGAGTGTCCACTTAATATTGCCGCTGACTGTAAGATTAACATATAAAAGAAATCCTAAAATACTGAATCCTGAGGCAGTAGAGTTATTAATTAACTCATGTTCATAATGATGATCATCATAGATCATCACGAAAGACAAATTATAATGTGTTTATTATTATCAGCTTACTTTTTTATTTGTGGTAATATTGACTAAATATAATGTTAGTATTTACTATTTTATTCGCAATATGTATTTAAAATATTTCTCTTTTTTACACAGGAAAGCATTCTTTTATGTGTTAAAGATTAAGACCAACACTAAAAATTATTGTTCACAACAGGTCAAAAAAGGTTGAATAACTACGTTTGAACAATTCATTTTTTAATGAAAAATATCAATGAAAACTTAGTAAAAATTATTGTTTAACAAATGCAAAAAATATTTAATTATCTCTAGGTAAGAATGACCATTTTTTAAATATTTTTGGTCAAAAATTTCATTGCGATATCTCTAATAGTTGAAAAGTTATAACAAAATGACACCAACCTCTTCGATCCGGACCACTGTGCGGCGCGACGCAGCGCGGCGCAGTTTCCACGAGAAAAGAAAAGAAAGTTTCACCGCGATACCTACTTTATTTCATTCCGCACCGTCCTCTATTCGTGTCCGAGTTCAATTGCGTAAAGTTAAATGTGGTTAAATGTGATGCACCGGTAAACTGTTCAATCGGTTGTGAAATATTGTGCTGACCAGTAGCATCATTTCATATAGTCACGGATGCTCGAAAACTTGCTTCGAAACATTAATCAAATCCGTACGCGAAATTTTGGGCCTGCATTGATAATTTCAGACTGTTTCATGCATTTCATAGAAGATGAGCAAACATTTCTGAGCATCACGCGGCTCGTGGCCAATTGAAATTTTGTTAAACTAACAACGACCAGTTGCGTAAAATTTGAACAGCGCAGCTGTAACTTGCAATTTTGATTGTTAATAAACCACAATTATCGTAAAATGTAACGTACGTTACATTACGAAACCCATCAAATGGAGGTATAATTAGAAACTATGGAGTTTCACGAACGAAGTTTCACATTCATTGTAGAATTTCATTAACAGTTCCATTAGAAACATTTTGCGCGCTCAGACGAAATGATATACATATACAGAGCAAGGCAGCAATTTCAAATTTGGACGGAACGAGCTTATTCGCCTGTGACTGACTATTGCTGCGAACATCGTCTATTTTCTGTATTAGTTGTTAACGAGTGTTGTTGATTGCAAAATGTCGAGTCAAATTGTGAGTTACGAGTTTCTCTCGAATTAAACTCTATTTAAACTGTTATTAATATACGTTCTGCTCTTCTCTCTCTTTCTTGAAAATTGTAAATTCGTTGGCTGTTATTCGGAGGATTTCAGTTGAAAAATGTCAACCACGAGGAAAATGTGTCGGAAAACATTTCTATTGAATTCACTATACTTGAAGGATCGTAGAATCTCGATTTATTTGCATAAAACGGCTGCCAAAATACCGCATCTACCTTGTTGCGATTCCAAAAACATGATAGCCGCTGTTTCAATAATTTCATGTGAGTGGACAATATTGTCAAATATTTCACATTCAAGGTAACTTGCAAAAGCGTTGCTTAATTTTCCTAGTATCTGTTGTTCTACTATTCCTTTAATCATTTTATGCATTTATGACCAAAGTGGGTACGTACAATTTGAAGCTGTGGTCATATTAAAAATATTTAAGGGCATTAAGACATTAAGTTTCAGCTTAATGGGATAATTAAAAGAAAAAAAAAAGCTTACAATTTTTAAACATTTGTTATTTGGCATAAAGATCCGCAGTCTAGTTATCACAGGTGGACCTATCTGCAAAATAAAAATAATTACTTAAATAAAAATGAATTTTTTTAAAATACCACGTTTTTAAAACGGACGAAAAAGTATGAAATGATTTAAATAAAAATAAATTTTTAAAAACCGACTAAAAAGTATAAAATAATTTTTCCTAGCCCCATAGAGGTTTCTAACCCCATACAGATTGTGAATTTTTAATAGCTCTGAAAATACTTGTAAGATTTAAAACGAAAAACGTGGGGCGCAAGATAATAGCAAGGAGTGTAGATAGTAGCTGCCGTTGAGAAAACTCACACAACAGTTCATATCATTTGCAGTACAATAAAATTGTTAGTGCCTTAGATGAAGAACTATTCATGCATCAATTACCAATTAAGACAAGCGGCCCAACGTTTTACGTTTTAAATCTTACAAGTATTTTCATAGCCATTAAAAATTCACAATCTGTATGGGATTAGGAACCTGTATGGGGTTAGGAACCTGTATGGGTTTAGGAAAAATTGTTTTATACTTTTTAGTCCGTTTTTAAAAATTTATTTTTATTTAAATTATTTTATACTTTTTAGTCCGTTTTTAAAAATTTATTTTTATTTAATTTATTTCATACTTTTTAGTCCGTTTTTTAAAAACGTGGTATTTTTAAAAAATTTATTTTTATTTAAGTTATTATTTTCTGCTTTTTAGTCTTGTGTGTGTGCATTTTTTCAATCGATTTTAACCATCTTGATGAGACTATAACAGAGGCATGCAGTAAATTTCAGGCGGTATTGCGACCGCGTCCTATCTAAACAATCGCCGTGGTAAAATGTCAAGGATAAAGGATCGACGGAGAATGTCGGTGTGACTGTTCTTTTGCTTGGTAAACAAACATTATTATAGTATAATAATACGTAGTAACTATGTATACACCGCACGGAGCTTGAACGCACACTGAGCTCCTTTGGTGCGAGGTGGGTCAGTGGAGTTTGGGTTGAGTCAGAGTGGGAATACGTAGTAGAGTGGGGACGCTGAACGCGATGACGTCACGCGGGGGGGGGGCGAGGTTAAATTTATTAATAATTTATTACTACCAGTTCTGAGGCTCAGAACTTCTGAGCTGTGTTTAAAATTTCAAGTCTTAGCTCATTGGGAAGTTAGTTTAAAATCAACTGCAAAATTTGTACCGAACAGACAGACAAATAGACAGACAGACAGACAAGAAAATGAACTAATAAAAACGTGGTAAAATGGTCTTGAACAATTTTGAGAGATAGAGGTCCAATAAAAGTTTTCCGTTTTAATCATTTTGATAAGTTGAAAACAACGAAACAGTGTAGTAGCTCTAAAAATACGTTCACTGTTAAGATTGCAGATGTTTATGCAATTTGTAATTTTTCTAGTCAAATTTAAAGAAAGTGGGGACGAATGAAATATCATTTTCAGTGGTAGTAACCTTTGCAGATCTGAAATAAATTGAAATCGTACTAAGCTCTGTGCAATTTTCTATTTCAGCAGTGTTTGAACATTTTTAGAAGCCATAAATGCATAAAGATCCGCAGTCTGGTTATCATTTTGTCCCGGAGTGTAGTCGTTCGCTCCAAAATTACTTGAAGGTTCACTGTTCATCGGAATGCGTAGACCAGCGCGTGCAAGCACGTAGACACCGAACTTTCTCGTTCCGTCCGAACGGATTTCAAGAATGAATGGGATTTTAACAAGACTGCGAGTGCTAGAGCATCCGCCGCGCCGCGAAGGGGCTTCGAAAGGATCAAAAAGTGAATTTAGCGAAAGAAGGAATATCACAGTGGGAACTCGATCACCCGGTCGCGATTATTCGCAATTGCAGATTACATCACATGTTTTCGCGATGCTTCGTTGTTTGTAAACAAAATACAGTCGCCAAAAATGAGCTTGATAAACGAAAACCACCTAAAATGAAAACATTGTGCACAGAAATGTGCGTCACGTTTAACCTTCGAAAGGTAATGCGGGGTCTCGGAGACCGCAGCTCCAGATTTTTCAAAAGAATTTTTATATGAATAACAATAAATCTGTTTGTTTACTTTTTATCCTGTGTTAATTAAAAAACGAGGCTATTTATGAAATTCATTTACCAGAGTCTAAGAGACCCCATCTTACTACTACATATTTACGTGTTATTACATTAGACCTTTCCTTTTTTTTTTGCAAGGGTTAAATGGCGTTTTTGATATTTTATACACTATTGCGGAACAGTGTAGTAATTATGTATAATTAACGCAATCAGGTATTTTGAAATACGAATTTGATAAAATATGCCTGCTGAACGGTGTAAAAAGGTATTCATGCATCCTTGAAATTTTTTCAGTTGTACAGTCAGTTAAAAAGCCTCATTTACGTCAAACTAGTTTCTTAATGGTACAACTTTCGATAGAGGTGCGGTCACATGTTTAAAACTTGAAGTCACGTTGCAAGAAAAATCGCGTTGTCAACTGATGTCGGTAATTAGCGACTCGTGGCTGCATATTTATAAATCATTTTTGTTATCACCGTGTTCATAGATATTACGACGTGGAAAGAATTGTGTTCTGCTATTACATAAGGCATTCAATAACTTTAATATTTCTCACAATTTGCACGCATTAAATTTGATTCGTGTTATAAATAATCAAACTCAAGCTTCGGAAAATTTTATAATTTATCGGTGCAGACAGCGAGAAGCGAAAGAGATTACTTCTAGCATTTTAGAGTAGCCTCTTTAATGCGGTAAGATCGCTCGATACCAACAGAATTATAAGCATTCATCTTTTTCTTCTGGCGAGCATCCTATAAAAAAATAGTCGTCAGACATGAACCAACTTCAAAACAGAAGCTAACATGACTGAAAACATGTGAATTAAATAAGAATGGTAATATTACAACTGTTTCCTTGATCTCGATCGACAATTTGTTAATAACGAATAATAATGGTTACAGTTTTGCAAATTACCACAAAATTTTCAACGTTTCCGTTCAAAATTTAGGCCATTTTCAAGAAAAATTTTCATATAATTGCGTCTGTAAAAATTATTGGATTAATATAAAATTTATGTTGTATTCCGTACACAAAACCGAAAATTTTAAGCAAAAAACCAAAAACATACTCTTGCTATGTGACAAAATTATTTTAAACTCTTGACAACTTTAGAACACATGTTGATTCCATGCCTGTGATATACTGACCGAGGAGAAACGTTAGAATTTGAAGAGGCAACTGAATCAAAGAACATCGATCTATCCATTGGCCTATTAATATTTGGCGGTAAATATAAACCGTGAAAAATCCAAGCAACAAGTTTCACTGTTTGTATACCAAACGAAGTTGTGGTAATTTATTAATTGACATTCAATCTACTTTTGATGTATTTTAAGCCTTTAAACGATTTTATTTGCTAGAAAAATTCATCATAAAACATTACTGATTCAGTAATGTTGCGTAATAGTCATGTATAGAATAAACTACATTGCAGTTTTTTTACCAATGGTACTTTATCTTTGATCGCGGGGAAAAATTCTCTTAAATAATGTAGTATTTTGGAAATTGTGCGAATTCCTACCTTTCTGAATATTCTCTTAATATCGTTAGAAATATTTTGAACGTGAGGAATAACTACGGTATTTGTCCTATTTATTGGTCCTGTCTTTAAAAATCTTTTTCCTTTTCGTTTTTCAACATGCCAAGGGTGGCAGATCTCAAACACGCGTTCCTTAATTAATCTTGGATGTAGGCGAGACAGGATAACCATTACGTTTCAAAACATCTCTAATCAATAACAAATTGTCAGATCTAAACTCAGGATCAGATACAGTAATCGCTCCTTCGTTGTCCTAAATCGTGGGCACGGTCGTTGTCCAGTGCCTACCCACTCCACTGCCTGTCAACGAGAGGATTAGGCCTGCGTGGATTTGGTCGCCAGATGTGTCCCAGGACTATATAGACCCGCGCAGAACGGAGAACAATAGGAAAGGAATATGGCAAGGAAATAAGGAGTTTTTAAAGCCATTTAACTAGCCGTTTCATTAAAGACGCAGTCATAAATGAAAAATAGTGTCCGGGCACGGTCGTTGTCCGCTCAAACTCCCGGCCTTTGGACAACGAAGAAGCTTTTACTGTAGTAGGATTGCACGATCGATAAGACCTTCGATTAAACCCGGTTTTGACCGAAACGTTGAAAATTTCGTGGTAATTTGCAAGACTGCTTAAGTAGTAGCATCAGATCGAACCAGTGCGCTGCAATCATGATTATTCGTTAGAATTATAAGTATTCATCTTTTTCTTCTGGCGAGCATCCTATAAAAAAATATTAGTCGTCAGACATGAATCAATTTCAAAACAGAAGATCAAGCTAACATTACTCAAAACATATGAATTAAATAAGAATGATAATATTACATTTACGGAAAGTGACATCTTGTTTGTCACGAAGTCTACGTTTTCGATAAGATTTCGATCTCGCTCGAGACCTCATTTATTTCGGGATCTCGATTATCAAGTGGATCTTTGTTTATTCGATCTGTTTTCCCCAACTAGGCGTATGAATCGATATTCTACCGTGATTACAAATTTCGCCAGTGTCGTGGCGCTGCTGAATGGAAACTGCAGGATAAAGCAAGCAAGAGACACAGTCGAGTTAAAAGTAATGCGGATGCAGCCGCTCGGATTACGTTTCAAAATCTTCGTCGACGGCAGAGCAGACTCGAGCTTCCTAGCAGTTCCCGATACGTTCGTGTGCCATTCGTTCCTGAGGAACTCCACCTTTTTCCCTCTGCCCTTCGTCCACTAATTTAAGTGTCTCTAAATTCGTGTAGAGCCGGGAACACTCGGGGAAAAAAACTGTGCTCCCGTCGAAACGAGAAGAAAGAGAGAAGAACGATGATGTTTCGGTACGTGGTCGTCGTCGTCCTCCAGTCGTTCTCTATCCTCCGCTGCCAAATATAAACTCGAAAGCCAAAGCTTTGGAGAAGAAGGGAACGCTAGCAGCCGGGAAAATCATGGTGGAAGAAAAAGTCGAGGACCGGCTGAAACTCCATCGTGGCTCTCGTTTCACTATCTTTAGATCGCTCGACGGTTAGGTGTCCCGTGATTTCGATGAGGAATTTCGTTCCCTTGAATAATCGCGGCCAAATCCAGTGCAAGATATGCCCTATGGAATTTGCGGCAACAGGGAATACTAAGCTTACACAGGGAACGGAGCTTATCGTTAGACTGCGGCTTTTTACAAAAGCATTTTCTACAATTTGCAATCTTGTCACGGTTTTACAATTTTTTACGATTTTACTAACCACGTGTTCGAAGAGTGACAACTCCAATCTTTACGAATAAAAAGAGCGCGGAATTTAAAATGACACCGCTTAATGGCATAATGGAAGACCCTTTATTTGAAATAAAAGGTGTGTGCATCAATTGCAAGTGACAGGAGAAGTATACGTATTATTATTAATATAGATATAAATTACAGATTAATTTTTTACAATAAGCATACTACGAACTAAATGTTAATAAACTTGTTTCGAATGTAATCCAGAAATCAGGTGGCAATATTTAATCAATTTGTAAAAACGACATGGGTACCTCTAATACAAAATCAATTTAATTTACACACCAATTTAATTCGTGTGACGCCAGTAAGGTGTAAAAGTGCCCTAAGTGTGGACAATCCAAAAGTGATATCTAAATCTGGACAATTCAATTTTCATAGTAAAATTAATAATTAAGAGATTAAATAATTATATTGTATATTCTTAGGCCTTAGCTACAAGTAGGTGTGAATATTATTTCATTAAGACATCAATTGAAATTTAAAAATAAGTTCAAAGTTCATCTGAAAACAGTATACAAAATAGTCTATTTACATGCGAATCGTATGCATTTAAAGTTTGTACTTTTACTAGAAAAAAGGATATAATTTAAGCATCTAGACAAAAAATAATTATCACGCATAATAATATTGATATTTTAAAATAAATTGGCAATAAAACTTAATTTAAATAATAATTATTAATTCAAATATTAGATGTCCAAGTTTAGGACTGCTGTGAAATATAGTAAGTATGTACTCCATACTGGGACGCGATTGCAGTAGCTGTCCAACTCTAAGCTTATATTCTATGTGCATACGCCTTAAGTCGGACAAGTGTTTGCGACCAAAATCAACTCGTAGTTTGCAAATTATTATTAGCTTAAACAAATTACTATTAGCTTGTATAACGTATATGTATAGAAAATGTGTTCCGGCTGTGACTGTTAATAATACTTAATTTTTATGCCATAAATTTTTCAGTATTAATACCTAACCTCAAAAATTAATTATTCATGTCGATGTAATTCTTAAAAAAATGTTTTCCATCGCTAGCAATAAAACTTTTGATTCCAGTCGAAAAAAGTAATTAATAAGTATCATAAAAAACAAATTAAAAGTAAGAGCAAGCCAAAAGTGTACATAAAATCTAAGGATATTATTAAGAATGACAGATTGAAGGAAAATAAAAGATTGAATAAAAATAAAAAATTGAACAGAAATCAAGAATCTCATTCTGTTGAATCCATCGTACAAGTACTAGCTCTCAATACAGCAGGCCAATTTGAGATTCCAAAAAGCACGTATTCTAGAATGAAAAATTTAAGTTCGGTGGATGCTACCAAAGGACCACCAACTGTACTGTCGAAGACAGAAGTAAGATCTTGAAAAAAGGAGAAAGAAAAGAAATTATAGAAGAAGAACATTTGTCAAAAAAGCAGGAAAAATGGAGAAACAAAATTAAAAAAGATCAAGAACAAGAAAACAATAATAATTTACACGAAAGAAAAAATATAATTACACAACAAATTAAAGATATAAAGTTAAAAACCAATGATAAATCTAAAAAAATAAGGTCTGAAGCATCTAATGATAATAAAGATGAAATTATAGAAGAGAAAGCAAGATTGTGCACTCAATTAGAGAATATAGTGAAAGAAGTATTGTCTCTTGAAATGCTTGCTTTGCAACAGAAAATGAGCATTAAACAGGACAGAATTTAATATACAATAATAATATATTGATATGTGTGCATCATTAAAGATTTAATAAAGTTCGATGTTATAGATCAGGCATGGGCTTTTTGCTCGATCGGAGGCATTCTCAAGGAATACCCCCACTCCTCCCGGCCATGCGTCTCGCTCCCCGTGGCGGCCGTAGTGCTTGGAGCACTATAGTGCCTGTTGCAGATTATATGTAAATTCAATTTGTCCCGGTGTAGGCTTTACTTCTGTCCAGGTACTAGTTTAGATTGGATTTAATATGTCCAATTATAGGTTTGAATTATTCTTGCTGATACAATTAAAATATTAATCTAAACAATGATTTTTTGATTTCAATTTACTTTACAAAATCTGAATTTTATGTTAAAACCCTTAAAAAATTATTTTTCTTTATCTAAAATCTAATCTGATGAAATTAAAGGTAGCAGAAAATGCTGTCCAGGCTTAGGGCATTTCACCTTATATTAAGTTGAAACGGTACGCGCATATGTTCGATCAACAATGCGATTAAATGTCATTGAAAGCAATTCAGGTGAAAAAAGTTTAAATCCGTACGTGATTAATCAATCAGATTTACACTGCAGATTATTCAATTTCGAGCTGGCTTTTCATCTGCGTATGTATGCATGTGTCCTCGCATTTAAATGTTTATTAATTACTGGTTAAATCGGGGTAACTCCGAAACTAATCGACAGAATTTGAAGCGATCGGTTGAATTATTTGGACGTATTAACGAGCCGATATTCTCGTTACCCATAATTCGAAACAAAACGAATAGGAACGTTCCCAGAGGATCTAAACCTAAACCATGAAAATATTATAGATGATTAGATATAGATTATTTCATTAACAACAATGAATACGGTTTAGTTAGTTATTTATTCGCTAAGCTTGTGCAACGATTGTTAATTTTGGAAGGAGAATAGTGGAAAATTGACAAAATTATAGAGATAATTATTAGTGTGCTGGTGCGTGAATTTAAATCAATGTAATTATTGGATTGTATGACATTTAAACTTAAAGCGTTATTATTACCATCGTCTTTACCATAACAATACAAATATAGTTTTCAACAAGTTATTGTAAAAGTTGAATACGTCGTAGGTATCAATTTGAATTTTTTTAGAACGTTATGTAGTATCTATTTTACTGATTGTTAACTAAAAGACAACAAGAGTTAACGCAGGACAAAAAAAATATGAATATCATTGTAAAATGGTGTTATAGTTTTATTTTTCAGCTTTTGAAATTATGGAACAGCTATATATGTTATATATGTTATATAAATAATAAATAATAATTATATAAATAATAATATATGTTATATATATAAATTTGATAAATGCACACATTCACACAACTTCATATTATACAAACCGTATTTGGAGTAATTGTGTTCGAGTTATTGGATTTTTATGTATTGTAAAACGAAGCAATGAAAACATTGAGGATAAGAATCTTAATTACATTCATTTATTGTCTCTAGTCTAATGAACTTTGTGTTTTCTTGACCTTGGATGATTGTTAGAAAGTTTCTTTTCACTATCTAATCTCACCAATGTAATTGTTTATACGTCGCCAAGTGAAATCTGTTGATTCGAGTTCCGTTAGCTTCAAACTTTTGAATTCTTTTTTGAGATTCCGCAAATCAATTGGTATGTTGGTAGAATATTTCAACACCGCGAAACACTCTGAAGCATATGTCAACGTCTCGATTGGCTAAACAACGACCACGAGAAAAATAAATACAAGACTGTACGTGATCGAAATAGAAACTAAAGATTTTAGTCCACATACAAGCTCGGGTTAGGTCGCAAAATTCGGAGCCCAAAAATTAAATTACAGTAGAGTCTCTGTAAAGTATTTTTAAATTCTGTTAATGTTTTTACTGCTTCAAAACACTTCTACTAATTTTTGTCATAAATGCATCAAATCCACTGTCTAATAATTACTATGTATTGTATAATAATAATAATATACATACATATATTTTGAGCAATATACAATATCACATTTCTAATTACAGCAGTAGTATTTTTGTAATTAACAAGTCATTTTAAAACTGTTCGATTATCCGAACATTCAATTTTCCGGAATCACCTCGTTCCCAATTAGTTCCGATAATCGAGGTTCTACTTGTATTCCCTTTCTTTGCGGAACATTCCAGACCTATAAAGGACAGTATCGAAACGAAATAACCAATTGCCTGTTCGATATTGCCGGTGCAACGATATTCACGAGCAGTCGTTTGTATTATAGGACCACCTGCCGCAACACCATGTGTTCCTATTATTTGCGTTCAACGCCCTTTATAGCGAGTGTCGCGTCATTTCCATTACCTTTACAGCTTTATTGACTTACTTCAACGAGCGAAAGGCCTAAATGGATTTTGAAAGCAGGCAACAATATCACCCTGAAGATTGCAATTCAATTTTAATTATTTCTTAAAGGTACTTTACAATATTACATGTATACAGTATACAAATACGATTTAAGGTCTTAGATTTTGTTTAGCTCGAGAAAATAATCTTTTAAAGAGGATATACATATGTGTATAGTTTCAAAAATAAAATATTTTTATTTTGACTATCTAAACCACAAAATTACATATTATTGCAAGTCTCTAAATAGTAAAATAAAATATGTCCATTTTAACAATCTGAAACACAATATAAAATATTTTATCCTAATTACCAGATATTTAAAATATTTCAAGACGAAATATCTACAATATTCTTCAAATGAAGTGTAGTTTATTAAATATATTCGTATCTAATCAATTACTAAACATTTGAGTATTGTTATCAATATTTTATATTTATAGAAAGAAAAAAATTAACATAGAATAGTATTATTCCAGGTCGCACGCGGAAGAAATGTTTAATTGTCGAATTAAACTAGCTCCGAGTGCAAAGGGTTAATTATAACTAATTAAAAATTGAACTTTAATCTCATTGCTAGCGACGATAAAAGTAACAAAATATTTTTCAACGATTTTAATAGGGTGTGATAATGTCGATCGTAAAATAGCTGTGAAAGGGGAACCATAAACCAGGCCTGCATGTCGGAAGCAAAACCCCCGCCCTCCGAACAGTTCCCGTGGGAAGATAAATTCAAACTGGAATACGTCCAGATGGAGAACGTGCGCATATTTGAAGTGCATATTAGTTCATAATGTTTAAACGCTCTTCGATAGATAGGCGGTAATCATCCAGTTGAACTATCGTTAGTTTACTTATCATCTGCCGTTGAAGTATGTATTATCAAACTGTTGCGTGACATATATTATCGACATAATTACAGTATTCATGAAATATCTTCCTCACAAGGAAAAATATGTGCGTCAGGAACTTCCGAGGTTTCCATTTCGGAGGAGAATACGAATTCGAATGATCAATATTTAATTTTCACTTTGTAGCCGGCCTCTGCATTTGCTCCTCCCACCCCCGCGCCCGGGAAACACGTGTTTCTAGTTCTTCATACTGGGTCGCGCACGTGCGACACTACTTTATGCGAAAAATTCTGGGCAGAAATTTCTAGACATGCTGGACTAGCATAACAATGTATGTAACACGCGTACGGTTTTGCATGTAATATCCATACTAAAATGGCGAGAAGAAATATTTCAAATACGATATAATCCCTTTGCACTCGGAGCTCTTTTGACTCGAAAATTATACATTTTTTCCGATCTATTCGGTTGGCAAGAGAGTAATTTCGGTATTTTTTTATTAAGCTATAAAACCCCACATGACTGTGCATGCTAACATTAGAAAGATAACTTATAAACTAAGATTAAGACAATATAATGAACATTTTCGAATACAACATTAACACTAAAGATATAAACAGTGAGACTTAAGAAATGTATATATTGGGTTGGAAAGAAAGTTCTTGCGGCTTTTATCATAAAATCAAAATAACGAAAACCGTAAGGACTTTCTATCCAACCCAATATACAGGGTGTCCCAGCTAACTTGACCACCTTGAATATCTTTGTTGTTTTTAAAGATACGTCAAATGTCCGAAGGACAAAGTTGAATGGTTCAGTGGGGTTCACATGATACCAAAAATATTTTTGTTTTTATGTGATTTTTTTGAGAGATATAAAGGTCACCTTCATTTTTTTAAATGGAATGGTGATTTTAAATGGTTAGGACAGAACGCAGTAAAGGTTAGAAGACCCGTTATATGATTGGTTTGTCGTATTGGGCACAATAACAGCACATTTGCTGTTGTTTAAAACGATCGAACCTTGCGCCGAAATCATAAAATTTATTATGTATGGAGCAAAGTTGTTTTCGGTTCTAAGCCAGACTCTATGTTGAGGTAAATCCTCAATCTGTCGCGGAAGTAAGGATCGAGCTTTGCCTACTAAATTGATCCCTCCGGAGGATTTTATGAGTTTTTGTATTACGTTATAGAGAAATGTTCCTTTATTCGAAAGGATTTTAAGGTGAAATAAAAGCCAATTTTTTTATCCAAGCAATGAACTTTAATCAAGAAAATATTTTCCATTTTCTTCGATGATCTTCTGCCATCTTTCCGGTAGCTTCGTAATTCCGCGCTCATTAAACTTCTGGTCCTTATCGGAAAGAATATTTAATAATTAAATAATTATTCTAGTGGTTTAGTTGTCCCATTAGATTAATTTCACCGATTCTATTGTAGAAATCTACGAATTTGATTAGTTCAGTTATTCCCCGTCGAATTTAGTATCGTGAAACGTTACAACATTACTCGTATTTACTAAAATTATTACAAATGAAGATAACCACGTTTCCGTAATATAACTCGGATTAAATTAAATTTGTTACGTCATCTGCTTCTGTTTAGTGTAGTGTGACACATGATCTTTCTAACGGTCGTGTGAGAACGTGATTGTTTCATTATTAGTATGCATTACAGATGAAAATACTCGAATGCTTTCGGCGAATATTAATTGGATGGTACATATTTCGATTACCTTGTTTCAGTCCGATGTCGAATGTTCATTTCGTTGTTAGTTTAATTGGTAACCGAATCTTCTCGTTAATTCTTAATGCGATTAATGGATTAATGGAGAACCTTGAAATATCAGTTACAATTAGACTGCGGATCTTTATGAATTTATAGCAAAATGGAATACATGAAATTGAAAATTGTAGGAAAATTTTGAAAATTGAAAATGTCAATATATGATTTGTCATCTATTAAAATTATTAAGGGAGGAAATAACATTAAATTTGGATTCTATTTCCCTTAATGATTTGAATAGAGGAGAGAAATCATATATGTATTGACATATTCAATTTTTAAAATTTTCCAACAATTTTGAATATCATTTACTCAAATTTGCTATAAATAAGATTATTACAAAGTATGATGCGTATCCAGTTTCATTCAGTGTATCTAATTTTAACCGACTTCTGAAAACAGGGTACTTGTAAAGAAACTTGGCTCTCGATAAAAACCTAAATCTTTGTATGTACTGCTGATATTTGGCTCTTTTGACTAATCAGTGTGCCGACCACTGTAAGACCTCATACAATATTGAAATGTTTAATAATTGATTAGATACCAACATATCTAACAATATTTTCAATAATGGTACATCAATGTTTAGCGGTGCCTCCGAGTCACCACCAGTGTAGCCATACGGACCGGCCGCCAGGCCCCTTACCCTTCCGCCTCGCCACGCAACGTACCTCGTCTTTGCACTCTTCCCACTAACGCAGGCGTACGGCAGTGTTTCGATTGAAGCCACAATTTTTCGCGCATGCGCGGCAATTTCAGCCTCAATAACGTAACCTTATCGATGAAATCGGGTAGCTTGAGCACCCCGTAGACTTTTAAAATTTTATCAATGTGTACATATGAAATATTGAAATTTAACATAATTGAAACTTATTCTTTATTTTGAGGATGGGATAGGGAAAGACACCGCCAATAACACCGGTACATTCCCGCTAATATAACTGCCTGAAGGCGTCAGGGCTCTAGCCACTCTACTGCGTCATTGTAGATACGCTACTGTTTTGGCCGCGCATGCGCGAAAAATTGTGGCTTCAATAGGAACACTGGCGTACGGTCGCGTGAGCCTCCCACTCTTCCCACTAGTTGCTGACGCGACCGTACGCCGGCGTTAGCGGGCAGTGCTTCGATTCGGGGCACTATTTTTCGCGCATGCGCGGCGATTTTAGCCTCAGACAGCCTCAGTAGCGTACAAAATCGGGTACCTTGAGCACACCGCAGAATTTTAAAAACTTATTACTAATATACATACGAAATATTGAAATTTAATATAATTCAAACTTATTCTTTATTTTGAGGATGGGAAAGCGAAGGAGTGCTAAAATAACTAAGCGAAATACATAATAAAACAACAAAATATTTTATTTGGCGAGTATTACTGCTCTTTGCAGCTCTTTCTCCACTATTAACTGTCATTGTATAATAAAATATTAATAATACCTCTCGTTCCGCATCACGTTTCTCGTCTATCACTATCACTCGTCCCGCCAATATAACTACCACAGGGCTCTGGCTGCTCTGCTACCTCATTATAGATACGTTACTGTTTTGGCCGCGCATGCGCGAAAAATAGTGCCCCGAATCGAAGCACTGTTAGCGGTAAGAGTGCAAAGACGAGGTATGGTGCGTGGCCCGGCGAGAGGCGGAAGGGTAAGGGGCCTGGCGAGAGAAAAATATGGCAATCCTGGTCACCACTCGAGTGCTAAGGGTTAATTATGTTCTGGAGAATGACGAAGCCAATGTTTATGTAAACCAAATTGCTCTGAATTGAGAGTTTTTCTTGGGTAATACTGAAAGAAAAGTAAATAAGCAACTGCTATAATTTCACTTGAGCTGTTTATTTACAGCTATGGAAATCGCGAAAGGAATAATTAGTAATAGGAATGTAGTTACGAATAAAGCATTTTCCTTAGATAACTGTTCGTAGTTTTCCGCCTTTACTTTTTATTCCTCGTGGAACCGAAAACAATTCAAGCTTCTTTAAAAGGATAGCGCACGCAAGGAAGAAACGCAGAAAGCGGGAATATAAGGAGATTCGTGAACGCAATTGCTGGCAACAGTACTACCGTGGAAGTTTATTAATGAGCATGCGGGTAAAGTTGTGCGTGCACTAGACGGCCGCGATACTATAATAATGCTAACATAATCATTCCGTTTCCGGTTGTAACAAAACCGACCAGTAAAGTGTTTCGAGAAGAGATCGCGCGGTACAGTTAAAGCGATTATGTGTGTATCATGAAAGTTCTCCATCAATGTCGATCGTGAGGGTGTATAATGATGCCTGCCACTAATACCTGGAGGGCATGTGGCCGCAACGGCAAGAGTCATTGGAATTATGTATGAGTACCGAATCCGCGCGCACGTCTATGTGGAGGTGTATGCGTAACGTACGAGAAACAACGAAATAATACGATAATGAATCCGTCCCCCCCGACGTTCGGTATCGAATTATTTACCATTATTTCGTCAAGCAATTTTGCAATTTAAACGAACCCAAACTCCAATTCTAATTCCCACCGGAAACCTGCGAACATCGTGGCCCGTATTCCACAGAAACATTCTGACAATTTTCATCGAATTTTGTGACCAGATGTCGCACTATAATATGTACTAACTAAATTGAATACGCTGTTCTTTCAGAAATCGTTTTAATCTCTTGACGCACTTTAACGAGTCAGACTCGTGACGTAGATCTTAACAAAATCTAACAAATATGAATGTTACGCCTTTCTTTTTAGATCAAATAATATTTGATTCGTTTGTAATCGATATATAGGAATACCTATATATCGATGTAAAATGTCGAATAAATGTAGCCATACAGAAAATATAAATTTACGATTTACCTTTTACGACATTTTTGGGTATGAAGACATTTTTTTTATAATCACTGTAATCTTATAAAAAATTATCTTGTTAGTTCGTGGTTTCGTTTGATCGAGGACAGAAAACGGAAAACACGAGGAAAAATTAAACTGAAAAATATGACTCGAGAACCAAAAATTGCTGCTTTGGTACTTATAGTCAGCATCCAAAAAATATTTGTACACTAGTAGTCTTGGGAACTGAAATAATTGTAGAATTTTATATTGAAATTGAGAAGAAAGAAAAAAGTGATTTTTTTGGAGATATTGGTAGTAGGTAGACGTTCTACTTTATTGATTAGCTGTCTTTCGTCGATGCCTGAGGCCATATTAAACCAGCTTTTCGAAAACTCGGAAACTCAGCGTTCCGAATACTATTTTATACAATTTAATTTAATCTTAAATTTACTTACTCGAGAATCTTGAATATTGCAAATTAGAGTAACATGATTGTTTATTTTCAAAAACTACATGGCACAATGCATTAATATAATAAAGTAAAATATCGTGTGAACAGGAAGAAAAAATGTGAAAAAAACTCAACTAACTACTAAAATGTGATACCATTAGAGTTATTTGAATTGGCTTAGTGAACGCTTCAATTGATAAAGAACTATTAATGAAATGACTTCTATTACAACATGAGCCGGTTAATTCACAAGTTTGATCTAACCAGTTATATGTATCATATACGATTAGATTTAATCGACGAGATTATAAAATTCCACAAATTTTTAATAGGCACGTGAAATTCCACTGATCCTTAAACGATAGCATAAGCAATCAGCTGCAAGATAAGTTTGTATACAATACGGGACAGTGTTAAAATGCTGAGCAATTGAATAGCGCCGGGACAAAAAGATAGCACACTTTAAAATTAACGTAATATTTATTCACTCAACATTACAACCAAGGTTTTATTTTTACACATTCTTGCAAAATATCTCTATAAACAGAGACAAATGAAATTGAATTGTATTTCGCCAGTCTAACAATTTTATTTTTAAAAAAAGAATTTTTAAGGAAATTTGGTGTGACAAAATGATAGCACATTTAACTTAAAATTATGTATAACAGTAAGTCAACGAATGATAATTAATGCTTAATATTTTGTGGCTCCTTATTTACATTTAATAACAGCATCATTCTCTTTGGCAAAGATTTGTAGAGTTTTATAATGTTTTTTTGCTCTAATTGCTCCCACTCAACTTGAATACATTTTTTTAATTCGGCAATATTTCCAAATTGTCTGCCATTTCTATATACAGCTCGGGAAAGATTTCCCCAACAATTTTCAATAATGTTGAGGTCGGGTGATCTTGCTGGCCAATCTAAAACGCGAATCTTTTCTCGAGAAAAGTACTCTTTTACTACTTTTGCAGTGTGTACTGCGGCATTATCCCGCTGAAAAGTATACTTCTCTCCAACAATTCTGGTCGCGTACGTGTTTATTTGTTCCTTAATCATTTCCAAATACATTTTGCTATTCATTTTTCCTGTTATATATTTGATTTCCATTTTACCATAGTACCCGATACCACACCAAATCATCACACTACCACCTCCCATTTGCCAACGACTCAAAAACTGTTCCTCTTTTCGCATATCGTGAAAATAGTAACTCGGACCATTAGGCCCATCTAAGTTAAACCTCTTTTCATCCGTAAATATTATTCTTCGCCATTTCTTTCGCATATGAATATTCCTTTCCGCAAAGTTTAACCGATTGTTCTTATGTTGCACAGTTAACCAAGGCTTTTTCTTTAATTTTCTTCGTTGTATGTATTTGCATTTTTGTAAAACACGTCTCACATTCCTTATATTAGTGTCTACACCAGGGTTACCATATTTTTCTCTCGCCAGGCCCCTTACCCTTCCGCCTCTCGCTACGCCACGCACCGTAGCTCATCTTTGCGCTCTTCCCAACGCTGGCGACAGTGGCGACACGCTGGCGGGAGCCTCCCACTCCTCCCAATAGTCGTTGACGCGACCGTACGCCAGCGTCAGTGGGAAGAGTGCAAAGACGAACTACGGTGCGCGGCGCGGCGAGAGGCGGAAGGGTAAGGGGCCTGGCGATAGAAAAATATGGCAACCTTGGTCTACACCAACACTTTGAGCAATTTGCCTTGCAGTCATCTTAGAATTGGATGTTGCTCTTAGTATTGCACGACGTTCCCGAGCACTTAGACTTTGCGGACGTCCAGAACTCCTCTTTTTACTATAGTTTTCCGGATTTTTCAAGAAATTCATTATTACTTTTCGACTTCTATTCATAATTTTTGCTATTTTTGTCACAGAATATCGTTCTTCTTCCAATTTTATTATAGTGTTAATTTCACACAAGTTCAATCTCTTTCCGCGACCCATTTTTGATAATATTTTGCCTTTTTTAAACAAATATACAACACGAGATAATATCATGGACTTTATTAACTATGTTCTGTTGTTGATGTTCGCGATTCGCGAGCTTCAGTGTAACTGGAAAGCGTAGATTTACTACACGTGCTATCTCTTTGACCCACTTGCGAACCATAATATTTACGTTTTCATTTCTAGAATTCTGTTCAAGTAAATATTGTCGATAATATTCAGTACATTATACATAGAGGCATGTCAGAATATGTTGAAATATTAAAATACTCATTTTCTTCAGTTTATTCTACCAAATGAGAATAAATAGACGATGTGCTATCTTTTTGTCCGGGAGTGTATCTCTCTCTCTCTCTCTCTCTCTCTCTCTCTCGACAATGAGTGAATCTTAATGGATAGATAAGAAGTGAAAATGATAGTTGAGCAAACTGCGGGCGCAATTAAGGATTGTTTATTGTGGTTACAGACCCCGCGGGAGGAACGAGCAGCATCGAGTCCTGGTAGTCAGAATAATCACACACCCACACCGTCCCCGTCACCGGTGGGAGATGCACCCGTTGGCAAGGCACTTATGGAGGCTGCGCTTCAGCAAGCCACTTCCGGGTCTCAGCCACCACTGGTGGTGACACCGCCTGGATACTGGATCGACGGTACCGATCATCGACACTCCCTGGACTCAGCTGGCCGGGCGTTACTTCCGGCGCAACCTGCATGGCAACCCAGGATAGACCAAGACGACACGGCCAAGTGTTACAGGCGGTTCTTCGTCGGCAGGGTAAGTAATCTACAATCTACTAAATCTCCGGTGAAACTGCGAAACACCTGTTTACCTACCCTCCGATCTCGATGATCTTTAGATAGGGTAGATGCACCATTCGTGGCCCAGGCTTGGACGCTAGCGAAATATGGTATTAGATGATTGCATAAGTTCGTGCCCGATTTGAAAATAAAATTCAATAGTTACATTTTAAAGAATACACATATATTAATTAAGTATATAGTCACCATACATTTCTAGAATTAGAAAAAAATGGTGACTATATAATTTTTTTTGAAAATCGAGCACGAACTTATGCAATCATCTGACATTTGACAAATAATCGTTGAAATAATATATTGTCTTATTTGGCTGCATGTTATTTGAAATATTCATATGTTAGTTTACTTGAACAGCCAAATATTGTTCTAACTGAATTTTGAAATCATTTTTCGTTTCATCTTTCATTTCGTCAAACAATTCTATTTACTTCATGTGCTAAAGAACAATTGTATTTGAAACCGAGTGTAGTTAAGCTTTCATCATTGAATTACCTCGCATATGGTAAATAAAGTTGATAGATCTTTAAAAGTAATGACACTCGCAGTAATGACACCGTTCACGTGTGTCTAAATAACTATACGTATATATAATTTCATCGAAACAAATAAATAATTAATTTAAAATATTCTTAGTGGGTGACATTGATTTGCAAAAGGGTGAAAATGGTTTGCATGAGGTTGAATTCGACTGGCAAAACTCGGTGAGAATTTGGAGTGCAAAACCTATACAGTATAAAAAGAAACGTGTTCATCTTAAAGAAAATGGGATCTTGACGAGCAAGCTATCCCTCTTCATAAAGCTGAAGTTACTTTGCAATCACCCTGTAGATGGAGCACGGCAGTGAGCATGTGCGAGTGGATGTACATGTATAAAATGGCGAGTGCATACGGAGAGAAAAGGAGGATGGGGTTAGGGTTAGATAGAAGGAAAAGGAGAGGGAGAGAAGCGTAGGGAAAGGAAAAGAGCACTTCGGGCGTGGGAGTGAGAACGTTCTCATAGTCTACGTCTACAAGGAATGCCTATATAAACAGGGACTCTCCTCTCCTCTTCGACATCCCCGATTTTCAACCCGAGCCGCCGCGCCACGCCACTTCAAGATACCTCCTCCGGTTTTCTTCCGGTTGCCCTCTTCCTCATCAGTCCCCGCTCCCACCTTCGCATCGTTTGTATGGATACTAAGTTCAGCTTTTGCGCCGTTCACGGTCAGATTCTCTTTTACGCCATGCGATTTTATCTTCCTCGCTTTGCTCCTCCTGAGACTTTCTTTCCTCGATTTTCTACGGCTTTCATTCGAACACCACGAAAACTGTAACGGAATACGGAACGGAATACTGCTCTTCCGCTTCGGACGCATGGCACACCAGAACAAAAAAATGTAAAACGTACACCCGCAGTGATAGGTACATACCAGGTATGTAAATATGAAATCGGAATTTTTGTATAAACAATACACGTTTATTGTATGACAATGATACAAAATATGTTATTCGAAGTATTGCCTATCGGTAGCTACACATTTCTCCCATCCCTCTGACAATTTGTGGATGCCACGCCAAAAAAACTGTTCCTCTTTTGAGGCAAACCAGTCATCGAGCCATTTTCGTACATTTTCGTAAGATGTGAAGCGCTGCTCAGCAAGTGCGTGTCCCAGCGATGCAAATAAGTAATAATCGGATGAAGCCAAGTCTGGTAAGTAAGCCGCATGCGAAAGTATTTCCCAACTAAACGCCTCAACTGTTTCCTTTACCGGTTTTGCTGTGTGTGATGGTGCATTATCACGAAGCAAAATCACTTTGTGTTGCCTTTTTGGATATTCCGGTCGTTTTTCACGCAAAGCTTGATTCAAATCGATCATTTGTTGTCGGCAGCGTTCATAGATAGCTCATAATACATCACACCCTTCTGATCCCACTAAACACAGAGCATTGTCTTCCATCCATAGCGATTTGGCCTTGCAGTCGATGCCGATGGTTCGCCTGGAGTTAACCATGATCTCTTACGCTTAGGATTCTCGAAATATATCCACTTCTCATCGCCAGTCACAATTCGATGGAGAAATCACTTTCTTTTGTACCTGGCGAGCAGCATTTCACAAGTGGTTTTTCGGTTTTCCTGCTGTCTTTCATTCAGTTCATGTGGAACCCATTTTCCCATCTTCTGAATCTTCCCCATGGCTTTCAAACGTACGGAGACGGCTTCTCGTGTCACATTTAATTGATCCGCGAGTTGTTGTTGCGTTTGAGCGTCATCCTCATCCAACAATGCTTGCAGATCGCTGTCTTCAAACTGTTTCACTCAAAGCACTGTGATTCACCAAGAGCATGCTCAACGTAAGCTTCGACAAGCATTCGATGCGATTCTGCAGCAGTTTCTTCAAATGGAAACGGAAAATCGCATATCGTAGTTTCCAGGCACAAAATTCGACATGTTCAACGCTATTAAAAACTATGCTGTTGTATGAAACTTGTATGGTTGCGAGTTGAAAATCTTTACCAGATGTCAAGTCAAAACAAGAAAATGGCGTCAATGACGCGGTTTGATGGTAACTACATTGACAGCTAGAGCCACCTATGGGCAAATTCCGGTTTCATATTTACGTACTTGGTACATCTACCCCAGCGCCACAATTTTGTCCTGTTTGGGTATTACAAAATTTACGTTTGCATCCGTAGAATTTCGTCGACGTGACAATATTGAGCATGTTTTTATTCCCAATTCCCGGCCGTAATATCGAAGGCTCGCGAGTCGCGAGACAAGAGCGGCAAAACCACCGCGAACGAACGGTAGTTGTCGCATTTCGTATGGACCGCGATCGCGACTCGTTGACCGCCCTCGATCGTAGAAGGCCCAGCTTGATTTCAAGTTTCTCCGTTCTTTTTACAGGAGCACGTGAACCTGGTGGGGAGGGATGGAGAGAACGGGCCGGTCCTCGTCTCGGTGAAGGCCGAAACGGTTGCCGGACAGGAGCACTGGCGAGTCTTGTTGCGACTGCGAGCAGGCTCGACCCACGAATTAGTGCCAGCCACGAACCTCGGCCCGAATCCATCGCCTGCAAAAATGGTCAAGGTGAAGTGTCTTCCTCTACGTCTGCAAGCGCTCCTTTGTTTAATGCTTTCACCACCCTAGAATTTCACCGAAGACAACCGTCCGGCTTCCCACAGAAGGGAAACTCCCAGTCATTTTAACTTTAACGATCTAACGAGCTGCCGCCGCCGCGACGCGCCGCGCCGTGACGTACCTTTTAACTTTCTTAATCTTTCCACGGAGATGAGATCTACGGTCCTCACTCGAGTAATACTTAACACTGGAACTACTGAGAGTCTGTAAAAATTACTTATTTCATCGGAAACATCAAACGACAAAAATTATTCGAGCTGAAAATATTTTCTTTCTCCTCGTGTAATCATTTTAAGCAATGATTCATAATTGACATGTATCACAACATCTCGTTGCGAGAACTTGATTCGTATAATTCTGCTAATTGCCCCTAATTCGAAGTCGTAAAATAGTTACTTGTCTCTTTCTACTTTTGTGTCAGTTACGCGTTTAAGTCGTTTATTAGAGCATAGCAAACTTGCGCACCGCACGAGCGTTTAAAATAACTTCCTAATTAATGACACTGACCGTATCGAAACACTATTATTAATTGTTTTTCTCCAATTGTTTTTTTTACAATTTTTTTAATTTTTCTTTAAGAAGGTATGTATAATATGAACGTTACCAGTAGGATATGCTTTACTGATCAATTTTGAGTTTGTGAGACATTTCATTGTTTTTAATTTTTATTCTAGTTTTATCATTATGACAAACATTTCGCTTTAACCTTCAGTTACTCGCACTCAACTTTCTACGTAAGTCGTGACATGGAATTTTATGACTCCAACAAAGAGAAATTTTTATTCAACGTTTTCTAAACGAAAGGGAAGATTACTTTCATTTTACTGT
Organism: Lasioglossum calceatum; assembly: GCA_963966675.1. NCBI lineage: Eukaryota > Metazoa > Arthropoda > Insecta > Hymenoptera > Halictidae > Lasioglossum > Lasioglossum calceatum. The sequence continues at coordinate 13,669,037 of OZ016545.1, read as the reverse complement.
TGATTTTAATTACTTATATTTAATTATTTATATTTATTATTATTTATATTTAATTATTCATCTTTGATATAATTTGACAATGCATCAATATTTTAAACTCTCTTAGTAATTCCTCGTCTAATATTCTTCCAGTGAGATCCTTTGTCCATGACTTTGCTCGCTTCAACTCATCCACTACTGAAACTACAATACATCGTCGACACATATTAATGAGTGAAAATGATCTTTTTCTGTCACTCATCCCCTTATTTGTCCTTTCTACAACTTTCCTTTCTCGGCCAATGTACGGCCAGTATAAAAAGTACGCGTACATCCTTCAAATCGAATAAAAGTTTTGAATTTTGGAGAGATCCAGAATCCAATTTTAAAAATGCTACTCTGATTTAGAAGGCGTTCGTATACTCGTGGGCCATTGTACATTAACGTTAACCTCGGGGAATATTTGAGAAAGATTTTTTCAATTCTATACGCAGTCTGAACCTCGCATGCACTGGCAAGATACGTTCGCAATCTGACTCAGATCCTTTTTACAGGCCATCAACGAATCCTTGAACGTGAGCACGCTGATGCCTGTTGTCTGTTCCGGTGCCGGTACACTGATAGCACGATACGATGAACACGCACTCGTATCGAGGTTTAAATTCGGCGTTCTTCATCAACGCGCCGGCCAAGTGACGGAAGAACAACTTTTCGGGAATAGGCAAATTACACCAGCTTTCCAGGAGTTTCTTGACTTGTTGGGTCAGAAGATCGATTTGAAGGACCACAAAGGGTAAGCAATGAACTATCTGTATCTGTTAACACGTTACCAACCGGTGGTTATTGCATAATTTTGAAAAATCTATGGTTAAACACTTTTTAATGGAACCTCTATGGCAACAGCAATTTTCATTGTGAACTAACAATTCACCCTCAATAACGTTATGTAATAGTTTCACTTTTTAAGGTAGCTATGTAAAAGAAAATGTCCATGCTTTCTTTTGGTACAGAAAGTAGGTTCAGGGAAATAGGCTTCCGGTAGGTAAAGTGTTAAGTACAAACAGAGAGGATATGAGAGCGCTCGAGCCCGAAGTTTCTCTGCCTCCACTATTGCCAGTGTAGCCACAGGTAGATCATACCCACTTCTAGCATCGTACAAAACCTGCCAGATAGCACCCGTACATCCTCTGGATGTCCTACGGCCTGCTAACGTCCGTGAAGGACTTTCTTGCCAACCCCAATAGCTATTTTCATAAAGCTGCGAAAGCTACATGCTGCCGAATAATGCAAATTACGCCTCGTAAACGTAAAACTAGGACTTTTGAAGGTGATCGCGGCCTCCATTGATCCTTTATCTAGCGCTTTTGACTACTGAAAAGACCCATCGCATGCATTGATTAATCTCATTAGAAATGAAAACGCGCACCCCGCACCCTTGCAATCCTGGATAAACGATGCTCCCTTAATTGAAGTCTCAGCAATTGTACTCTCGGAATTACAATAGAATTAATTATTATATCACCGAAACAATTACTACGGAATTGTTACTGTAGCGTTCTTGTAATTTTTATGTAATAAACCAGGGATTTAGAACCGGTATAATTCTCATACCGGTATCAGTACCGAAGTCGGTACCGTGCCAGTAAAGCTATATCAAAACCGATACCGGTATTGTACCGTAAACACCGGTATTTTTTTGGTTTTTCCAATGTAAAGGATACATTAACTGCTCCGTGACCATAAACGTGATGTTCCGAGACTCGGATGTCTTATTAATAATTATTGTTAACATAAATTTTATACGTAATAATACTAAAATATATTCATCAAATATAATTATTAAATATTAATAAAATCTAAGAACTGTAAATATACAATAATTGAATTTTCTAAAATTTTAGTTAATATTAACGAGACTTTCCGCATACGAATGAAGAATATGACGTTTTTCTTTCCTTAACAATTAAAACATATGTATCTTTTGGAGTACTGTTTCAGATTTTGTTCTTTGAATATGCTGTAGTCTTTAGCGATATACATATGAACATATCTCGAAGGATTTTTCAAAATTGACAGTTGGCGCGCCGCACAGTGTGTCCAAACGGCGAAATCGTGGTCAAATCCTCATAACTCACTTCAATCTGGACAAAAATTTGTATGTGGGGGTTTTTGGGGTCGCTGATTACGAATCTGATCTGCAAAGCTTAAAAAACAAAATGGCGAATCCAATATGGCGGACATGTATAGCAAAAAAATTGTTTATTCCTCTAAAAAATTTGTACGGTAATGCCCTTAGGTCGCTAATTATGAGTTAAAATTTATTTTTTTATAGAATTAAAAAAAATTTTCACATTTGAAAATTTCAATGTACAACTTGCAAATCATGAGTTTATTTATTTACGGATGAAAACCTATAATACATAATTAGAAAGAAAGAAATGTAAGAAAATAAAAAATAAACTATGTTGAATCAGATGAACTGTAATAATTATCATCTTCCATATCTTCGGTTTCTTGAGGGTTTCTCGCTAGAAAGAAGTTGTCTTCCAAAAAAAGGCAACTTTCGGGCAGCCAATTTTTGCAAATACTGAAAGACGACAGTGTTAACTACAAGTTCCAACAAAAATTTTAGCCCAATATTGTCCAATGCACAGCTTTTACTCTACATGTTCAAAATTTGTCCTTAAAACATTTCTGTTCATGTCTTCTAATAAGGTTTATAATTATACAACGTAACCATTAAGTATTTCAGATATACTAGTAGTCAGAGACATTCTACTTACTTCCAGGAACAACATCCATTTTATAGAATTGAAATTAAATAAACCGTTTTCGAATTATGCAGTTTTCATTTTTCGCTTTCACACAGTTCCTCACAACACGCTTACTGTACGACTAATGAACGAAAACTTCGAGCTCTCACCAATTTTCAGGTATAAGTAATAAAGCCTTCGCAGCTCGGTTTTTTCCATAGGCACAATACTAAAGAATCTAAAATAGTACTTACCGTATCCCCACCGAAAAGTTCATTTTCGAGGTTTTGACCACGATTTCGCCGTTTGGACACATTGTGCGCTGGGCCGACAGTGCCAACTCGCGTTTAGGTCGCGCTCTGATTAGTCCGTATTTTTCGTTAATAACTGCTAAACAAAGCCGCGGATAACATTTTTGCAAAGGAAAATTTTGCTTGAAATGATGTCAGGAACCTCCCATTTCCGGCTGTTGAAGGAATTTTGGGACACCCTGTACAGAAATATATCGGTATGACGTCATACTGCCATTCCGATATTTCTTTTTCTACTACGGCCAGGAAGAAATGACCGAAAAATATCGGTATAAGTCCCTGAATAAAACTGAAGTTCTTGCTACAGCAGATGGTATGTTGAATGTTACAGATATCGCGGAGGTTTAGATACTCGACATGGACAAACCGGCGATACCGCGGTATATGAAGTATTCCGCGGCCGAGAAGTTCTCTTCCACGTCGCTTCTCTGCTTCCGTACAGTCAAGGAGACTCTCAACAATTACAGCGTAAAAGACATATCGGTAATGACATCGTTGCAATAATATTCCAAGAGGAGCCAACACCTTTCAGTCCAGATATGATTGCCAGTCACTTCTTACACGCATTCATCGTGGTACAAGTCGTCGACCCCTGTACTTCCAATACCAGGTATATTCTTAGATTCGTATGTACACTGTTCGCATAGCATGGCACCGCGAGATTCGAATGTATCAGTTACGAAATCATGGTTCCGCATCTCAAACAAACGGATGCTTAAAATACGGTGGCTCACGCTGAAAATCGTTCGCTGGTCCGACTTGTTTATTTGCCTCGACGGAATACATTAATAAATACACATCAATATTGTGTGTTTGGAATCATCATAGAAACACTGCATACACAGTATTATTGTATTTTCTATTTCTCGACGCTCTACTCGATCTCAGGGAATCTTTTTTTACAAAATTCCTCGAATATTTCTTGTATAAACTATTTTGAAATATTCTTTTATCATCCGTAACAATTATCATGTGTTTATTGGATATCATTCGTCGTAATCTTTTAAAATCTTTTGTCCACCAAAAATACGACCTTCATTTACAACAGCTACTTCTTTTCCAATTTGTTTTGACAATAACAAAAAATTTAGTGAACAAAACGTACTAAATGTAGAACGTAGTGAAACATTACTGTGTCAACATTTAACGATTGAGAAATAAAACACAATTAACACATTGTCATTAATGAAATATTCAAATATTATAGAAAGTCAAGTTTGTAATGTGATTTGCTAAGGTTCATATGTGTATTAAGTTTCGCTGCTGTAGAAAATTGGACACTATCCTTTAGATACAACCAAGTAATGACACGTACTGCATTTTCGTATACTACGTTTTTATGGATGCAATTTAAACATGAAGGCGACCTGAAATATTTTAAATACAGGTACAAAGTGACTGTGACTGCACGGAATGACGTTCCATGGTTCGGTCCAGCGCTACCAACGCCAACTGTGTTTTTGCGTGGAGTCGAGTTCAAGGAATTCCTATTGACGAAGTTGGTGAATGCCGAAAACGCGGCATACAAAGCCGAGAAGTTCTCAAAACTGGAGGTAATTTGATCCTACAAATATTTTCAATTTGGAATTAACCAATAAATAGAATCAAATTAATGAATTTAACAAAATCAATTTTCAATCAACAGCTAAGGACAAGGTCGGCTCTTCTGGAGTCGTTGACGGAGGAATTGCAAGCTAAGACCGCCGAATTTCTTGGAGGAGCGATTGGATTGGGTGGCTCTGGGCTGGGATTTGGAGGTAATTGTCCCGTGAGCCCAACAGCGAGCGACACATCAGGATCCGGAAGCGGTGGCAGCGGTTCTAGATTCATCGACACGGTTCGGAAAGCTCTGATATCGCGCGTTAGGAACGCGTCGACGGAGAGCGTGCCGCAACAATTATCAAAGAAGGGTCAATCCGAGCCGAGTCCGCCCAGTAATCGACAGTCGACTACGAAGATTAGTGGGAAGCGTTCGGTAGAACCGTCAAGCCCCTTGGGCTCTCCGGATTTGACCCTTCGAAGGGATTCGGAACGCGGAAGCCCTAGTTTAGGAAGTCAGGACAGTAGTTTGTCCAACACAGACAATCAAGATAGCAGTTTAGCGACTCTGCAGCAGGACGAGGTTGATCGCAGAGAATCCGTGTCAGTTAGCGTCAACAATGACACGACGATAGTGGACAAAGCTCCTCCCGTACAGTCTGTTCAGAGATTAACACACGAGAACCTGCGAAAACAAGAGAGGTCGGAAAAGGTCGAAACAACGCAACGCGTCATTTCCGAAAGTGACGACAGTTCACTGAACAGCGAACTGGAACTCGATCAGGCTGTATATCCGGACAGCGATACCGGCCTTGAATCGATGAGCTCCGCGGAGACCCACGACACCGCACGATGTACCACTAAAGATGGTGTCTTAGAAAATGAAAACTTAAGGATGGAAGTTACTAGGCTTAAGTGCGACAAGTTAGACTTGCTAAGACAGAATGTGGTAAGTAGAAAAGAAACTTGCTATACTTGAACAAAAAGGTTGAAAAATTTTATGAGGAAATCAAATTGCTATTGTTACACTTGTTACGAGTCAGGGCCGCGAGCAGCACGAGTGGCCGACGAAGTGTTGTTACCCTAGGAATATGGTATCAATTTGTTAGTTAAGGTACGCGAACGAACCCAATGCGGAATTGGGGAGCCGCTAGGAGATTGGATAAAAGCACAGACGAACCTGATGCGAAATCAGGGAGTTGTTAGGATGCGGACGAACCCAATGCGAAATTGGGGAGCCGCTAGGATAGTTAGTAAGCCTCGTAACTATAAGGTCAATCAGAAAGTTCAGTCCGTTTTTTGAGAAAAAGTAGAGCTTTATTTAAGATACAAAATGAAAAAGTACATTGATCAAAATATTGTCCATCGTTAGCAATGACTTTTCCCCATCTTTCGGGCAGCAAGCGAATTCCGCGACGAAAGAACGAGTCATCTTTGGAGATTATCCAGTCAGAGATCCATTTTTCGACATCTTCGTAAGAATTAAATCGTTCCTCAGCAAGTGCGTGTGCCATCGACCGAAACATGTGATAGTCAGAAGGGGCACAATCTGGCGAATAAGCCGCATAGGGTTGCACTTCCCAGCGAAGTGCTTCTAACGTTTCCTTGACAACTTTTGTGACGTAAGGCCGAGCATTGTCATGCAGCAAAATCACCTTACGCTGTCTCGTTTCATATTGTGGTCGTTTTTCGTGCAATGCTCGGCTCAAACGGATAATTTGTTGTCGGTAGAGATCCCCTGTGACTGTTTGACCAGATTTTAACAGCTCATAGTACACCATACCTTTCTGATCCCACCAAATACAGAGTAAAGCCTTCTTTCCGTGGATATTCCGCTTTGGCGTCGATGTTGAGGGTTGGCCGGGATCACAAATGGTTTTTCGACGTTTAGAATTGTCAAAATAAATCCATTTTTCGTCCCCAGTGATGAGACGATGGAGAAACCCCTTTCTTTGTTGCCTAGTAAGCAGAATTTCGCAGATGGTTTTCCGCCTTTCAATGTCTTTTGGCTTGAGTTCATATGGGACCCACTTTCCTTCCTTGTAGACCTTCCCCAAGGCTTTTAAACGATCGGAAATGACAGGTTGAGCACAATTTAACGCTTCTGCAATTTGTTTTTGCGTTTGACGTGGATCTTCATCTACCAATGCCTGCAATTCTTCGTGTTCGAGTACTCGTGGCCGTCCAGAACGCTCTTTGTCCTCCACAGTGCCGGATTAAGCAAGCGCGGGGCCCGTAGCAAATGTTATGGCGGGGCCCAAGGCTTTGCACCAGGGTCGCTCGTGTGTAAATGTAGCGCACCTTTGCGACAACCTCAATGAATGAGCTTTTTTTAGGAAAACTTGTTTGTATGGCGCGTCGAATGATTTTTAAAGCGTCGAAACCGCTCTTTACATGTTTTATCGGAAACAGCATTATCGCCATAAACGTCTACAATCATTCGATGAGTTTCAGCTGCAGTTTTCTTCCAATTGAAATAAAAGATTAACACATCGCGCAAATGACGCTTATTCGGCTCAAATTCCGACATCTTCAATGTAGAAAAAAACGATGTTATTGATGCAAGCGTATATTGAATTATGTATTGAATTTTATTGAAAGATGTCCGAACTAAAAAGTTAACCTTACTTTAGACGTTATAGTTAACGATAGTTCGAGCTACGGCTACTGGACGCTAAACAGACGGAACTTTCCGATTGGCCTAATAGTATAATTTAATGATACAATCCGAGCGGTAAGATTGTATCGTGTGGGGACGTTATCTAGGACGGTTCCTGCCAGAGATGATATTGAACACCTGTTCGTCATCCGTAACATACTCGATTAAACTTGGTTCATAGACATTTGAATTGAGGGAAGCGTATATCTAAATTCTTCGACCTTTCACAATAAATTATGTTTTATGATTAAGAACGTATAATATTGTGTTTCAGACTTGTCAACGCGACATAAAACGTCTACGCGAGAAGGAGCTTCATTTACAATCGGATCTTGCAGCTGCTTCGAAAGAAATTCTGCGGTTACGAGCGCTGCTGAAAGATTGTTCGACGAGTATCCCATTAGACAACAATAATCAGCAAACGTCTACTGTTTAAACGTTATTTTACCATGTGTTTAGTACACCTACAATATTGGCGAGTAACTTCCTGTTACTATTATTAGATTTTACCAACTAGTTAGGTGCAGTAGTCGAGAACTTTGTACACACATTTTTTTCGGAATTGCTTCTACTTAGAAAAAGAATACTTTCCGAACCTGCTTCCTGAAAGTGTAAAATTTGCAAGGAAAAGCCTTTTTGTTTGATTTTAACTGGTACGGTTAAACATTATTAGGTAGAAATTGGTACAAAAAAAATCAGAATGTCAAAAGAGGCATTGTCAGTGAATGGTATTTAGAGATGAAATATAAAAGTGAGTCTGCGATATATATAATTATAGCGACGCGTCTTTCGAGATATTTGCAGCGGAGCTAATTGTTACTTGTAGTATAATACTTGTTTCAATTTTAACCATATTATTTATCTATTAATTTATTGATATGCGTAAGTTATAACCTCTAATAGTCAATATAATTACAAGAAAAACTGATCACGTAAACACGTATAAACCGTGAGTGTAGATAGAAAAATTCAAAGAAATATATAGATGCATCTTGTCATTATAATTATTAGAAAGGAAAACAAACGCTAGTATCAAACAAGTAAAATGGCCTTTAGATTTAGCATTTTTCGAAACTAAGTGTAAACACATAGAACCGAATATAATACATTTTATCTGTAATTAAATGTTCATAAAAATACTATACAAATACGATGTAATATATGCAGTGATCGTATTGCTATACCACGAAGAACGTGCATATAGGCCCATAAAACAGTATAAAGCGTGTGATACGTGTATCAACTTGTAACAACAAATTGTGGACTCCAGAAATGTGTGTTCATCAATATATTTCTGACGTCCATTGTTGAAACAAGGATGTGTATCATTAGTTTCAGTATTTATTGTGGTAAATTTACCAAAACCATTACTAGTTTTTTAGTATTAGTCCGCAACAATTCTAGGAAATACGAACGCCTCGTTGAATTAATCTTCCGGTATCATTAGCCAACCTAGAGTAAGATTTGGTTTTCTAACCATTCTAACGATTACGATGATTTAGCTGCACCAAATTGTTTAAGTGCACACAGCGTCTCGATGTGTCAATAGTGTTACGAATAGGATATGTATTACCGTTCGCTATTCACAATTGCGCAAACGTAATCTAAATGTAATTCATCTGCTTCGTGATGCACTTTTTGATTTTCATCATCTTTCACTGACGGTATTAGTATGATTTACGTTTATCCTTATTACTATTTGTAATCACGTTGTTCTTTATAGATATTTTCTTCTTTGTAAATAATCGACTATCTTTCTAAACAGAAAGATGGAAAATGTTAACGAAATGGAAGGATAGAGGGACATGAAAGTTCACTCATATATAATACCAAAGTTTATTATAGTAAAATCGACGTCTCTTAGTTTTCTACATTCCTTTACAAACAATATTTGCCTCTGAAATTTATGTATAAGACAACATATTTTTCTTGATCGAAAGTTTTTTCTACAAGTATAATTCTGAATTTCAATGGAACTTTGTATGCCTTTACAAATATTTTGCAGATATATCATAATTATCACTGCCTAAACAATGTCGTCTTTTCAACTGTAACGCGTTTTTCCGTTTTAATGACAATTCGGTTTTCCGACGTAACACGAACTTTGAAATTTTTCGCATTACTTTGATCTCGGAAAGACCATTACTTACGATTTCGAGTTATGAGAAAATATGTATGTGGTTCATACGAATTTTATGTAGTAAATCGCCAAAACACTGATAGTAACAATTTACTTTTAACCTTTTTTAAAATAATGATCTTTGTAACGCCGGCTAAAATCATTAAGTAAAATAATACCTCTAAAGAGAAGTACATATGTATATGAATTGGCGATTGTAGTCAAGTTTGCAATAATGCTATTTTTTACTGTCCTAACAAATAATACGCAGTATATTTTATAGGATTTACGATCTCCATATTTTCACAATGCTGTTATTTCAGACTGAATCTTACAATGTATCTTCAAATTCTTAGTTTTATGATATTTGTAAAAGACGATCGAGATTACAGCTTTCTACACCCAAAAGTAAACTATACGATATTATTTATACTATTTAAAAAAAGTCCGTACATATTCTTCAAAAATATTACATTCGAGATTAAAGGTTGAATTACTTTAATCGAAAATTGGAATTAGAAAACTAAAACAATTTGCTATCATAAACCGAAAGAGATGGCAATTCTAATATTTAATGTGCACAGGTTGATCAATTTATTATTACCAAAATTAAAGCATCACAAATCACAATATGTACCACAGTTGATTATTTTTGTTAATGTCATTGTAAGAGTGTTTCGAAACATGTGAGCATAGCTTCACTAGTGGCCTCAATACACTAAAATAAGGGGAATGAAATCATATATAAGCAGATATATGTACATATGTCCGATGTGACTTTGTTTTCCGAGTGTAAGACGGAATAATTCTTCTAAATCTCGCTGTCTTCCAATAATTCTTTTGATACATTGAGTTGTTCATTTAAATCATTACAAATAACCTTTGATACATCGTGTACGACTTCGTAAACACCCTATATTGTGTAAACAACACTCCCTTGTAATATATATTTAACCCTTTGCATTTGGAGTTATTTTAACTCGAACATTAAACATTTCTTCCGACCTAGAATATTTCCATTCTCTATGATTTTTTGTATTGTGTGGATATGAAATTGGTATACAGTAAAGTCGTGATCTAGCTCCCTGAACATCTTCACGATCACTGTCCCTTCGCGTATCGCTTCCACTGGGGGGCACCCCGCGAGGGTCCAAGAAGCTCGAGCTGCAGCGCGGTCTGTGTTTACCTTTTCTACGTTCGGTATCCTTTGTACCTACTTTCGGCGCGGTCGACGCAATCATAAAATAGTTTCCCTACACGATCTCTGTTCCTGCTCGGAATAGGCGGTGGGAGCTAGATCGCAACTTTACTATAATACCTCATACAATACCCAAATGTTTAGCAATTTATCAGATACCGACATATTTAATGGTACAGCAATGTTTAGTTAGTCTCTCCCTCTTTCTCTCAAAGTCACCATTCGAGTGCTAAGGGTTAAATCAACGAGAGCAGAAGATTATCAGTGTGAGCAACTTTTGCAAAGGCGTTTGAACAATTAATATAATAGAGAAATGTTATTTCGGAAACATGGACACAATGGACATCTGTTTATATCAGGCATGGGCACTTGTGCTCGCTCGAAGGCGTTCCCAAGGAATACCCGTGGAATACCCCCACTGCTCCCGGCCGCGCGTTCCGCTCCCCGTGGCGGCTTAGTTGCTCCGAGTACTAAATGGGACTTGAACACTAAATGCAACATATATTCAACGAATAACGTATATAGTATAAACTGAAGTGGTATAAATAACTTCAACTGAACATAAATCAATCCCTAACAAATGTGCTGAATCCATCTGTACAGTTATGCCCACATATTCTGAAATACACAGTATATCAGTGATGGGCAGTTTGTTCGCCGCGGACAAAAAGGATCGAGTTTCTCCCACCAACGTCTCCTGCGTTTGTGATTGGTTTTGGAAGGGCGTACGAGGAGGAGGAAGCGAAAGAGAGGTTGGTGGGAGAAGCAGGCAACTCAGGGGCCCCTACCGTGCCCATCACTGCTGTATATTAAAATGTGAAGAATGAATATTTAAAAGAGATATGCACGTACAATGTAATCATTCAGATTTCAAAGCGAAAGCGTTTCGACATTTTTGAAAAATAAATATTTTGTGGTGTCATCCTTAGGCATGGATATATAAAAGGAACTTCCATAACCGTAAATAAAATAATTCAGTATTTATGAAGAATTATGAATTAACAGAGGTTCATTTTATATGTGTATACAATACAAAATGTGTTTAATTAATTGACTCATTTGATAGAGAGTCTCTTTGTCTAAAATCTAGGGAAAAGGCTAAATTTACCATTATCTAGTGTGATTTCTATGCTGGCCTTGCAAAATCAAAGAAAGATTATCTATATTACAAAGAGATATGTGTTATTATATTATGAGAGAGTGAGAGATAGAAAGATATAATATTACTGCTATAAATACATATATATATATTTTGTATTTAATATTAATCGCCCAAATTTATCAACCAGAATTGCGAATACTATTACTCTCTGACATACTGACACGAAAGTATATATTTCTTATGACTGGTGTAAGTATTCGCATTTTTTTTCTATTTTTTCTTTTCTATGCACGACTGTCAACTTGAAAAATCAGTGGTAATGACGTTCGCCAATAAATAAAATTGTTTAAACCCATTACTCGCATTTCTTGTTGTACAAGAAGTATCGTTTCCCTTTTTATGTAAGTTTAAACATACAACATTTAATTACATGTCATGTCATTATATGTTATGAAATTTCTATGAACTTATATTAAAGTTTTGTCCTCGTTGCAATAAATATTTATTCTTTAAAATGAAATTCAAAATATTTCAAACAAATTTATGAAGGTTTCATTTTATTTACATAAAATTCAGTTTTAAAAATATCAATTTTAAGCTTTTAATTTTTACGAGATACTCGTCGGTGCACTTCACTATTTTAACATCGAAGAAGAAGATAGTGCTAATGTTGAAGCACATCTGTGGATGCAGTTTGCAGTGCTTTGACTCCTGAGTTTTTGTATGCTTTTGATTTTTCGGAAACACTAGTGCTGCACCAAGTCGATCGGAAACTAACCTGTTCGTCATTAGCATGAACCACAATCCAGTTATCTACATTAGCAGAGACTAGAACCCATTGGCTTTCATGATGTATGAGATGTTTCGAATTTTCGAAAATTTTCGCCAATTGTCGACCGTCTGATTTGTCGTTGACTTATACTACTCAATTTCGAATACCTCCTTCGACATCATGTTCTCCTGATACGAAGTTCAATTTTCGAGATTTTCGAAAATTTTCGTCAATTTTGGACCGTCTGGCTTGTTGTTGACTTATACTACTGAATTTCGAATACCCCTTTGACATCATGTTCTCCTAATACAAAGTTCAATTTTCGAGATTTTCGAAAATTTTCACCAATTTTCGACCGTCTGACCAGGCTTGCCATATGCGAGCCTCGCCAGGCCCCTTACGTCTCCGTCCCTCTCCTAGATGCATGCCTCCGCTATCCCCACTCTGACCACTACCGCTGGTGCGACCGAGTCGGTAGCATGGTAGCATGCTACCGCTCTCATGCTAGCACTCGGTCGCGGCAGCGGTAGTGGTAAGAGTGGGGATAGCGGAGGCAGCATCTAGGCGAGGGACGGAAACGTAAGGGGCGTCATATGGCAACCCTGCGTCTGACTTGTCTGTGAGTTGTACCACCGACAAGATACTAAAAGACTGCCAGCCTTACGGGAGTTGGTGTTGGTGAGACGCGAATATTTCGGTGTTCTCTTACGCCCTCTAGGATAGATTCTGACTGGAGTGCGAACTAGAAGGCCACCGACGGCATTTCATCGGTGCAGCAGATCACTGTTTCGTGTTACGTTCTTCAACGAACGTGTTCGAGATAAACTGATATTTCAGACGATGTTATGGTGTTTATTTTTTAGGTTTAAAATATTAGCATCAAAACTAATATCAAAGACAAAAAATTCCTTGAAATATCCTATGTAAGTGCATTATTTTAGGAAAATGAACAATTCTTACTTCAAATTTTATGAGATACCTTTTGTAATATCGAAAAATTGGGTTGGAACGAAAGTTTGTAGCGTTTTTAAATTAAAACTCAAACATGAAATTATGATATTTATACATAGTTTTGTTCAATAACTAACATATTTTCCATTCTCTTCTATTACTTGTTGCCATTTTATAAGTGACTTACCATGTTATTCAATAAACCTATGAATACACATCTTAATTTTATCTTTGAATTTTGATTTAAAAAGGCTACGAACTTTCGTTCCAACTTAATATTTCATAAACGGGCATTATTTCCTTACACTTTTTTTATACATAATTGTTCCAAGAATCGATCTGTGGGCACAGAAACAAGCAAAAAAACGGAATAACTTTTATTTGACGCATGCTGTTCCGAATAATAAAGAGTTCGATTAAAAGAATTAAGTGGATTAATTAATATGTAGGATGGGTGGCTAGTGGATCGGTGATCAAGCTGGGAAAAAGAGGTTTAACGACGAAATCCAAAAGTATTGTGTGATGGAATATACAATATACAGGGTGAACATTATAAAGCGTTACAGACGAATATCTCGGAAAATATTGATTACACGGTCCAACGAATTCCAACAGTCAAAAAGGATATCGATTCTCACTATGCAATTCTTATAGAGTTTTTTTGCGCTGATTCCAAATCTGTTTTTAATTTTTCTCCTAGACGCACAGTTTTGAGAAATTTGAATTTGAAAAAATGAGATATTTTTCAACTTTGAACAAATATTGTGCTGTTATTATAAAAGATATTGAATTGATCTTTACAGCAAAAGATTCCTTAGACTTTCCCGAATACAGTGATATATAATATTAGTACATTATGATTGTTTAAACATGTTTAAACGGACATTAAAGACGGAGAGACACCACTTTCGCACCAATTTTTAACGATATTTTTGAATATATCTCAAAAAGTAAGGGGCCAGCGGAAAATCGAACTATACCATGCGATAGAGCAGACTTTTATCTTGAGAAACCACCCTACCAAGTTTCGAACGTCGACATTTTTTTCGAACCAGAAAGCAAAATATCTTCGCCCGACATGAGTTGCGGCTAGTGGCGCTCACGGGACGGTATACGGCGCAGCGACGGGATACGGAGCGGCGAACGACCGTTCTAGTGGTGAGCGCCACTGGCCGCAACTCATGTCGGGCGAAGATATTTTGCTTTCAGGTTCGAATAAAGGTCGATTCATACACCCACGACGCGATCGTACGACGAAATATTCTAACCCAGGTTTAAGCGACACCGTCCACAAACGACGCAGTCTGAGCGTCGTGGATACAATAGTTGTACGACGAGTCGCAGGGGCCATAACTCTCCAGCGGGTTGACGGCTCCCCGCTGTGCGTGGCACAAAAAATAGGTTTTTATGGGCTCCACTACTCCTTGGGTAGCTCCCTTTACAACATAATGGAAATAGGAAACGTTCCTGCCACTTGGTGAATTCTTCTTAATAAATAATGATTTAAAATAATTATTGGAAACTATATTTGAGATAACTTTTGGTCTGCAAACGTTTCCACTGGTTCAAGTGTGAAAAAATTTTATAATAAAATGTTACCATATACAAATTTCATACGGCACACAGTGGGACCTTTCGTCGATTTTGGAGACAAAATCAAAGAACTTCCGATAGAAATGAGATAGAGAGCTGAAATTTTTTTTATTTACAGCTGAAACATGATAGAATATGGGAAAAATAGGGAGATTATGGTACGAACGTTTTTTCATCTTGAAAAAATTCGTCAAACTTGCACAATTTCAAGAAAATTGCGGTTTTTTTCAATGCCACGTACGGGAAAAATTTTTTTTTAACATGCTACACATCATTTCCTGTAGATTTTTTCACGCTGATTTCAAATCTGGTCTCAAAATTTGTCTACGATTTTTTTTTTTTCAAAAAATCGATTTTGTGACAAAAAACTAATGAAATCATTTCTTCGTTGAAATGATTTGATAACTCACTAGTTTGAACGTGTATCGTATTCTCATATATGGATGATGAAGTATTTAAACGATTTGAGTTACTTACGAAGCATCAAGCACTTCACTTCTCGTCATCACTTGACGTAGCGCTGTCATTGCTACTGGCACTTTCTACAGACTCTGTGCCGCTGTGTGTAATGTATTATAAATTAGATATTTATTGTCCATAATTATAATTTCATTTACAGAGGGAGTAAGGTAAGTATTTAATCTTTTTAACTTACGTATTCTCCTCAACGAAATTTCTAATTTCTGGTGATTTCCGATTTTTGTGAACAAAACTAATGTAATCATTTTTTCGTTGAAATGATTTGGTAACCCACTAGTTTGAAGGAACATTGTATTCTCATATATAAAACACATTAAAAATAATCATAATGAAGTATTTGGACGTTGACTTAACGTATATCACGCCAGCGACAATCGTAGCGATACGTCAAGTGATCGTTCGTCAAGTGATATACGTTAAGTAAACGTCCAAATACTTCATTATGACTATTTTTAATATGTTTTATATGTGAGAATACAATATTCCTTCAAACTAGTGAGTTATCAAATCATTTCAACGAAGAAATGATTTCATTAGCTTTTTGTCACAAAATCGATTTTTTGAAAAAAAAAAAATCGTAGACAAATTTTGAGACCAGATTTGAAATCAGCGTGAAAAAATCTACAGGAAATGATGTGTAGCATGTTAAAAAAAAATTTTTCCCGTACGTGGCATTGAAAAAACCGCAATTTTCTTGAAATTGTGCAAGTTTGACGAATTTTTTCAAGGTGAAAAAACGTTCGTACCATAATCTCCCTATTTTTCCCATATTCTGTCATGTTTCAGCTGTAAATAAAAAAAATTTCAGCTCTCTATCCCATTTCTATCGGAAGTTCTTTGATTTTGTCTCCAAAATCGACGAAAGGTCCCACTGTGCGGCACACATAATAAAATGTGAAATACTCCGGTAACTACAAATAGCTGTTAGGTTTCAATTGTTTGTTATTTCGGGTCCATAAAATTGCTGAATATTCTTTAGACATTCTGAAATAAGGGTCGACAGCGTTTGTCTTTCAATTACACCTTCCACGTAGTGAAAAACATTTTTAATTTATTTATGTCCAACAAGTAGTCCTTTACACTGCCCCGTAAGTACGAGCGATAGGGGAACAGAGCAGTTAAGATATTATAAACCGTTACCGCGCCCACTACTACGCGATTGAAGGGCACGGCAAGACGCCATCTCGTATGGGTTCGAACTGGTGAATTTGTATTGATGCGAGCTTGAGAAGAAGGTTCACAGGCAGGACTACGGTGACGTGTCTCTATGTACGAATTCGCGGCCGATTGGATCAGAGCGGAGGAGGCAGGCCTCGTTTCACACGCATTTTCGGCTGCGTCGAAATATTGGTTACAGCGGCCACACATACCATGCAGCCTGCAACGTCGAAGTCAAAACATTGGGACTACGGCCGCGGCTGCGGTGGGGATAGGCAGACCTTATGATAGGCGCGATTTGTTTAGGTGCCGTTCCAAGGGGCTGCTCTGCATGGAGAGGTTTATGACCGGTCATTACTATTGAGCGGGAAGGCGGCTCTTTCGGACAACACCTGTTTACTGTAAAGTAATTTGTAGACGCCCCGACTTCTTCGCATACAGCGATAAGACTCTCCTCTTGCCTCTGTGACGTACAGTGGAACAAACCGATGAATTCAGTGTCAAAATCAAAGAACGTTCGATAGAAATGAGATAGAGCGATGATTTTTTAAAAATTAAAGCTGAAATATATATTGCAGAGAATATGGGAAAAATAGAGAGATTATGGTACGAACGTTTTTTAACCTTGAAAAAATTCGTCAAACTTATCATAATTAATTCGACAATACCACGTGCGGAAAATTTTTTTTTACATGCTATACATCATTTCCAGTTCGACCTCAGGATTTTGCAACAAATTGAATTTTTTCGAACAAAACTAATGAAATCATTTTTTCGTTGATTTGATTTAATAACCCACTAGTTTGAAGGTATGCAATATATGTATTGTATTCTATATACAGTCGCCGCGGAAAATATGTTGACACATCACAAAAATGCATATTTTCTATTTTAAATCAATGATTTAGGAATTGATCGAAAATATATATGTATTTATGTATGACATTTAATATCGTACAAACTAGAATGTGTAGTGCGAAAGATGACATAAAGTTTATAATAATGACAGAGAAAAATTAAATAACTTTTTTATCGTTTGCGGAAAGTATGTTGACAGCATTGAAAATTCGTAACTGAGTGTATTCTTAGCAATGAAACGACATAATTAATATGAAGTTGGATACCCTTGGTTTCCTATGATCTCTTCAAGTGATTTACATCAGTCGTAATTTAAAAGTCCTTTGGTACAAAAAGTATATTTTGAAGGGTGTACGGAGACTTTTCTGACAGATTGCACGTTACTGGCGACATGCGGACGACAGTAACACATTTTTTGCCGCCAGATTTTCCAAGGAAATGTTCACAAATCCTATGCTCATAAATTTTTTGGCAAGTCAGAGGTAGGCTATATATCATTCATATACAGGGTATACATTTCAAAATTTTCCATCCGAATGTCTCGAGAAGTATAAAAGATATCAAAGAAGTGTAAAACCAAGGATTTCGAGGGGTAAAGACGGGGCAGTATCAGTTTGTTATTTGGGTGGCGTTTTCAAGATCATTTGAAGGTCAACTTTGTTTTTCAAATGGAAACCTGCGAATAAAAAAAGTATGCTACGAAAATCGCTGGTCTTTTTACATGCTATAAGATCCCATAATAAAAAATATAGGTTTCCATTTGAAAAAAACAAAGTTAACCTTCAAATGGCTGAAAACGCCACCCAAATAAAAAACTGATACTGGCCCCCTCTTTCCCCCTCGAAATCCTGGGGCACGTGTTTTACACTTTTTTAATATTTTTAATACCTTTCGAGATATTCGGCTGGAAAGTTTTCAAATGAACACCCTGTAGATCCACAAAACGTACTTTACAAATTTTCAATATCAGTTCACTTAAGAAAGTTGAGAAATACAACTTTTGGTATTTTCTCTGCAACTCCGACCGATTGCAATTTTCTACAACATTTTACTTTGATTCCTCCAACTTAAAAAAAAAATCCAAGTCGCAGGGTCCAACATTAAACAATCCAATCGCACAGTTGGGTGTTTGGCCCGAAAAGTCAGAAAAAAACTATTTTAACGTTATTCATGGGCTCAAGGCCATAATGTAGTAGGTCGTTCAATTCGCTTATCTTCAGCTGTAACATCATGAAATCGCAAACGCATTTCCATATTTCAAAAATCAAAATGGTTGGAAAAGCTGAAAAAAATGATTATTACATATTTTAATGATGGAGAAATGATGTAATTTATTATTGTAATACTAAATATGTAGATCATATAACTGTTCAATAAGTATATATTATTACTTATTTTACTACATAGTAAATAATATTATTTTTATATTTTTCTGCGCGTCCACCGTCAATGTTTTTCAGGACGGCAATGTTATTCAGAACCTCCACCGGAGTTGTTTGACGAATTGTTTCACCGTACAGAGATTGTCAGATGATATTCATTCTTTTTCGTAACCATAGTAATAAATTGTTATTCTTTTTTGCTATAACGTTTAAAAATTCCTTAACACCGTATTCCCCACCTATTAGCACGACAAACTCTGAAAAATTCTAGGTAATAGCTTTTTAAATAAATGTTATATTCTCTCTCTCTGCCTTCGAGTCGTACGACTTGGGCACAATATTCTCGAGGAGGAATCCTGCACGACTCGTCGGAGGCCTCGACCATAGGCATCTCCTGAGGTGTAGAGGGGAGTACAAGGTTCTCAGAACCCCTGGGGTTAGGGTAGCAAATGACACGATCTTCGGCACTAGGCCTTTGTTCGACCGTCTCGACCCTTCTCAAGTTGCCTAAACGTCGGATCGTGCCGTGTATGAGACCCCCAAAACGACGCACGACTTCTCGGACGTGTGTATGAATCGACCTTAATTCCACACAATCAAATTTTGAAAAACTTTAACAGCTTATATCTCAATAACTATTTGTTTGCGACATATGGCTCCTTTCAAACTTTTTCTCTCCTCGATGAGTTAAAGGTGTTGATGTAAAAAAAAACTTTAACAACAATTTTCTTTGTTATAAACAATTTTGCGGCAAGTTTCTCTTACAAATGTCCACCGATCCAGAGGTGTAGATTCACCCCTAGGACGGATGACCATTACTTTTTATACACCCTGTACATATAGATTCGTACTGAATAAATTCTAATAAATCCTTCACACCATTGAACGGTTAAAACTTCGCTTCTATATTATGTTTTTCAGGATCGCAATGTTCACTTAGCGATGACAATATCCTGACCAAGCTTTTCTTGGCGTGTCCAAAGTTTGGACAGCCTTCGACAAATACTTACTGTTGCTTCAACGTCGGAGGCGACTCTTCTTATTGCTGCGATAAATCCGAATTCGAAAAGCAGGCATCATGGTATTAGAAAAATCTAATTATCTGCCGACGAAACGACGTTAAAAAATTCATTACAGGAATCAAAGTTCTGCTTGTTTTATTGCAGGGCCGATGCCATCCTCATAGTGGAGTTGGTGATAGTGCCGGTGGTGGTAGTTGTTGCCATCACATCGTGCATATTCTACTTTTGTTGCTGGCGAAACCGTAGACGTAATCATAATCGAGCAACTGTTTACGAACGTGAGTATATTTCGTCATAGTAACTCTACCCCGACCCGGTATCGTTCTCCCAACCAGCGTTACCATATTTTATCCCTTCCGCCATCTCGCCCAGTTTCGCAGCGTAGCTCTTCCCACTAACGCTGGCGACAGTGGCGATACGCTGGCGTACGGTACACGTCAGCGACTAGTGGGAAGAGCTACGCTGCGAAACTTGGCGAGAAGGCGGAAGAGTAAGGGGCTGGAAGGGGATACAATATGGTAACGCTGTTCCCAACATACGATAAACTCTTCAATTACACTGTGCAACAGATTCTCACTTTTATCTCGGGTGAGCTACTTGAATCGCTGAATTGAATCTGAAATACTTACAGTTAGACAGCGGATTTTATGCACTTATGGGGGTAGGACCCATGAATTTGTAACTAGAAAGGAACTAGAATCTTACTAGATTTCGGTCGAAACAAGGGCTTGCCAGTTTTCACTTTTTGTCCTTATTTCATCAAATTTTGGGCTGGGTGAGGGCTCAATCTAAAGAGGAAGGTTCAGCGCATGGTGCTCTGGTCATGACATCAGTCAATAAAGTCTTTCAGAGTCAGAAAATACATTGAAATCTGCGGGATTTTTCTTGATTTTTCTCCTACTTTGGACACTCATATTATATGTATAGATATAAGCATAATCTCGTTAGCGTCATGACCAGAGCACCATGCGCTGAACTTTCCTCTTTAGATTGAGCCCTCACCCAGCCCAAAATTTGCTGAAATAAGGACAAAAAGTGAAAACTGGCAAGCCCTTGTTTCGACCCAAAATCTAGTAAGATTCTAGTTCCTTTCTAGTTACAAATTCATGGCTCCTACCCCCTTATGACAAGAACGAATAGGTGAAATTTAAAACATTGAAAATATTGGGTTGGGAAGAAAGTTCGTATTTTAAATTAAGAATCCGAGATAAAATTAAGGTATTTATTCTAATGTTTTAGTTATTGAATAA